>JARQOD010000006.1:364443302-364640880 GCA_033576555.1 Oophaga sylvatica
AAGGCCGGTGTCACACTTGCGAGTGTGATGTGAGTTAGTCGCACGACTTTCTCGCGTCAACACCCGGCACGGCCGCCCGCTCTCGGACCTGAGCGTACGGCTGCATGTATTTCTATGCAGCCGCACACTCGGGTCCGAGAGACGGCGGCCGTGCCGGGTGTTGACGCGAGAAAGTCGTGCGACTAACTCGTATTACACTCGCAAGTGTGACGCCGGCCTCAAAGTGAAAAACACTGATGGTAAAAACGGACACAGGGATGACACACTGATGACACAGTGATCCTAAACACCGAGGACACCTGTACCATTTTCACGTATTTATTTAAACACTGACATGTGAATGTGAGGTATAATGCTGTACCTGATTGTATTTATAAGGAAAGTATATTAATTCAGATAACTATTAAAAATCTATTGGGTTAATTTAAGATGCCGTATATTCCCGGAGTACATGCAATGGTTATTCTGGCAAATATATGTTTTTACGTCCATTGTATAGTCATAATATTACGCAGACTGCCAATCCTATCTCACTACACTACTGGTACGTAAAAATCAGTAGAAAAATCTGCTGGCCCAACCTCTGTTTCAGCTGAATCTTCTTATGTGTAATTGTTCTTTAATGGAAGTGACTGGACTATTAGTTGTATTTGGATTTTCCCCATCACCAGTGCCACGGACAGGACTGTCACGCACCATGGTTTCCAATGTATCACCATAATTGCAGTGCTCTGATTGTAGCCACTATCAGGACACTAAAGAAGCAGGTGACATACCGGTTAAGCAATTCACTTTAAATCATTTCACAATACCCGGTGGATTTCAGTTTCTATGGCAGGCAGTGGTGAATTATATGAAGGATGGGTGTAACAACTGTGGCACAAAAAAGAGAAAACCAATATCTGACTGCAAATCATGTTGTATTCACTAGATAGAAGAAAGATAGTCCACTGCCTTATAGAAAGGTAGCATAAAAGAATATGATAATACACCTAGACAGTGGACATTTAACAGTTTCCTAATAAAATAATATATTTTAAAATATTTTTTTATCATTTAAAACTGGGAACAGGACTTCAAATAATACAGAGCTCTGACCTCCAAAAGGATGTACAGTAAGTTGCATTCCCTAGATAGAGTGCTATGCTGGGGGCCTGTCTAATGTTTAGTGTCCCAGATTGCACAAATGATTGGTTATTCCATTTACCGTATATACTCAAGTACAAGCCGAGTTTTTCAGCACATTTTTTGTGCTGAAAACGCCCGCCCCCCCTCGGCTTATATTTCAGTGAGGTGTCCAAACATGGAGGGAGGAGCAGCGGCAGAGCAGCGGGTCTCAGGAGGCAGGAGTCGGCTGCTGCGGCTAAATCCTGCACCCGCTGCTAAAGAGAAATGAATATTCACTGCACTGGCAATGAATATTCATTTCTCTGTAATAGTGTGCAGAGTGTCAGTCACAGCAGCCGGCTCCTGCAGCTGCCGAGCTATCACGGTTGTGCGCTACTTAATAGAAATTAATATTCACCTCTCTCCACTCCCATGGGCTTGGAGAGAGGTGAATATTCATTTCTCTTAAGTAGCGGCACACTTGACCGCCCGGCCGCTGACACTGTACGCGCTACTTAATACTCACAGCACTTCCGGCATGGCGAGCGGTGAATATTCCGTCAGCTGTGCTCTGCTTGTGAGCAGCGCATGATGTACCTGCCATGCGCTGCTTACAAGCATAAAGCAGCTGCTGGCACCGGAACAAGACGCTGCAAGGGAGCGCTGGGAGTGTAAGTATAATTTTTATTTTTTTATGTTTTTTAATGTTGGCCAATCATACCAGGATAGGGATGGAGCCATGCATACAAGGATAGGGATGGAGCCATCCATACAAGAATAGGGATGGAGCCATGCATACAAGGATAGGGATGGATCCATGCACATGAGGCTAGGGATGGAGCCATGCATACACGGATAGGTATGGGGCCATGCATAAAAGGATAGGGATAGAGCTATGCATACAAGGATAGGGATGGGGCTATGTATACAAGGATAGGGATGGAGCCATGCATACATGGATAGGGATGGAGCCATGCATACACGGATAGGGATGGAGCCATGCATACAAGAATAGGGATGGGGCTATGCATACAAGGATAGGAATGGAGCCATGCATACATGGATAAGGATGGAGCCATGCATACATGGATAGGGATGGAGCCATGGATTCAAGGATAGGGATAGATTCATGCATACAAGGATAGGTATGGAACCATGCATACAAGGATAGGGATGGAGCCATGCATACACGGATAGGGCTGGTGCCATGCATACACGGATAGTGATGGAGCCATGCATACACAGATAGGGATGGGCCTTATATACAAGGATAGGGATGGAACCATGGATTCAAGGGTAGGGATGAGGAGCACGTGCATGCCAGGATAGGGATGAGGAGCCTGTGCATACCAGGATAGTGATGAAGAGACCATGCATACCAGGATGGGAATGAGGGGACAATGCATACCAGGCTTATACTCGAGTCAATAAGTTTTCCCAGTTTTTTAGATAAAATTAGATGCCTCGGTTTATACTCGGGTCGACTTATACTCGAGTATATATTGTAACCAATGACATTTCCAACCTGTTATATTTTTAAAGACCTTTCACCAGTTTTTTCATATTGAATTGAAACACATTGTATTTTTCACCTTGTACATGGATGCCTTTTCATGATTGGCAGAGCTGACAGCACTATGATAGGGGAACAGCAAGAAATATTTGTAATGAGACTCACCTCTACAGCACTGCATATCCCCCCACACTGACTGATAGAGACAAGAGATGAAACTGTTAGTTAATCACACAGAGGTCATCATTCTACAGTGAGATCAAACTTTGTCATTACTTGTCTCACACTTAACCTGTCCTATTCTATTGTGTAATTGTGTTTATCTTTCCTCAGTGTGTTGCTTCCTGTTTATGATTGGTCAGGATCAGAAAACAGAAGAAATAAATGCTTTCAGTGAAATCTCTCTGGTAACACCCACTTGGATTTTTTTTTAAAATATTAACTGTATAAGTGCCAAATACTTAGATCATTAATATCTCTGCAGCAGAAAGGGGAAATAAAAAAAAAAAATTTAATTTTGCACTAAAGCACCTATTACATTTTGTATCCAGCTCAAGATGAAAAATTTGGTAAAAGATCCTTTTTAAATTGTTATCCTTAAAACATGTATAACGTTACCTTTTAGAGCCATCCAGATGGTAATACTCCATCCATGTGTTTAGTATTATTTGGATGTGTTCTTGCTGAGATTTTTGTCTGAGTTTAGAGACTCTCTAAAAACTCAGCAAAAAAACTCTCAGTGTGAACATGAGCACACGCTGTCCTATAGACAACAGCATATCAGCTGATTTTTTGCTTAAGGCCACGTCCACATGTTCAGTATTTGGTCAGTATTTTACATCAGTATTTATGATAGCAGGAAGCTGAAGAAGGGGAGAAAAACAAGAGAGTGCTACCTAAATACAGTAAAAAACTTTAAAATGTCATTGGTGATGCATTTGTATATGCTCACCTTTAGGGTTGTGCAGACTAGGCACAACTCTATGAATGATTTTGTTAAACGTTGGATTTCAACTTCGTGGCTTGCTGCCCATCCGAATAGGGTGGAGAAGTGTTAGTCCTGTTCCATTTGTGGCGCCCCTGGAGTCCAGTCGCCACAGAGGTATTGCACCTCATCCAGAAGTGTGGTATCCCACTCTCAGGTAAGGAGGGGGCACTACCCAGAACTATAACACTCACACCCAACACACACCAGTTCAATCAGGGCATCTGTGTGTACCCTTTGGGAGGATGGCCTCATCCCAGGCTGGGTAGGAAAGGGTGTTTGGGAGTGTGTGGGAAAGGTGGAAAGGCAGGAGGAGTCAGAGAGTGTGACAGTGGTCTGTAAGACCAGAGAGAAGAGTCTAGAAGGGGAGTTCGAGCTGTGAGGAGCTTGTTCCCAGATGAGAGAAGAGGGAGAGACAGAAGGAAGCTCCCAGGAGGAAAGAAGGGGTCCTAGGGACATGGGATATGCCGAAGCCACCCGTGGGGCCTGTATCCACACTTGGAAGGACCAGGTAGCAGACAGAGGACCAGCCCCAATTTAGTGAGAGACTGTATGTTCAGCTATGAAACCGGAGGCTGTGTTAACTGCAGGTGCCACAGCCACAATCACTCACCTACACTCTGAAAAGGCAACTATAAATAGAGTCAAGGGGACTCAGATTACGTCGCCTGACAGGACTCGCAACTGCTGGCTTGGGGCTCTGGGTGAGCGGCGCAGGTCAGGAGAAGTGGGAGCCAGCGCAGTGAGACGGCCAGGAGGGAAACACACAGAAGGGAGTCCTGGAAAGGTGCATCCCAATCTACCTGTGAGTTTGCTGGGCCCCTCACCTGGAGGACATGGCACTAAACGGGCATCTGTGCACAAGTGAACTGTGAGTAAAACATTGGAAACTGCACCCTCTGTGTCATCTGAGTCATTCACGCCTCACCTGTGCTGCACCGCACTCACAACAGTCTCCATCATCACTTTTAACATCCTAACTGCCCTGGGACACAGCTCTGCCTGTGGAGAGCTTAACCATCATTGCTACCCTAACATCATCCCAGAGGATGTGCATTGCAGCGTCGGTTACCCCTTGCCGAATACTAAAGGGTGGTGTCACTAACATATCACAAACTTTATTTCCCTTTTATACCCATTTTTCATTGGACGCCCAGGACAACGAACCGGGTCACTGCTGACGTGACACATCCCCTTAAGAACCAGCACGGTACCGGGTATCCTACAGCCCTGGCAGGCACTCCACATTCACTGTTCCAAATTAAAATATAGTGGAAAAACATTTTTCGGATGCGCTTCCCTCTTGTAGCTGGAGTCCCAAAAAAACCTTGATTCTTGAACAATCTCCAAGTGGTATTCCAGAATAACAACATTGCACTTACGTGTTTAAAATTAAATTTATTCTAAAAATATTTTTTACGTGCTCATGCACTAACAGCATAAAAAACTTTTAAAAAAACTTTTAAAGAAACACAAGTTTTTTAAAAACTTTTTTTATGCTATTAGTGCATGAGCATATAAAAAATATTTTTAGAATAAATTTAATTTTAAACACGCAAGTGTAATATTGTTACTCTGGAATACTACTGGAGGTTGTTCCAGAATCAAGGTCTTTTTGGGACTCCAGCTACAAGAGGGAAGCGCCCCAAAAAAATGTTTTTCCACTATATTTACATCAGTATTTGTAAGCCAAAACCAGGAGTGGGTGAAAAATGCAGAAGTTGTACATATGTTTTTATTATACTTTTCCTCTGATTGTTCCACTCTTAATTTTGGCTTACAAATACTGATGTCAAATCCTGACCAAATACTGAACATGTCAACGTGGCCTTAGGTAGACACGTCAGGAAACACCAGTGATGTTTTTCCTGAAACTTCTTTGTTGTCAACTTTTTAGTTGTATTGAAAGCTTTTCAGGTGAATAAAAATGCCATGTGCTCATACCCTAAGGGTGAGTTTCCACGGTCAGGAAACGCTGCGTGTTTGGCGCTGTGCGCTGGCGCAGCGCCAAACACGCAGCGTCCAGATGTTACAGCATAGTGGAGGGGATTTCAAGAAATCCCGTCTCCACTATGCGTAACAATACGCAGGTGGCAGACCTGCGTAAACGGACATGCGGCGCGTCTTTTTAGACCGCAGCATGTCCTCGCGTATTGCGGCGACGGTGCGTCGCCGCAACATAATTAACACAGGGCTATGTAGCCCTGCGTTCTTTCCGGAGGTGTTCCGGAGGTGTCCTGAACACCTCCGGAAAGATCGCGCGTCATAAAGGGGGCGGGGCTTAGACGGAGCGGAATTTCCGCTCCGTCCAAAGCGCTATGGTTCCGGACCGTGGAACCATAGCCTTAGAACAGGTGTCTCAAACACAAGGTCTGTGGGCCGCAGGCAGCCCCCGTGGCTCCTTTGTGCACCCCTCAGGCCCCTTAGACAATTGAGTCCGGCGAGCCAGGGGCCTGCCGATGTCATCGCTTCTCTTCAAATGAATGTTTGTCCATTATTACAGGGCAGGGTATATTGTTACAGGATTGGAGACATTATTACAGGTTGGGGGCCAATTACTATCTGGGGCTTTTGTAAAGCTGTATTACTGTATGGGGCTGATTGGGGGGAGGGGAAATTTCTAAAAAAATGTAAAATAAAGAATGAAAAATTAATGGGATAATATCTGGCCACTAAAATATCTGTTTGTAAAAACTGAAGAAAAAGAGAAGATCTGCAGCATAACCCATATGTTAAACACCATTAAAAAGAATAAAAAAGAATTAAAAACATTCCCAAAAAAAAGATGATGGTCAAAAGTCATAATGAAAAATAATGGTATCACTGAAAACATAATCTTCTCCCGCAAAAAACGTGTCCCTTCATATTCAGATTTTTTTCTATGTTCGTTCCTTCCATTTACCCCGCTGAGTTGAGACCCCTGCCTTAGAGGATTTTCGTATTCCTCTATGAGAATTCTGTGGCAGATTCTCTTTGAAGGGAGCATTCAACTTTTCTAAAACCATTTAAAACATTGTTTTCAACAGTTTGATATTTGAAAAAATGTTTTAAAAGTTTGAACACCCCTTTAAAAGCCACATCTGTAATTTGTGGCTATTTTCCGTGAAGCAAGTGAATAGAGACTTTTAGCTTGTGCATTGTATGATAATAACATTACCAGATTGTGTTTTCTATGAGATTTTTTTTTTTTTAGAAAGTTCATGTTTCCTGCAGTTAAAAGTTTGTCATGAAGTTGTTCGCACTGTACCAATTCCCACTTCTCGCAGCTGCCTGTAGAGAGTTTTGTGTGTATCAATATTGTACGCTGCTGCCAATTTATAGAGTGACCGATTGATCTTGCAAAACCATTACAAATTAAACATATCTTCCATCTGTTTTAGAGCAGTTACAAGCATGAACAGCAGGAGGGAATCTTGTCTCTAAATCTCCTGATAATTAATTATTGGATCAAACACATAGGAACGTTTATGAACAGTACGCTTATTTGCTCTGCTTGTATTATGTGACCTTTTTGCAAAAAACATATTGTACACTAAATGGAGATATTCCATAAATCAGGTTTGTTTAAGTGCCAATACATTACAGATAATGCATTGTGCAAGACAAACCTGAACCAGTGTAAGGCCTGAAGACCTAAGTGCATGAAGTCTATATGTCTCCCTACTATAGTGCCATATGGCATCCATGTGCTGCCATAAGGCCTCCGACGCACGTTCAGCATCCAAAGGAGCATGCCACCATATGCCTTCATATAAAACTGGAGGCATATGGAGGCAAAGCAAAGGTCCTGTGCTCTAAAAAGAATGCTTTATTATGGCTGCGCAACAAATAGAGCTGTCATATGGGCCTGTGAATAGGACTTTATTCATTAAATAATCAGACCGGCTCAGAAATGTGTGGTTGAATATAACATAATATAATTTAAGAGAAACTGTAATGTATATATGTTACTGTGTGACCCCATAACAAAGTACTGCATATTAGCACCTAATTCATTAGTGAATAAGTGTTGCATCATTTGGGGAAGCTTACTATTGGTTCCAAAAGAATGTTTATTAAAATGAGAAGCTTTTTTTGCAGCAAACAGGGCACATAAATGACTAAACTTGACTAAATGCTCAAATTTTTGTCCTTTTCACATATGCAGAGTAGAGTCCCACTATGCGGCAGTCACAGGTGGACAAGAGTCAAGCTCACATGCATTAGAGGGCACCACTTTATGGCAACATGGAGGTATTACCAGCAAACTTATACTCTCTCTTACCAGCAGACTATACAGTGCATCAGTGCAGAGCTGACTGTAAGTCAGTACCAGAGTGTGGTTACAGCTGCGACTCTCAGTGCTGTGAGTGGTGACTGTAATTCCTTGGTGCACATCTGTATGACTGAAAGCTCGTGGCTCCCAGGAGAAACAAAGTTCATTTTCTCCCGTGTGCCACACTTTCAGTATTGTGGCCAGGCACCTTCAGATGTTCCTGTGGTTTTCCTGATGAAGGAGTCTGGAACTCTGAAATGCGTAGAATAATAAAGCCACATGTACTAATAATCTCTGGAATTTTAGTGATTCAGCAGTGTAGATATTTACCACACCTATCTCAATCTGTATCTAAATGAGTGGTCTTTCCTGGACTCGTGGATCTGCTGCAGCGAATCCTTTCAATGCTTCAACTTAACTACATCTGGTGAGTGCAATCCTATGGATTAACCTTTTAGCCTTCTCAGATAAGACACTATTTGTGTTTATTTGTGCGGTAGTCAGTGAGGCTGCGTGGAGTCCCCTGCTGACCTGAAGTGAACTCGATAGCGTGTGAAAAAGTTCAGAAACTTTCCCACGCTAATCAGTTTATCCCCAGTCAGGCGGGGAGCCTGTGCAGACTTGATTTCATTAATTCTGCAGTGGTTTACAGCCGGGCCAAGCATATTAGCATGGTCCCTGATGTAAACTAGTTAACCCCTTGTGATGGATTGCAGCAGGAGACCTGAATGAATGACGGAGAGGTATGGATATTTTTGCTTTTTTATTTTTTTTGCTTACAGGAGAACAAGGGATTCAGTTGGATTGGCAGCATAATAAATTTGTTCAAAAACTTTGTATAATTATTTCATTAAAATAATTTTTTATTAATGTGTGTCTTTTTTAACCCTTTACTACTATAGGATTAATAATGGATAGTTGTCTTATTGACACCTCTCCATTATTAACCTGGATTAATGTCACCTTTCAATAGCAAGGTGACATTAACCCCATATTAACCCATGAGCCACCACTAAAGGCAATGGTAATAGAGAGGCTAAGTGCCAGAAAAGGCGCATCTGTTATGAATATGCTAGAGATGGTTTCTGAGCAGAGGCTCCCTCTGGTGGTTACAGACAGTACTGAACCTTTCAGTGAGGAATGGCAATCTGGGATCACGGACTGGTCTGATATAAGGGAGGTTCCCTCCCATGATGGTTGCCGGTGATCAATTGTTCTTGTCTCAATTGTGGTTCCTGGTTCATTTGGAAGTTTGCTGAGTCTTGCCTGCATCTTCAGATAAGATATTTTCTGCTTTTATTTTTGTGCTTGCTTTTTGCATTGTTCCCTGCACTTCTGTGGAGGTCAGCCAGGTCCCCTCCGGGGGCTTGTGCTCCTCTCAGTTTATCTGGAGCCACTGTTGTTTGTTCATTTGCTTTTTCCTGTTTTTTCAGTGGCTGCGGCTTAGTTTTGTTACACCAGAGATCTGATTAGGTGGTAGAGATCGTGTGATCTCAGGTGTTTTTGCAATCAGAAGAGTTGGTATTTTTTAGGGGTTTTTTTGGATTGCAGTGAGTATCCTTTCCTGTACTTTTCTGTCTAGACAGATTGGGCCCCAGCGTTTGCTCATTCTATTTTCTGTCTGTGTCCGTGCTTCTTCTTGTCTAACCACCATTACATGTTTGGGGGCTTCCTATTTTCTTGGGGGATCTGCTCCGGGGCAGATAGCTTTCATCTTTCTGCCTTTAGGTGCAGTTATCTCTCAGGCTGTGACGAGGCGTCTAGGATCAACGTAGGAATGCTCCACGGCTACCTCTAGTTGTGTGGTTAGTTCAGGTTACTGCAATCCAATAGGTTCCAGCCTCTCTGGTGTATTGCCGTTTTTGCTTATTCTCCTCAGCTACCAAAACATAACATGCATCTTATAGATGTGCCTTTTCTGGGGTGACTGGGGCCAGATGTTTGTAGCCAGGGGGGCCCAAAAACTATGGTCCCTCTCTAGGCTATTAATTTCTGTCCTCAGTCACTGGCTTTCCCTCTCTGGCAGAGAAAATTGCGCGGGAGCCCACGCAATTTTTTTTCCTCGATTATAGCCTTAAATTTAACCCCTAGAGTTCCAAATTTTTCCTAGCACAAACTAATAAATTTATTAAACACTGACAAATATAGATCATTTTGATATGACATGGTTTACTATATGTAAACCATGTGTCATATCATGTCAGGTTCTGTAATGATTTTACAGAAGCCGGCAATTGATTTAGCAGCTATTATGCTATGTAGAACTCTATGAACTATAAACATATATACATATATGTGTCTCAATGACATGTATATATAGATATAGATATATATATGTATTCTATGTATATATATATATATCTATTCTTTCGATTCTTTATTAAACATGTCAGTGTGATTTTACCGGATACCGCACTGAATTGCCGGCTTTTCTAAACCACACCGATGCGCATTTCTCGTTAGTCACACATGTGGTCCGTGTGTAATCCATATTTTTCTCTCCCCATAGACTTGCATTGGCATATTACGGGTGTAATACGGTGACAATCGCAGCATGCTGCGATTTTCTCAGCCTGTATACAACGGCCGAGAAAAAATCGGCTGATGGGAGCTGCCCCATAGATTAACATTGGTCCAAGTGCAATTCGATTTTTTCTCGCCTAGCACTCGTCCATATTTCACGCTTGTGTGACTCCGGCCTTAGTGAGGGTCCCAGCGTTCAGACCCCCAATGTTCAAGTTATCCCCTGTCCTATTTATGGGAGATAAACTATTACCTTAGTACAACCCCTTTAACCCCTTAATGTCCACTGACGTGCAGAGTCCGTCATGGCAAGGTGCCAGTTCCGTCACCAGGACGGACTCTGCACGTCATGGCTTTGATCTACCACTGCGTGTAAACACGCAGTGGTAGATCAGTGCCGACATCTGTCACAGACAGCTGACAGGCACGGCAAGCGGTGCGGGGACCTTTGCCGTCGGTCCCCGCACCCACAGCGCTGTGATTGGTCAGTCAATCTGACTGACCAAACACAGCAGCGATCGTGCAGGAGAAGCTGAAATTTCAGCTTCTCCAGCGCGATCAGTGCAGGAGCCGGCGCTGCAGTGGCCAGGCTTCCTGCACTGACAGCCAGGAGCGGAGCCCCCACCGCCCCTGGCTGTTAACCCCCTGACTGCTGCGATCGAGCGCGATCGCAGAGCTCAGGGGGGAGGCAGAGGGTCGGGAGCTCCCTCTGCCTCAGATCGGCACCCTGAAATGTATTTGCAGGGGCCGATCTCTGCCTTGATGACCCGGGGGTTGTCATGACAACCTCCGGGTCATTTAGCTATGGGAAGCTGCTGTGATCATTGTCACAGCAGCTTCCACTATAGTTGCAATGCATTGCAATGCCAGAGCATTGCAATGCATTGTAACTGCAATAAAAAGTAAAAAAAGTGAAAGTCCCATAAAGGGACAAGTTAAAAAAAATCATTTTTTTTAAAAAATTGTAAAAAAATATTAAAAAATAATTTTAAAAAAATCCCCTAAAAAATACACATTTTTATGTAATAAAAAAAATAAAAAACAAAAAACATACACATGTTAGGTATCGCCACGTCCGTAAAAATCCCATCTATAAAAGCGTAACCCTAGTTAACCCCTTCAGTGAAAGCCGTAAAAAAAAAACACAAAAAAGTAGTAAATTATACTTTTTCCAAGCGGTATCATTATACCGCTTGGAAAAAGTGCAATAACACGCGATCAAAAAGTCAGATATAAATAATCATGGTACCGCTGAAAACATCATCTTGTCCCGCAAAAAACAAGCCGCTACACAACATCATCAGCAAAAAAATAAAAAAGTTATAGCTCGCGGAATAAACTGATGCAAAAATAATTATTTTTTCTATAAAATTTTTTATTGTGTAAAAAACGCCAAAACATAAAAAAAAATATATAAATGAGGAATCTCCGTAACCGTAGTGACCCGAAGAATAAAGCTGCTTTATCAATTTTACCACACACGGAACGGAGGAAAAAAAAAAAAACAATTCCTGAATTGCTGGTTTTTGTTCATTCTGATTCCACAAAAATCGGAATAGGAAACGATCAAAAAACGTTATGTGCCTGAATATGGTACCAATAAAAACGTCAGCTCGTCCCGCAAAAAATAAGCCCACAGATAACTCTGTCGGCCGAAATATGGAAAAATTATAGCTCTTTCTTACAAAAAATTATTCCAAGAAAAAGCATCTTTTAGTGTGTGACAGAAGCTAAACATGAAAAAAGGATGTAAATCTGGTATCGCTGTAATCGCACCGATCCGAGGAATAAAGTCGCCTAATCACTAATATCGCACGAGGAACGGCGTAAAAAAGAAAACCAATTCTTCACCTTTTGTGGATTTGTTCATTGTGCCTCCCAAAGATCGCAGTAAGGCGATCACAGTGGTTCCCCCCCACATATGGGGTATCAGCGTACTCAGGACAAAATGCACAATAGCTTTTGGGGTCCTATTTCTCCTGTTACCCTTATAAAAATAAAAATTTGGGGCAAAAAGGTAATTTTTGTGGAAAAAAATATGATTTTTTTATTTTCACGGCTCTACATTATAAACTTCTGTGAAGCCCTTGGGGTTCAAAGTGCTGACCACACATCTAGATAAGTTCCTTGGGGGGTCTAGTTTGCAAAATGGGGTCATTTGTGGGGGGTTTCTACTGTTTAGGCACATCAGGGGCTCTCCAAGCGCGACATGACACCCGCAGACCATTCCATCAAAGTCTGCATTTAAAAACGGTGCTCCTTCCCTTCCGAGCTCTGCCATGCGTCAAAATAGTGGTTCCCCCCCACATATGGGATATCAGCGTACTCAGGACAAATTGCACAATAGCTTTTGGGGTCCTATTTCTCCTGTTACCCTTATAAAAATAAAAATTTGGGGGCAAAAAGATTATTTTTGTGGAAAAAAATATGATTTTTTTATTTTCACGGCTCTACATTATAAACTTCTGTGAAGCCCTTTGGGGTTCAAAGTGCTGACCACACATCTAGATAAGTTCCTTGGGGGGTCTAGTTTGCAAAATGGGGTCATTTGTGGGGGGTTTCTACTGTTTAGGCACATCAGGGGCTCTCCAAGCGCGACATGACACCCGCAGACCATTCCATCAAAGTCTGCATTTAAAAACGGTGCTCCTTCCCTTCCGAGCTCTGCCATGCGTCAAAATAGTGGTTCCCCCCCACATATGGGATATCAGCGTACTCAGGACAAATTGCACAATAGCTTTTGGGGTCCTATTTCTCCTGTTACCCTTATAAAAATAAAAATTTGGGGGCAAAAAGATTATTTTTGTGGAAAAAAATATGATATTTTTATTTTCACGGCTCTACGTTATAAACTGTGAAGCACTTGGGGGTTCAAAGTGCTCACCACACATCTAGATAAGTTCCTTGGGGGGGTCTAGTTTCCAAAATGGAGTCACTTGTGGGGGGTTTCTACTGTTTAGGCACATCAGGGGCTCTCCAAACGTGACATGACACCCGCAGACCATTCCATCAAAATCTGCATTTGAAAAAGGCGCTCCTTCCCTTTCCAGCTCTGCCATGCGTTAAAATAGTGGTTTACCCCCACATATGGGGTATAAGCATACTCAGGACAAATTGCACAATAACTTTTGGGGTCCTGTTACCCTTTGGAAAATAACAATTGGGGGTGGAAAGATCATTTTTGTGGAAAAGATATGATTTTTTAATTTTACTGCTCTACGTTATAACCTTCTGTGAAGCCCTTGGGGGTTCAAAGCTTTCACCACACATCTAGATAAGTTCCTTGGGGGGTCTAGTTTCCAAAATGGGGTCACTTGTGGGGGGTTTCCACTGTTTAGGCACACAGGGACTCTCCAAATGCGACATGGCGTCCAATCTCAATTCCAGCCAAAAAAGTCAAATGGCGCTGCTTCCCTTCCGAGCTCTGCCATGCACCCAAATAGTGGTTTACCCTCACATATGGGGTATCAGCGTACTCAGGACTAATTGCACAATAACTTTTGGGGTCCTTTTATCCTTTGGAAAATAAAAATTGGGATGAAAAGATCATTTTTGTGGAAAAAACATGATTTTTTAATTTTACGGCTCTACGTTATAACCTTCTGTGAAGCCCTTGGGGGTTCAAAGCTCTCACTACACATTTAGATAAGTTACTTGGGGGGGTCTAGTTTCCAAAATGGGGTCACTTGTGGGGGGTTTCCACTGTTTAGACACACAGGGACTCTCCAAATGCGACATGGCGTCCAATCTCAATTCCAGCCAAAAAAGTCAAATGGCGCTGCTTCCCTTCCGAGCTCTGCCATGCACCCAAATAGTGGTTTACCCCCACATATGGGGTATCAGCGTACTCAGGACTAATTGCACAATAACTTTTGGGGTCCTTTTATCCTTTGGAAAAAAAAAAATTGGGATGAAAAGATCATTTTTGTGGAAAAAACATGATTTTTTAATTTTACGGCTCTACGTTATAACCTTCTGTGAAGCCCTTGGAGGTTAAAAGCTCTCACAACACATTTAGATAAGTTACTTGGGGGGTCTAGTTTCCAAAATGGGGTCACTTGTGGGGGGTTTCCACTGTTTAGGCACACAGGGACTCTCCAAATGCGACATGGCGTCCAATCTCAATTCCAGCCAAAAAAGTCAAATGGCGCTGCTTCCCTTCCGAGCTCTGCCATGCGCCCAAATAGTGGTTTACCCCCACATATGGGGTATCGATGTACTCAGGAGAAATTGTACAACAAATATTGTGGTTCATTTTCTACTGATACCCTTGACAAAATTTTAAAAAATTGTGTCGAAAGAAAAATTTTGGGAAAAAAAGTTAAATGTTAATTTTTTCCTTCCACATTGCTTCAATTCTTGTGAAGTACCTAAAGGGTTAATAAACTTCTTGAATGTGGCTTTGAACACGTTGAGGGGTGCAGTTTTTAGAATGGTGTCACTTTTGGGTATTTTCTGTCATATTGACCCCTCAAATTCACTTCAAATGTGAGGTGGCCCCTAAAAAAAATGATTTTGTAAATTTTGTTGGAAAAATGAGAAATTGCTGGTCAACTTTTAACACTTATAACTTCCTAACAAAAAAAAATTTTGGTTCCAAAATTGTGCTGATGTAAAGTAGACATGTGGGAAATGTTATTTATTAACTAATTTTTGTGACATATCTCTCTGATTTAATGGCAGAAAAATTAAAAGTTTGAAAATTGCAAAATTTTCAAAATTTTTGCCATATTTCCGTTTTTTTCATAAATAAACGCAAGTTATATTGAAGAAATTTTACCACTATCATGAAGTACAATATGTCTCGAGAAAACAATCTCAGAATCGCCAAGATCCGTTGAAGCGTTCCAGAGTTATAACCTCATAAAGAGACAGTGGTCAGAAATGTAAAAATTGGCCTGGTCTTTAACCTACAAAATGGCTTGGTCGTTAAGGGGTTAAATATACTGGAAAGTATAAGTTTCTAGTTGCTTAACTTACTAATTTAGGCACATTTAACTAGAACTTTCTTTTCCTGGACAACCCCTTTAATGATAACTTTTACAATACAAGTCTTTATCTGCACTGACCATGTGGGAGCCAGTTTCCTAGATGACCTCTGTGAGAATGTTACATTCTTTATATAGAAACTAATACATTGTGATGTTAAACTAGATCCAGCGTCCAAAATAACTAATTAAAACTGATGCGCTTATTTAGTTTCCAATTCATCACAGGTGGGCTCCTGTTAATGTGGAAATGAGAGTTAATTTCCACATTTTGGCAGACTCACTACATGCCATTCACTTTATTACCTGCTGGTTTCACACTGTATTGTATAGCCAATTCAAACACTAAGTCAAAACTTACACCTCCATGAAAATTATTAATATTGTATTTGCAAACTATATATTTCTTTTCTTTTTGTATTGTCTGTTTTCACCTTGTTTTTAGCTGAAATGTCACATATACCACAAGGGAATCATTGGTCTCATTGACCAACTCTTGACTTTCTGCAGAATGCTCATTTTATTTCATAATTAATGACATATTTTCAGATCAAGGGAGAATGAGTCCCTGGGTTTAGCGGTCAGTTAATTCAAAGCAATAAGGACAGAACATGCCATGGTGAAACTATGGTCGTCAATATCATAGCAACTAAAGTTTTACGAGTAGTAAAAAAACAAACAAAAGAAAATGTGTTTAAAAAAACAAGAAAAAACAACTATTGTGGTTTAGAGCTCAATATTTTAGATTGATTTATGCAGTATATAAGTTTGAGTACCATGTAAAAGTTTTATGTAGATGTGAAAAAATGTTGCACAGTAAGAATGCTTTCAAAAATAGAAGAGCTCATAATTTATTTTTATCAATCAAAAAGTACAAAGTGAATGAACAAAAGAGAAATTTAAATCAATATTTGGTGTGACCGCTCTTTGATTTCAGAACAGCATCAATTCTTCTGGGTATACCTGCACACAGTTTTTGAAGTAACTTGGCAGAGAGGTCGATCTAAACATGTAGGAGAACTAACCACAGATCTTCCATGGATGTAGGCTTGCAAAAATCCTTTTGTTTCTTCATGTACTCCCACACAAACACGATGTGAGATTAGGGGTCTGTGTTGGCTATATATATATATCAGTTCCAGATCTCCTTGTTCTTCTTTACGCTGAAGATAGTTATTAATGACATTGGCTGAATGTTTTACCAAATTCACAACTCTATTTGATCAACGTCAACCCTAAACTTGCAAGGAACTGCCACTATGCTTAACTGCTGCCTGCAGACATGTATAATTGTACCACTTTCCAGGAGCATATAACCAGGGGCAAGGTGGTAGTCATGTCCGAGCGTCGCTTCTTTGCCCCCGCCCGCTACAGGAAATTGTGTACTGTGGGGTTACATGTGTGACGATGCTTCGAGATCTGAGATAGATCTCCACAGTCCCCATTAATGCACTGGGTGCAGAATCGTCCCATTTAACACTCTTTGTCAAGAAGCCAAACCATCTTTTTATGCACAAACAGGTGAACAGTTTGTCCCTAGCCACTCGGACCCCATTTTTCATCTGAGGATGGACTCAGGAATGGATAGAGTAGAAAACTGGGGTGAGGGAGCCTCCTGGCCTTCTCTGAGTGATCTTACCGCTAAAACAGATCCAATACCCTGGGCAGTTGGAGGTGTTTGCAACTCACCCACTTTTTCAGCAGCCTTCCCCCTAAAAGTTCATTTAGACGACCCAAAACCCAATTTGAGCTTTTATGTAATAGCCCGGGCCCAATCAGACACACCTTAGCTAAAACCTACTCTATGTTGATGGACCCCTGAAGCCGGTCGCCCCCTTCTTTCCTTGCGCAGTGGGAGAGAGATTTAAATATGTCTTTTACGGAAGATCAGAGAACTCAAATTTTTTCCCTTGTATACTGTGCCTCGATTAGCTCTAGGTTCCAGGAGGTTGGCTATAAGATTCTGTCCAGGTGGTACAGAGTGCCCTCGAGGCTGCACACCATATTTCCGGAGACTGACCCCAGCTGCTGGAGGTGTGGAAGAACAGAGAGCACAATTTTTCATATTTTCTGGCAATGTGATGTATTGCAATCATTTTGGACGAGGGTGTGTGAAATTATTTGTCGGGTTACAGGCTGTTCCGAAAAGTTGACTCCGGCTCTGATACTACTCCAGCATAATGAAATCCCTCTCCGGATCTATAAATCTTCTTTGTTGAAATTTTTGATTATGGCAGTGAGGGCTTGCATCCAGGAGAGATGGAAGAGTCCCGCTCCTCCCACCATATCTCAGTGGATTGCAAAAGTCAATGAAATTATGTATATGGAGGACCTCACCTCATCCATATATGACTCATATCCAAAGTTTTGGGCTACTTGGCTTGGATGGATGGATTTTTTAAGTTCTAGTGAGTATTGTGATCTAATGCTGGAGGCATACCCCTCTCTGTAGTTAACTGAAAACTACAGGCTGAGTGGTGGGCTTGGCTGGGTGGGCACACCTTCCCCTTACCCCCTCGTTTTTTCCCTCCCTTTATTCCCTTCTCTCTTTTTTTTTCTTTTTCTTTTTTTCCTCTCTGTCTTTTCTTTGTTATACTGTTTGTTAAAAGTTAAAAAATGGAAGACCATTCGGGTTGGGTCATTGACCTTTACTTCCGGGTCCCCTGATGTTAAGGACTCGTGGACGATTGCCTTGGTTGGGAGTTAAGTTGTATTGTTTGTATTCGTCTACTTGTCTGATTCCAATTATTATGTTAACCTGGATTTTGTTGTGAGTCTTTAAATAAAAAATTATTAAAAAAAACAGGTGAACAGAGAGTAACAGGTTATGCATTCATCATCACTTCCCACAGAGTACACCGGCTCCATTCTTGGAGTTACAGTTTGCAATTTGTTTCTGTCAACAGGTACGACACAATAATGAGGAGTGATCTTAAATGCCTGCATTTTCCTTAAGGGTAGGATCATATGGGTCCATGTGCTTTGCTACGCCCTGATACCCCGTGTCCTTGCATATATCAGTCCCAGGGGCCACTCGTAGAAACATGCTCCCTGTTTCAGTACCCACAGCAGGGCGATACCTTGTCCCAAGGTCCCTTTCTCACTGGATAGAATCTTCAGTACCCACAGCAGGGCGCTACCTCGTCCTAAGTTCCCCTTCTCACTGGACAGTATGCTTCCTGGACTTCTAAGCCTCTCTCTTGCAAGGTTCCCCACTTGCCTGTGTCATCATGCTCCCTCTGTAACTAGATCCTTTTCCTCATGAGCCTTGCAGTTCCACACTAGGAAAAACTTGTCTAGTCTCTTTCTCTTCCTCTTCTTGACTGACAGGAACAAAACATTATTCACATTCTACATAATTGTTGGCAGCGGATTATTCAGGATTCTCTCGAAGTGTGTGACAACAGAGCTTCTTTATTAAGGAACAAACAGGAACAATATATGATAAGCTTAATAGATCAGGAATAAATCATTTGTGTGTCTCTATCTGTGCAACATCTACAGAAGGCTGCTTCTCTGATACACAGACACAGGAAATAGGAAATACAGTCACATGCTCTCCATGTGTGAGCCTCTAGGAGTTTTTTTTGTTCTAAATTCATAAACAGCATACAAATCTAGCAACTAAACACTCATATCTCTTCTTGCTAGGAGTTTGAACACTCATTGGACGACATACATCTGTATGTATCAGATCCAGAGGTCTAGTGGTGCTTATTTTAGGAAAGGATTTTCTGGACATTTTCCCTTTAAGACAGCTGGTGCACTTCATCATTTGACTACATTGGTTGATTTCAATACCTTTTGAAAGTTGAGCTAGCTTCCTTACTGCTTCTGGGTCTCTGTGCCAAGACATCTGTGTCATATATGAATACAGTTCTTATGCAGATCTTGTTTAGAACTGTACACTCTTTCTTTGCATTTTAGCTGATGAAGGTCATCTTGGAGTTTTCCTTCTGCAAGAGTGTGACCCTTCTTTGAGATGATGCAGCTGTTATCTCTAAAAGTAACTACATTCCCCTTTTGCGTGAGCTTCTTTACTGACAGAAGATTGCTTTCAAGGCAGGAAACATAGAGGACATCCATTATTGGGATCTTTCTGCTTTGTGCTGAGGAAACTGGACAGTGGAGGTAGGCATCTCCTTCTCCTTCTGAAGTCATATAGTGACTAGTGTTGAGCGATACGATACTGCAAATATCGGGTATCGGCCGATATTAGCTCTATCGGCCTTTCGATAATTCGTTTCGATATTTTCGTCTTATCGGATACCGGAATCGGAAGTTCCCATAATTCTTTGCGAGGCAATGTGATTTTAGTCAGCCAATGAGGAATCCTAAAAAGTGTGGGCACATCCTGTACTGCTGCGGTCATGTTAACTAATGGCATGGCTGTGATTGGATGCTGAAATGATGTCAGAATGCACTATAAAAGGCGCCGCCGCCATTTTAGCGTCACTGTGCTGTGAATTCAGTAAGGGACAGAACGCTGCTGTGCTGACTCTGAGGGACAGTTAGAGATTGAGATTTAGTGTACTGTGCTGTAGGCAGGCTAGCACCAACCGCTGTGTAAAGCTTCCTTTTGCCTGCAGTGTTGTTTTAACAGCTCTGCAAGGTGTGTGTGAGTGCAGGTGACGCTGCAGTTTGCTCTGCATGCAACGCTGTCTGTAGGCATCTGCACATGTCACTCACAGACTCTTTTTTTTTCCTTCAGTGTAATTCTTGCAGCTCCATGCAATTTAACTATTAGTGTGACGCGCTTCCATCCGTATCCAATACATTGGTTGCAAACACTATAGAAGTAGACAAAGGAGTAGCCTTTCACAGATTGTGAACAGTTGTGTTTCAGTGTTCACTTCAGTCTGTGTTTTTTATTTTTTGAGTGCACATCACGCTCCAGTTACTTGTTCAAGCACTGCTGCTTGTACTCTGCTGAGCGTGTCTCAGTGGCTCATCCTTTTCATTTATCTCCAATTGGTTCTGCTCCATTCCATTTAAAATATAATCTATTAGTGTGACGCGCTTCCATCCGTATCCAATACATTGGTTGCAAACACTATAGAAGTAGACAAAGGAGTAGCCTTTCACAGATTGTGAACAGTTGTGTTTCAGTGTTCACTTCAGTCTCTGCGTAATAACCACACTTAGGCCTTATAACTTTTCTGACTTTCTTTATCAATCTACCAAGATGAAGAAGTCAGTGAGTAAGGCACGTGGTCGTGGCCGTGGAGTTTCAGCAGGGAGAGGACGTGGGGATTCTGTGGCTGCTGCCGCCCTCAGTGACACAGCATCCACCAGTTTTACCCATGAGCGTTCCTTTATGCGCACTTTGGTAGGAGCTCGGCGTGCCCCCCTGCTGCTGGAAGAACAAATTGAAGCCGTTGTTGGTTGGATGGCAGCCAATGCATCGACTTCAATTCCTTCCACCTCCTCTCAGGAACACAACACTGTTGAGCAACCATCTGTCTGTTCACCGCCTGTCAAATTGCCCAGGCAGTCAGAGAGTTCTGTACAGGAGCCAGCTGAGTCTCTGCTTCTGTTCTCAGAATCTGTTGGCTCGCAAACACGGGCACAGGCAAGCAGCATTCTGCAATTTGAAGAAGAGGGAGTATGCAGTGATGCGCAACAGCTGTGTCTCTCTCAATCTGAAGAGGCGGGTGAGCCAGTGCTGATGGACAGCACACCGCAGAACGCATCTTATGATGATGATGAGACTCAGGTGCCAGGTTTTGTGGAGCATGGTGCTGCCCAGACCATCCAACAGCAGCACTTGTTGGAAGAGGGTAGTGGAGATGATGAAGTCCGAGACCCAACATGGCGTGAGCAACAGGAAGGTGGTGGGAGCAGCTCTGAGGAAGAGATTGTCCCAACGGTACAAAGAGGAGGGAGAGGTAGGCTGCAGACTCGCTTGCCTGTAGCCTCCAGTTTGGCACCTGTTGGGAGCAGTTCTCTTAGAACTGTCAAAATTGGCGCTCCCATGACTTGCACTGCGTGGTCCTTTTTTGACAGACTTGTAGATGATATTTGCTATGTTCAATGCAAGCTGTGTAAGCAAAAAGTTAAAAGAGGTAAAAATATCAGGAACCTGAATACCACAAATATGTGGAAACATGTACGGACAAAGCACGTAGCTGAGTTACAAAGACACACTGGAGATGTAGGCCAACCTACAGCAGCACCTACATCTTTAGGTCATGTTCGAGCCTCTACCTCCAGCTCTCACACACCTGGTTCGGCTTCCTCACAGGATCTCCATGGAAGAACCTCGGTCACTGTTGTCCATAGACAAACTGTTATTCCACCCACTGCAGCAAGTTCACAGTCATCGTCACACTCCCAGAACAAAAAACAGCCATCGGTAACACAGGCATGGGATAAAAGACGGCCATACTCGGCAAACCATCCACGAGCACAGGCTCTGAATGCTGGCCTTGCAAAACTCCTGTCCCTTGAAATGCTGTCATTCAGGCTGGTGGAGACTGACAGTTTCAGGAACTTTATGGCATTGGCAGTCCCACAATATAATGTGCCAAGCCGATTTTATTTCAGCAGGCAAGCTGTCCCTGCTCTGCAAAAACATGTCGAGGGAAACATTAAACATGCGCTACTAAACGCCGTCAGTAGCAGGGTCCACCTGACCACCGATGCGTGGACCAGTACCCATGGCCAGGGACGATACCTTTCCCTCACTGCCCATTGGGTCAATGTTGTGGAGCCGGGTACAGATCTTGCCAGTGGCGCTGTACGTGTTCTGCCAACTCCAAGGATTGCAGGAATCCAGTCTGTGCACATTGATTCCTCCTCCTACTCCAGTTCCTCAGAATCATCGCTGCACGAGCCGTCACGGTATACCTCCACATGGACCCGTGAACGCTTACCTGTTGCGACCGATATGAACACAGCCGTGGCCAAACGTCAACAGGCCGTACTGAAATTAATTCCCATGGGGAATCGAAGCCACACAGCGCAGGAGCTCTGGGATGCCATCAAGCAGGAGAGCGACATGTGGTTTTTGTCAGCTAATCTCCAGCCAGGCTTGGTAGTGTGTGACAATGGCCGAAATCTGGTGGCAGCTCTGGGCCTTGGCAACCTCACTCACATACCATGTCTGGCACATGTGCTCAACTTGGTCGTGCAGAGTTTTTTGAGGGACTATCCGGATCTTGATGCACTGCTGCACAAGGTCCACCTAGAGTGCGCTCACTTGCGACGTTCCAGCATGGCCAGATCGCGCATTGCAGCTCTGCAAGTCAGATTTCGCCTTCCTGAACATCGCATCATATGTGACGTACCCACCAGGTGGAATTCCACATTACATATGTTGGAGCGGTTGTGTGAGCAGCAGCCAGCAGTAATGGAGTATCAGCTGCAACAGGCGCAATCAACTCGCAATTTGCGCCGTTCACACTTCACCACTACTGAGTGGGCCTCTATGAAGGACATCTGCGACGTTTTGCGTGCGTTTGATGTCTCAACGCGGATGGCGAGTGCAGATGATGCACTAGTCAGCATGACTGTCCCCCTTATCTGCCTGCTTCAGAAATCACTGAAAGCACTAAAGGAAGAGGTTTTGGAAGAGGTGGAGGATGAGGAGTCACAAATTCAATTACCTTCAGGACAGTCAGCGCAACGTGGTTCCTCACAAAGGGCTGGGCAGGGCTCACTTTGTGAGGAGGATGAGGAGGAGGAGAGTCAATGGAGGAGGAAGAAATCCCTACAGAGGGAGGTACACAACGCTGTAGTCAGTATGTAGAGTGAGGGTGGGGTGATGCAGAGGAGACAGAGATGACGCCTCTTCCAGAGGACAGCCTTTGTTGGCCAGTTGGGAGTCTGCAGCACATGGTTGATTTCATGCTTCAGTGCCTGAGAAACGACCGCCGCATCGCCCACATTCTCAGCACGTCAGATTATTGGGTGTACACCCTCCTAGACCCTCGCTACCGGGACAACTTACAAACCCTCATCACACAGGTGAACCGGGACCGTAAAATGCAGGAGTACCAAGACACACTGGTGCAATCCATACTGTTGTACATTCCAGCCGAGAGAGCTGCTGCTGCTGCTACTGCTTTACAAAGCAGCTCTGTGCGTCGAGGCAGTGTAGACACCTCTACAACAAGAGGGAGCAGAAGCAGCGCCTCTGCACAGGGCAAGAACTGTATGTTACAAATGTGGCAAAGTTTTGTGACAGCGCCAGCAAGGTCTACACCATCCGAGACGGCTCCAGTCACCAGGAAGAAACGTTTCCGTAAGATGGTGACAGACTACTTGGCTTTCCCTCTAAGTGTACTCCCAGATGCCTCTTCCCCTTTCAAATTTTGGGTCTCTAAGTTGGATACATGGCCAGAGCTTAGCCAGTATGCATTGGAGGTGCTGGCTTGCCCTGCTGCCAGTGTATTATCTGAGCGTGTCTTTAGTGCTGCAGGTGGTGTAGTAACAGACCGTCGCATGCGACTATCCTCAGAGAATGTAGACCGGCTTACTTTTCTGAAAATGAACAAGGCATGGATCTCACCTGAATTTGCCTGTCCATTTTCAGATTAAATAACTGTTTGGCAACGTTTTCCATGTCTCCTGTTATGTTCATCTTTCTACCACCTGAACTCTACTCCCTGGGCTACAACACCGCCATTTGTTGCTCGTAAGTAATTGGCAGGGGTACTGACTCCTGGCCAGCCTGGTTACAGCACGACAGCTGTTTCCTGGCAGTGTGAACGTCAATTATCCTCCAATAAGTTGTGCTGTCGTGTTGCATTCGGGTTAGCCGACTCTATGGTGCCTGCAGTTTAGGTGATTCCTATGTGTGCTGTGGGATATGTAAATAAAGGCGGTTTCCATTGTGACAATAGGATAAGCACCCACTGTAGGACTGTGTGATTCGGTAACTGCGGACGGCTTGCGTCCTGTCAACTTACATTTTCATGGGTGCGTTCTTCTACCCGTCCGGGGTCCAGTACCGTCAAGTGGTTCTCCCCAGTGCCTTTGGCCTAGGTGCCTCCATCTCCGTATCCGAGTTCCAGCAACGTCTGCTGGTCCTTGGTAGTGCTTTGGAGCACAGGTACCTCCTGCTTAGTAACCGTGTCACAGTAACGTCAGCTGGTACTCGGTTGTGACATTGCCTCTTTTCCTTCTGCTACCCGTCCGGGGTCCAGTACCGTCAAGTGGTTCTCCCCAGTGCCTTTGGCCTAGGTGCCTCCATCTCCGTATCCGAGTTCCAGCAACGTCTGCTGGTCCTTGGTAGTGCTTTGGAGCACAGTTACCTCCTGCTTAGTAACCATGTCACAGTAACGTCAGCTGGTACTCGGTTGTGACATTGCCTCTTTTCCTTCTGCTACCCGTCCGGGGTCCAGTACCGTCAAGTGGTTCTCCCCAGTGCCTTTGGCCTAGGTGCCTCCATCTCCGTATCCGAGTTCCAGCAGCGTCTGCTGGTCCTTGGTAGTGCTTTGGAGCACAGTTACCTCCTGCTTAGTAACCGTGTCACAGTAACGTCAGCTGGTACTCGGTTGTGACATTGCCTCTTTTCCTTCTGCTACCCATCCGGGGTCCAGTACCGTCAAGTGGTTCTCCCCAGTGCCTTTGGCCTAGGTGCCTCCATCTCCGTATCCGAGTTCCAGCAACGTCTGCTGGTCCTTGGTAGTGCTTTGGAGCACAGTTACCTCCTGCTTAGTAACCGTGTCACAGTAACGTCAGCTGGTACTCGGTTGTGACATTGCCTCTTTTCCTTCTGCTACCCGTCCGGGGTCCAGTACCGTCAAGTGGTTCTCCCCAGTGCCTTTGGCCTAGGTGCCTCCATCTCCGTATCCGAGTTCCAGCAACGTCTGCTGGTCCTTGGTAGTGCTTTGGAGCACAGTTACCTCCTGCTTAGTAACCGTGTCACAGTAATGTCAGCTGGTACTCGGTTGTGACATTGCCTCTTTTCCTTCTGCTACCCGTCCGGGGTCCAGCACAGTCAGCTGGTCCTCGTTACTTCCATTGTCTCTTGCTCCATCTGATACCCGTCAGGGTTCCAGTAACGTCAGCTGTTTCTCGGAAATTAGACGACCTTAAAGACCACCCAGAAGAAGATGACGACAACAAGGACGACGAGCATGAAGCCAACCAGCCTGAACACCATCACAAAGAAAAAATAAAAGATTACCCAGAAGAAGATCACCAACAGGACAAAGAAGGTTAAGACAAACTACAAGATACAGAACAAGAGACAGAAGAACAATAAGTAAAAGATCAAAAAGCAGAAGAACATGAAGTATAAGACCAAAATGAAGAGCAAAATATATGCTCTAAATTCTAAGCAGAAGAAGACTAAGCAGTGTATGGGGGTGAGTCCGTTCCTCCTCGTGGTGCCCCTGGAAAATGCCTGCTGCTGCAGGCTAAACTGAACACGGACAAATACTGTTGTAATTTAAATCTTTTGTGACAGCAAGAACGGAAGGATGAACAATTCATACTTTTACAGATTACAAGTACAGGAATCTCTGTCACAAATAAGAATATGATGAAGAAGATGAAGAGGAAGAAGATGAAGAATTTGAATATGAAGAAGATTAATTAGTTTAATAATAACAATATGAGTAATGTAAACAAAAACATGAATAGCAAGAAGTTTAAGAAGAAGATTAAGAAGGTGAAGATGAAGAATAATTTGATGAGAAAGATGATGCTGCTGAAGATTATGAAGGAGAAAGTGTGGCACTGGCAAAAGTTAAAAAGGTGAAGAGCATGGAAGTTGTGAAACATACATATTTGCCAAAATAGAAAAAAGGTTAACAACATTGTCAATTTGTTAGTCAATCCAAACGTATTTCCAAAAAAATATATATTAATGCTATTCCAATGCATTGGGTTAAACATGTATGCCTTTATTGTCTCCTCAACCTCCCCCAATACATTCTACATTAGTCTTTGTTGTTTTCCTTCATGTACAATTAACCAACAAGGCAAGAATGGTTTTTTTTAATGTCGATATTTGGTTCCCATAGACTTACATGGGACTTCCGGTATCGGAATCGGATATCGACGATATTTAGTGCTATCGGCGATACCATTCCGATCCGATATTTTTAGATATCGAGCAGTATCGCTCAACACTAATAGTGACCATTAGCTAAGATGACCTTTTCTGACTTGCTTTCATTAAGGTCAGTGAAGAAATCCTTGTTATTTGTCGTATGACTTCTTGCACCAGAATCTATACACCAGATATGCTTTGCAGATGGGCCTGTACTGGCATTAAATGCAGCTTCAACACATGCAGAATCTTTCTTTATAGCTATTTTAACCCTTTTATGACTGTTCTGCTTTTTAAGCTGACTCATTCTTGTTTTCCAAATTCTGCAGTCTGCTTTAAGGTGGCCGGGCTTTTTACAGACAAAAAATTCACAAGTTTCTCTTAGATTGCTCTTATATTTTGAGAAATCCTGAGTCTTTAATGCTGCTTCTGCTCTGGATTCATTACTGCTGCTTACATGCTGCGTTTTTTTTCTTGAATTCATCCACAAGTTTGCCTTTAACATACTCTACTGTCAGCTTATCATCTGGCCGTGCATCTAGTGCAGTCACGAGTGTGTCATAACTCTCTGAAAGACCACTTAATAGAAGTGCAGCAACATGAAAATCTTTAATTTCTTCTCCAATACCCATGAGACACTCCACAATCTCAAGGGTGCTTCTTATATAGTCCTGCATAGTCTGTCCATCACTTATCTTAGACTGATACAACTTTCTCATGAGATAAAGCTTATTGCTGAGATTTGATCTTTCATACACTTTCTGTAACTCATCCAACATCTCCTTTGCAGTTGCACACTTGCATATATGCACAATCTGATTATCATCTACACTGAGGTAGATCATGCTTTGTACTTTCTGATCCTTCTCTAGCCAATCATCTGGTAATAGATAAGGCACTTGTTCCTGAGTATATTTCCACATACCTTCTCTTATGAGCAGCATTTTCACCTTGAATTTCCAGGACTGGTAGTTCTGGTTAGTGAGGCTTGGCACTGAGAATGTAATGTATGGTGTACAGTTCATATAGCGTCTTGTGCTTGGGTGCAAGGAAAACACATGAGACACAGGTTTGATATAGAAGGACTTGTATTACTTCATACAAGTGGCAAAAAGGGTCACACAGTTTGCAAGTACAGAAGCAGGAGACACAGCAGGCCAGAGTAACTTAAGCTCAGCAATAACTCTCCACAACAGGTTCAAGATCTTTTCTCTGTTACCGTAGTTCATGCAAACGTGGATTTATCAAATAGCAGGTTTCCAGAGTCCACAAGTGTTCCAAAGTTCCTCAGTAGGAAATAGCTGGAGTACAAAGTCCAAGGTTTTCCAGGAGTCAGGTCACAGGCTCACTGCAGGCTTGATTCTGAAGCACTGATTGCTCAGCTGAGGCTGCTTAAGAAGCAAGAGGGAGAGAATCAGGGCGGGAACATGAAAGCTGGAAACTCCATATTGACTGAGGGCAAGATAGCTGCAGCAAGACAGAAAGCAAAATGGCCGACGGAAAAACTGAGTTTCAAGAAACATGTACAAGAACCTTACATTACTCCCCCCTTAGGGACAACCTCCGGATGACCTCAGACCAGGCTTGTCTGGGTATCTCTGATGAAACTGGCGGAGCAAGCGAGGAGCATTAACGTTATCGACTGGTTCCCATGAGTTGTCCTCCACTGGGTAGCCCTGCCATTTAATCAAATATTGTAACTGATTTCTGTACAACCTGGAATCTAGAATCCTTTCCACCACAAATTCTTCCTGACCATCGACTAGCACTGGGTCAGGGCAAGGAGAAGAACGTCCAGGAAACGTATTGGGTGTTGCAGCCTTTAGTAGGGATACATGAAAGACAGGGTGGATTCTCATAGTTCTGGGCAGTTGAAGACGACAAGCAACGGCACTTATAATTTTACTGATTTTATAGGGTCCAATGTACTTATGTCCCAACTTAGACAATGGAATCCTTAACTTAAGATTTCTGGTTGACAGCCAGACCAAGTCTCCTACCTTGAAAGCTGGTGCAGGTTTACAAAATTTATCTGATGCTTTCTTGTACCTTTCCTGAGCCAATTCCAGATTTTCCTTTAGAAGATCCATATTCTTTTGTAAAGACGTGATTCTTTCAGCCACTGCTGGCAAGGGCGTTTCTATGGGAAATCGAGGAAGAATGTTAGGATGATAACCTAGATTGGAGTATAAAGGAGACTGCTTAGTGGAGGCGCTCTGAGAGTTGTTATAAGAGAACTCAGCCAGTGGAAGTAGATTCACCCAATCATCCTGTAGGTGGCAGATAAAGCAGCGGAGATACTGCTCCAGGGTCTGATTGGTTCGTTCTGTCTGTCCATTAGTCTGGGGATGAAAAGCAGAAAAAAAGGTTTACTTTAATGTCCAATGCGGCACAGAAATTTTGCCAAAACCTTGAAGTGAATTGCACCCCTCGATCTGAAATGACCTCATCCGGTACTCCATGTAAGCGAAACACATTCTTAATCATCAAATCTGATGTCTGTTTTGCAGTGGGTAAGCCGACACAAGGGATAAAATGAGCTGCCTTTGTTAAACGATCAACCACCACTAGAATGGTGTTCTTCCCTTGAGAGGTTGGTAACTCCACAATGAAGTCCATAGAAATGGATCCTCACGGGCGGGACGGGGTGAGAAGGGGTTGTAACAGACCAGTTGGTGAGGAGCGAGGTGTTTTGCATCTTGCACAGACTTCACATGAAGTGACATAGTTTAAAACATCTTTCCTGTAAGTGGGCCACCAAAAGAAACGAGAAAGAAATTCCTGTGTCTTTAGAATTCCTCTATACCCAGTTATCTTGGAATCGTGGATGAGTTGCAATACTCTCAATCTGACTGTTTCAGGTATATACAGACGTTGTCCCTGAATCCACACACCATTCTTAAAGACAAGACTTACGTCCCTTGGGGGTTGTGCCAACAAGGAATCCGCATGGTATGCTTCCTTGATGTCCTTAAGTAGGTCTTGATTATGAATCACTCCCAGGAATCTAGAGTCAGGAAGAATAGTCTTAGGAGGAGTAAGTGGACGGGTCTCTGCTGAATGAATCCTAGAGAGTGCATCAGCCTTTCCATTGCGCGATCCTGGCCTATAAGAAATTACAAAATTAAATTTGTTTAGGAAAAGATTCCAGCGAGCCTGGCGAGGAGTCAGGCACTTAGCCGACCTGATAAATTCAAGGTTACGATGGTCTGTCAGGACGACTATTTGCTGTGCAGCTCCCTGAAGAAGGTGTCTCCATTCTTTGAAGGCGGCAATAATGGCCAACAACTCTCTATTGCCCACATCGTAGTTCCTCTCAGCCGAAGACAACTTCTGGGAAAAGAAGGCACAGGGATGCAAGACATTCTTCTCACCTGTTCTCTGAGAGAGTATAGCTCCAACGGCACAGTCTGAAGCATCCACCTCTATTATGAAGGCAAATTCGGGTTGGGATGTACTAAGATAGGTGCGGTGGTAAATTTATCCTTTAGACGGGAAAATGCTTCCTGGGCTTGGGGGGTCCAGGAGAACCTAGACTCTTTCCGGGTAAGTTGGGTGATAGGTGACACTACCTCAGAGAAATTCCTAATGAAACGTCTATAGAAGTTGGCAAACCCGATGAAGCGCTGCACCTCCTTAACATTTCTAGGAATTGGCCAATCCTTGATGGCTTGGGTCTTGCTTCCATCCATACTAATCCCTTGTGTAGACAGTACATACCCCAGAAATTGAATTTCGGTCCTATGGAATTCACACTTTTCAAGTTTGATGTAAAGATGGTTTTGTCTTAGACGTTCTAAGACCATTCTCACATGTCCATGATGTTCCTCTGTGGAGTTCGAAAAAATTAGAATATCATCCAGATAAATCACCACGAATGTATCTAGGAGATCCCTGAAGATGTCATTCACCAAGTGTTGGAAAGTGGCTGGGGCGGTACTCAGACCAAAAGTCATAACTAGATATTCAAAGTGTCCATAGCGTGACCTGAATGCAGTCTTCCATTCATCCCCAGGTCTAATACGGACCAAGTTATAGGCCCCACGGAGATCCAGTTTAGAGAAAATTTTGGCATGCCGCACTCTCTCCAATAACTCCGGGATTAACCCCTTCACCCCCAAGGGTGGTTTGCACGTTAATGACCGGGCCAATTTTTACAATTCTGACCACTGTCTCTTTATGAGGTTATAACTCTGGAACGCTTCAACGGATCTTCGCGATTCTGAGATTCTTTTCTTGTGACATATTGTACTTTATGTTACTGGTAAAATTTCTTCCATATAACTTGCGTTTATTTATGAAAAAAACGCAAATATGGTGAAAATTTGGAAAATTTAGCAATTTTCAAACTTTGAAATTTTATTCCCTTAAAACAGAGAAATATGTCACAGAAAATAGTTAACAAATAACATTTCCCACATGTCTACTTTACATCAGCACAATTTTGGAACCAAAATTTTTTTTGTTACGAAGTTATAAGGGTTAAAAGTTGACCAGCGATTTCTCATTTTTACATCAAAATGTACAAAGCCATTTTTTTTAGGGACCACCTCATATTTGAAGTCACTTTGAGGGGTGTATATAGCAGAAAATACCCAAAAGTGACACCATTGTAAAAACTACATCCCTCAAGGTACTCAAAACCACATTCAAAAAGTTTATTAACCCTTCAGGTGCTTCACAGGAGCTGAAGCAACGTGGAAGGAAAAAATGAACATTTTACTTTTTAGTCACAAAAATGATCTTTTACAAACATTTTTTTTATATTCACAAGGGAAAAAGGAGAAAATGAACCGATAAAGTTGTTGTGCAATTTCTCCTGAGTACGCCGATACCCCATATGTGAGGGAAAACCACTGTTTGGGCGCACGGCAGGGCTCGGAATGGAAGGAGCGCAGTTTGACTTTTCCAAACCAAAATTGGCTGGAATTGTGAACGAACGCCATGTCGCGTTTGGAGGGCCCCTGATGTGCCTAAACAGTGGAAACCCCCCACATGTGACCCCATTTTGGAAACTAGACCCCCTAAGGAACTTATCTAGATGTGTGGTGAGCATTTTGAACCCCAAGTGCTTCACGCAAGTTTGTAATGTAGAGCCGTGAAGAAAAAAAATCATATTTTTTCCACAAGCATGATGTTTTAATCCCCAATTTTTTATTTTCCCAAGGGTAAGAGGAGAAATTGGACCACAAAAGTTGTTGTCCAACTTGTCCTGAGTACGCTGATACCCCATATGTGGGGGGGAACCACTGTTTGGGCGCACGGCAGGGCTCGAAAGGGAAGGAGCGCCGTTTGACTTTTCCAAACCAAAATTGGCTGGAATTGCGAACGAACGCCATGTCGCGTTTGGAGGGCCCCTGATGTGCCTAAACAGTGGAAACCCCCCACATGTGACCCCATTTTGGAAACTAGACCCCCTAAGGAACTTATCTAGATGTGTGGTGAGCACTTTGAACCCCCAAGTGCTTCACGCAAGTTTGTAATGTAGAGCCGTGAAGAAAAAAAATCATATTTTTTCCACAAGCATGATGTTTTAGTCCCCAATTTTTTATTTTCCCAAGGGTAAGAGGAGAAATTGGATCATGAAAGTTGTTGTCCAACTTGTCCTGAGTACGCTGATACCCCATATGTGGGGGGGAACCACTGTTTGGGCGCACGGCAGGGCTCGAAAGGGAAGGAGCGCCGTTTGACTTTTCCAAACCAAAATTGGCTGGAATTGCGAACGAACGCCATGTCGCGTTTGGAGGGCCCCTGATGTGCCTAAACAGTGGAAACCCCCCACATGTGACCCCATTTTGTAAACAAGACCCCCTAAGGAACTTATCTAGATGTGTGGTGAGCACTTTGAACCCCAAGTGCTTCACGCAAGTTTGTAATTTGGAGCCGTGAAGAAAAAAAATCATATTTTTTCCACAAGCATGATGTTTTAGTCCCCAATTTTTTATTTTACCAAGGGTAAGAGGAGAAATTGGACCACAAAAGTTGTTGTCCAACTTGTCCTGAGTACGCTGATACCCCATATGTGGGGGGGAACCACTGTTTGGGCGCACGGCAGGGCTCGAAAGGGAAGGAGCGCCGTTTGACTTTTCCAAACCAAAATTGACTGGAATTGGGAACGAACGCCATGTCGCGTTTGGAGGGCCCTGATGTGCCTAAACAGTGGAAACCCCCCACATGTGACCCCATTTTGGAAACTAGACCCCCTAAGGAACTTACCTAGATGTTTGGTGAGCACTTTGAACCCCCAAGTGCTTCACGCAAGTTTGTAATGTAGAGCCGTGAAGAAAAAAAATCATATTTTTTCCACAGCATGACGTTTTAGTCCCCAATTTTTTATTTTCCCAAGGGTAAGAGGAGAAATTGGACCACAAAAGTCGTTGTCCAACTTGTCCTGAGTACGCTGATACCCCATATGTGGGGGGGAACCACTGTTTGGGCGCACGGCAGGGCTCGAAAGGGAAGGAGCGCCGTTTGACTTTTCCAAACCAAAATTGGCTGGAATTGGGAACGAACGCCATGTCGCGTTTGGAGGGCCCCTGATGTGCCTAAACAGTGGAAACCCCCCACATGTGACCCCATTTTGGAAACTAGACCCCCTAAGGAACTTATCTAGGTGTGTGGTGAGCACTTTGAACCCCCAAGTGCTTCACGCAAGTTTGTAATGTAGAGCCGTGAAGAAAAAAAATCATAATTTTTCCACAAGCATGATGTTTTAGTCCCCAATTTTTTATTTTCCCAAGGGTAAGAGGAGAAATTGGACCACAAAAGTTGTGGTCCAACTTGTCCTGAGTACGCTGATACCCCATATGTGGGGGGGAACCACTGTTTGGGCGCACGGCAGGGCTCGAAAGGGAAGGAGCGCCGTTTGACTTTTCCCAACCAAAATTGGCTGGAATTGGGAACGAACGCCATGTCGCGTTTGGAGGGCCCCTGATGTGCCTAAACAGTGGAAACCCCCACATGTGACCCCATTTTGGAAACTAGACCCCTAAGGAACTTATCTAGGTGTGTGGTGAGCACTTTGAACCCCCAAGTGCTTCACGCAAGTTTGTAATGTAGAGCCGTGAAGAAAAAAAATCATAATTTTTCCACAAGCATGATGTTTTAGTCCCCAATTTTTTATTTTCCCAAGGGTAAGAGGAGAAATTGGACCACAAAAGTTGTTGTCCAACTTGTCCTGAGTACGCTGATACCCCATATGTGGGGGGGAACCACTGTTTGGGCGCACGGCAGGGCTCGAAAGGGAAGGAGCGCCGTTTGACTTTTCCAAACCAAAATTGGCTGGAATTGCGAACGAACGCCATGTCGCGTTTGGAGGGCCCCTGATGTGCCTAAACAGTGGAAACCCCCCACATGTGACCCCATTTTGGAAACTAGACCCCCTAAGGAACTTATCTAGATGTGTGGTGAGCACTTTGAACCCCCAAGTGCTTCACGCAAGTTTGTAATGTAGAGCCGTGAAGAAAAAAAATCATATTTTTTCCACAAGCATGATGTTTTAGTCCCCAATTTTTTATTTTCCCAAGGGTAAGAGGAGAAATTGGATCATGAAAGTTGTTGTCCAACTTGTCCTGAGTACGCTGATACCCCATATGTGGGGGGGAACCACTGTTTGGGCGCACGGCAGGGCTCGAAAGGGAAGGAGCGCCGTTTGACTTTTCCAAACCAAAATTGGCTGGAATTGCGAACGAACGCCATGTCGCGTTTGGAGGGCCCCTGATGTGCCTAAACAGTGGAAACCCCCCACATGTGACCCCATTTTGTAAACAAGACCCCCTAAGGAACTTATCTAGATGTGTGGTGAGCACTTTGAACCCCAAGTGCTTCACGCAAGTTTGTAATTTGGAGCCGTGAAGAAAAAAAATCATATTTTTTCCACAAGCATGATGTTTTAGTCCCCAATTTTTTATTTTACCAAGGGTAAGAGGAGAAATTGGACCACAAAAGTTGTTGTCCAACTTGTCCTGAGTACGCTGATACCCCATATGTGGGGGGGAACCACTGTTTGGGCGCACGGCAGGGCTCGAAAGGGAAGGAGCGCCGTTTGACTTTTCCAAACCAAAATTGACTGGAATTGGGAACGAACGCCATGTCGCGTTTGGAGGGCCCCTGATGTGCCTAAACAGTGGAAACCCCCCACATGTGACCCCATTTTGGAAACTAGACCCCCTAAGGAACTTACCTAGATGTTTGGTGAGCACTTTGAACCCCCAAGTGCTTCACGCAAGTTTGTAATGTAGAGCCGTGAAGAAAAAAAATCATATTTTTTCCACAAGCATGACGTTTTAGTCCCCAATTTTTTATTTTCCCAAGGGTAAGAGGAGAAATTGGACCACAAAAGTCGTTGTCCAACTTGTCCTGAGTACGCTGATACCCCATATGTGGGGGGGAACCACTGTTTGGGCGCACGGCAGGGCTCGAAAGGGAAGGAGCGCCGTTTGACTTTTCCAAACCAAAATTGGCTGGAATTGGGAACGAACGCCATGTCGCGTTTGGAGGGCCCCTGATGTGCCTAAACAGTGGAAACCCCCCACATGTGACCCCATTTTGGAAACTAGACCCCCTAAGGAACTTATCTAGGTGTGTGGTGAGCACTTTGAACCCCCAAGTGCTTCACGCAAGTTTGTAATGTAGAGCCGTGAAGAAAAAAAATCATAATTTTTCCACAAGCATGATGTTTTAGTCCCCAATTTTTTATTTTCCCAAGGGTAAGAGGAGAAATTGGACCACAAAAGTTGTGGTCCAACTTGTCCTGAGTACGCTGATACCCCATATGTGGGGGGGAACCACTGTTTGGGCGCACGGCAGGGCTCGAAAGGGAAGGAGCGCCGTTTGACTTTTCCCAACCAAAATTGGCTGGAATTGGGAACGAACGCCATGTCGCGTTTGGAGGGCCCCTGATGTGCCTAAACAGTGGAAACCCCCCACATGTGACCCCATTTTGGAAACTAGACCCCCTAAGGAACTTATCTAGGTGTGTGGTGAGCACTTTGAACCCCCAAGTGCTTCACGCAAGTTTGTAATGTAGAGCCGTGAAGAAAAAAAATCATAATTTTTCCACAAGCATGATGTTTTAGTCCCCAATTTTTTATTTTCCCAAGGGTAAGAGGAGAAATTGGACCACAAAAGTTGTGGTCCAACTTGTCCTGAGTACGCTGATACCCCATATGTGGGGGGGAACCACTGTTTGGGCGCACGGCAGGGCTCGAAAGGGAAGGAGCGCCGTTTGACTTTTCCCAACCAAAATTGGCTGGAATTGGGAACGAACGCCATGTCGCGTTTGGAGGGCCCCTGATGTGCCTAAACAGTGGAAACCCCCCACATGTGACCCCATTTTGGAAACTAGACCCCCTAAGGAACTTACCTAGATGTTTGGTGAGCACTTTGAACCCCCAAGTGCTTCACGCAAGTTTGTAATGTAGAGCCGTGAAGAAAAAAAATCATATTTTTTCCACAAGCATGACGTTTTAGTCCCCAATTTTTTATTTTCCCAAGGGTAAGAGGAGAAATTGGACCACAAACGTTGTTGTCCAATTTCTCCTGAGTACGCTGATACCCCATATGTGGGGGGAACCACTGTTTGGGCGCACGGCAGGGCTCGAAAGGGAAGGAGCGCCGTTTGACTTTTCCAAACCAAAATTGGCTGGAATTGGGAACGAACGCCATGTCGCGTTTGGAGGGCCCCTGATGTGCCTAAACAGTGGAAACCCCCCACATGTGACCCCATTTTGGAAACTAGACCCCCTAAGGAACTTACCTAGATGTTTGGTGAGCACTTTGAACCCCCAAGTGCTTCACGCAAGTTTGTAATGTAGAGCCGTGAAGAAAAAAAATCATATTTTTTCCACAAGCATGACGTTTTAGTCCCCAATTTTTTATTTTCCCAAGGGTAAGAGGAGAAATTGGACCACAAACGTTGTTGTCCAATTTCTCCTGAGTACGCTGATACCCCATATGTGGGGGGGAACCACTGTTTGGGCGCACGGCAGGGCTCGAAAGGGAAGGAGCGCCGTTTGACTTTTCCAAACCAAAATTGGCTGGAATTGGGAACGAACGCCATGTCGCGTTTGGAGGGCCCCTGATGTGCCTAAACAGTGGAAACCCCCCACATGTGACCCCATTTTGGAAACTAGACCCCCTAAGGAACTTACCTAGATGTTTGGTGAGCACTTTGAACCCCCAAGTGCTTCACGCAAGTTTGTAATTTGGAGCCGTGAAGAAAAAAAATCATATTTTTTCCACAAGCATGACGTTTTAGTCCCCAATTTTTTATTTTCCCAAGGGTAAGAGGAGAAATTGGACCACAAAAGTTGTTGTCCAATTTGTCCTGAGTACGCTGATACCCCATATGTGGGGGGGAACCACTGTTTGGGCGCACGGCAGGGCTCGAAAGGGAAGGAGCGCCGTTTGACTTTTCCAAACCAAAATTGGCTGGAATTGGGAACGAACGCCATGTCGCGTTTGGAGGGCCCCTGATGTGCCTAAACAGTGGAAACCCCCCACATGTGACCCCATTTTGGAAACTAGACCCCCTAAGGAACTTATCTAGGTGTAAGGTGAGCACTTTGAACCCCCAAGTGTTTCACTAAAGTTTATAATGCCCTGGCGTGAAAAAAAAAATATTTTTTTTTCCCACAAAAGTGATTTTTTTTAGTCCCCAATTTTTTATTTTCCCAAGGGTAACAGGAGAAATTGGACCCCAAAAGTTGTTGTCCAATTTGTCCTGAGTACGCCGATACCCCATATGTTGGGGGGAACCACTGTTTGGGCGCACGGCAGGGCTCGGAAGGGAAGTAGTGACGTTTTGGAATGCAGACTTTGATGGAATGGTCTGCGGGCGTCATGTTCCGTTAGCAGAGCCCCTGATGTGCCTAAACAGTGGAAACCCCCCACAAGTGACCCCATTTTGGAAACTAGACCCCCTAAGGAACTTATCTAGGTGTGTGGTGAGTACTTTGAACCCCCAAGTGTTTCACTAAAGTTTATAATGCCCTGTGTGAAAAAAAAAATAATTTTTTTTTTCCTCAAAAGTGATTTTTTTAGTCCCCAATTTTTTATTTTCCCAAGGGTAACAGGAGAAATTGGACCCCAAAAGTTGTTGTTCAATTTGTCCTGAGTACGCCGATACCCATATGTTGGGGGGAACCACTGTTTGGGCGCACGGCAGGGCTCGGAAGGGAAGTAGTGACGTTTTGGAATGCAGACTTTGATGGAATGGTCTGCGGGCGTCATGTTCCGTTAGCAGAGCCCCTGATGTGCCTAAACAGTGGAAACCCCCCACAAGTGACCCCATCTTGGAAACTAGACCCCCTAAGGAACTTATCTAGGTGTGTGGTGAGCACTTTGAACCCCATGTGTTTCACTAAAGTTTATAATGCCCTGGTGTGAAAAAAAAAATATTTTTTTTTTCCCACAAAAGTGATTTTTTTAGTCCCCAATTTTTTATTTTCCCAAGGGTAACAGGAGAAATTGGACCCCAAAAGTTGTTGTCCAATTTGTCCTGAGAACGCTGGTACCCCACATGTGGGAAAAAACTGTTTAGGCACACGTCGGGACTCGGAAGGGAAGTAGTGACGTTTTGGAATGCAGACTTTGATGGAATGGTCTGCGGGCGTCATGTTCCATTTGCAGAGCCCCTGATGTGCCTAAACAGGAAAAAAAAACCACAAGTGACATAATTTTAGAAATTAGACCCCCAAGAAGCTTCTCTAGATGTGCCCCCTTCTGGAACTAATCTTTCCTGTAAAGTAAATTAGTAGTGCATGGAGGTGTGGTACAATTTGAAGCAATCCTTCATACACAGGCCAGGTTTTTCGGGGCAGGTGTCGCACTGATAAATGGTGTCCTTGCGTATTCCCCTTTTGTAACACACTCGGCACCTTTTTTGCGACTTACCTTTTTTTGCAGTTTGCGGGACCTCCCCCGGGAAATGCTGGCCTGGTACAATACGAGCACCTTCAGTTCCGGAAGTACTGGGGCCCTCTGCTTCCTGAGCGCCAAACATCAGGGCCTTGATCACTACCTCCTGGAACTGAAGGTACGACGTATTGGTATGGCGTGCACATCGTGACAGCAGGAAAGCGTTGAGCATTGCCATTTGGACGATGTGCACGGACAGCTTCTTGTACCACACCTTGGCCTTTCTCAAAGCACTGTATGGTTGGAGGAGTTGATCAGAGAGATCAACACCCCCCATGTATTTGTTGTACCCAAGTACACAGTCCGGTTTGCAGACCTGTGTAGAGGTACCCCGTACAGTGCTGAGGGCGCTGCCATCACCGTGTATGGTGGTCAAGAGAAGGACATCCCTCTTGTCCTTGTACTTGACCACCAGAAGGTGGTCGCTACATTGGGCTCTGCTCTCACCCTTTCTGAGCATCTGCCCAAGCAGCGTCTTCGGGAGGCCCTTCTGATTTTTGCGAACGGTACCGCAGGCTGCGGTACCACGCGCAAAGAGGGATTTGTGGAGTAGGATGCTGGTATAAAAGTTATCGGTGTAGAGGTGATAACCTTTATCCAGCAGTGGGTGAACAAAATCCCACACAATTTTCCCACTCACTCCCAGGACAGGAGGACACTCAGGGGGTTCAATCTTGGTGTCCTTTCCTTCGTAAACTCTAAAACGGTGAGTGTACCCTGAGGTACTCTCACACAGTTTGTAGAGTTTGATTCCGTACCTTGCCCTCTTGTTGGGCAGGTACTGACGGAATCCGAGCCGTCCCTTAAAATGAACCAAGGACTCATCCACGCAAATGTCCCTTTTGGGCACGTACACTTCAGCAAACTTTTTGTTGAAGTGTTCGATGACCGGCCGAACTTTGAACAGACGGTCAAAGTTGGGGTCATCTCGTGCGGGACACTGTGCATTATCGTTATAATGCAAGAATTTCTGGATGGCCTCAAAACGCGTCCGGGCCATGACCATTCGGAACACTGGAGCGTTATATAAAATATCAACACTCCAATATTGCCGAAGTTCTGGCTTCTTCAAGATCCCCGTGTGAAGGACCAGGCCCCAAAACTGCATCAATTCAACTGCGTCTACAGGAGACCAGTTAGAATATGATGAACGGGGGTTTTGCTCCAAAAATTGACGAGCGTACAAATTTGTTTGCTCCACCATGTGGTTAATAAAATCCTCAGAGAAAAAGACTTTGAAAAAGTCTATTTCTGTGAGGCCAGTGGTGTCAAACCTGATTCCTGATTCTGCCACAAAATCAGGAATCAGTGGCTCGTAATTTTCGGGGGGCGAGGTCCACACGGGATCCGCAGTGGGTTGCGCTGGTTCGGCTTCATCTTCGTCTTCTGGAATGGCGGCAGATGCCTCATCTTCTGTCCTGGGGCGTCTGCGTGGTGGTTCCGCAGGACCCGAGGAGGAAGATGAGGAGGGGGAAAAGGAAGAGGAGGAGGAAGAGGAATCTGAAAAATAAAGAAATGTGGGATCCTCTCCCTCGCTATCAGTGTCGGAGGCAAGAAAAGCGTATGCCTCCTCCAATGAATAGCGCTGTTGGGACGAACGGGACGGGTGGGACATTTTTTTGTAAATGTGGTGCTTGGGTGTAATTTATTGATAACTGTGTATGTGTGGGGGGGGATAGTGCTTGGTGTAAACTATGCTGAAAAGAAAAATCTAAAAGAAAAAAAAATGGGGAGAAAAAAATGCCTGTGAAAAGAAAAGTCTAAAACAGCAGGCCCTAGCTCTGATAAGTGAACTGCGTCACTTATCAAAGTTCGGTGGCTGCTAGATGTGGCGCAAGGAGGGGGTGAAAAAAAAAAAAAAAGGGAAAACAGCCGGCACGAGATCTGATAAGTGAACTGAGTCACTTATCAAAATTTGGCGGCTGCTAAATGTGGAAACGGAGGCGGCGCAAAGGCGGGTGAAAAAAGAAAAAGGAAAAAAAAAAAAGAAAAGGAAAACAGCCGGTGCGAGCTCTGATAAGTGAACTGTGTCACTTGTCAAAGTTCGGCGGCTGCTAGATGTGGCGCAAAGGGAGTGGCGCAGGGAGGGGGTGAAAAAAAAAACAGGAAAACAGCCGGCACGAGATCTGATAAGTGAACTGAGTCACTTATCAAAATTCGGCGGCTGCTAAATGTGGAAACGGAGGCGGCGCAAAGGCGGGTGAAAAAAGAAAAAGGAAAAAAAAAAAAAGAAAAGGAAAACAGCCGGTGCGAGCTCTGATAAGTGAACTGTGTCACTTGTCAAAGTTCGGCGGCTGCTAAATGTGGAAACGGAGGCGGCGCAAAGGCGGGTGAAAGAAGAAAAAGGAAAAAAAAAAAAAAGAAAAGGAAAACAGCCGGTGCGAGCTCTGATAAGTGAACTGTGTCACTTGTCAAAGTTCGGCGGCTGCTAGATGTGGCGCAAAGGGAGTGGCGCAGGGAGGGGGTGAAAAAAAAAACAGGAAAACAGCCGGCACGAGATCTGATAAGTGAACTGAGTCACTTATCAAAATTCGGCGGCTGCTAAATGTGGAAACGGAGGCGGCGCAAAGGCGGGTGAAAAAAGAAAAAGGAAAAAAAAAAAAGAAAAGGAAAACAGCCGGTGCGAGCTCTGATAAGTGAACTGTGTCACTTGTCAAAGTTCGGCGGCTGCTAAATGTGGAAACGGAGGCGGCGCAAAGGCGGGTGAAAGAAGAAAAAGGAAAAAAAAAAAAAGAAAAGGAAAACAGCCGGTGCGAGCTCTGATAAGTGAACTGTGTCACTTGTCAAAGTTCGGCGGCTGCTAGATGTGGCGCAAAGGGAGTGGCGCAGGGAGGGGGTGAAAAAAAAAAAAAGGAAAACAGCCGGCGTGAGCTCTGATAAGTGAACTGTGTCACTTGTCAAAGTTCCGCGGCTGCTAAATGTGGAAACGGAGGCGGCGCAAAGGCGGGTGAAAAAGGAAAAAAAAAAAAGAAAAGGAAAACAGCCGGTGCGAGCTCTGATAAGTGAACTGTGTCACTTGTCAAAGTTCGGCGGCTGCTAGATGTGGCTCAAAGGGAGTGGCGCAGGGAGGGGGTGAAAAAAAAAACAGGAAAACAGCCGGCACGAGATCTGATAAGTGAACTGAGTCACTTATCAAAATTCGGCGGCTGCTAGATGTGGAAACGGAGGCGGCGCAAAGGCGGGTGAAAAAAAAAAAAAGGAAAACAGCCGGCGCGAGCTCTGATAAGTGAACTGCGTCACTTATCAAAGTTCGCCGGCTGCAGGGTGTGCGCACGGAGGTGGCGCAAAGGGGGCTGAGAGCACGAGTGTTGATCGGTGAAATGCGTCACCAATCAACGCTCGGCGGCTGGGTGTGCGCACATAGGCGGCGCAAAGGGGGGGTGAAAAAAAGGAAACCCGCCGGACGCGAGCTCTGATAAGTGAACTGCGTCACTTATCAAAGTTCGCCGGCTGCAGGGTGTGCGCACGGAGGTGGCGCAAAGGGGGCTGAGAGCACGAGTGTTGATCGGTGAAATGCGTCACCAATCAACGCTCGGCGGCTGGGTGTGCGCATGGAGGCGGCGCAAAGGGGGGGTGGAGGGGGTAAAAAGAGGGGGAAGGGGGATGGGGAGGGAGGAAGAGAGGGATCAACACTCACGGTTGTAGTCTCTCTTCTTTTTTCTATCTTCTTTTCTTCTTTCTTCTTTTCTTCTGTCTTCTTTTCTTCTGTCTTCAGCACTACAAGGCCCAGCACAGGAGAGATCTGTTGTATGACCGCTCTGCAGGAATCCTCAGCAAGTGTGAGGACCCCTGCAGAACGGTCACTCACAGGTCAGAGCCAGGTGAGACAGGTCACAGAGCGGTCAATTCGCTTCTGTGACCTGTGATTGGTGGGATCCATCATAACAAGATCCCACCAATCAGAGCTCTCCTGGTTACCCTGGCAACCTGCCCAGGATCGGAGCTCACAGCTCCGATCCTAGGCAGGTCACAGCCAGGGCAGCAGCCAGGTCACCTGCAGGTCACAGCGCGGTCACACAGCGATCAGACCGCTGCTGTGCCCTGTGATTGGCGCGATCGACGATGTCATCGATCGCGCCAATCAGCTCCTGCAGGCCCTACAGGGCCTGTCCTGAGCCTCCACAGCCGGATCGGTGCTTTTACAGCACCGATCCAGCCAGGATCGGTGCTATTACAGCACCGATCCGGCAGGTCAGCAGCAAGGCACAGCGCTCCTGCACCGCGGCTGTGCCTTGCGATTGGCGCGATCGACGATAACATCGATCGCGCCAATCAGCTCCTGCAGGCCCTGCTAGGCCTGTCCTATGTTCCGGCCTAGGATCGGTGCTTTTATAGCACCGATCCAGCAGGAACCGGCAGGGCACAGCGCGGTAATACCGCTTCTGTGCCCTGCGATTGGCGCGATCGATATGATCGGCGATCGCACCAATCCAGGGGGTCTGCATAGTGCTAGACCCAGGCCTAGGATCGAGTACATCGGTACTCGATCCTAGCCTGGGATCTCACTGTTTCAGCCCATCTGATTGGCTGAAACAGTGAGAAAGGCAGCGATTGGCTGTTCAGAATTGAACAGCCAATCACAGCGATCGGGAGGCCGGAGAGGGGAGGACGCAGCCCGGGATGCCGACGTCATCTTCCTAGAGGTAAGATGGCGTCGGAATTTTAATGCGATCACCGCGACTTCAGTCGCGATGTCGCATTAAAGGGCATGACGTACTATTCCGTCCATGGGAATTAGGTCCAGGGTCACATGGACGGAATAGTACGTCTGATGGCAGAGAGGGGTTAAAGGCAACGGATAACGGTTTCTAATAGTAACCTTATTGAGTTCCCTATAGTCTACGCAGGGTCTCAGAGATCCATCTTTCTTCTTCACAAAGAAGATGGGTGCACCTGCAGGAGATGAAGAGGGGCGTATGAAGCCCTTGGCTAGATTTTCGTCTATGTAATCCTTTAAAACCTTTAGCTCGGGCCCCGCCAGGGGGTAGATCTTACCAAAAGGTATCTCTGCTCCAGGCAATAATTCAATTGGACAATCATATGGACGGTGAGGGGGAAGCTGGTCAGCGTTCTTCTTGTCACATAAATCCACATAGTCCTGGTATACAGCTGGTAGTTCAGGGACTGACATGGTTCCTTTAGGAACAGAGCAAGCTGAAACTTTTGGACTCATCTGTTTCTCTGGAAAGTGTAATTCCTTGGTCTCCCAGTTAATGGTAGGATTCTGAGCCTGCAGCCATGGTAGCCCTAGAATAATGGGAAAGTGGGGAGAAGAGATAAGCATAAAGGACAGTTTCTCTCGATGATCTTTGCCCATAAGGACCCTCAAAGGCTCCGTTTCCTGATCCACTGGTCCAGAGGTCAGCAGGGAGCCATCTACAGTTTCCATCTGTACTGGAGTAGCCTTCTTCACTGAACGTATCCCCTGTTTCAGAGCAAAGGAGATATCCATAAAATTTCCACTTGCCCCTGAGTCGATCATAGCAGAGCTAGACACCCAGACTGAGTCAACCCAGAGTTTGATGGAAAGGAAGCAATGAGAATTGTTTTTCTTACAACTCAGCTGGGACACCGCTGAGGAAACTTGAAAAATTGCAGCGTTTACACAGTCATCGTCCTCAGAAGTGACGGAGTTTAAGTCCGAGAAATCAATATCTGTTGCTGCAGATCTCTCTGGAGCCTGAGGCTCGGACCTGACAGATCTCCTCTCGCAACACTCACAGTGAATGACTGCTGCAGTAGTCTTACGAGAACGGCTGGGGCAGTTTATAATGAAGTGCCCTGACTTACCACAGTAGAAACATAGATTTTCCTTTAAACGACGTTCTTTGCGTGCATCACTAACCCGTCTTTGTAAAGAGTCCACCTGCATGGGTTCAGGTTCAGGTTCCCGTGTGATCCTACTCAAAGGTTCCTTAGCTGGGGAGGAAGGAAGGAAAAGGTTAGTGCGATTACTTTCGAACCATCTCTCTTGCCTGCGTTCAGTCAGACGAGCATCTATACGGATGCAGTAGTTAATAAAGTCACCTAACGCAGTGGGAGGGTCGGCACGAGCAAGTTCATCCTTAATCAGTGGAGACAACCCTTTTCGAAAAATAGATTTTTTGGCGGAACTGTCCCAAGTGGTATCGAGGGCCCATCTCCTGAAATCCAGGGCATATTCGGCTACTGAGCGCTTACCTTGGCGCAAAGTTAACATGGCTGCTTCAGCTGTTGCACCTCGATTGGGGTCATAAAACACCTGCCCCATGGCTGAAATGAAAGCATCAAGATGATCCAAACATTCATCCTCAGTCTCAATCAGAGGGTTTGCCCACATCAAAGCCTTGTTGGTAAGCAACATGATTATAGTAAGCACCTTAGATCTTTCAGTGGGAAATTGTGAAGCATGTGCAGAAAAAAAAAGATTGCATTGGTTAATAAATCCCCTGAATTTCTCACGTTCACCGCCAAAATGAAAAGGGGGTAACTTGGGAATCCCAGAACTCGGGGTTATGGCAGGAGCCTGGACTCGTTCCTCTAGAACCTCAATCCTGGCTCGTAAATCCTGGGTAGTTTGTCCAAACACTTGCAAATTGTGATTAGTGAGGTCCTGTAGGTTTGCAAAACGGGTCTTTATAGTCTGTATATCTGCAAGGATTGTATCAGTCACTCCGCAAAGCTCCTTTATGCGAGCCTCCATCTTCCAGATCTTTTAAGACAGGAGTACTGGAAGGAGAAGAGAAAAAAAAAAAAAAAACAATAGTGTTTACCTGTGGTAACACTGCAGAGTAAAATTAAGGGAATGTGCTCACCTGGAATGGTTGTGAGAAGTCACAATCACTGTCATCACAGAAAGTATAACCGGACATCTGATATCCACAGTCACAGCAGACACAGCCTTCCCAGACCCAGCAGACACTAACGTTTGGCTTCAGAATCTTGTAATGTATGGTGTACAGTTCATATAGCGTCTTGTGCTTGGGTGCGAGGAAAACACATGAGACACAGGTTTGATATAGAAGGACTTGTATTACTTCATACAAGTGGCAAAAAGGGTCACACAGTTTGCAGGTACAGAAGCAGGAGACACAGCAGGCCAGAGTAACTTAAGCTCAGCAATAACTCTCCACAACAGGTTCAGGATCTCTTCTCTGTTACCGTAGTTCATGCAAACGTGGATTTATCAAATAGCAGGTTTCCAGAGTCCACAAGTGTTCCAAAGTTCCTCAGTAGGAAATAGCTGGAGTACAAAGTCCAAGGTTTTCCAGGAGTCAGGTCACAGGCTCACTGCAGGCTTGATTCTGAAGCACTGATTGCTCAGCTGAGGCTGCTTAAGAAGCAAGAGGGAGAGAATGAGGGCGGGAACATGAAAGCTGGAAACTCCATATTGACTGAGGGCAAGATAGCTGCAGCAAGACAGAAAGCAAAATGGCCGACGGAAAAACTGAGTTTCAAGAAACATGTACAAGAACCTTACAGAGAACTTGACAGGATTGCTGCTAGTGGACATTGTCTCTCTTGCTCTGTGCTGCTTTTGCTCTGGGCTTCTGTTGCTGTGTTACTGGGGTTCTGTGTCACTCTGGGCCCATAACCTGTTGGCAGCTAATTATTATACTCTCCAAGCGTGTGACAACAGAGCTTCTTTATTCAAGAACAAACAGGAACAATATATGATAAGCTTAATAGATCAGGAATAAATCATTTGTGTGTCACTGTCTGTGCAGCATCTACAGCAGGCTGCTTCTCTCATAGATACAGGAAAACAGGAAATACAGTCACATGCTATCCCTGTGTGATCTCTGGGAATTGTTTTTTGTTCTAACTTTATAAACAGCATACAAATCTAGCAGCTAAACACTCAAAGACAGGAATATAGTTGTTGCACCAAACATATTCCAACAATAATCTATACCACAGAAGCATTTATGTCTTTGGGGGAACATGTCAGCTGGTTCACTCTTCACAAGCATACATTAGCAGAAGAGGGCCCTTGTGCAAGAACAGTTTATGGGTCCTTTGCAGTACAATAGCTCATCAAAATGCACTATTCCACCTGCTTTGGAGTCGGAATTTTGCCCTCTTACCTCCTGAGCCTCTGAACATGTCCTCCAATACCACTCTCCAGGCCTTTGGCAAATTCATCTATGAAGAGCACCTCTGGCCAGAATTCTCCAAATGACAGATGGATGCAGCTGGGTCCTATTGATTGCTGCAAGTTCTGAGCTGATGGCACTAGTTCACATCTTCTGATTTTGAAGGGAAGTAAGCAGCAAGTGACTTTTGCCTGCTCCACTTAGTTTCTTTAGCTGATCAAGGTGTCTGTGGTTCTCATTGTTGCCTGTATCATGATGCTTGTGCAATAGGTCTTCAACAGCACATATTGAAACCTCATTCTGCTGTGAAATCTTTGCTATAGAGAGACTTTGTTGATGCAATGTAACTGCCTTGTGTAATTTTGTTTTGCACTGTCCTACCGTGGTGCATAACCTGTAACTAGGACTGAGAGGTGTGGCTGAATTTTAGTTCAAAGTTCGGTTCAGACATCAGAACTTGACCCAAAGTTGACCCCAAACCCAATAGAACTCAATGGTGACCCAAACTTCAATGCTTTCAAAATGGCTGTAAAATGGTCAAAGTAAGGGCTAGGGGGCTGTGTTGTGAGCACGTTGGAGGCAACTTCGGAGCTGGGGCTCCCATCGGTAGTTGCTGAGGGTAATGAACCAATTGCTGAATGGCTTTCAGCTGGGTCCGAATGGTCTGATATAAGTGACCTAAACTCCCGTCAGCCTTGCCGGTAATCAATTGTTCTTCCAGTTCTTGGTTGGAGCTCAGCTTGCATTCCTGCTATCTTTCAGACAAGTGATTTGCTGTTTTTTTTCCTCTGGTTGGATTTTCCTTGCTGGTTTGCTGCCTTGCAGTGGACTTCAGCCTGGTCCCCTTTTGGGGCCTGGCTTTGCTATTGTGCTCAGTTTGTGTTTGCACTTTTGCTCTTCCCTGTGTCACTTTTTATTTGCTGAATTGCTGTGTGTTACACCAGAGATCTGATTTAGGTGGTAGAGATCATGTGATCTCAGGTTTTTTGTTAATCAGAAGTGTTGGTATTTTTGTCAGGGTTTTTTTGGGTTGCAGTCAGAATTCTTTCCTATACTTTTCTATCTAGACAGTATTGGGCCCCAGCGTTTGCTCATTCTATTTTCTGTCTGTGTTCGTATTTTCTTCTTGTCTAACCGCCATTACATGTTTGGGGGCTTCCTATTTATTCGGGGGTTCTGCTACGGGGCAGATAGCTTTCATCTTTCTGACTTTAGGTGTAGCTTTCTCTCCGGCTGTGACGAGGCGTCTAGGATCACCGTAGGTACGCTCCACGGTTACTTCTAGTGTGGCGGTTAGTTTAGGGTTCTGCAACCCAGTAGTTTCCAGCCTCTCTGGTGTATTGCTACTTCGGCTATTTTTGCTATTTCTCCTCAGCTACCGAAACATAACAGGGCTGCAAAAGGAAGCAAAATGGAGTTAAGAGCAGGACAATTGCCCTGCAAACACATGTGGATAGGAAAATGACTAGATGTGGTGGTGTAGGTGGAAGAGGCGGAGGAGGAGGTAGCCAACACTGTTTTTGTGTTTTGGTTTTTTATTTATTTTTTGGCGGTACTCTGAAAACAGGTTCTGTGGGGGGACTTTGCATACAGGCAGTGTAATATTCAGGCCATATAACAGTTTGAACTTTTTGGGGTGCAAAGAATGAGGAGAGCATTTAATAGGGGATGTAGCCATGTTGCTGCTGGTGGTGGTCTAGCTGCTGTAGGGGAGAGAGGACATCATCTATATGTTTCCACTATGTGCTCAAATGAAACACCTTGCTCTGGTGCACACAGGCGAATAGGAGGAAGCGTGGAGGATGAGGAGGACGAACCTTGTTCACAGCAGGGTGGCACTCAAAGGAGCTCATGAATATCACTGAAGCATGGTTGGGGGAATACAGAGGACACAATACACCTCTCACCTAACCACAGAATTAGGAGATGGCAACTCTGACCTAACCTGCCTAAACAGCCGTTGAGTTGCTTCACGTTCCTTCTAATGAACCGGATTGCGGAGCAGACTGTGAATTAACTACAAGAGAAGTGTGCTAAACAAAGGAAAGAACTCAAAGTGAGTAAAGTAATAAATAAACAAATACCAAACAAAGAATAAAGCAAGTACTGTAAACAAATATACTGCCAAAAAAGAAAGTTAACACCAGCTCACCATTGAAGTTCATGAGGATCCAGTGTGCACGGAACCACGAGCCGACTACTCGTGTTGGAAATGTAGAAAAAAGTGAAGAGAGTTCCAGCTTCTGGTAACATATCAAATAGTGTCTTTATCCTATCAAAGTTTTAAGAAATCAAAGACAGGATGGTCAGCAAGCAATGCATTTCGAACACAGTTGTTCTTTGTCAAGATAAAGATAAACAGAAGTTAAGTGCAAAATATAGCAAAGAGACAGAAAGGTGAAAACCCTTAGCTGTAAGCTCCCAGACTGGCCCCAAACATCAATAAAATGTCAGAAAATCCAAATGAATCTATTACAAGCAGGAAACGCCAGCTGGGGGACAGAATATAAATCTGCACCCAAAAGGTGATAGACTGACAAATGAAAACACCTGTACTAAGCTAGGCAAACTGCAGCCAGAAAACAGAACCCAAACACCCAGAGAAAAGGTGTGACTCCTGTGGCTCAGCAGAAAGAGAAGCTGACCACAGACCACAAGCTCAAGGGATCAAATACAGGAGCATGATGGTTTCAACAACATGGTGGAAAACTGTGTCTCCACGTACTAAGTGATGGGTCTGCCCCTTTTAACTTCTGCATCTCCAAATTGGACACATGGCCTGAACTTACCCTTTTCGCCTTGGAGGTGCTTGCCTGCCCTGCGGCAAGTGTACTGTCGGAACGTGTATTTAGCAAGGCAGGGGGTATGGACAGGCACATGCACCTGTATACAAAATTAAAATGAACCTTTCATGGATCCCACAGACTTTTGGCTGAATAGAGAAGTAAACTAGCCGCACCCAGCCATTGTTATACTTCACCACAGTTTGTTCGTTCTATTTGCCATTTCCAATGTATTGGGGTTCCTAAATTAAAATAACCCGCTCAAAAAAATACAATGAGGCTGTTTTGCAGAGTACACCCACACAGGCTGAATTCACAGTACCCCAAACAGGGCTGTTTTGCAACGTACCCCCAAGCAGTCTTTTTTGCAGAGTACCCCACAGAGGCTTTTTTTCAGAGTACTGCCACAGAGATGCGTGTAGAGTACATACACAGGCTTTTTGGCACACTACTTCCACAGACACGGGTGTAGAGTAGATGGAGGCTTTTTGGCACAATACTTCCACAGACATAGGTGCAGAGTACACACACAGGCTTTTTGGCACAGTACTCCCACAGAGATGCGTGCAGATTTCACATAGAAAGACTTTTTTGCAGAGTGCGCATACAGAACCTAACACTGTCCCTCACTCGAGCTGCATTCTGTCCATATGCTAATCAGAGCAGAAATGCGGTGGCACCAGTGATCCAGGATTTATACAGGCCGGGTCGCATGATGCGCCGGCCAATCACAGCCATGCCAATATTTGTAAGTGCCCACAACCTAAAACCTTGTTGATTGGCTGAGCTGCAGCCTTTCAACAAACAGTAAAACGGACTTCCAGTATCAAGTCTGCATTCAGAGTTCACTACCAGACACTAGGTGTCCGGTACGAGCCCAAAACTTTACAGCTCAGGTTTGTTATTATTATTATTACACATTTATATAGCGCCATTTATTCCATGGCGCTTTATATATGAAAAGAGAAAATATAGACAGGTACAATAAACGTGAGCAATACAAGGGACACACAAGTACAGAAGGAGAGAGGACCCTGCCCGTGAGGGCTCACAGTCTACAGCGATGGGTGAGGATACACTAGGAAAGGGTAGAGCTGGTCGTGCGATGGTTCAGTAGACTGAGGATCATTGTAGGCTGTAGGCTTGTCGGAACAGGTGGGTCTTCAGGTTCTTCTTGAAGGTTTCCGTTGTTGGTGAAAGTCTGATGTTTTGCGGCAGGGAGTTCCAGAGTATGGGGGAAGCCCGGGAGAAGTCTTGTATGCGGTTGTGGGAAGAAGAGATGAGGGGGGAGTCGAGAAGGAGATCTTGAGAGGATCGAAGGTTGCGTGTGGGTAGGTAGCGGGAGACCATGTCACAGATGTATGGAGGAGAAAGGTTGTGGATGGCTTTGTATGTCATGGTTAGGGTTTTGAACTGAAGCCTCTGGGCAATAGGAAGCCAGTGAAGGGCTTGGCATAGGGGAGAGGCTGGGGAATAACGGGGAGACAGGTGGATTAGTCGGGCAGCAGAATGTAGGATGGATTGGAGTGGTGCCAGAGTGCTAGAGGGAAGGCCAGAGAGTAAAGGCACTGTCACACTTAGCGATCGCACCAGTGATCACGACAACGACACGACCTGGCGAGATCGCTGGTGTGATCACTATGTGATCGCTAGATAGCTTCCAAACACAAAGATCTCAGCAGAGATCAGCGATCTGTATAACGACCTCTGCGGTCGTTGGAAAAACCTAAACCCGCCTGCGACGCTGGTAAAGTCGTTCATAAAGGGTGTCACACTAAGCGATTCGGCTCACCAGCGGGACACCAAAGACCAAAAAACGGCTCAGAACGTTCATGAGCGATCAGCGACATCGCAGCGGGGGCCACATCGCCGCTACATGTCACACACCGCTGCGTCGCTAACGAGATCGCTACTGCGTCATAAATCGGTGACGCATTAGCGATCTCGTTAGCGATCTCGCTTAGTGTGACAGTACCTTAGGAGGTTGCAGTAGTTAAGGCAGGAGATGATAAGGGCATGCACTAGTGTGTTTGTGGTGACATGCAGTGGCGTACCGTCAATTGCAGCAGACCACGCAGCTGCTATGGGACCCGGACAGGTGAGGGGGCCCGCGACGGCCGCTGCGGTTTGGCAGCTGTGCTGACACAGTACTACCAGGGCAGGGGGAGGGGGGGAGGCGGAGCGCAGCTGTGTGCTTTATACTCACCTCCTCCTGGCGCGGTCTCTGCCCTGCTCTTCTCCCGCGGTCTCCGGCTCCTGTGTTCAGCGGTCAGGTGGTACCGCTCATTAAAGTCATGAATATGCATATATTCATGACTTTAATGAGCGGTATCATGTGACCGCTGAACACAGGCGCCGGAGACCGCGGGAGAAGAGCAGGGCAGAGACCGCGCCAGGAGGAGGTGAGTATAAGGGATATTTACCTGTCCCGTTCCACCGCTGCGCTGCTGTGTGCTCGCATCCTCTCTTGCTGTGAATGTTCAGGCAGAGGGCGCGATGACGTAGTTTGTGCGCACCGCGCCCTCTGCCTGAGCATTCACTGTGGAGGACCCAGAAGACAGCGGCGGTCAGCGTTGCACCGGGTGACAGGTAAATATCACAGGTGCCGGGAGGTGAGTATGTCTTTTTTTTTTTTGGTTTCAGCAGCTGCAGCAGTATAAGGGACCTATACTATGGGGTACAATCTATGGAGCATCTATGGGGCATTATCTATGGAGCATGATGCATCTATGGGGGCATTATCTATGGAGCATCTATGGAGGCATTATCCATGGAGCATCTATGGGAGCACAATCTATGGAGCATCTATGGGGGCATTATCTATGGAGCATCTATGGGGGCACAATCTATGGGGCAGCATCTATGGGGGCATAATCTATGGAGAATCTATGGGGCAGCATATATGGGGGCACAATCTATGGAGCATCTATGGGGGCACAATCTATGGAGCATCTATGGGGCATAATCTATGGAGCATCTATGGGGCAGCATCTATGGGGGCACAATCTATGGAGCATCTTTGGGGGCATAATACATTTTTTTGGTTAAATGTGTCTCCTCACTGTGCTGGCACTTTACATTTACAATGGCTCTGGCTTTTTTTTTGGGGGGGGCCCCATTCAGACTTTTGCTATGGGGCCCCATGATTTCTATGTACGCCCTGGTGACATGGTCAAGGAATGCGCGGATAAGGGAAATATTTTTGAGTTTGAGATGGCAGGAGGTGGCTAGGGTTTGGATATGTGACTTGAAAGAGAAGGCAGAGTCGAGGATCACCCCGAGGCACCGAGCATGTGGGACTGGGGAAAGTGAGCAGCCATTGACATTGATGGATAGGTCTGATGTAGGTGTAGAGTGAGATGGGGAAAGAGTATGAATTCTGTTTTGTCCATGATCAGTTTTAGAAAGCGAGCAGAGAAGAAAGCTGAAATAGTGGACAGACATTGTGGGATTTTTGTCAGTAAGGAGGTGAGGTCAGGTCCAGATAGGTAGATCTGTGTATCATCGGCATAGAAATGATACTGCAAACCGTGGGATTCTATGAGCTGTCCCAGGCCAAAGGTGTAGATGGAGAAGAGAAGGGGTCCAAGAACTGAGCCTTGAGGAACAATGACAGAGAGGGGCAAGGTGAGGAGGTGGTGTGGGAGAGGGAGACACTGGTCTGTTAGGTATGATGAGATCCAGGATAGTGCCAAGCCTGTGATGTCCAGAGATGAGAGAATCTGGAGCAGGAGGGAATGGTCCACAGTGTCAAAGGCAGAAGACAGGTAGAGGAGAAGCAGGACAGAGTAGCGTTGCTTGCTCTTGGCGGTTAGTAGGTCATTGGTGACTATAGTTAGGGCAGTTTCAGTTGAGTGATGCAGTCGGAAGCCTGATTGTAAGCGGTCAAAGAGGGAGCAGGAGGAGAGGTGGGAGGACAGTTCAAGATGGACATGCTGTTCCAGTAGTTTGGAGGCATAAGAGAGAAGAGATATCGGGCGATAACTAGATGCAGAGGATGGGTCGAGGGAGGTCTTTTTGAGGATGGGTGCGATCGAGGCATGTTTGAAGGATGAGGGGAACACACCATTTGTAAGTGAGAGGTTGAAGAGGTGTGTTAGAGTAGGGATGAAGACTGTGGCGAGGTTAGGGATGAGGTGGGAAGGGAGTGGGTCAAAAGTGCAAGTGGTGAGGTGTGATCTTGAAAGGAGGGTGGAGAGCTGATCTGTCATGGTGGAGAAGTTGGTTTTTGAGAAACAGGGCTGAGCAGCTAAGAGGGGCATTGGGGGCTGTGGGCCAAAGCTTTCTCTGATCGTATCAATCTTCTGCTTAAAGAAGGAGGCAAAGTCTTCAGCGGTAATGAGATGAGAGGGAGAAGGTGCTGGGGGATGGAGTAGAGAATTGAAAGTGTTGAAGAGCTGTTTAGGGTTGTGAGACAGGGAGGATATGAGAGATGAGAAGTAAGTTTGCTTTGCGGCAGTGAGTGTGGACTTGAAGCTGGTGAGGGACTGCTTGTATGCGGTTAAGTGCTCGGCAGAGCGGGATTTCTTCCATCTCCGCTCAGCAGCCCTGGAAGCCCGTCTCAGTTCTTTGGTCAGGCTGGTCATCCAGGGCTGCCTGTTGATTGTGTGAGTTTTGCTACGTGTGAGGTGGACGGCCAAATCAAGTGCTGCTGTTATTGTGGTGTTATAAAAGGTGACAGCAGCATCTGTGTCATAAAGTGAGGCTATGTCTGTGTAGCGCCGGCGTCCCTGCCCTCTGCCAGGCAGGGACGCTGTTCCCCTCACCCCTCTGCTCCGAGCCCGGCGTCCTCCTCCCGCTCTGCTGGTAGCGCGCGCTCCTTCCCGGCGACTGTGCTTAGGGCGCGCACGCGCGCTACCCCCCTCTTAAAGGGGCCATGCGCACCGTCCTAAGGAGTCCCGGCCAATGGCCGGAGGACTTCACCTATATAAGGCACTTCCTCCAAAATGGAGGTGCCCGAGCAATGTTGTTGCACTGTTCACTACTCTGCTTCAGACCTCAGGGTCCATTGCCAGTTACCTGCCAGATTCCTGCCAGTTTGCTGTCTGTTCCTGCCTGATATTCTGCTTTACTGCTTGCTAGCCTGTGGTTCGACAGTCTGCCTATCATCACCTGCCAGTATGTCTATGGACCAGCCTGTCCGCTCACCTGGGAGCGTTCACCTGTTACCTGCCTGCTAGCCTACCTGGAGGCTCCACCGTCCGACAGTCTGCCCACCATCACCTGCCAGTCTGTCTATGGACCAGCCTGCCCGCTCACCTGGGAGCGCTCATCTGTTACCTGCCTGCTAGCCTACCTGGAGGTTCTGCCGTCACGTGCCGTGACCGCCTGCTATTCCGGAGACTCTCGCCCGCTCACCTGGGAGCGCTCATCTGCTATCTGCCTGCTAGCCTACCGGGAGGCTCAGCCATCACAGGTCGTACCTACCTCATCCAGAGACTACCCCGGTCACTTGCCGTGACCTCCTGCCCGCTCATCCAGAGACTGCCCCGGTCACTTGCCGTGACCTCCTGCCCGTTCATCCAGAGACTTCCCCGGTTACCTGCTGTGACTGCCTGCCCGTCTACTCTGGTCGCCACCCGCTCCCTTACAAGGACTGCCCCCTTGTATAGTAGCTCAGAGGTTCCGCCTCCCTGACCCGTTACAGTCTGTAAGAGGGAAGAGGGACTCAGAGAGCGATTGTAAATTGAGGTGTTTGAGATTTCTGCGAGGATGAGTGAATTTGTGGAGTGGGGGCTGCGTACTAGCAGAGGAGAGGGAAGAGAATGTCAGTAAATTGTGGTCAGACAGGGGGAGGGGTGAGTTAGTGAGATTAGTAAGGGAGCAGAGGCGGGTGAAGATAAGGTCCAGCGTGTGACCATCTTTGTGAGTGGCTGCGGAGGACCATTGAGTGAGGCCAAAGGAGGCAGTGAGTGATAAAAGTTTAAAAGCAGCTGGGGTGGAAGCATCAATGGGGATGTTGAAGTCACCCATGATGATAGAGGGGATGTCAGCAGAAAGGAAATGAAGCAGCCAGGTGGTAAAGTGATCGAGAAAGGTGGAGATGGCTAGTTCTGGGGGGCGGTAGATGACAGCCAGCTGGAGGTTGGAAGGGGAGCAGATGCAGATGGAGTGCACCTCAAACGAGGGAAGAGTAGCGGAGGGTGGTAGAGGAATTGGTTAAAGGACCTACTGATAGGGAATCTAGATTGTAAGCCTCATCGGGGACAGTGACGATAATGTGTGCAAACTGTAAAGCGCTGCGGAATGTTAGCGCTATATACAAATAAAGATTATTATTATTAAGTATTGAAGAGGAGCAAGCCAACTCCTCCACCACGTTTATTGCTGGGGCGAGGGGTGAGAGAAAGATGGAGTCCGCCATAAGAGAGTGCAGCTGGAGAGGCTGAGTCAGAGGGGTGAGCCAGGTTTCAGTGATGCCGAGGAAGGTGAGTTTGTTGGTGATGAAGAGGTCATGGATGAACGACAGTTTATTGCAGACTGAGCGTGCATTTCATAGAGCTCCAGGTAGGGGGACAGGAGGAATGGGGGCAGTGTTGTGAATGGACTTGAAATGAGTTCTGAGCAGAGGCTCCCTCTGGTGGTTACAAGCGGTACTGGACTGTCCAGTGAAGATTGTGAGGATTGGGAATCAGGTGTTACTGACTGGTCTATTTAGGGGAGTCGCCTTCCCATCAGGGTTGCCGGTGATCAATTGTTCTGGTCTCAATCCTTGATTCCTGTTTCCTTTGTAGCCTGCTGTGTCGTGTCTGCATCTCCTGCTAACAGATAAGACATTTTCTTCTTTTTGTTTTTGTGCTTGATTTTTGCATTTTGTCCTGCACTTCTGTGGGGGCCTTCGGGGTCCCCTCCGGGGGCTTTTGCCCTCTCAGTTTAGTTCAGCCACTGATGTTTTGTACATTTGCTTTTTCCAGTTTTTTCAGTGGCTGCTGTTTTTGATTTTGTTACACCAGAGAACTAATTTAGGTGGTAGAGGTCATGTGATCTCAGGTGTTTTTGAAATTAGTAGAGTTGGTGCTTTTCAGGGTTTTTTGGGATTGCAGTAAGTGCCCTTCCTATCCTTTTCTATTTAGATAGTTTGGGCCCCAACGTTTGCTCATACTATTTTCTGTCTGTGTCAGTATTTCTTCTTGTCTAACCGCCATTACATGTTTGGGGGCTTTCTATCTTCTTTGGGGATCTGCTCCGGGGCAGATAGCTTTCCTCTTTCTATCTTTAGGTATAGTTAGTTTCTCAGGCTGTGACGAGGCGTCTAGGACCAACGTAGGAACGCTCCACGGCTGCCTCTAGTAGTGGTGGTTAGTCAGGGTACTGCAATCTCATAGATTCCAACTGCTCTGATGTATTGCCTTTTTTACCTGCACTCCTCAGTTACCAAATCATAACAGGGCAGGATGAATGGGTATGAGGTTATCATCATTGCGAAAACGTGTACAGGATCATGACAGGGTGTTAGAAATGAGTGTGGGGATGTGTTGAGGAGGGCCAGGATTTGGGGATACGTCGCCAGCAATGAGGAGTAGCAGACAGAGCCTTAGAAGGTGGGAGCAGGATAGGATATGATGTGGCCGTGTGTGTCTGGAGAAAAAGGCTTGTATGTAGAGGAACAGTTCTGAGGAGAATGTGAGATGGCTGGGGAGGATGGAGGGGGAAATGACTAGTTCCTTACTAGATGGGGGGATTACTGGAGATCGGACAAAATAGAGAAGTATGGGGGTGAAAGTGAGAAGAAGCCGAAACATTGTTGTGGTTTTATAGTCCGTTACTCTACAGTCAAAATCCAGTCCAATTCTAGTCTAACTCAGAGTAGCGTAATTAGAAATCTGTAATTTGAAAGAAGACTGTGCAGACAGCGTCTGGGCAGACGCATGGCCCTGAATATATTTGCGACTGAGAGGGATCAGCTGTGAGAGGGGATGTGGGCGTGTTTAGCCACACCACATGTTCAGAGTTAACCAAAGGTGAGATAAAGGGGGGGACTGCCCACTCAGAGATAGGCATGGAAGTCACAAGGGAATGAAGTGCATTATGGATACAAGAAGTAGGGTAAGCAATGCATACCAGGGAGAGAAAATTCAATTCACAAAGCAGTCAGGAGCAGGGGAAAGCTGGGGACATTTAATGCATACCAGGGAGAGTAAATGCAATACACAAAACAGTCATGAGCTGGAGAAAGCTGGGGACATTCAATGCATACCAGGGAGAATAAATGCAATTCAAAAAACAGTCAGGAACTGGGGAAAGCTGGGGACATTCAATGCATACCTGTGGGGAGAGGAAAAACAGCTTGATTAGATGGTGCACATGATGATGATAATATTGCAGGAGTGATGAGTGGCCAAATGCATTCTAGAATTCTAGTCTAATTCAGAGTAGCTAAATAGAAATCTGTACTGTAATTTGAAAGATGGAATTTGAAAGAAGCCTGTGCAGACTGCGTCTGGGCAGACGCATGGTGATATATATATATATATTATATATATATATATATATATATATTGTTATGTAAATATGTCACAGGGTAACTGCAGGATTGTAAGTGTGCTCCTAGACTGACCCTCAGGCTGGAGGACCCTAACTATCCCTGCACCCGGGATTACTCCTGAAGGTGGAGATGCCTGAGCCTCGTTCCTTACTAGGCTCCTAAACAGCACTAGTCTGAAACGTGTATGGGGAAATACAAAACAAGCCAGATAGCGCAGAACTGAAACACAGTCACACAACACGCTCACAGGGAAATACACAAAGGTCATAAAGTGTAAAGCCTGAGAGGCAACAAGGTAATATCAAGATTAGTGATGAGCGAACATGGTCAGATAAGGTGTTATCTCTAATTAAGACACCTAGGGAAAAGGAAAAGGTTAACCAAACATGGCTTGCAATTACTTTTGTAAAAACCAGTACACCAGAATGTGTCCACCTCTCCTAGACCAGTATAGGGAAAACTATTACTGGCATCCCCAGATCCTTGGAGCCAGCTTAAATAGGAAAAGAGCAGACATTACTGCCATGTGACCACAGGCAATCAAAAAGCTAAGTTCAGCAAAGATTTAACTACCTACCTAGGAGCTTCAGCTCTAGAAACTGACACCTGAGTCACTCTGTGCTGATCATATCTATCTATGGAGACACAAGGAGGATTGTCTGAACCTGTGGAATCTTCAGTCCCTAAATTCCTAAAAACAGATACAGAGAGCCAAATCAAAAAAATGAGGCAATAATATTAGTTTTTGCAATTTGAAAAATTAGAAAAATGATCAGTCTATGAGTTTTCAAATTGTAAAACAATGTCTGCATCTGAGGAATTTTAGCCCCTTCTTCCATAGAAAAAAAACTGCTTCAACTGTGTTTTTTTCCAACGAACTGCTCGCTTCAGGTCCTTCCACAACATTTCTATAAGATTAAGGTCACGACTCTGCCATTCTAAAACATTAAAACATTACATGTATTCCTCTTTAACCCGTTCATCTCCGAGCCTGTTTTCACCTTCATGACCAGGCCAAATTTTACAATTCTGACCAGTGTCACTTTATGTGGTAATAACTCTGGAACAAGTCAATGGATCCCAATGAGATTTGTTTTTTCATGACATATTGTACGTCATGATAGTGGTAAAATTTGTTCAATATGATTTACTTTTATTTGTGAAAAAAATCAGAAATTTGGCAAAACATTTTGCAATTTTGTATGCCCTTCAATCAGAGATTTAAAACATGGTTAATAAATAACATTTCCCACATGCCTACTTTACATCACCACAATTTTCGAAACAATATTTTTTTGCTAGGAAGTTATAAGGGTTAAAAGTTGACCAGTGATTTCTCATTTTTCCAACAAAACTTACAAAACCATTTTTTTAGGGACCACATCACATTTGAAGTGACTTTGAGGGGCTTATATGACAGAAAATATCCAAGATTAACACCATGCTAAAACTGCACCCCTCAAGGTGCTCAAAACCACATTAAAGACGTTTATTAAACCTTCAGATGCTTTACAGGAAATTTTGCAATGTGGAAGGAAAAAATTAACATTTAAATTTTTTCACAAAAATGTTAGACCCGAATTTCTTTATTTTCACAATGGACCCCAAAATTTGTTGTGCATTTTCTCCTCAGCACACCGATATTAAGCCCCATATGCGGGGAAAAGTACTGTTTGAGTGCACAGCAAGGCTCGGAAGGGAAGGAGCACCATTTGACTTTTTAAACACAAAATTAGCTGTAATCTAGAGCGGATGCCATGTTGCATTTGGAGAGCCTTTGATGTGCCTATGCAGTATAAACCCCCAAAAATGACCCCATCAAGGAATGTATCTAGATGTGGGGTGAGCACCTTAAATCCTAAGGTGCTTCACAGAAGTTTATAACATTGAGTTGTAAAAATAAAAATCACATTTTTCCCACAAAATTGTTATTTAGCCCCAATTTTTTAGCCCCAGGAAAAAATGGAACCCAAAAGTTGTTGAGCAATTTCTCCTGAGTACACAGATATCCCATATGTGGAGGAAACTGTGGTTTGGGCACACGGCAGGGCTCAGAAAGAAAGTAGTGAAGTTTTGGAAAGTAGACTTTGATGGAATGGTGTCATGTCGCATTTGGAGAGCCCCTGATGTGCCAAAACAGTGGAAATTCCCCACAAGTTACCCCATTTTGGAAACTAGACCCCTCAATGAATGTATCTAGATGAGTGGTGAGCACTTAGGACCACCAAGTGCTTCACAGAATTTTACAACATTAATCTGTGAAAATTATAAATATATATTTGTACCAAAAATGTTATTTTAGCCCCACATATTTTTTTATTTTCACAAAGACAGCATTAGAAAATGGACCCCAAAATTTGTTGTGCAATTTCTCCTCAGTACACTGATATCTCATATGAGGTCAAAAACTACTTCTGAGGCACAGTGCAAAGCTCAGAAGGGAAGAAGCGCCATATTGAAGTTCAGATTTTGCTGGAATGGTTTAAGAGTGCCATGTCACATTGGCAAAGCCCCTGAGGTACCAGAACAGCAGAAGCCCTCCTTATGTGACCTTATTTAACAAACTACACCCCCAATGAATTCACCTACAGGTGCAGTGATCTTATTGACACCACATGTGCCTCACAGAATTTTATACCATTATTGGTGAAAAAAGAATAATTACATTTTTACTACTAAAGTGTTGTTTTAGCTCCAAGTTTCAATTTTTCTAAGGTCTAATAGGAAAAAATAGACCTGAGTTTGTTGTAATAATTTCTCCTGAGTGATCCAATACCCTACATGTAATCAGAAAATACTTTTCAGACACAGTGTAAAACTCTGAACGAAAAGAGCGCCATATTATAGTGCAGATTTTACTGTTATGGTTTGCTGGTGCCATGACCCACTAGGAGAGTCCCTCAGGTTCCAGAACAGCAGAACTCCTCATAAGTGACCCTATTTTACAAACTATACCTCACAGTGAATTCATCTAGGGGTGCAGTGATCATATTGAAACCCAAGGTATGTCACATAATGTTATACCATTGGGCAGTGAAGAAGAAATAGTTACATTTTTACCACAAAATTTTAGTTTTAGCCCCAGATTTTACATTTTCACACGTGAAGTGGGTAAAAATAGCACCAAAATTTGTCCCACAATTTCTGCTGAACATGGAAATACCCCATATGTGGCTGTACAGTGATGATTAGCAATATGGCGAGACTCGGGAGGGACGGGGTGTTATTTGCCTCCTGTAGCGCAGCTTTTCCTACAATAGTTTGCTGACTCCATATACAGAGCCCCTAAGTGCTGGAAGAGCTGAATCTCTCTCTCAAGTGACACCATTTTGGAGATTATACCCCTTTGGGAATTTATAGTGCCTTGCGAAAGTATTTGGCCCCCTGGAACTTTTCAACCTTTTCCCACATATCATGCTTCAAACATGCTGTTCACAAACGATCTCCATCCAACCTTGAGCTGTTTACCAAGGAAGAATCGGCAAGAATTTCAGTCTCTCGGTGTACAAAACTGATAGAGACATACCCTAAGCGACTTGCAGCTGTAATCGCAGCAAAAGGTGGCGCAACAAAGTATTAAGTTAAAGGGGCCGAATAATATTGCACGCCCCACTTTTCAGTTTTTGTATTTCCACAAAAATTTAAAATAACCAATAAATTCCGTTCAACTTCACAATTGTGTCCCACTTGTTGTTGATTCTTCACCAAAAATTTACATTTGGTATCTTTATGTTTGAAGCATGATATGTGGGAAAAGGTTGAAAAGTTCCAGGGGGCCGAATACTTTCGCAAGCCACTGTATCTATAGTTGTAGTGATGATTTTAACTCCATGGGTGTTTTTCAGAAACAAGCTGCAGTGGATGCTGCTGAGTGAAAATTGCAAACTGCCGTTGTAATGACAAGTACATTGTAGTGACCAGCTCATGCTTCTGGAGACATGCATCCATAAACTAAAAGACACTTTTTTTTCAAAAACTAGTTTTTGCATCACCATATTTTGATAGCTACAATTTTTCCATATTCCTACCGACAGGGTCATCTGAGGGCTTGTTTTCTGAGAGTTGATGTTGCTATTGGTATCATTTTTGGCACATAACATTTTTTGGTCACTTTCTATTACCGATTTTTTAGGAGGCAGAATAAACGAAAACCACAATTCAAGAATTATTTTTTTGGGTGTTTTTTTTATGCCATTATGCACGTAGTAAAGTTCATAAGGCGGCTTTATTCTTCTGGTCAGTACAATTGCAGCGATAGCATATTTATATAGTTTTTTTTATGTTTTGGCGCTTTTACACAATAAAAACTACTTTATAGAAAAAAATATTTTCTTTTTGCATCTCTTTGTTCTGAGAGCTATAACTTATGAATTTTTCCACTGATGGAGCTTTATGTCAGCTTGTTTTTTTGCGGGACAGAATGATGTTCACGCAATGCCATTTTTATTTACCGTTCATTTTTATTTTTGATAATGTTTTATTTCACTTTTTGTTGGGTGGTATGACGATAAAGCATCGTTTTTTGCCTTGTTTTTTATTTATTTTTTATGGTGTTCACTAAATGGGTTAACTATTGTGCCATTTTTATAGGACGGGTCATCCAGGATGTGGTGATACCAAACATCTATACTTTTTTGTTTTGTTTTGTTTTTTCATAAAAATATGTATTTTTTAATTGTTTTGTGGTTTTTTTAAAAAAATATTTTTACAACTTTATTTTACTTTTTTGACTTTCAGCACTTTGATCACAGTTATAAAGCATTGCAATGCATGAGCATTACTATTCTTTGCAACGGTCAAACTAACTTGCTAGAGCCTGGTGACCCGGATGTCATCATAACGACGATTGGGCTAAAGCAATGACGTCATGGGGGCGCCGATTGGAGGGCAAAGAGGGCTCCTCCCTCTGCCTGCCTTCTAAATGCTGCAATCAATATAAATCAAAGCATTTACTGGGTTAATCTGCTGGGAGTGGTGTCAGAATCACTGAACACCCAATGGTCATCATGGTTGCACAGCTACTGTGTGCACAATATGGCCTGCACGTATCCATATGTCCAATGTCGGTAAGTACTTACCGACAGGGCATATGAATATGTCCAAGGTCGTAAAGGGGTTAAGCGTTCTTTTGTAGAAAGATTTTGTTGTCTAGCTGCATGAGCCACCTTCTCTTGAGATTCAACTCATTGACAGATGTCCTGACATTTTCCTTTAGAATTTGCTGGTTTAATTCAGAATTCATTGTTCCATCAATGATGGCAAGCTGTCCAGGCCCAGGTGCAGCAATATACAGGCTAAAACCATGATATTACCAACACTATGTTTCACAGAGGGTATGAGGTTTTTATGTTGCAATGCTGTGTTTTTCTTTCTCCGAGCATAACTCTTCTTATTTAGACCAAAAAGCCCAATTTTGTCTCATTCGCCCACAAAACTTGGTTTCAAAAGCCTTCTGTCTTATCTAGGTGATCTTTAGCAAACTGCAGAGACACAGCATTGGGGGGGTTTTTTAGGGAAAAAACAAACAAGTCAACCAGAGCATAAGTTGGTATACTTGCAATGCGTAAGTGCACGTTCACACTGTGGCCATTTCACAGACAAAACACAAGAAAAAAAGAGAGTAGTTTTAGCAAGCAGTTCCTTTCTTCTTTCAATCCTGACATGCACATCATTTTTATCATGACTCAGCTGTTGGGTGACCGGGGACCAGGGGCTCCTTCCCTGTCCCTACTACTAGGGGGTGCCCTAGCTTGCCCTATTCCCCGGGATACTTCTGAAGGTGAAGATGCCGGAGGCTCTACCCTTGCCTTATCTCCTGAGTTAGCCCTCCATCTGTTCTCTTCCACCACTCAGGGAAGAGGAGTGCTACTGTGCACCGCAGTACACCAACCTGACGAACAAGGCTACACAAACAAGGTAAAACTGAAATCCCCAGCATACAAATATTCACTCACATATTACAGAGGAATGCACCACAGAGTGGAGGATGGGGGAAAAACCAAAGTAGGAGAAGGAAGGGAATTATCACACTTACAAATTACGCAACAGTCACAGATAACTCCTCCAGAACGCCTTCTCATTTGAACACTTCTCCTCCTAAGCCATGCAGCAAATGCTAGCTCTGACATGGATTTGAATCAGGACCCAGATTATAAAGGGTATGGGAGTGGCTAACTGAGCTCAGCTGAGAGCTCAGAGTTTCCAACATGGCCGATTAACCCCAGTTCTGCCAAAAGAAATAAACACCATTAAAACAGAGGAGAAGTTCTTCTTCTCAGTGCAGGATTAGGAGCAATCAGAAGCTGTGGTCTTCTGGCTTCTCTCCGTTGCGGTAACTCCATGACAATTGTTGTTATGTGTTCTTCGTATGGTGGACTCATGAATATTAACATTAGCTATAGTGAGAGAGGCCTTTAGTTACTTACAGGTTACCTTTGGTTTCTTTGTGACCTTGCAGACTATTACACACATGGTCAAAATTGTTGGTACCCCTTGTTTAATGACAGAAAAACCCACAGTGGTCACAGAAATAACTTGAATCTGAAAAGTAATAATAATTAAAAAATCTATGAAAATGAACAAATGAAAGTCAGACATTGCTTTTCAACCATGCTTACACAGAATTTTAAAAAAATAAACTCATGAAATAGGCCTGGACAGAAATGATGGTACCCTTAACTTTTGTTGCACAACCTATTGAGGCTATCACTCAAACGATTCCTGTAACTGTCAATGAGACTTCTGCACCTCTCAACAGGTATTTTGGCCCACTTCTCAAGAGCAAACTGCTCCAGTTGTCTCGTGTTTGAAGGTTGCCTTTTCCAGACGGCATGTTTCAGCTCTTTCCAAAAATAGGATTTAGGTCAGAGCTCATAGAAGGCCACTTCAGAATAGTCCAATGTTTTCCTCTTAGCAATTCTTGGGTGTTTTTAGCTGTGTGTTTTGGGTCATTATCCTGTTGCAAGACTCATGACCTGCGACTGAGACCAAGCTTTCTGACACTAAGCAGCACATTTCTCTCTAGAATCCCTTGATAGTCTTGAGATTTCATTGTACTCTGCACAGATTATAGACACCCTGTGCCAGATGCAGCAAAGCAGCCCCAGAACATAACAGAGCCTTCTCCATGTTTCACAGTAGAAACAGTGTTCTTTTCTTGATATGTTTCATTTTTCCGTCTGTGACCATAGAGCTGATGTGCCTTGCCAAAAAGTTCCATTTTTGTCTCATCTGTCCATAGGACATTCTTCCAGAAGCTTTGTGGCTTGTCAACATGCAGTTTGGCAAATTCCAGTGTGGCTTTTTTATGATTTTTTTCAACAATGGTGTACTCCTTGGTCATCTCCCATGAAGTCCTCTTTGGCTCATACAGTCATGGCCAAAAGTTTTGAGAATGACACAAATATTATATTTTCACATGATCTGCTACCCTCTGGTTTTTATGTGTGTTTGACAGATGTTTTTATCATAGACAGAAATATAATAATTGCAAACATATGAGTAACAAAAGCTTATATTGACAGATAGAATGAGTTAATGCAGCATGTCAATATTTGCAGTGTTGACCCTTCTTCTTCAGGACCTCTGCAATTCTCCCTGGCATGCTCTCAATCAACTTCTGGACCAAATCCTGACTGATAGCAGTCCATTCTTGCACAATCAATGCTTTCATTTTATCAGAATTTTTAGGTTTTTGTTTGTCCACCCGTCTCTTGATGATTGACCACAAGTTCTCAATGGGATTAAGATCTGGGGAGTTTCCAGGCCATGGACCCAAAATCTCTATGTTTTGTTCCCTGAGCCATTTAGTTATCACCTTTGCTTTATGGCAAGGTGCTCCATCATGCTGGAAAAGGCATTGTTGATCGCCAAACTGCTCTTGGAGGGTTGGGAGAAGTTGCTCTTGGAGGACATTCTGGTACCATTCTTTATTCATGGCTGTGTTTTTAGACAAGACTGTGAGAGAGCTGATTCCTTTGGCTGAGAAGCAACCCCACACATGAATGGTTTCAGGATGCTTAACAGTTGGCATGAGACAAGACTGGTGGTAGCGCTCACCTTGTCTTCTCCGAATGAGGCGTTTTCCTGATGTCCCAAACAATCGAAAAGGGGATTCATCAGAGAAAATAACTTTACCCCAGCCCTCAGCAGTCCACTGCCTGTACCTTTTGCAGAATATCAGTCTGTCCATGATGTTTTTTCTGGAGAGAAGTGGCTTCTTTGCTGCCCTTCTTGAGACCAGGCCTTGCTCCAAGAGTCTCCGCCTCACAGTGCGTGCAGATGCACTCACACCTGCCTGCTGCCATTCCTGAGCAAGCTCTGCACTGCTGGTAGCCCGATCCCACAGCTGAAACACTTTTAAGAGACTGTCCTCGTGCTTGCTGGTCTTTCTTGGGCGCCCTGGAGCCTTTTTAGCAACAATGGAACCTCTCTCCTTGAAGTTCTTGATGATGCGATAGATTGTTGACTGAGGTGCAATCTTTCTAGCTGCGATACTCTTCCCTGTTAGGCCATTTTTGTGCATTGCAATGATGACTGCACATGTTTCTTTAGAGTTAACCATGGTTAACAGAAGAGAAACAATGATGCCAAGCACCAGCCTCCTTTTAAAGTGTCCAGTGGTGTCATTCTTACTTAATCATGACAGATTGATCTCTAGCCATGTCCTCATCAGCACCCACACCTGTGTTAATGGAGCAATCACTGAAAAGAGGTTAGCTGGTCCTTTTAAGGCAGGGCTGCAATGATGTTGAAATGTGTTTTGGGGAATAAAGTTAATTTTCTAGCCAAATATTGACTTTGCAAGTAATTGCTGTTAAGCTGATCACTCTTTATAACATTCTGGAGTATATGCAAATTGCCATTAGAAAAAGTGAAGCAGTAGACTTTGTAAAAATTAATATTTGTGTCATTCTCAAAACTTTTGGCCATGACTGTACAATGACGGATGGTGCGATCTGACACTGATGTTCCTTGAGCTTGAAATTCACCTTTAATCTATTTAGAAGTTTTTCTGAGCTTTTTGGTTACAATTCGTATTATCCGTCTCTTTGATTTGTCATCAATTTTCCTCCTGCAGCCACGTCCAATGAGGTTGGCTACAGTCCTATGGAGCTTAAATTTCTGAATAATATGTGCAACTGTAGTCACAGGAACATCAAGCTGCTTGGAGATGGTCTAATAACTTTTGCTTTTAGCATGTTTGTCTATAATTTTCTTTCTTATCTCCTGAGACAACTCTTTCCTTCGTTTCCTCTGGTCCATGTTGACTGTGATACACACCATGTCACCAAACAGCACAGTGAGTATCTATAGCCCTCTATGCAGACCCACTCACTGATTCTAAGATTGTAGACACCTGTGATGCTAATTAGTGGACACACCATGATTTAACATGTCCCTTTTGTCATTATTTTCAGGGGTACCATCATTTCTGTCCAGGTCTAATTCAGGAGTTTTATTTTTTTTTAATTCTGTGAAAGCATGGTTGAAAAGCAATGTCAGACTTTCATCTGTTCATTATCATAGATTTTTTAGTCATTACTTTTGTCAGATTCAAGTTATTTCTGTGACCATTGTGTATTTTTCTGTCATTAAATGATGGGTAACAACAGTTTTGACCACGTTTGTATATGCCTTACTTTTGGAGTGATTTTCGTTGTTGTACACTTCTGAGGAGAGTAAAAATAGTGTTGAACTTCCTCCATTTATACACAATTGGTCTGAATGTGGATTTGGCGGACTCCAAACTCATTAGTTATCGTTTTGTAACCATTTCCAGGTTGATCAGCATCATCGACTTTTCGTCTGAGTTCTTCAGAAATCTCATTCGTTTTTGCCATGAAACACTTCCACAACTGTGTGTTATGAAGATCAGGCTTTGATACGCCCAAGTTCTTTAAAGGAAGTCTTTCACCAAGTTTTGTCTACCTCATTTCAGAGCAATGAAGACCACCAAGAGAACCAATGGGTGCACATAATCTAGTTAGTCACCACTGGTTAATTAGCACAAACATTTACCTATACATACCCACCTTTCTGCTCCTTTTCTAACACAAACCTGATGAAGTAAGGGTGAAACATGTTAAGGCACCAGGACCACATATTACACCAGTCTGTTGGCTATGCAAGTTATCTTTCTGTTATTTCTTTGCATTTAAGGCGCACCATACCATCTGCTTAAACATGCCAGAATCTTGCACTATGTAGCATATATATTTTGCCATTAAGGCTTTGTTTTGGGTGTCTTCAAATAATAGTTTTAACCCCTCTCTGCCATCAGACGTACTATTCCGTCCATGTGACCCTGGACCTAATTCCCATGGACGGAATAGTACGTCATGGGCGATCAGCTGCGCTCCCGTGGGGAGCGCAGCTGATCGCCGCCGGGTGTCAGCTGATTATCACAGCTGACACCCGTGACTGTGTGTCAGGAGCGGTCACGGACCGCTCCCGGCACATTAACCCTTGGCACACCGCGATCAAACATGATCGCGGTGTACCCGGGGCACAGGGGAGGATCGCGCAGGCAGGGGGCTCCCTGCGCGCTCCCCTGAGACCCTCAGAGCAGCGCGATGTGTCGCGCTGTTCCGAGGGTCCGTCCTCCCTCCAGGTCCCCGGATCCAAGATGGCGCCGGGGTCCTGCAGGGAGGCGGCTTCCTCAGTGCCTGCTGAGAGCAGGCGCTGGGGAAGCCTGCAGCAGTGCCAGAGCGATCGCTGGTGTGACAGAGTGCTGTGCACACTGTCACACCAGCGATCTGCTAAAATACAGTGATGTCCCACCCTGGGACAAAGTAAAAAAGTAAAAAAAGTAAAAATAAAAAGTGTAAAAAAAAATCATAAAAAAAAAAAAAAATATTCCCCAATAAATTCATTTTTTCCTGTAAATAAAAAAACAAAACAATAAAAGTACACATATTTGGTATCGCCGCGTCCGTAACGACCCCCCCTATAAAACTGTCCCACTAGTTAACCCATTTAGTGAACCCCTAAAAAAAAAAAAAAAAAAAACGAAGCAAAAAATCAATGCTTTATCATCATACCGCCGAACAAAAAGTGAAATAACACGCGATCAAAAAGACCGATATAAATAAACATGGTACCACTGAAAACGTCATCTTGTCCCGCAAAAAACGAGCCGTCACACAGCATCATGAGCGAAAAAATAAAAAAGTTGTAGCTCGCAGAATAAAGCGATGCAAAAATAATGATTTTTTATATAAAATTGTTTTCATTCTATAAAAGCGCCAAAACCTAAAAAAATGATATAAATGAGGTATCGCCGTAATCGTACTGACCCGAAAAATAAAACTGCTTTATCAATTTTACCACACGCGGAACGGTATAAACGCCTCCCCCAAAAGAAATTCATGATTTGCTGATTTTTGTTCATTCTAACCTCCCAAAAATCGAAATAAAAAGCGATCAAAAAATGTCACGTGCTCAAAAATGGTACCAATAAAAACGTCACCTCGTCCCGCAAAAAATAAGACCTCACATGACTCTGTGGGCCAAAATATGCAAAAATTATAGCTCTCAAAATGTGGTGATGCAAAAAACTATTTTTGCAATAAAAAGCGTCTTTTAGCGTGACAGCTGCCAATCACAAAAACCCGCTATAAATAGTAAATCAAACCCCCTTTATCACCCCCTTAGTTAGGGAAAAATAATAAAATTAAAAAAATGTATTTATTTCCATTTTCCCGTTAGGGTTAGGGTTGCGGCTAAAGTTAGGGTTAGGGTTGGCGCTAACGTTAGTATTAGGGTTAGGGTTGGCGCTAACGTTAGGATTAGGGTTGGGATTAGGGTTATGGGTGTGTTAGGGTTAGGTTTGTGGTTAGGGTTGGGACTAGGGTTATTGGTGTTTGGGGTTAGGGTTGGAGTTAGAATTGGGGGGTTTCTGCTGTTTAGGCACATCAGGAGCTCTCGAAATGTGACATGGCGTCTGATCTCAATTCCAGCCAATTCTGCGTTGAAAAAGTCAAATGGTGCTCCTTCACTTCTGAGCTCTGCCATGCGCCCAAACAGTAGTTTACCCCACATATGGGGTATCAGCATACTCTGGACCCCAAGAGTTATTGTGCAATTTGGCCTATTTCTCCTGTTACCCTTGGGAAAATAAAAAACTGGGGGCGACAAAATCATTTTTGTAAAAAAAAAAATGATTTTTTTGTTTTTACGGCTGTATGTTATAAAACTTCTGTGAAGTACTTGGGGCTTCATAGCGCTCACCACACTTCTAGATAAGTTCCTTGTGGGGTCTATTTTCCAAAATGGGGTCACTTGTGGGGGGTTTCCACTGTTTAGGCGCATCAGGGGCTCTCCAAATGCGACATGATGCCCCCAGACCATTCCATCAAAGTCTGCAATCCAAAACGTCACTACTTCCCTTCCGAGCCCCGACGTGTGCCCATACAGTAGTTTTCTCCCACATATTGGGTATCAGCGTACTCAGGACAATTTGGACAACAACTTTTGGGGTCCAATTTCTCCTGTTACCCTTGTGAAAATAAAATATTGGGGGCGAAAAAATCATTTTTGTAAAAAAAAAAGGATTTTTTATTTTTACGGCTGTACGTTATAAACTTCTGTGAAGCACTTCGGGGTTCAAAGTGCTCACCACACATCTAGATAAGTTCCTTGTGGGGTCTATTTTCCAAAATGGGGTCACTTGTGGGGGGTTTCCACTGTTTAGGCGCATCAGGGGTTCTCCAAATGCGACATGACGCCCCCAGACCATTCCATCAAAGTCTGCAATCCAAAACGTCACTACTTCCCTTCCGAGCCCCGACGTGTGCCCATACAGTAGTTTTCTCCCACATATTGGGTATCAGCGTACTCAGGACAAATTGGACAACAACTTTTGGGGTCCAATTTCTCCTGTTACCCTTGTGAAAATAAAATATTGGGGGCGAAAAAAATCATTTTTGTAAAAAAAAAAAGGATTTTTTATTTTTACGGCTGTAAGTTATAAACTTCTGTGAAGCACTTCGGGGTTCAAAGTGCTCACCACACATCTAAATAAGTTCCTTGTGGGGTCTATTTTCCAAAATGGGGTCACTTGTGGGGGGTTTCCACTGTTTAGGCGCATCAGGGGCTCTCCAAATGCGACATGACTCCCCAGACCATTCCATCAAAGTCTGCAATCCAAAACGTCACTACTTCCCTTCCGAGCCCCGACGTGCGCCCATACAGTAGTTTACTCCCACATATTGGGTATCAGCGTACTCAAGACAAATTGGACAACAACTTTTGTGGTCCAATTTCTCCTGTTACCCTTGTGAAAATAAAATATTGGGGGCGAAAAAATCATTTTTGTAAAAAAAAAAAAGGATTTTTTATTTTTACGGCTGTACGTTATAAACTTCTGTGAAGCACTTCGGGGTTCAAAGTGCTCACCACACATCTAGATAAGTTCCTTGTGGGGTCTATTTTCCAAAATGGGGTCACTTGTGGGGGGTTTCCACTGTTTAGGCGCATCAGGGGCTCTCCAAATGCGACATGACTCCCCCAGACCATTCCATCAAAGTCTGCAATCCAAAACGTCACTACTTCCCTTCCGAGCCCCAACGTGCGCCCATACAGTAGTTTACTCCCATATATTGGGTATCAGCATACTCAGGACAAATTGGACAACAACTTTTGGGGTCCAATTTCTCCTGTTACCCTTGTGAAAATAAAATATTGGGGGCTAAAAAATCATTTTTGTAAAAAAAAAAAAGAATTTTTTTATTTTACGGCTGTACGTTATAAACTTCTGTGAAGCACTTTGGGGTTCAAAGTGCTCACCACACATCTAGATAAGTTCCTTGAGGGGTCTAGTTTCCAAAATGGTGTCATTTGTGGGGGGTTTCCACTGTTTAGGCAGATCAGGAGCTCTCCAAACACGACATGGCATCCAGCCAATTCTGCGTTGAAAAAGTCAAACGGCGCTCCTTCCCTTCCAAACTCTGCCATGCACCCAAACAGTGGTTTACCCCCACATATGGGGTATCAGCGCACTCAGGACAAATTGCACAATAACTTTTGGAGTCTTGTTTCCCTTGGGAAAATAAAAATTGGGGTGAAAAGATCAATTTTGTGGAAAAAATATAATTTTTTAATTTTACGGCTCTACGTTATAAACTTGTGTGAAGCACTTGGGGGTTCAAATTGCTCACCAAAGATCTAGATAAGTTCCTTAGGGGGTCTAGTTTCCCAAATGGGGTCACTTGTGGGGGGTTTCCACTGTTTAGGCACATCAGGGGCTCTCCAAATGCAACATGGCGTCCAATCTCAATTCCAGCCAATTTTGGTTGGAAAAAGTCAAATAGTGCTCCTTCCATTCCGAGCTCTGCCATGCGCCCAAACAGTGGTTCCCCCCCACATATGGGGTATCAGCGTACTCAGGACAAATTGGACAACACATTTTGTGGTCCAATTTCTCCTGTTACCTATGGGAAAATAAAAAATTAGTGACTAAGAGATAATTTTTGTGGGAAAAAAATAGGATTTTTTATTTTCATGCCCGGGCATTATAAACTTGTGTGAAGCACTTGGGGGTTCAAAGTGCTCACCAAAGATCTAGATAAGTTCCTTAGGGGGTCTAGCTTCCAAAATTGGGTCACTTGTGCGGGGTTTCCACTGTTTAGGCTCATCTGGGGCACTACAAACGGAACATGACCCCCATCAATGTTTGCATTCCAAAACGTTACTGCTTCTTTTCCAAGCCCTGCCGTGCGCCCAAACAGTTTCCCCCCCCACATATGGGGTATCAGCGTACTCAAGACAAATTGGACAACAAGTTTTGGGGTCCAATTTCCTTGGGAAAAATCAAAAATTTGGGACTAAAAAATCATTTTTGTGGAAAATTGTTTTGTTTTTTTTTCACACCCAGGCATTATAAACTTTTGTGAAACACTTTGGGGTTCAAAGTGCTCACAACAGATCTAGATAAGTACCTTAGGGGGTCTAGTTTCCAAAATGGTGTCACTTGTGGGGGGTTTCCACTGTTTAGGCGTATCAGGGGCTCTCCAAACACGACATGGCGTCCAATCTCAATTCCAGCCAATTTTAGTTTGAAAAAGTCAAACGGCGCTCCTTCCCTTACGAGCTCTGCCGTGTGCCCAAACAGTGGTTTTCCCCCACATATGGGGTATTGGCGTACTCAGGAGAAATTGCACAACAACTTTATCTGTCCATTTTCTCCTTTTACCCTTGTGAAAATAAAAAAAAGTTTGTAAAAGATCATTTTTGTGGCTAAAAAGTTAAATATTAATTTTTTCCAGCCACGTTGCTTCAGCTCCTGTGAAGCACCTGAAGGGTTAATAAACTTCTTGAATGTAGTTTTGAGTACCTTGAGGGGTGCAGTTTTTATAATGGTGTCACTTTTGGGTATTTTCTGCCATATAGACCCGTCAAAGTGACTTCAAATGTGAGGTGGTCCCTAAAAAAATGGCTTTGTAAATTTTGTTGTAAAAATGAGAAATCACTGGTCAACTTTCAACCCTTCTAATTTCCTAACAAAGAAAAATTTTGGTTCCAAAATTGTGCTGATGTAAAGTAGACATGTGGGAAATGTTATTTATTAACTATTTTGTGTGACATATTTCTCTGTTTTAAGGGAAAAAAAATTCAAAGTTTGAAAATTGCAAAATTTTTAAAATTTTCGCCATATTTGCGTTTTTTTCAAAAATAAACGCAAGTTATATCGAAGAAATTTTACCACTAACATGAAGTACAATATGTCACGAGAAAACAATCTCAGAATCGCGAAGATCCGTTGAAGCGTTCCAGAGTTATAACCTCATAAAGAGACAGTGGTCAGAATTGTAAAAATTGGCCCGGTCATTAACGTGCAAACCACCCTTGGGGGTGAAGGGGTTAAACAAATACTCAGACTGTTAGTGATTTAATCCTATTAATATTATGCATAATTATAAGTGATGAGCAAGTATACTCGTTGCTCAGGTTTTCCCGAGCATGCTCGGGTGTCCTCCGAGTATTTGGGCATGCTTGGAGATTTAGTTTTTGTCGCCGTAGCTGCATGATTTGCGGCTGCTAGACAGCCAGAATACATGTGGGGATTCCCTAACAAACAGGAAATCCCCATATGTATTCAGACTGTCTAGAAGCCGCAAATCATGCAGCTGTGGCGACAAAAACTAAATCTCCGAGCATGCCCAAATACTCGGAGGACACCCGAGCAATGAGTATACTCGCTCATCACTAATAATTATGTTAATACATTATGTGGTCCCCCACTGTGTTACTGTTTACCCTACATTGTATTTAAATTGTCTAATTCAATAAAGTTTATAAATTCTCGAGATTATATGCACCTATTGATTCTTTTGGTGGTATTCATAGTTCAAGTGTGTCTTCAGTGATTATTATTTTGGTGCTTCATGCTCCTTATGTTGGTACTCATTTGAAATCAGCATGACATAGGAAGAGACCCTGATTCCAATGATTTGTCACCTTGTTTACTGGGTGCAGTAGTTGTAAAACAAGAGTTTTTTAGATGCAGCATGTAGCAGAGCTGATAAAGCTAACCCCACCCATACCACAGCTGTCCATGTACATTGTATATTGACAGTGAGCTGCTTATCAGTGGAGGTGGCATGGTCGGACAGGTGCTCATATCAGCACCAGTCTTGCCAATGATAATGCAGTCGTGCTATAAACTTCATTGTAAGAAAACAACGGCACACAGCCTAAAAAGTGACATGTGGTTGAAATCTGTGTTTCAGTCTCTATCTCCTGCTGTATTTTGCTTACATAGCAAAAAAGTAGAGGGAACCTGTTACTATAGAAGGACTGTTTATACGGAGTATAGTAGCCCGATGCATCCTTGGCATGGCCATACAAGGAATGGGTACATTCCCCCATACTTGTTTTCCATCTATCTCCACCATTCTCTATGTCACGAGGAGGTTTTTTCAAGTATCACCAACTTTCTTGGTCGCATCAGGGTCTGTGCAATTCACAGATTCTTAAGCTCTTTCTTCTAACTCCATTGATAGCTATGATCAGTTCAGGGTGACTCGGGCGTCACTAGGCAGGTTAGCAAGAGTTCATCTTTGCTGGGCTAAATGTTGTGGGAGAACCAGTCATATATGATCTCCTTCTATTTAGGCTGGCTTTGTTTTGCAGGTAATGCCAGTTATAGTTAGTCTATCCTGGTCTGGAGAGGAGGACACATCCTGGTTAACTGGTTAACAGGTGGTTAATCCAAAATAGCTGTGAGCAGTGTTTGGTGAAGCGTTTCCTTTTCCCTTGGTGTTATTTTGTTGCCACATGGGCTTTACACTTTTATTCCTTAGTGTTTTTCCCTGTGAAAGTGCTGAGTTACTGTGCTTCTGTTTTGCCCTGTCTGTCTTATTTGTGTTCTCCCCATTAGCGCTACTCAGGAGCATAGTGAGGAACAAGACCCAGCCATCCCAACCATCAAGTGTAATCCTGGGAACAGGGATAGCTAGGGACCTCTAGCCTGAGGAAAAGTGTAGGAGTCCATATGATATTCCACAGTCACCTCATGACAATCTACTTCTATAAAGCCAAAGATGACAATCAAAGAAAAGAGGTTGGAGACAGAGGGAAAACAATTGGGAAGGTGCACTTAAATGATTGGCTCCGCTATGATGCGCAGAGTTCCTGAACTTGGTTTGAGCAAATGTGGCACCGCAGGAGTTTGGTTGCCACAGTGACCTTGCCTCCCTCCAGGGGAGAGTGATGTCATGCCTGAAAGCAAGGAAGGATCCTTTTAACAGGTAACACAGCATACAACACCTTTCTTACTCCAGACCAGAAGGAGGAGCTCTAACACCTGATTTTCAGGAGAGCTTCTCTGGAACATTCTGGCTGGGGGAGGACCTAGGAGTCTGGCTGGAGGGACGAGAGAGGAGAGACATGTAGAGAAAAGCTGGGGGAAAAGAGGGGCTATAGAGAGCTCACCCCCAGGTCTGAGCGCCGGAAACCGGACCCCTGGAGTCCGAGGCTGAGTGGGTGAATTAAACTCCAGCAGCAGAATCTGGAGGGCAGAGGACAGTAGGTTCTCTGTTCCAACTAAGACTCTACTACACTGCAGCAGCACATGTGAGCCGGAGGCTCCATAAGAGAGTGATTCCTGAAGCAGGCTAGAGCTGCCTGTTATGAGAGTGAAGTTCTACCTAGACAAGAGACAGAGAGAGAGAGGAACTTGGACGGAGCTTATAGCAGCCAGTGCCTCATAGAACAGCGCTAGAAAGGAGACCTCACATCCCACCTGAAATAAGGGGATTCCAAATTGCTTTCAGGCTGACCGACTCCAGCACCATCTGTACTCAATGCCCTGGATGCTTTGCCTGCAAAAACTGTAAGTAAAGATTTGGAAACTGCATCTGACTATGTCTTCTCAAGTCCTTCCTGTAGCACACACTCCACTCTGCTACATCTTCCAGCACCATTACTTCCTATATCATCTCACTGCCCTGAGACAAGCTTCACTTGTGAGAAGCTATTTCAACTCTGCTGCATCACACCATCAGTCTCAGAGGATCTGCACTGAGGCGCTGGTCACCTCTGACCAGACACCACAAGTGGCGTCACAAATACCTTACTACAAACTCTAACATGCCTGTAAATATTACCCTTTTCATTGGACGCCCAGGCCCACAGACAGGGTCACTGCTGCTGTGACACATCTCTTTAATACACCGGCCCGGTACCGAGTATCCCACTGCCCTGGCGGGCGATCCATAGTCATTCTGTGCTTAGACTCTTTTTAAGAGCACCTTCCCACATACTTGTTTTCCCTTTATCTCCACCTTCCCCCACCTTCATTGATTGACAGCTCTGGTGTCAAAGAGCAAAAGAAGGACAGAGACAGATGGAAAGCAATTAGGTAGGAAGGGGCTCCTAGGCTCCAAAATGTTTGGCACCGAGTGCATGTACTTTGTATGAACAGTCATCCTATGCTGACAGACTCCCTTTAAAGAATTAGGATCTATGTCGAAGTTTATCATGGGAAGAATAATGAGATTTCTGGAGACCTCAGAAGAAAAGTTGATGATGCTCATCAATCTGGAAAAGGTTGAAAAACCATCTTTAATGAGTTTGGAATCCACCAAATCCACAGTCAGATTGTGAGTAGTGTTGAGCGATACGATACCGCAAGTATCGGGTATCGGCCGATATTAGCTGTATCGGACTTTCGATACTTAGTTCCGATATTTTCCATATATCGTATACCGGAATCGGAAGTTCCCATAATTCTTTGAGAGGCAATGTGATTTTAGTCAGCCAATGAGGAATCCTAAGAAGTGTGGGCACATCCTGTACTGCTGCGGTCATGTTAACTAATGGCATGGCTGTGATTGGATGCTGAAATGATGTCAGAATGCACTATAAAAGGCGCCGCCGTCACTGTGCTGTGAATTCAGTAAGGGACAGAACGCTGCTGTGCTGACTCTGAGGGACAGTTAGAGATTGCGATTTAGTGTACTGTGCTTTAGGCAGGCTAGCACTAACCGCTGTGTAAAGCTTCCTTTTGCCTGCAGTGTTGTTTTAACAGCTCTGCAAGGTGTGTGTGAGTGCAGGTGACGCTGCAGTTTGCTCTGCATGCAACGCTGTCTGTAGGCATCTGCACGTGTCACTCACAGACTCTTTTTTTTTTCTTCAGTGTAATTCTTCCTGCTCCATGCAATTTAAATTTTAGTGTGACGCGCTTCCATCCGTATCCAATACATTGGTTGCAAACACTATAGAAGTAGACAAAGGAGTAGCCTTTCACAGATTGTGAACAGTTGTGTTTCAGTGTTCACTTCAGTCTGTGTTTTTTATTTTTTGAGTGCACATCACGCTCCAGTTACTTGTTCAAGCACTGCTGCTTGTACTCTGCTGAGCGTGTCTCAGTGCCTCATCCTTGTCATTTCTCTCCAATTGGTTCTGCTCCATTCCATTTAAAATAAATATAATCTATTAGTGTGACGCGCTTCCATCCGTATCCAATACATTGGTTGCAAACACTATAGAAGTAGACAAAGGAGTAGCCTTTCACATATTGTGAACAGTTGTGTTTCAGTGTTCACTTCAGTCTCTGCGTAATAACCACACTTAGGCCTTATAACTTTTCTGACTTTCTTTATCAATCTACCAAGATGAAGAAGTCAGTGAGTAAGGCACATGGTCGTGGCCGTGGAGTTTCAGCAGGGAGAGGACGTGGGGATTCTGTGGCTGCTGCCGCCCTCAGTGACACAGCATCCACCAGTTTTCCCCGTGAGCATTCCTTTATGCGCACTTTGGTAGGAGCTCGGCGTGCCCCCCTGCTGCGGGAAGAACAAATTGAAGCCGTTGTTGGTTGGATGGCAGCCAATGCATCGACTTCAATTCCTTCCACCTCCTCTCAGGAACACAACACTGTTGAGCAACCATCTGTCTGTTCACCGCCTGTCAAATTGCCCAGGCAGTCAGAGAGTTCTGTACAGGAGCCAGCTGAGTCTCTGCTTCTGTTCTCAGAATCTGTTGGCTCGCAAACACGGGCACAGGCAAGCAGCATTCTGCAATTTGAAGAAGAGGGAGTATGCAGTGATGCGCAACAGCTGTGTCTCTCTCAATCTGAAGAGGCGGGTGAGCCAGTGCCGATGGACAGCACACCGCAGAACGTATCTCATGATGATGATGAGACTCAGGTGCCAGGTTTTGTGGAGCATGGTGCTGCCCAGACCATCCAACAGCAGCAGGTGTTGGAAGAGGGTAGTGGAGATGATGAAGTCCGAGACCCAACATGGCTTGAGCAACAGGAAGGTGGTGGGAGCAGCTCTGAGGAAGAGATTGGCCCAACGGTACAAAGAGGGGGAGAGGTAGGCTGCAGACTCGCTTGCCTGTAGCCTCCAGTTTGGCACCTGTTGGGAGCAGTTCTCTTACAAATGTCAAAATTGGCGCTCCCATGACTTGCACTGCGTGGTCCTTTTTTGACAGACTTGTAGATGATATTTGCTATGTTAAATGCAAGCTGTGTAAGCAAAAAGTTAAAAGAGGTAAAAATATCAGTAACCTGAATACCACAAATATGTGGAAACATGTACGGACAAAGCACGTAGCTGAGTTACAAAGACACACTGGAGATGTAGGCCAACCTACAGCAGCACCTACATCTTCAGGTTGTGTTGGAGCCTCTACCTCCAGCTCACACACACCTGGTTCGGCTTCCTCACAGGATCTCCATGGAAGAACCTCTGTCACTGTTGTCCATAGACAAACTGTTATTCCACCCACAGCAGCAAGTTCACAGTCATCGTCACACTCCCAGGCCACAAAACAGCCATCGGTACCACAGGCATGGGATAAAAGACAGCCATACTCGGCAAACCATCCACGAGCACAGGCTCTGAATGCTGGCATTGCAAAACTCCTGTCCCTTGAAATGCTGTCATTCAGGCTGGTGGAGACTGACAGTTTCAGGAACTTAATGGCATTGGCAGTCCCACAATATAATGTGCCAAGCCGATTTTATTTCAGCAGGCAAGCCGTCCCTGCTCTGCAAAAACATGTCGAGGGAAACATTAAACATGCGCTACTAAACGCCGTCAGTAGCAGGGTCCACCTGACCACCGATGCGTGGACCAGTACCCATGGCCAGGGACGATACCTTTCCCTCACTGCCCATTGGGTCAATGTTGTGGAGCCGGGTACAGATCTTGCCAGTGGCGCTGTACGTGTTCTGCCAACTCCAAGGATTGCAGGAATCCAGTCTGTACACATTGATTCCTCCTCCTACTCCAGTTCCTCAGAATCATCGCTGCACGAGCCGTCACGGTATACCTCCACATGGACCCGTGAACGCTTACCTGTTGCGACCAATATGAGCACAGCCGTGGCCAAACGTCAACAGGCCGTCCTGAAAATGATTTCAATGGGGAATCTAAGCCACACAGCGCAGGAAGTCTGGAATGCCATCAAGCAGGAGAGCGACGTGTGGTTTTTGCCTGCGAATCTCCAGCCAGGCTTGGTAGTGTGTGACAATGGCCGAAATCTGGTGGCAGCTCTGGGCCTTGGCAACCTTACTCACATACCATGTCTGGCACATGTGCTCAACTTGGTCGTGCAGAGTTTTTTGAGGGACTATCCGGATCTTGCTGGACTGCTGCAGAAGGTCCGCCTAGAGTGCGCTCACTTGCGACGTTCCAGCATAGCGAGATCGCGCATTGCTGCTCTGCAACGCCGATTTCGCCTTCCTGAACATCGCATCATATGTGACGTACCCACCAGGTGGAATTACACGTTACATATGTTGGAGCGGTTGTGTGAGCAGCAGACACCAGTAATGGAGTATCAGCTGCATCAGGCGCAATCAAGTCGCTCTTTGCGCCGTCCCCACTTCACCACTACTGAGTGGGCCTCTATGAAGGACATCTGCGACGTTTTGCATGCGTTTGATGTCTCAACGCGGATGGCGAGTGCAGATGATGCACTAGTCAGCATGACTGTCCCCCTTATCTGCCTGCTTCAGAAATCACTGAAAGCACTAAAGGAAGAGGTTTTGGAAGAGGTGGAAGATGAGGAGTCACAAATTCAATTACCTTCAGGACAGTCAGCGCAACGTGGTTCCTCACAAAGGGCTGGGCAGGGCTCACTTTGTGAGGAGGATGAGGAGGAGGAGGAGTCAATGGAGGAGGAAGAAATCCCTACAGAGGGAGGTACACAACGCTCTAGTCAGTATGTAGAGCGAGGGTGGGGTGATGCAGAGGAGGCAGAGATGACGCCTCTTCCAGAGGACAGCTTTTGTTGGCCAGTTGGGAGTCTGCAGCACATGGTTGATTTCATGCTTCAGTGCCTGAGAAACGACCGCCGCATCGTCCACATTCTCACCACGTCAGATTATTGGGTGTACACCCTCCTAGACCCTCGCTACCGGGACAACTTACAAACCCTCATCACACCGGTGAACCGGGACTGTAAAATGCGGGAGTACCAAGACACACTGGTGCAATCCATACTGTTGTACATTCCAGCCGAGAGAGCTGCTGCTGCTACTGCTTTACAAAGCAGCTCTGTGCGTCGAGGCAGTGTAGACACCTCTACAACAAGAGGGAGCACAAGCAGCGCCTCTGCACAGGGCAAGAGCTGTATGTTACAAATGTGGCAAAGTTTTGTGACAGCGCCAGCAAGGTCTACACCATCCGAGACGGCTCCAGTCACCAGGAAGCAACGTTTCCGTAAGATGGTGACAGACTACTTGTCTTTCTCTCTAAGTGTACTCCCAGATGCCTCTCCTTTCAAATTTTGGGTCTCTAAGTTGGGTACATGGCCAGAGCTTAGCCAGTATGCATTGGAGGTGCTGGCTTGCCCTGCTGCCAGTGTATTATCTGAGCGCGTCTTTAGTGCTGAAGGTGGTGTACTAACAGACCGTCGCATGCGACTATCCTCAGAGAATGTAGACCGGCTTACTTTTCTGAAAATGAACAAGGCATGGATCTCACCTGAATTTGCCTGTCCGTTTTCAGATTAAATAACTGTTTGGCAACGTTTTCCATGTCTCCTTTTATGTTCATCTTTCTACCACCTGAACTCTACTCCCTGGGCTACAACACTGCCATTTGTTGCTCGTAAGTAATTGGCAGGGGTACTGACTCCTGGCCAGCCTGGTTACAGCACGACAGCTGTTTCCTGGCAGTGTGAACGTCAATTATCCTCCAATAAGTTGTGCTGTCGTGTTGCATTCGGGTTAGCCGACTCTATGGTGCCTGCAGTTTAGGTGATTCCTATGTGTGCTGTGGGATATGTAAATAAAGGCTGTTTCCATTGTGACAATAGGACAAGCACCCACTGTAGGACTGTGTGATTCGGTAACTGCGGACGGCTTGCGTCCTGTCAACTTACATTTTCATGGGTGCGTTCTGCTACCCGTCCGGGGTCCAGTACCGTCAACTGGTTCTCCCCAGTGCCTTTGGGCTAGGTGCCTCCATCTCCGTATACGAGTTCCAGCAACGTCTGCTGGTCCTTGGTAGTGCTTTGGAGCACAGGTACCTCCTGCTTAGTAACCGTGTCACAGTAACGTCAGCTGGTACTCGGTTGTGACATTGCCTCTTTTCCTTCTGCTACCCGTCCGGGGTCCAGTACCGTCAACTGGTTCTCCCCAGTGCCTTTGGCCTAGGTGCCTCCATCTCCGTATACGAGTTCCAGCAACGTCTGCTGGTCCTTGGTAGTGCTTTGGAGCACAGGTACCTCCTGCTTAGTAACCGTGTCACAGTAACGTCAGCTGGTACTCGGTTGTGACATTGCCTCTTTTCCTTCTGCTACCCGTCCGGGGTCCAGTACCGTCAACTGGTTCTCCCCAGTGCCTTTGGCCTAGGTGCCTCCATCTTCGTATACGAGTTCCAGCAACGTCTGCTGGTCCTTGGTAGTGCTTTGGAGCACAGGTACCTCCTGCTTAGTAACCGTGTCACAGTAACGTCAGCTGGTACTCGGTTGGCACTTGGTAGTGCTTTGGAGCACAGGTACCTCCTGCTTAGTAACCGTGTCACAGTAACGTCAGCTGGTACTCAGTTGTGCCTCTTTTCCTTCTGCTACCCGTCCGGGGTCCAGTACCGTCAACTGGTTCTCCCCAGTGCCTTTGGCCTAGGTGCCTCCATCTCCGTATATGAGTTCCAGCAACGTCTGCTGGTCCTTGGTAGTGCTTTGGAGCACAGGTACCTCCTGCTTAGTAACCGTGTCACAGTAACGTCAGCTGGTACTCGGTTGTGACATTGCCTCTTTTCCTTCTGCTGCCCCTCCGGGTTCCAGCACAGTCAGCTGGTCCTCGTTACTTCCATTGTCTCTTGTTCCATCTGATACCCGTCCGGGTTCCAGTAACGTCAGCTGGTTCTCGGAAATTAGACGGCCTTAAAGACCACCCAGAAGAAGATGACGACAACAAGGACGACGAGCATGAAGCCAACCAGCCTGAACACCATCACAAAGAAAAAATAAAAGATTACCCAGAAGAAGATCACCAACAGGACAAAGAAGGTTAAGACAAACTACAAGATACAGAACAAGAGACAGAAGAACAATAAGCAGAAGATCAAAAAGCAGAAGAACATGAAGTATAAGACCAAAATGAAGAGCAAAATATATGCTCTAAATTCTAAGCAGAAGAAGACTAAGCAGTGTATGGGGGTGAGTCCGTTCCTCCTCGTGGTGCCCCTGGAAAATGCCTGCTGCTGCAGGTTAAACTGAACACGGACAAATACTGTTGTAATTTAAATCTTTTGTGACAGCAAGAACGGAAGGATGAAAAATTCATACTTTTACAGATTACAAGTACAGGAATCTCTGTCACAAATAAGAATATGATGAAGAAGATGAAGAGAAAGAAGATGAAGAATTTGAATATGAAGAAGATTAATAGTTTAATAATAACAATATGAGTAATGTAAACAAAAACATGAATAGCAAGAAGTTTAAGAAGAAGATTAAGAAGGTGAAGATGAAGAATAATTTGATGAGAAAGATGATGCTGCTGAAGATTATGAAGGAGAAAGTGTGGCACTGGCAAAAGTTAAAAAGGTGAAGAGCATGGAAGTTGTGAAACATACATATTTGCCAAAATAGAAAAAAGGTTAACAACATTGTCAATTTGTTCGTCAATCCAAACGTATTTCCAAAAAAAAATATATTAATGCTATTCCAATGCATTGGGTTAAACATGTATGCCTTTATTGTCTCCTCAACCTCTCCCAATACATTCTACATTACTCTTTGTTGTTTTCCTTCATGTACAATTAACCAACAAGGCAAGAATGGGTTTTTTTTAATGTCGATATTTGGTTCCCATAGACTTACATTGGACTTCCGGTATCGGTATCGGGTATCGCCGATATTTTAGTGATATCGGCGATACCTGTTGTGAATGGGTTTGAGATGAGTTCTGAGCAGAGACTCCCTCTGGTGGTTACAAGCGGTACTGGTCTGTTCAGTGAAGATTGTGAGGACTGGGAATCAGGTGTTACTGACTGGTCTTATATAAGGGAGTCACCTTCCCATCAGGGTTGCCGGTGATCAATTGTTCTGGTCTGAATCCTTCATTCCTGTTTCCCTTGTAGCCTGCTGTGTCGTGTCTGCATCTCCTGCTAACAGATAAGACATTTTCTTCTTTTTGTTTTTGTACTATATTTTTGCATTTTGCCCTCTCAGTTTAGTTCAGCCACTGATGTTTGTACTTTTGCTTTTTCCAGTTTTTTCAGTGGCTGCTGTTTTGATTTTGTTACACCAGAGAACTAATTTAGGTGGTAGAGGTCGTGTGATCTCAGGTGATTTTGAAATTAGTAGAGTTGGTGCTTTTCAGGGTTTTCTGGGATTGCAGTAAGTACCCTTCCTATCCTTTTCTATTTAGTTAGTTTGGGCCCCAGCGTTTGCTCATACTATTTTCTTTCTGTGTCAGTATTTCTTCTTGTCTAACCGCCATTACTTGTTTGGGGGCTTTCTATTATCTTTGGGGTTCTGCTCCGGGGCAGATAGCTTTCCTATTTCTATCTTTAGGTGTAGTTAGTTTCTCAGGCTGTAACGAGGCGTCTAGGACCAACGTAGGAACGCTCCACGGCTGCCTCTAGTTGTGGTGGTTAGTCAGGGTACTGCAATCTCATAGATTCCAACTGCTCTGGTGTATTGCCTTTTTTACCTGCACTCCTCAGCTACCGAAACATAACAGTATCACCGGCCTAAAAATTGAAAATTGTATGGTACTCACAGAAGGGAAAAAATATTGTGAAAGAAAAAAAGGTTGTCAGAGTTGTCAAAGATATTTTTCTATTTGTTGCATTTTTTTTTTTTTCCCTCTGTATCTCTGGGTGCTGGGGAGGATCTTTTCTCTCAATGGAGTTTGCACGGTTGTCTGGCCGTGTGGATCAGCTTGCCACTGAGGTTCAGAGTATTGCTGCATATCTTGCTAGGTTGCCTGTTGTGGAACCTAGGATCCCCATGCCAGATTTGTTTTTGGGGATCGAGCTAATTTTCAGAATTTCAAAAATAATTGTAAATTGTTTTTTGCCTTAAAATCTAAGTCCTCAGGGAACGCAGCGCAGCAGGTTCAAATTATCATCTCTCTCCTGCTGTCATGTGTGCATCGCCATGAAGATCGTCGCGGTTGCAACATTCTGACTTCTCACAGCTGAGTTGCTGTTTCTTTGTGTTTGGCAGTTAGGGAGTTAATTCTGTCTGTGCTCAGTTCTGGGACTGGGTGCAGTTTCTCCCGGCTGCAATTAATTATTTGTTGATTGGTTTCCTTTAAATCTCTGGTTGTCTGTGTTGGGAGTTGCCAGTGAAATTCTTCATGCAGACCACAGATAGGATTGTATCTGTATAAACTTAAGTTAAAGAGCTCCTTAGTTGTTTTAAGCTCACCTTGCTTAGAGTTTAATATCCCAGATCATTTATGTTCCTTCTGGTTTTGAGTGTGTATGCAAGTCTGTGTTTTCTCCAGTCTGTCTTATATGTCTAATCTGTGTATTTAGCAGAGATCAGCCCATATCCCTTTGGTGGTAATCAGTATCCTTCTTAGGACTGATTACAGGGTTCAGGGACTGATAGGAGACAGGGTTAGGCTGGAGACTTGGACCTCTGAACCATTATCAGTACCTCCAAGGTGAGGGATTAGTTAGGACCCCAGTTTAGGGTCAGGTTAGACCCCCGGTCCTCCTCTTTCCTGTGACAGTGTATCAAGTCCTCAAGATTAACCCTGAGTTCAACGGATATCGTGTCAGGTAAATCTATTCTATATTTACATGCTGATGTTGCTAATCTATATGTTGTATAGAGTGTTGTTCTTTTAAGAATAGTTTTACTGACATCGTACACATATCATAAGACCGCGTGACATTTTCACTGGCCTATAAAATTATTCCCAGTTGCCATGGATCCAGTAGCCCAGCTGGCTCTGCAGTTGCAGGGATTATCCATGGAGCTGACGGACATTAAGTCCAAAGTTTTGTCTCCCTCGGAGCAAACCAGATTTGAACCTAAAGTAGCTCTCCCGGACAGGTTCACTGGTGGGCGAGACAAATTTTTTACCTTCAGGGAAGCATGTAAATTGTATTTTCGGCTTCGGCCTCGATCATCAGGGAGTGAAGAGCAGAGAGTGGGAATTGTTATCTCGCTCCTACAAGGGGACCCTCAATCCTGGGCCTTCTCCCTTCCTCCGGGATCCCCGGCTCTACAGTCAGTAGATCGATTTTTTACTGCCCTGGGTTTGGTATATGATGACCCAGATCGGGTCTCTCTTGCTGAGACAAAATTACGTAAGATACAGCAGGGAGATCGTCCGGCGGAGGAATTTGCTTCTGAGTTCCGTAGATGGGCCACAGATACTCAGTGGAATGACCCAGCTCTTAGAAGCCAGTTTTGTCATGGGCTTTCTGACAAATTAAAGGACGTTTTGGCTCAGTATGATTCTCCTCCATCACTGGAGGCTGCTATGGCCCTAGCTATCCGTACTGATAGACGGCTCCGGGAGAGGTGCGAGGTAACTCCGCCCCCTGTTGTTACTCCACCTACTACTAAAGTCCCTTATGTTGAGGTTCCCCTTGTCTGTTCGGAGGAGCCTATGCAGTTGGGAGGGACATCATTTCGTAGGAGGGGATTGGCGGTACGCCGCAGGACTAGAAGGTGTTTCTTCTGCGGGAAAGAGGGACATTTTGTTGGGGGATGTCCATCCCGTGCCTTGTTGAGCAAAAAGTCGCCGGAAAACTGTTAATCCCAGGTTGTGTGGTGGACGACAACCTGGGAGTATGTATTTCGTCCGCTAGTTCTTCTCAGTTCCTTGTACCAGTGGAGGTGGTGGTTGGTACGAGAGTGGAGAGATTTTCTGTTCTTCTTGATAGTGGGTCCGGGGCTAATCTGGTTGACGCTCAGTTTGCTCAGGCTCAAGGTATGCATCTGAGTGTATTGGTCAAACCGATCCCTATATTCTCCATTGACGCCAGGCCTCTCGGCCAAGGTAGCTTTGTTCATGAGGTTCATAACATTGACCTTCGGGTAGGGGCAATACATAGGGAACTATTATCTTGTTATGTGTTGGAGGGTCTACCTACTCCTATTGTGTTGGGACTTCCTTGGTTGGTTAAACATAACCCTGTGATTAATTGGCAGTCCAGAGATATAAGCCAATGGGGGGAGTTTTGCAAAAGTAACTGCATGAACACAGTCATCAGTGCGGTCGTGCCTAGTACTTTGCCTCCTTTTTTGGAGGACTTTGGGGATGTGTTCTCTGAGGAGGGGTGTCAGGAGTTGCCTCCTCATCGCGTGTATGACTGCTCTATTAATTTACTTCCTGATGCTAAGTTACCTAAAGCTAGGTTATATAACCTTTCTGGTCCTGAGAGGCAGGCTATGAAAGATTATATTTCGGAAAGTCTGGCCAAAGGGCATATTAGACCTTCATCTTCCCCAGTGGCCGCGGGGTTCTTCTTTGTGAAGAAAAAAGATGGAGGCCTACGCCCTTGCTTGGATTTCCGCGAACTTAATCGGATTACTGTTCGAGATCCGTATCCACTCCCTCTGATTCCTGATCTCTTCAATCAAATTGTTGGCGCCAAATGGTTCTCTAAATTGGATCTCAGGGGGGCGTATAATCTGATTAGGATAAAAGAGGGGGATGAGTGGAAAACGGCGTTTAACACGCCGGAGGGACATTATGAGAACCTTGTCATGCCTTTTGGTCTGACTACTGCACCAGCAGTATTCCAACATTTTGTTAATGACATTTTTCGTCATCTGGTGGGGCTGTTTGTGGTCGTATATTTGGATGACATTTTAATTTACTCACCAGATCTTGTGTCTCACCAGGAGCATGTGAGACAGGTGTTGCAGATCTTGCGAGACAATAAACTATACGCCAAACTGGAAAAGTGTGTATTCGCCGTACAGGAACTTCAGTTTTTGGGTTTCTTGGTGTCAGCCTCCGGTTTCCGTATGGACCCTGAAAAGGTGAGAGCAGTGCTTGAATGGGATCAGCCAGAGGATCTTAAGGCTCTGCAGCGTTTTCTGGGGTTTGCTAACTACTACCGGAAATTTATTTGTAATTTCTCATCTGTTGTCAAACCTCTCACTGACATGACAAGAAAAGGGACGGATTTTTCTAAATGGTCGGACAAAGCTTGCCAAGCTTTTTCCTCTTTGAAAAAATGTTTTGCTTCGGCACCCGTTCTCATCCAACCAGATGCATCACAGCCGTTCGTTGTGGAGGTGGACGCGTCTGACGTAGGGGTGGGTGCAATATTGTCCCAGGGTCCGTCCCCTGGTAAATGGCATCCGTGCGCTTTCTTTTCTAAAAAATTTTCGTCCGCCGAAAGGAATTATGATATCGGCAATAGGGAACTTTTGGCCATTAAGTTGGCTTTTGAAGAATGGCGTCACTTTTTGGAGGGGGCAGTCCACCCGGTCACCGTCATTACTGATCACAAGAACCTGCTGTATTTGGAATCTGCTAAGCGTCTGAATTCCAGACAAGCTCGATGGTCGTTGTTTTTTACCAGGTTTAATTTTGTTGTCACTTATCGCCCTGGATCTAAGAATGTTAAGGCGGATGCCTTGTCTCGCAGTTTCCCAGGGGCCGGGAAAATGGATGACCCGATTCCTATCCTTCAGGAGGGGGTGGTAGTGTCGGCTGTATGTTCTGAGCTTGAGGAGGAGGTGTTAGAGGCTCAGGGGGACGCCCCTGCAGGACCTCCAGGGAGACTGTTTGTCCCAAATCAGTTGAGACAAAAGGTTATTGAGGCACATCATAATTCTGCTTTAGCAGGACATCCAGGGAGTAAGGCTACTTTAGATCTCCTTTCTCGCCGGTTTTGGTGGCCTAACGTTAATAAAGATGTTTTAACTTTTGTCGCGTCCTGTGGGGTTTGTGCTCGCTCTAAGACCCCTCATACCCGTCCGTCTGGGACCCTCTTACCCTTGAAACTTCCGGAGCGTCCATGGACTCATTTGTCTATGGACTTCATCACGGACCTTCCTCAGTCGTCAGGGAAGACTGTCATACTGGTGGTTGTTGACAGGTTCAGTAAGATGGCACATTTCATTGCTCTTCCTGCCCTCCCTAATGCTAAAACTCTGGCGCAGGTGTTCATTGGGGAGATTGTGAGACTTCATGGGTTGCCTTCTGATGTGGTGTCAGATAGGGGGTCTCAGTTTGTGTCCAAGTTTTGGAGGGCATTTTGTTTACGTCGGGGGATGCAATTGTCATTTTCCTCGGCTTTTCATCCGCAGACCAATGGTCAGACAGAGCGTCTGAATCAAAGCCTAGAGACTTATCTTCGGTGTTTTGTCTCAGAGAACCAGGAGGACTGGTCTTCTTTCTTGCCTCTGGCAGAGTTCGCTCTTAACAACAGGCGGAGCGAGTCCACTGGTAAGTCCCCGTTTTTTGGGGCATATGGTTTTCATCCCCAGTTTTGTACATTCAATGGGGGGGGCCCTTCTGGGGTTCCTGAGGAGGAGCATTTCTCGTCGTCACTTGCTTCAGTGTGGAGAGGTGTATTGAATAATCTGAGTGCTATGGGGAACCGTTATAAACGTATGGCTGATAGGAGGAGAGTTTCTGGTCCAGATCTTAATGTGAACGATCTGGTATGGTTGTCTACCAGGAATATAAAACTTAAAGTTCCCTCCTGGAAGCTGGGCCCCAGATTCATCGGGCCGTACAGGATCAGTTCCATAATTAATCCTGTGGCATTTCGTCTGGACCTCCCTCCTACGTTTAAAATCCACAATGTGTTCCACAAGTCATTACTTAAGAGGTACGTGGCACCAGTCATACCATCACCTCTACCTCCTCCTCCAGTGGTGGTCAATGGTAACTTGGAGTTTCAAGTGTCAAAGATCATTGACTCACGTCTGAATCGCCGGTCCCTTCAGTACTTGGTGCATTGGAAGGGGTATGGTCCAGAGGAGAGGACGTGGGTTCCTGCGTCTGACATTAACGCAGATCGTTTGGTGCGGACCTTCCACAGAACTCACCCGGGCAAACCTGGCCCTGAGGGTCCGGAGGCCCCTCGTAGAAGGGGGGCTACTGTCATGTGTGCATCGCCACGAAGATCGTCGCGGTTGCACATTCTGACTTCTCACAGCTGAGTTGCTGTTTCTTTGTGTTTGGCAGTTAGGGAGTTAATTCTGTCTGTGCTCAGTTCTGGGACTGGGTGCAGTTTCTCCCGGCTGCAATTAATTATTTGTTGATTGGTTTCCTTTAAATCTCTGGTTGTCTGTGTTGGGAGTTGCCAGTGAAATTCTTCATGCAGACCACAGATAGGATTGTATCTGTATAGACTTAAGTTAAAGAGCTCCTTAGTTGTTTTAAGCTCACCTTGCTTAGAGTTTAATATCCCAGATCATTTATGTTCCTTCTGTGTTTGAGTGTGTATGCAAGTCTGTGTTTTCTCCAGTCTGTCTTATATGTCTAATCTGTGTATTTAGCAGAGATCAGCCCATATCCCTTTGGTGGTAATCAGTATCCTTCTTAGGACTGATTACAGGGTTCAGGGACTGATAGGAGACAGGGTTAGGCTGGAGACTTGGACCTCTGAACCATTATCAGTACCTCCAAGGTGAGGGATTAGTTAGGACCCCAGTTTAGGGTCAGGTTAGACCCCCGGTCCTCCTCTTTCCTGTGACAGTGTATCAAGTCCTCAAGATTAACCCTGAGTTCAACGGATATCGTGTCAGGTAAATCTATTCTATATTTACATGCTGATGTTGCTAATCTATATGTTGTATAGAGTGTTGTTCTTTTAAGAATAGTTTACTGACATCGTACACATATCATAAGACCGCGTGACACCTGCGCGGCGATCCTCAGGATTGGGCTTTTTCCCTGACACCTGGGGATCCTGTTTTGAGTGATGTTGATGCATTTTTTCAGGCTTTGGGGTTATTGTACGATGAGCCTAATGTCACTGATCAAGCTGAAAAAGCCTTGTTGGCATTAAGTCAGGGGCCTTATGACGCTGAGTTATACTGTCAGAGATTCCGTAGGTGGGCAGTCCTGACCAAATGGAATGACGACGCTTTGGCAGCCCTTTTCCGGAAGGGTCTGTCAGATAATGTAAAGGATGTTATGGTGGGATTCCCTGTCCCCTCTGGTCTCAATGATTCTATGTCATTAGCGATTCAAATTGACAGACGTTTGCGTGAGCGGAGAAGTATGCGTGGAATGGTGTTGCCTTGTGAACCAGCTTCTGAACCCATGCAGTGTGATAGAGTGGTGTCTGGGGCACAGCGTCATGAGTTTCGAAAGCGCAATGGGTTATGTTTCTACTGTTGTGATGCCTCTCATGCTATTTCAGTCTGCCCTAAGCGGGGAAGACGTTTTGCACGCTCAGTTGTCTTGGGTAATGTTCAGACTAAGTTTTTATTAACTGTCACTCTGATATGCTCTCTGTCCTCATTTTCTGCTGAGGCTTTCGTTGATTCTGGAGCAGCTATTAACCTGATGGATTATGATTTTGCTAAACGTTGTGGGTTTCCCTTGATACCCCTACAGAAGTCTATTCCCCTACTGGGGATCGATTCTACCCCTTTGGCTGAGAATAAACCCCAGTTTTCTACTCAGGTGATAATGAGGGTTGAACCTGATCACCAGGAGTGCTGCAAATTTTTGGTTCTGTATAATCTACATGACATTATCGTGCTGGGTTTCCCTTGGTTACAGTCTCATAATCCTGTTTTGGATTGGAAATCTGTGTCTGTAACCAGTTGGGGCTGCCAATGTGTTAATACCAACACTCCTGTTTTTTCTGCCTCCCCCCAGGCTCAGGATGTTCCTGACTTTTTGATTGATTTTTCTGATGTGTTTAGCGAAAGTAAATCTGCATCCTTGCCTCCCCATAGGAGCTATGACTGCGCTATTGAATTAGTGCCGGGTAGTAAATTCCCTAAAGGTCGCCTTTTTAACTTGTCTGTACCTGAACATGACGCTATGCGGTCTTATATCAAGGAATCATTGGAGAAGGATCATATCAGACCATCCTCTTCACCCTTAGGTGCCGGTTTTTTCTTTGTGGCCAAAAAAGATGGTTCATTAAGGCCGTGTATTGATTATCGTCTCTTGAACAATATTACTGTGAAATATCAATACCCGTTACTCTTGATTTCTGACCTGTTTTCCAGGGTGAAAAACGCTACTTGGTTTACCAAGCTTGACCTCAGGGGGGCGTATAACCTTATTCGCAATAAGCACGGGGATGAATGGAAGACGGCATTCAATACCCCTGAAGGGCATTTTGAGTACCTAGTGATGCCCTTTGGGCTCACTAATGCTCCTTCCGTCTTCCAGTCCTTCATGAATGACATTTTCAGGGATTTTGTGGACAAATTTCTGATTGTTTATTTGGATGATATCTTGATTTTTTCTAATGACTGGGACTCTCATGTGAAACATGTTCGAACTGTGTTCCAGATTTTGAGAGAGAATGCTCTGTATGTGAAGGGATCAAAGTGTCTTTTTGGCGTACAGAGGATCTCATTTCTGGGATTCATTTTGTCCCCATCTGTTATTGAAATGGACCCGGTCAAGGTTCAGGCCATCTGTGATTGGGTCCAACCTACTTCATTAAAGGCTATTTCTGAGATTTTTGGGTTTTGCCAATTTTTATCGTAAATTTATTGGTAATTTCTCGGTTATTGTTAAACCATTAACTGATTTGACCAGAAAGGGTTCTGATGTGGTGAATTGGCCTCCTGAGGCAGTCTCTGCATTTCAGGAACTTAAGCAGAGATTCACTTCTGCTCCTGTTCTACGGCAGCCTGATGTTTCTCTGCCATTTCAGGTGGAGGTTGATGCCTCTGAAATTGGGGCAGGTGCCGTTTTGTCCCAAAAAGATCCAGAGACCTCTAAAAGTAACCTTTGTGCCTTTTTCTCTCGAAAATTTTCTCCTACTGAACGTAATTATGACGTGGGTAATCGGGAGTTATTGGCCATGAAGTGGGCTTTTGAAGAGTGGAGACATTGGCTGGAGGGAGCCAAATATCAGGTGGTGGTCCTTACGGACCATAAGAATCTGGTCTATCTGGAATCTGCCAAGCGACTCAATCCTAGACAGGCCAGGTGGGCCTTGTTTTTCACACGTTTTAATTTTGTGGTTTCCTTTCTTCCTGGCACTAAGAATGTTAAGGCGGATGCCCTCTCGAGGAGTTTCCTTGCGGACTCTCCTGAGTTATCTGATCCTTCTGTTATTTTGAAAGAGGGTGTAGTTCTTTCCGCCATCTCGCCCAATTTGAGACTTGCTCTGGAGGGGTGTCAGGAGGATAGGCCCGAGTGCTGCCCTGTTGGAAAATTGTTTGTCCCGGACCAGTGGAAAAAGAGTGTGATGTCTGAGATTCATTGTTCCGCATTGGCTGGGCATCCCGGAATTTTTGGTACCAGAGACTTGGTTAGTCGGTCCTTTTGGTGGCCTACCTTGTCTCGTGATGTCAGGGAATTTGTGCAGTCCTGCGGGACTTGCTCTCGCTCTAAGCCTTGCTCTCGCTCTAGTGGTTTGTTGATGCCATTGCCTGTGCCCAAGAGACCATGGACCCATATCTCTATGGATTTCATTTCCGACCTTCCTGTTTCTCAGAGAATGACCGCCATCTGGGTGATTTGTGATAGGTTTTCCAAGATGATACATCTTGTGCCATTACCTAAGTTGCCTTCCTCCTCTGAATTGGTGCCGTTGTTCCTTCAGCACGTGGTTCGTTTACACGGCATTCCTGAGAACATTGTGTCTGACAGAAGAGTCCAGTTTGTTTCCAGATTTTGGAGGACTTTTTGTTCTAAACTGGGTGTTCAATTGTCTTTCTCCTCGGCATTTCATCCTCAGACCAATGGTCAAACTGAGAGAACAAACCAGACATTGGAGACTTATCTTAGATGCTTTGTGTCTGCTGATCAGGATGACTGGGTCTCTTTTTTACCTTTGGCTGAGTTTGCTCTTAATAATAGGGCTAGCTCTGCCACTTTGATGTCTCCGTTTTTCTGTAATTCTGGGTTTCACCCTCGATTTTCTTCAGGACAGACGGAGGCTTCTGTCTGTCCAGGTGTTGACTCTGTTGTGGAGCGTATGCAACAGATTTGGGACCAGGTAGTGGAGAGGTTGTCCCTCTCTCAGGAGAAGGCCCAGCGGTTTGCTAACTGGCATAGGACTGATGGTCCTCGGTTTAAAGTGGGGGACTTGGTCTGGTTGTCCTCAAAGAATATTCCTATGAGAGTAGCATCTCCTAAATTTAAGCCTAGGTTCATTGGACCTTATAAGATCATTGAGATTCTTAATCCTGTTTCTTTTCGTTTGCTTCTTCCAGGGACATTTAAGATCCATAACGTGTTCCACAAGTCCTTGTTGAAGAGGTTTGTTGAGCCAGTGGTTCCTGCTGCTGTGCCTCCTGACCCTGTTTTGGTTGAGGGCAATCTGGAGTATGTGGTTGAGAAAATATTAGATTCTTGTTTTTCTAGACGGAAACTCCAGTATTTGGTTAAGTGGAGAGGTTATGGTCAGGAAGACAATTCTTGGGTGTTTGCTTCGGACATCCATGCTAGGAGACTCATCCGTGCGTATCATAGAACTCATCCTGACCGACCTGGTTGCTCAAATGAGGGTTCGGTGACCCCTCCCCAAGGGGGGGGTACTGTTGTGAATGGGTTTGAGATGAGTTCTGAGCAGAGACTCCCTCTGGTGGTTACAAGCGGTACTGGTCTGTTCAGTGAAGATTGTGAGGACTGGGAATCAGGTGTTACTGACTGGTCTTATATAAGGGAGTCACCTTCCCATCAGGGTTGCCGGTGATCAATTGTTCTGGTCTGAATCCTTCATTCCTGTTTCCCTTGTAGCCTGCTGTGTCGTGTCTGCATCTCCTGCTAACAGATAAGACATTTTCTTCTTTTTGTTTTTGTACTATATTTTTGCATTTTGTCCTGCACTTCTTTGGGGGCCTTCTGGGTCCCCTTCGGGGGCTTTTGCCCTCTCAGTTTAGTTCAGCCACTGATGTTTGTACTTTTGCTTTTTCCAGTTTTTTCAGTGGCTGCTGTTTTGATTTTGTTACACCAGAGAACTAATTTAGGTGGTAGAGGTCGTGTGATCTCAGGTGATTTTGAAATTAGTAGAGTTGGTGCTTTTCAGGGTTTTCTGGGATTGCAGTAAGTACCCTTCCTATTCTTTTCTATTTAGTTAGTTTGGGCCCCAGCGTTTGCTCATACTATTTTCTTTCTGTGTCAGTATTTCTTCTTGTCTAACCGCCATTACTTGTTTGGGGGCTTTCTATTATCTTTGGGGTTCTGCTCCGGGGCAGATAGCTTTCCTATTTCTATCTTTAGGTGTAGTTAGTTTCTCAGGCTGTGACGAGGCGTCTAGGACCAACGTAGGAACGCTCCACGGCTGCCTATAGTTGTGGTGGTTAGTCAGGGTACTGCAATCTCATAGATTCCAACTGCTCTGGTGTATTGCCTTTTTTACCTGCACTCCTCAGCTACCAAAACATAACAGATACCATTCCGATCCGATATTTTTAGATATCGAGCAGTATCGCTCAACACTAATTGTGAGCAAATGTAAGAAAATCAAAAGTATAACTCCTCGGGAGTGTGTGAATAACAAATATCACTCCACAGTCAAGGTGTATCATAGTCTGCAATGTCACAAAGAAACCCTAAGTAAACTGTAACCAACTAAAGGCCTTCTTCATATTAGCTAATGTTAATGTTCATGACTTTAAGTGCAGCTTCACACCTGTGTAGAAAGCACAGGAACGTGGGATGCAGTGACGGACGGGAGGCAGAGCAAGGGTTAACAGGTTTATTTACAGAGGAATACTCCACGCAGGGAGATAAAGAATTAAGCAGTATGAATGGTAAAGTGAAGTACAACAGTACAAACAATGACACTTCGGTAGCAATCGTATCAGGAAGTCCTACGCTGTAGCTCCTGCTGCAAACTCAATAGCGCCAGCAATGGCGGGCACAGTGCCTTTCCCAGGATGGTACTGTAGTCGTTGGTCCGTCTTCAGGCGGCAATGGTCGGTCTCCAGTACCTTCCACTGGCCCTTGTCCATATTAATTTCTTAACTGCTACTACGTCTTGGAAATCTATTATTTGGGCAGCGCGGACTGGAATCCACATCTTTTCTGCAGTGTAGTCACATACTTTAAAATCCAATCAAGCCACACGAGTAACTAGATGAACCTCTCCCCAACCACCCTCTTGCAGTAACAAGTCTCTCCCTGTGTGCGTGTATAGGGAGAATCCATTCACTGGCAGGAGGCAGGGAGAAGCTACCAGGGATCCGATTGTCCAAGTAGTCACCTATGCAGCTTGATCACTGGCTGGTATTCAAAGTATGTTTTTCTCTGAAACACTGCAGTTTCAGAGTTAAACCTACATGGCTGAAGCCTAACAGCGAGTGCCTGATGCATGCTGACCGTGGATCGGGCAGGATGTATTAGCTGTCAGGTTCTCTTAAAGTTCCCTTTTTCATGGAGTCAATTTTAACTAAAGAACTGTTATAGTGTCAGCAAATAAATGTTATGTGTGCAATGAAATTGTAGTGTGTTATACAATTTTCTAATATACTTTCCATTTTAATTCTTCACATTTGAAGATCTGTGCTTGCAGTTCAGTAGAAACATTCCTTCTTTGCTCCCACAGGATAACGTTTATTCATGTTCATGAGAGACAGCTCGTTTTGTTACATCACATGACAAGTACAAAAAACAATAAAGGTTTTTATGGAATGACAGAAAGCGGAGATATTAAAACAGTGAGAAATGAATACAGAAAGATACAGTATTTAAATATCACAAAGGAAATAGTAAAATTCATCAAACCATTCTTCACAATAACAATACTACAATATTATAAAGAAAAAGATTTTTTGCTAAAACTGGAATACTCATTTCATTTTATGTGGAGGAATAGGCTAAATGGACTGGGTTTATTTTCTTTATGACAAATCAAAAATTGGAACTGGGTTTGCCCATTCTGTATTTCTTACAAGACGTTTTCAAAGTTTTGGTTGCGATGGATCATTACTTCCTTACCGTGCTCAATGTCGGAGTGAATTCTGAACACTTTTTAGGCTGCATACTGTTTTCTTCCACATAATTTGTTGGATTAAAATTAGCAGTGTGAAAAGCTGTAGAGAAATCTAAATGCCTGCCAAATCAAAGAAATAATCAAATTTTTATGAATATTTAATATCATAGTCATGGCAAATAAGGCAAGTAATTAGTACTTACCATAAATTTGCAAAGTATTATTTTATGCAAATTCTACTAGTTTGAAATGAATAATTCATTGAATTACCAGAAGCTGACACAAACCAGTAAACATTTTTTTATCTACAAGTCATTTGTTTCTCTAGACTTAATTGACAAGATCTATGAATGTAGATAGTCACAAAACAGATACTTCAGGGAGGAGGTCTCCATTCTAGACTTCCCTCTACTTGTTCTGCTTAAATTCTATACAGACTTGCCCAGCAATCTCCAGGGCATTGGGTGAGGAGTGGCAAACCTAAAAATACACTATTTGCTTGAAGGGGGGAACTTAGAGGAACTCCTCATTGTGGTTGTGTGTACCAAATAGGTGACCTGCAGCGGAAAGGTTGGCCAAATCTAATGAACCATTCCATATTTCTTTTACATCCATGATAATATAAATGACATATAAAGTGTGTAAGGATAGTTTATCAAATAGATAAGAATTTTAAGCTTTTGTATTCTGACATTTTTTTTGTGATTTAAGGCAAAAAAATCTGCCCTCAGTCACTGGCTTTCCCTCTCTGGTAGAGAAAATTGCACGGGAGCCCACGCAATTTTTTTCTGAGATTATAGCCTTAAATTTAACCCCTAGAGTTCCAAATTTTTCCTAACACAAACTACTAAATTGATTAAACACTGACATATATAAATCGTTTTGATATGACATGGTTTACTATATGTAAACCATGTGTTATATCATGTCGGGTTCGGTAATGATTTTACTGAAGCCAGCAATTGATTTAGCGGCTATTATGCTATGTAGAACTCTATGAACTATAAATATATATACTAGATGGTGGCCCGATTCTAACACATCGGAGCATCGGGTATTCTAGAATATGTATGTAGTTTATTTATGAAGATTTAAGAATAATGCACTGAATACACAGAATTTTCCGGGTAAAATATATACATTATCATTAAATGTTATTGCTCATAGAACTTAATATAACTGAACGAAATTATTAAACAGATCATCAAAATAGGTGTATATAGAGGCTGCTGGGGTGTATATACAGGCTGCTGGGGTGCATATAGAGGCAGCTGCTGGGGTATATATGGAGGCTGCTGCTGGAGTATATGTGGAGGCTGCTGCTGCTGCTGGGGTATATGTGGAGGCTGCTGCTGCTGGTGTATATGTGGAGGCTGCTGCTGCTGGGGTATATAGAGGCTGCTTCTGGTGGGGTGTACGTGGAGGCTGCTGCTGGGGTTTACATGGAGGCCACCGGTCGGGGTATTTCCGCTGCGAGCAGCCAGTCATCTCCCGCCTGCGTCGCCACTGACCTCCATGCGGCAGGAGATGACTCGCAGCTACCGTCGGGGGATCAGCGGCTAGCGGCTAGTAGATATATATAGATGTGTCTCAATGCCATGTATATACTGTATATATATATATATATATATGTATTCTATGTGTATATATCTATTCTTTCGATTCTTTATTAAACATGTCAGTGTGATTTTACTGTACAGCGCACTGAATTGCCGGCTTTTAAAAAACGTATCCGTCGAAAAACAGAAGAAACAGATAAAAAACTGATGCGACAGATGTGCTAGTTGGATCCGTAAAAAAAACAGATCCGTCGCATCAGTTTTTCACAATCTGTGACGGATCCGTCGAGCCAACTGATTGTGACTGACGACAAAAACTGATGTGTGAAAAAGGCCTAAGACAAATGTCCTAGAGCAAATAAATGGGAAGGACAGAAGCTCAAGAGCTAGTAACAACAAGAAAAGGGGTACTAAACCTCCACGAAGTATAATCTTTAAAATGCTGAGCACAGATGCTGGAACACAAGCAGATCAGACAAAGTGCATAATGTACAACAATAAAAAAACATCACAGTAAATGTTAGGTGGCCAGGATTTTTAGAGTTTGACAGTGGGGGAATATCCCTAACAGCTCAAATGCTGATGGCCAATAATAATACTTCAGAGTGTTAAAGTGAATCCTGCTAATCCAGACCAAGCATGAAAGCAGAGCGGATGACTCATAGAGTAGAAAGTGCAAAGTGCAGTAGTAAGACTATGAAATAAATCTGGATACCAATCCAGTCAAAACAATGAGCGGTGGGTGAATCACCCTAATCGCAATGCAGATGTATACCAGATATAAGAGAAGTACTTACTGAGGTAGGAAAGTAATGTGGAGTGTCCCCACCACTCCAACGCACATTTTTTTCAGACACATCTCCTGAAGAAGTCTGAACGAAACTGAAAAAAAAGAATTTTAAAAACACAAGCAATTAAATACACATTCAAAAATAAAAAAAAATAACCTGAACACTATCAGCTCTGCCTTTGAAATGCCCAATAATCCTTCTCCAAATGTCTAATCTTGAGTGTAGCTTTGCTAAATTTCATACTTTTAATTTGCAGGACTGTCCTTGCAAAATTGTTACTGTTGGCAACTATCTATTGTGAATATTGTCTACCTATCTGTTAATCTATCTATATTGAAGAAATGGAAGCAGCACTCCAAATAATGGTGAAAATTAGTAGACTTTATTGGCCCATGTGGCGACGTTTTGGTTCATGGTATAAACTTGTCTCAAGCAATTTCACAAGCGCATATGTCATATATTTAAAGGTGCATCAATAAAGGACATAACTGAATATCAATAGATTGATTATTTACATTATTAATATTCAGTATTGTCCTTAATTGATCCACCTTTAAATATATGGCATATGCACTCGTGAAATTACTTGAGAAAGGTTCATACCATGAACCGAAATGTCATCACATGGGCCAATAAAGTCCAATAACTTTCTTCCGGATCTGGAATTATTGTTTGCTCTCATTGGAATCAGTAGAAAAGTTCTGAAATTCGATTGCGCCACAGGTCATATTGTCAACAGACAAATTATGTCTCACTGTTACAGAGCTGTAATAATGCATCTATAAAGATGAACAAAGCTACATAGCTGTATATTTGTACAAATCCAACATACTATTTGCTTTAGAAAACATTATTTTTTTTAGTCCTAGTTTGTATAATCTCTTCAGTATATTTGCCAGTTTGTTTTTTTGGTTCTAATGTGTTACTGAATGGTCATCTCTGGTTTCATGCCCTTTTTTGAACAAAGACTTTTGAACTGCCTAACTGAATATGACAAATCATCCAGGTTCCTTACTTTTTAAACCATCATTCATTAAAACAGCAAGAATATCGAAACGATCGCTTGTTAAATTTGATGGTATATTTAATACAAGGGAGAATCAAGGAATTAAAAAATACTTGATGAGAAGAAATTACATGCAGCAAAACTGACCTTGAGAGCAAGTATTGAAAGGCAGTCTCCAAAAATCTAAATTAAAGTAAAAATGAAATATATTAACATGTATATTGTGTAAAAACAATGTAGAATTGTAATATTACACCAATTACTCTGATGTTTTTGTGTTAAAGGGGTTTTTTCGGCTTTGGGGTACAAGTCTGAAGTCTCTCCATGTGACTACAGACATGTGAAACCTCCCAGTACACGCACTACACTCTGCGATGACTCTCCAATGCCAGGAGCAGCGGGCGCATGGCAGCAAGTTTGCAACTTGCATACATGCAGTAACGTTCAGGCTAGACGTGGGCAGCCACGTCTAATCAGAATGTGGACAGAAGTATGCAAATCGCATAACTACATTCTTCCAGCACCGGAGAATCATCACAGCTCGTACTGCACGCACTGTGAGGTTTCACATGTCTGCAGTCACATAGAAAGACTATAGACTTGTACCCCAAAGTTGGACATCCGCTTCAAGTAAATGTCCAAACTGTGCATAGAGAAAAAAGACAGGAAACTTGTGACAATTGGGAAATAATAGGCTTCAGTTGAATTCTACCATTATCAGGTATGAGTCTAATGGCATCAGACACAGTCAAGCTTTGCTCCAATTAGATGTTATCTGACCAAAAAGTAACCCTTAGAGATGAGCATTTCGCTTCGAGCAACCCCAGTCCACAGTCCAGGTCAGTAGTCTCTGGCCATGAACAGGCGCTACATGAATTTTCTAAGCATCTGGGCTCCGAGTTTGATTCGGTGGCCTGTTGTGATATCTTCTGTGCGGCATGTGACGTACAGTTGACGTCTCTACAGCACAACTAATTATAAGACAAGCCTGGGGTCCCAGAGGTTATGGAAATTTAAGTAGCTCCTGTCGCCGATCATAGACTACTGACCTGGACCGTGAACTGGGGTTGTGCGAATCGATCTGCTCATTTCTAGTCACCCATTTGATACAACTTTCCATGTTTTTTATATGTGCTCTTGGGCAGCCTTTTCAAATTATGTGCAACATGCCTCAGCCGAATAATAAGATGAAAACTCAGCTGTATTAGAAGCAATCGGCCCAGATACATATCAGAGAATAGCGCACACAGTCCATTGACTATACCCCTCAAATAATTTATTCCAAGCAATATTGCCGCTGACTTAAATTGTATAGTCCATTTTAAATGTTTGGAAAAAAGATCTGCTAAATGACTACCTTGGGCCTACTCCTCAATGTTCAGAAATGCTAAAGAAACCTTTCATGAGAGACCAGAAATATGTTTCCATCTAACATAGAGCATTACTTTATGGCACAAGGTGATGATTCCTGCTTTCTCAAGCAAGAAATGAAGAACACTCTCCTTCAAGGACGTTATGTAAAACTGTCTTACGAGTAGATAATCTCAGATATTTTTGAGTGGGTAAATGCATAAGGCAAAAAACATAAGCATTAGGCTCACTTTATATTGTGTTTGTCATTTATTCTGACAACATATCTTGATGTATGCACCAAGGGTGAGGTTCTGATGTATATGCAATGAAATAAGATTTTAAAAAATACTTGTTGACTCCTGTTGTAAAAAAGATTTTAAAAAATACTTGTTGACTCCTGTTGTAAAAAAAAATACTGCATATATAATTTACAATAAAGTATGTTTTTTGCATAACCCCTTGTAATGGAAAGCACAGTTGACTTGAAGAGCACAGCATCTGAGAAACATCCGATGACGCATTCATATGACTTCTGAATGGAGTAGGCATCACTTCTGAAGCTGGCTCAGACCTCTGGAGCAGCCTACCCTAAATCTAAGGGGGCTATGAAATGTGAGTATGCCACTTTTTTATTTTAAAGAGGATGACCCACGAACAAAGTTCATTTTAATCAATAGATCTTGGAATAAAAATAATTTCCACAATTGTTTATGTTAAAAAAATGTTCTTGTGCCGAGATAATCTTATAAATGTGCTCCTGTGTGATAAAGTAAAAGCAGGGTTTCCAACTTTATTTAATCTTTTCTGGACAGCGTCTCAACAAATCAAGGACAGACAACCTTTGTTACGGACACATTAGATGACCATAATAAATCATTAAGATTAAAAATGATGCAATTCTATAGACCATAAATCTTATATAAAGACATTAGCTGCTTTCACTGTGAACACAAGAAAAAAACAAAATTAGTATGTACCCTGTAGAAAAATATTTAGACTTGAGAGTCCTCAGTGGTTGATACCTTTTAATGGCTAACTGAAAAGATGGTAACAAATTGCAAGCTTTCGAGACTACTCAGGTCTCTTCATCAGGCAAAGACTAAAACAAAAACTGAAGAATCACATATTTATACACAAGAGGACACAGGAATAATGCAATAGGTAAGACATGTGACGTGAAGCAGAACTGTCATTATGGCAGAGGGATGAACATAAATATTGGAACAGTTCATAGATAAGGAGTGAGAGTTTTATTGCCCTCTGATTGGGGTCTGGTATTGTGTTTTGATGCCCCCAGGTCAGAGAAGCAGATTCCTTAATTGTTGTACACAGACATGAATCCATGTGACACGTTCATTCCAGCACTAAGAGTGTCAAAGGTCATCATAAGTTTATATTCCCAAATCTTTCTATCTTTCTCAGATTTGAAGTTAGCTTTTAATACCAGTAATTCCATATCCATCATGCTATGACCGGGCATACAAAAGTGTTTGGCCACAGGTAGATCCATTCTTTTTTCTCTTATTGTGTGGCGATGAGAACTTATCCTTGTTCTCAGTTTTTGCCCGGTCTCCCCCACATACAGACCCCCAGTTGGACATTTCGTACAAATAATTATCCCACACCAGGATGGATTAAATGCCTGCAAAGTCTTCATGGGAAACACCGCAAATGATGCTGATTCTGTGGTGAAACTCACAAAATTCATCCTCACCCACAATTACTTTGAATTTGACAACAAGATATATCTTCAGGAGACTGGCACAGCGATGGGAAGTAAAATGGCTCCACAGTATGCAAATCTTTTCATGGCCAAGCTTGAAAGCGAATTTTTGTCCTCATGTCCCATCAGGCCTCGGGCCTACTACCGCTACATTGATGACATTTTAATCATCTGGACGGAGTCTGAACAACAGCTAAAGACGTTCCATGAACAGTTCAACCAATTTCATCCCACCATCAACTTAACACTTAACTACTCCAGCACTGAAATTAACTTTTTAGACACCACCATTAAGTTAAAGAACAATGAAATAGAGACATCCCTGTATCAGAAGCCAATCGACCGTCCAACATACCTTAAATGGGACAGTTTCCATCCAAAACACATAAAAAACTATATTGTCTACAGCCAAGCCATCAGATACAATCGTATATGTTCCAACTCTATGGATAGAGATGAACACCTTATTCGCCTCAGAAAGACCTTTTTGAACCAGGGCTACCATCCAAGAACAATTGAGAACCAAATTACAAGAGCCACCAGAATATCAAGGAATCACCTGCTGCATTACAAAGCTAAAGAAGAAAATAACCGGGTGCCTCTAGTGGTCACCTACAATCCAAATCTGGAGATGCTAAGGGGAGCTGCACGGAAACTACAACCTTTACTACAAAAAGATGCCCGATTACAATCCATATTTCCAGACCCCCCACTACTATGTTTTAGGCAGCCCCCAAATCTAAGAAACATCATTGTCAGAAGCTCCCTGTCCTCCCCAACAGCTGCAGGAACCTTTCCTTGCAAGCAGAAGAAGTGCAAAACCTGTCCATCTATAATGACCACGGACAAGATAAAGATCCCCAACTCCCATCAGGACTACAAGATCCCAGGTACTTTCAGCTGCATCACATCTAATGTGGTGTACCTAATTATTTGTACGAAATGTCCAACTGGGGGTCTGTATGTGGGGGAGACCGGGCAAAAACTGAGAACAAGGATGAATTCTCATCGCCACACAATAAGAGAAAAAAAATGGATCTACCTGTGGCCAAACACTTTTGTATGCCCGGTCATAGCATGATGGATATGGAATTACTGGTATTAAAAGCTAACTTCAAATCTGAGAAAGATAGAAAGATTTGAGAATATAAACTTATGATGACCTTTGACACTCTTAGTGCTGGAATGAACGTGTCACATGGATTCATGTCTGTGTACATCAATTAAGGAATCTGCTTCTCTGACCTGGGGGCATCAAAACACAATACCAGACCCCAATCAGAGGGCAATAAAACTCTCACTCCTTATCTATGAACTGTTCCAATATTTATGTTCATCCCTCTGCCATAATGACAGTTCTGCTTCACGTCACATGTCTTACCTATTGCATTATTCCTGTGTCCTCTTGTGTATAAATATGTGATTCTTCAGTTTTTGTTTTAGTCTTTGCCTGATGAAGAGACCTGAGTAGTCTCGAAAGCTTGCAATTTGTTACCATCTTTTCAGTTAGCCATTAAAAGGTATCAACCACTGAGGACTCTCAAGTCTAAATATTTTTCTATCTACTGGCTAACACGGTACGAAGATATACATCTTTCCTATATGTACCCTGTAGTAAGTAAATAATTAAATGGTAAGTACATGTAAATAACATAGGGTACTTAACACTATTTTGATCAAAAAATGGTAAAAGCCATTGAGTCGCCCGCCAGGGCCGTGGGGTACTCGGCACCGAGCCCGTTCACTTCTATGGGGATGTCACGGCGATACAGCTCGGTCCGTGGCCCTGGGCGCTCACTGAAAAGGGGGATATTTACAGGGGATTAAAGGATTGTAGAAATTTGTGACGCCACCTGTGATACCTGGTCAGTGTGACCAGCGCTGCTGTGTAAATCCGCTGAGGGGTTGTTTCTGGGCAGCAAGGTGTTAAGTCTTCCACAGGCAAGACTGGGTCTCTCAGGGTAGATGGCGGTGTAGGGGTGCAGGATGGAGAAGGGGAGTTCAGCCGTAGGAGCAATAATGTGAACACACACACAAAAGTCTCTTTCTGTACCTTTACTGAAGATGTTATTGCAGGCACGTCCCGGGGTGCTGGCAAGGTGAAGGATGCACGTCCAGTTATTCCCACTGAGTAGGTGTAGGGCCTCCTTACTCCTGTAGTGTGAGTTTCTGACCTGTGTGAAACGAGGCCTAACTCTGTCTTCAACTTTACACGCCCGGCTGACTTTGTGGTAGGGCCTTCTCTTGGAAAGACACCGTCTCTAATGGCAGTACCTGCCAGACTCCTGTCTTCCTGACCCCAGTTACGTATCAACACTTGTGGGCCCCTGCGACTTGAAGTCCCGCAGGGTCTCCGGTATCTCCTACTAGTCGTGTAGATTCTAGCAAGCTCGGACCCGGTGTCCGGTTATTCAGAGTAGAGGTAAGCTATCAATGCTATTTCAACCTCTGGCACTCTCTTCTTCTCTTCCACTCGCCTTTCGTCCTACTCCGACCTTTAACATAAGCACACTAGCAGTAGATGGCTGATTCTTCTCCTTTCTTCACCGCTCTCAAAGCATCGGCACGCTTGCTCACTGAAACTGCACTCAGTTGACTCAGTTCTGACTAGGCTGGAGTGGCTATCTTTCACTGGTACTAGCCTCCACACGTTGAACTAAGCTCAAAGCTGCAGTCTTCAGGTTCTTTCAATAACTGCTGTTCTCTTTCCCTCTTTCTTTCCAAGCTCTGTCTGAAGCGGCTATCAGGATTCACCGTCTGACCTGCACCTGGCTTTGCAGACTCACTGATCTGTGCTCACTCCTAGAGCTACTCTCCACTCTCCAAGAGTACTAACAACTCTCAACTTTCTGAGGTAACAGCAACAACAAACTAAACTTGCTCTGAGCTCTCTCAGCTCTCAGCTAGACTGAACTCTCTGCTGTCTAGGCATAGACTGTTTGTCTGCTGTGACTTCACCATCCTTATATACTCTAAGAAGGGCTCCCTCTGGTGGCTCTAGTGATTGGTGAAGCTGTGTGAATGAATATCAGGTCTCTTGTGGTTGTTACCTTCAGTGCATCCCTCCGGGAAATAAGATTTCAGGCACAGCTGGGCTCCACACCATCCCATCGCGACAAAGTGTACCCAATAAGGTTGGCCCTATCCTATCTCTAGGAAATGCCTAGCTAAAAGTGGGGAGCCATGTCTCCATTTTTTACAGAGTACAAGAAACTACAGCAAAATCAAAGAAATGTGAGATGGAGCATGAGTTGGGATATGTACAATGTGTAGGAGCATGTTCACACTGTGGCCATTTCACAGACAAAACCCAAGAAAAAAAAACAAATTGAGCATATACCCTGTAGTAAGTAAATAGTAATAGTACATGTAAATAATATAGTGGACTTAGCTAACATTATTTTAATAAAAAAAAGTATAAAAGCCATCCCACCACAGCAAGATGTACCCAATTGTGATGATCCAATGTAACGGTGGTAGGAGCTGATGGATTGCCCCCTGACACTCAAAGGTTAGATGTATTTGATGCTCATGTATGTGGTAAAGGTATGATAGCCACTGGGGTTGCAGTTAGCTGGGACAGGGTTAATCGTAGTGGCAAGCCCAGTTTGCAAGTGCAGAAGGTGACAGTCAGTCTGTGTGATGCCAGCATTGAGTAACATAATAGGCCTAGGCTACTAGGGACAGCAAGAGCCTAATACTCTGGTCAGTGGATTGTCGTAAATACCCTTCCGTGTGATTCTGTCTAATGGCCTGGGGCAACCTCGAGATGGACGTTAGGGGCCAGAGGCACACTCAGTTTGTGAAGCTACAGGGAAAGATGAGCTCAGACTACATGGAACGTAAGGTATTGCAATCTGGATTTACTGCTAGAGGTGAGGAAGATTCTCTAGGGCTAAGAAGCCAGAGAGAAGGACATTTCACCTATATCGAGAACCAGGGCTGAAGTTGTATCCGGTACTTGTGGGAAAGATGACAAACCCATTAGGCCTTATTCTCTGCATCTGCTTGTAAAGACTGTACAGACTGCCATTCACAAAGTAAAAGTTTGTTTTTATGAACCTCATGTCTCCTGGATTGATTGCTGCCCTGATTCCAGGAGGATTCCTGGAGTCAGCAGAGGCCCACAGGCCAGAAGTAAGTGGAAAGCACCACATACACAGCAGCACACCAGGACTGAGACACACCTTGTCTTTGTCTGTAGGATGCCAGAGTGAGTGGGGACTGAAGCTTGCCCATGAGCACCTCACTTGGGCATCTTACAACTATCTCTAGTATTAAAACCTCACTTTGTATCAACAGACCTCAGTGTCAATAAGGGCAGGGCAGGACACAGGCCCGACTCTTCAGACACCTGCCCATGGAGTGCTGTATAGATGAAATGCCTTTGCCTTTCCTGTAGTTTCTGGTACTCTATACAAACAGTGGTGTGGCTCCCCTTATTTGAGCTAGGCATTTGATCTACATAGCTTCCCATGGGCAGGTGTCTGAACAGTGGGGCCTAGATCCTACCCTACGATTATCTATATTAAGGTTTGCTGACACAAGGTGAGGTTTTATTACTAGAGATAGGTTAGGGTACACCTTGATGTGGTGAGATGGCTTTTACACTTTTTTCATCAAAATAGTGTTAACTAAATCCCCTATGTTATATATATATATATATATATATATATACATATATATATATATATACATACATATATATATACATATATATATGTATGTATATATATATGTATATATATATATATATATATATATACTATTCTCTTCTTTAGCCTGATGTGTATAGGGGCCTTTACATGTGGAATCCTAATAGTGTATAGTGTGCTCACAGTTAGGATTCCATTGTTTCTGGCACTTGTCATAGGACAGCTCATATGCAATTTACAAGCATGTGCCAATCATTTTCTCTTCATCTTCTCTCATTTGTGCCAATTGGATTCCACATATCTCTGACCACAACTTTAAAGTAATCATGGGCCTTATTTCCTAGTGTGCCCCTGTGGAACTTTATGGATTGTGTGGCGCCCCTGAGGGTCCAGTCACCACAGAGGTACTGCATCTCAGCCAGAGATGTGGTATCCCACCTTTCAGGTAAGATGGAGACACTGAACCTGGCTCTGACAACACTGCATCCATCACACACACTAGTAGCAGTTCCACTCTCAAGCCTGCTAGCTAGGAAAGGGTGTTAGATGGTGGGTGGAGCTTGTGGGTTAGAGCAGGAGAATAGAGGGAAGTAAGGGTGAGTCTTCCCATAGGGGAAGAAGGGGAAAGACGTGCATAGGCAACCTTCCTGTAGGGGAAGGCGGGAAAAGATAGCAACGTGCAGCAGGCTCCAGGTCCTGAGGAGCTGCTGACAGACAGAAGGACAGAAAGAAGGTTCCCTGTAGGGAAAAGGGATTTCTCAGAATCACGGCTGAGCAGAAGGCTACCCGTGGGGCTCGTTCCAGGCTGACAGACGTCAGCTGGGAGAATCCAGGTCGCAGAAGGGTCTCGGCCCCTAGCCTAGTGGAGCGTACAACAGGACTCAGCTAGCAAGCCGACAGCTGTGTCAACTTTAGGGGTCACAGCCAACAACCACAATCATCTTCTCCGGGAAGGCAGCTATATAGAATCAAGGAAACGCCTTGGTCACGTTGTCCGACAGGATTCGCTGTTGCCGGACTGGGACATTGAGTAGTACTGGGAAAGAAGTAGGAGTAGGAATCAGCACAGTGAGATGGCCAGGGAAGGCATATACTGACAGGGAGCTCTGGACTGGTGTTCTCCATCTACCTTTTGAGTTGGCTGGATTCCTTACCTGGAGGATGTGGCACCAAGCGGGCACCTGTACTGCAGACAGAACTGTGAGTAAAGCTTTGGAAACAGCATTTGAATGTGTCTCCTCAAATTCTTCCTGCGGCACTCACTCCACACGGCTACATCTACCAGCACCATTATCTTCTACAACATCTCTCTGCCCTAGGACAACAAGCTCTGCCTGTGGAGAGCTATTCCAACTCTGCTGCATCATACCATCTGTCACAGAGGATCTGCACTGCAGCCCTGGTCACCTCTGACCAGAAACCACATGTGGCGTCACGAACACTTCCATACAAACTCTTTATCATCCCTTGTAAATATTCCCCTTTTCATTGGACACCCAGGGCCACGGACCGGGTCACTGCTGCCGTGACACCTCCCTTTAAGACACCGGCCCGGTACCGAGTAACTCACTGCCCTGGCGGGCGATCCAGTTGCTCCTGCATTAGATAGCAAGTACTTTGTGACATTGTGAACTATTAGAAACATTTGCTTTGCTGCTTATTGATCTCATATTTATGCATACTCATTTCTTATTAAAAGGTTTCAGATATAAGCTTCCAATTTATTATTTGTATTGTTATCGATCTTTTCCCACTATTCATTAAGTACCCTGCATCATTTTTTGTAATTTTGCAACCTAGTTTATTCAAATCTTTTTTTACATATACATGTTTGCCACCACTTCTCTACATTTAGGCAATTTTACCCCCATTCCCTACTTAAAGTAACAGCAGCCGTGAGTTACATGCAGCATTGACATATGTCAAGCTCTGACCTCATCTGCCATTTTGCATCACATCTGAAGTGCCAGTCTATAGAGTGCACTTTCCCTTTGCTGCCATGACAAATTTACATCATGTCACGTCAATGATGACGTGACATATCCAGACATATCTAGCACCTGCTGCAGGCCATAACTTCTTGAACCTATGACAGGGGAATAATTGTGAATCTTTTCCATTTTTCCCAGGCTGCAATAAAAAAAAAAAAAACGGAAAATATAGTTCTCTGATGTTTATTCTTCGACAGAGACTTCGAAAATAATCAAAAGCAAAAGGGGTTAATCCAATCCTTTTGTGAGGCAATGAATCACAGAGGAAGACAAAACAAACCTGTGATCTGGAACTTCCTGATCACCCACTTAGGGTGGATTAATGAGAAGTACACGACTGTGAAATTACGTGCCCTCTCAGTCACGAAAATGGTCGTAGTGGTGCATGACCTTGAAATGAGTGGAAGAAAACATCACCTGATCCACAATTAGAAAGACCTAAAGGGAAAAAAAATCTGGAGGATACATTAAATGTCATGAATATAAAACACATAAGGAAATAATAACCTGAAATAAAGACAAATAAGAAAAGATATGAGCAGGAGGCAAGGTTCATAAGCGGCAGCTTTCTAATCGCTTTATTTACAACAGACACCTCATATCCTGATGGACTTGCTGAAATTTGTCTTTTTATCTGGGCTGAATTTTCTCCTTTTTGCTGTGAATTATTGTTTAGGATGATTTCTAGTCTTAGCAGACTTACATGACAGTATTATCAAGGATTCATCATGTGGCCATCTGTCGAATATGAAAAAAAGGGAGAAAAAAACAGATGAGATGGAAAGAATAAGACAGACACGAGACCGGAGAAAAACTGATGCAAAAGCACGTGTCTAGTAGCAAAATAAGAAATAAGAATCTGACATTAATTTAATACTTACACTTAGTTCTAGGTAGCATCAATAGATAGGAATCTATCAAGGCAGATGATCCTTTTTTCTTTTCTGCAGGCGCTCTATGGGACTGTAGTTTGGAGAATCATGACAATGCACAATTTGCAATTGATTACATTTTTGGTTGGCACTCGTAGGTAGAAGGCAGTGGGATTCTGTAGTCCCTCCAAACAATAGTGTGAAATATCATGGCACTCATTTCAATATGCAATCAAAGTTCTAATGGTAAGTAGGCATATTGTAATAGAAAGAAGGACAACATTTCAGCCTGGTCCAGACCTTGATCACAGCCTATGACTCATGGTTCACAGAAACTATCAGCAATACCAAACTGCACTTGCTCACTGAGTCAGTGCGTGTGTCCTGAGTAAAACACACTGTGCCCAAAGATACCTGTGGAGCGGAGCAGCAGCCATGAAGATGCGTGCTTCAGACAAACAGGACCTGAAGCACGTGAAAGCCAAGGGGCGGAGCCTGCCACAAGTCTCTCAGAGGAAGCAGGAGCAGAGAGAGATTGCTTCAGGCCAGACAGGACCTGAAGCACCTGACTGCTGGGGGCGTGGCCTAAGCTCCGAGAGCTAGGAGCTGAAGGAAAACTCCTCGAAGGGTAACTACGGGACAAAGTTACCAAAGAGCATAGACAGAACGGATAGTCAGGACATAGCCAAGAGGTCATACACAGAGAGTGCAATGCAGTATAAAAGAAGCAGGCAGAGGGTAGTCAGGACGTAGCCAAGGGGTCACACACAGAGAGGGCAGCACAGTTCAAAAGGGGCACGCAAAACTCGTAACAGGGACACAGCCAAATCAGAACCAGACGTAACGTAGCACAGGCACAAAGTACTGGCACAGGGACAACTGGGTCAAACACACTCGGCCAAGGGTCAGAGTATAAGCGACAAGTAATGGCCCCACAATGAGGCTATAAGAAGCATCCCAGAGTGAGGGCAAAAAGTGTCTTCCGGTTGAGGTGCCACCTGCAGGTCATTATGTCTTTCTGTAGGTTTATGCAAATAAATGTTTAAACTGCATTTAGTGATGAAATTGTGAATGTGTGGTTTGTTTGGCTCTTTTCTTGATGAAGGGAGCAAGTTTACCTTTCAAATGGCGTATCATTTGTGTATGTGGGGTGAAGAAATCACCAAAAAAGCAGTGCATGTATACAAATGTGTTTACATATGTGACTCACCTGCAGTGAAGTGTGCAGTCCCCCAATGTGCCTGAAATAGGCTGGACAAGCACTTGAGCAAGCTGGAAAGCCCCCAAGGCAAATGTTTGGATTTGTTTGTGATGTCTGTAAGAAGCTTTGTGGTAGTGAGCTTTGGGGTAGTGTGCTGCCACCTGCAGGTCATTTTTCCTTACTGCAGGTTTATGAAAATTAATATTTAAACTGTATTTTGTGATCAGATCGTGGATGTGTGATTTATTTGGCTATTTTCTTGCTGAAGGGTGCAAGTTTACCTTTCAAATGGTGTATCATTTGTGTATGTGGGTGCTGTATGAACGAAGATACAAAGTAATCACCGAAAAACAGTGTTTAGAAATAATAAAATAGATTACTATATGCCATCCTTTCCTTATATTATATTATTATTATAACTGCATATTCAAGTGAGTATCTTAGTGTTTTGCACTCTAATGTGCACTTTGCAAACTGTAAGGATTCCCCTCTATTTCCAGTGAGAGTGGATGGTCACGTGACCACAGGTCTGCCATTTGCATGCGTGTGGTGGTCATGTGCTGACTAGATTCTCATCTGCTTCTCTCAATGTTCTTCTCCCTCACTGGAAATAGAGGGGAATCCTGACAGTGTGTATTGTGCAACTGTTCAAACTGCAATCACATAGAGTGACTGCAGAAATTTCTTTTGAGCCCAGGAAAAATCCTTTAAATGTGCTGAGAATTTAATCGACACATGACTGCTGGTATTCAAATTGCATGCTTGTGGTCACGAAACCACCTATTCAAGCTAGAAATAGAGGCAAATTTATATTTAGCAAGGAAACCCCTTTTACAGTGCATGCATATATACACAGGTACATGCGTGTAACAAATCATGAGACTGCTAAAACTGTCTTTAAACATATACACGAAAATGGTACCGGTGTCATCAGTGTTAGGCATCAGTATGTCAACAGTGTGTCAACAGTGTATCATCCATGTGTCCATTTTTACCCTCAGTGTGTCAGTTTCTACCATCAATGTGTCTGTTTTTACCATCAGTGTGTCATCAGTGTATGGTCCCTGAGTCCATTTTTACCATCAGTTTTTTCCACTGACGGAAAAATAAGTAAATTAATTACAAAGCTCCTATCCTTTGCAGTGTAAAGCACAGACAGCACATACACTGTACACTAATACCATCCGTACCCTGTCCCGGGGCTCAGTGACAATATCATGTTGTATCACCAAGGTCCGCCCCGGCGGCTCTGAGAATACATCCGTATTCCTCTGCACAAGGGCCCGAGCCTCCCACCCAGGGGCGTAACTAGGAACGGCAGGGCCCCACAGCAAACTTCACAATGGGCCCCCCCCCCCTCGCGCGCGTTGCCAATCCCGGTCTACCCAAGTTGTGTTAAGAAAGATACCTTTATTATCCAAAATTAGAGGTTTTTGGAGTAATGATAGTGAAATAACAGAAAAGAACCAACTCCCAGGAAGCAACTGAGGTAGTGACGAAGGTAGGCTTTCTCCAGAGTAAATATGTGAAGAAACTTGTAATCCAGCCTGCAAATTGCTTTCAAAACGGATGATTTATTCAGTAGAACAACAGTCCGGTATACAGAATAATCTAAGATTGTTCTGTATACCGTACTTCTGCACCACGCCCTCACCAATTACACATGTGAGGAGTTGACAGCCTCAGCTCTGCTGCATGTGAGGAGTGACAGCCTCAGCTCTGCTACATGTGAGGAGTGACAGACTCAGTTCTGCTACATGTGAGGAGTGACAGCCTCAGCTCTGCTACATGTGAGGAGGAACAGCCTCAGCTCTGCTACATGTGAGTAGGGACAGCCTCAGCTCTGCTACATTCGAGGAGTGACAGCCTCAGCTCTGCTACATGTAAGGAGTGACAGCCTCATCTCTGCAACATGTGAGGAGTGACAGCCTCAGCTCTGCTACTTGTATAGCAAAGCTGAGGCTGTCACTCCGCGCAAGTAGCAGAGATGAGGCTGTCACTCCTCGCATGTAGCAGAGCTGAGGTTGTTACTTGTCACATGTAGCAGAGCTGAGGTTGTTACTTGTCACATGTAGCAGAGCTGAGGTTGTTACTTGTCACATGTAGCAGAGCTGAGGTTGTTACTTGTCACATGAGCAGAGCTGAGGTTGTTACTTGTCACATGAGCAGAGCTGAGGTTGCTACTTGTCACATGTAGCAGAGCTGAGGTTGTTACATGTAGCAGAGCCGAGGTTGCTACTTGTCACATGTAGCAGAGCTGAGGTTACTTGTCACATGTAGCAGAGCCGAGGTTGCTACTTGTCACATGTAGCAGAGCTGAGGTTGTTACTTGTCACATGAGCAGAGCTGAGGTTGTTACTTGTCACATGAGCAGAGCTGAGGTTGCTACTTGTCACATGTAGCAGAGCTGAGGTTGTTACTTGTCACATGTAGCAGAGCCGAGGTTGCTACTTGTCACATGTAGCAGAGCTGAGGTTGTTACTTGTCACATGTAGCAGAGCTGAGGTTACTTGTCACATGTAGCAGAGCTGAGGTTGCTACTTGTCACATGTAGCAGAGCTGAGGTTACTTGTCACATGTAGCAGAGCTGAGGTTGCTACTTGTCACATGTAGCAGAGCTGAGGTTACTTGTCACATGTAGCAGAGCTGAGGTTGCTACTTGTCACATGAGCAGAGCTGAGGTTGTTACTTGTCACATGAGCAGAGCTGAGGTTGCTACTTGTCACATGAGCAGAGCTGAGGTTGTTACTTGTCACATGAGCAGAGCTGAGGTTGCTACTTGTCACATGAGCAGAGCTGAGGTTGCTACTTGTCACATGAGCAGAGCTGAGGTTGCTACTTGTCACATGAGCAGAGCTGAGGTTGCTACTTGTCACATGAGCAGAGCTGAGGTTACTTGTCACATGAGCAGAGCTGAGGTTGTTACTTGTCACATGAGCAGAGCTGAGGTTGCTACTTGTCACATGTAGCAGAGCTGAGGTTGTTACTTGTCACATGTAGTAGAGCCGAGGTTGCTACTTGTCACATGTAGCAGAGCTGAGGTTGTTACTTGTCAAATGTAGCAGAGCTGAGGTTGTTACTTGTCACATGTAGCAGAGCTGAGGTTACTTGTCACATGTAGCAGAGCTGAGGTTGCTACTTGTCACATGTAGCAGAGCTGAGGTTGCTACTTGTCACATGTAGCAGAGCTGAGGTTACTTGTCACATGTAGCAGAGCTGAAGTTGCTACTTGTCACATGAGCAGAGCTGAGGTTGTTACTTGTCACATAAGCAGAGCTGAGGTTGTTACTTGTCACAAATAGCAGAGCTGAGGTTGCTACTTGTCACAAGTAGCAGAGTTGAGGTTGTTACTTGTCACATGTAGCAGAGCTGAGGTTGCTACTTGTTACATGTAGCAGAGCTGAGGTTGTTACTTGTCACATGTAGCAGAGATCAGGGTGTCACTCGTCACTTGTAGCAACCATGAGGCTGTTACTGGGCCAGGGGGATGCTACTGGTGACTGAGGTCCCGTGCCCAACAGGGCCCAGGGGGAGGTTAGTGGTGACTTGAGGCTTGCGTCAAACAGGGCCCAGGAGCCCGAGGCCCTGTTGGAATGCGGGCCCCTTGCTACCTGGGCCCTGTGTTGAATGTGGGCCCCCTGCACTGCAGCCTGGGGCCTGGGCCCTGTTGAATGTGGGCCCTGTTAGATCCTGCCTGCACCTGCCCTCCCAGTCACCATTGAGCAGCCAAGCCTCTTCTCACTGTTGAGAGACTCACGGTACTCACCCTGCTCGCCCGGGCTTCCACCTGCTTGTCCAGTCAGCCTGCTGCTTCATGTGGTCTGCCTGGCCGTCTGCTGTCCGCCCCCACATGCACACACGCTGTGACAGACGGACCATAATGCACTGGGCCGCAGCTTAAAGCTACAGTGCTCATTTCTGTTCGCTGTCTGCATTTACAACACTGTAGTGTCTCTTTAAAACAACACAGTGTTGTTATGCATCAGCGTTCAGAGTCAGAAGCCTGAACAAAATGTTGGGAGGGGGCCCGAGTTCGGATCCATTTGCCAGCGTGCTCGGGCCCCCCTTTTTGCTCCTAAATCACAGGGCAGCTGCAGCAGGGACGGGCCCCCTTCTAGCCCGGGCCCTGTGGCACCTGCTTCCCCTGCTTCCACTCTAGTTCCGCCCCTGCTCCCACCGCTGCTGCTTGGTGAGACCATCATTTATTTTAACCTGACCGCCTGCTGTGTCCTTGGCCAGTGCCAGAGGGACCCCATTGGTACGACTGGAGTCGCCTCTGTGACCAAACATTCCTGGTCCTTCCAGGCCTTTAGCAGGTTTACATGGTACAGTTGCTCGGGTTTCCTTTTTCCAGGTTGGTACACTTTATAATTCACTTCCCTCACCTTCCCCCGTATCTCATAAGGCCCTTGCCTCTTGGCCATGAGCTTACTTTCTCGGGTGGGCACTAGTACCAACACGGTCGCCATCTTTAAAGGTCCTGACCGTGGCCCTTTTATTGTACGTGCGGCTCTGCGCAGCCTGAACATCCATCAGATGCTCTTTTACTATGGGTCATATGGCCACAATCCGATCCTGCATGCTTGCCACGTGCTCAATTACGCTTCGATGCGGAGTGGGCTCCTGTTCCCATGTCTCCTTAGCTACATTGAGCAATCCCCTCAGATGCCTACCATATAAAAGCTTGTGGTACCTCATGGATGGCGAACATCAGATAGGGCAATAACATGTCCCAATCCCTCCCATCCTTGGTAACCACCTTTTTGAGCATGGCTTTGAGGGTCTTATTAAACCTCTCCACCAACCCATTGGTTTGGGGGTGGTACATCGACATACATAGATGTTTAATCTGGAGCAGCTTACATAGCCCCTGGTCACCTTGGACATAGAAGGAGACGCCTGATCGGTAATGATCTTCTTTGGTATCCCAAGGCGACAGAACATTGCAAATAGCTCACGGGCTATTAGTTTGGCCGAGGTGTGGCGAAGGAGTATTGCCTCTGGGTACCGAGTGGCATAGTCTACGACCACTAATATGTCTTGGTGGCCCCAGGCAGATTTTACTATTGACCCTACCTGATCCATCGCAATCCGCTCAAAAGGCACCTCGATAATGGGCAGAGGCACTAATGGACTCTGGTAATTCACGGTGGGTGAGGTTAGCTGGCACTCCGGACACGTATCACAGTTAGTGTTGAGCGATACTGCTCGATATCTAAAAATATCGGATCGGAATGGCATCGCCGATATCACTAAATATCGCCGATATCCGATTCCGATACCGGAAGTCCCATGTAAGTCTATGGGAACAAAATATCGCAACTAAAAAAAACCTTTGTTTCCTTGTAAACACTAAATATACACACATAGAATACATATATATATATATACATGTCATTGTGACATATATATATATACATATATGTATAGTTTATACACTTCTACATAGTAAAATATCCTCTGATTCAATTGCCGGGTAAAGCCAGCTTCTGTGAAAAGACAGAAGCACCCGACATGAAATGACACTTGGTGTACATAGGGTTAACCATGTCTTTTCATGTCGTTTGCAATCTGATTTGCACAAACAATTACATCAGTCTATGTGTGCAAAATTTCACACCTGTAGGGGTTAATTAAAGGTGTAAATTCGTTGTAAAAAAAACAGACTTTTTTGCTACGAATTTACACCTTTAATTAACCCCTACAGGTGTGAAATTTTGCACACATAGACTGATGTAATTGTTTGTGCAAATCAGATAGCAAAGGACATGAAAAGACATGGTTAACCCTATGTACACCAAGTGTCATTTCATGTCGGGTTCTGCATTTTCACAAAAGCCGTCAATTGAATTAGCGGCAATTATACTATGTAGAAGTGTATGAACTATAAATATATATATATATATATATATATATATATGTGTCACAAACTCAATGACATGTATATATATATGAGATGTAAAATTGCTGAAAAAAAATGCGTGGGCTCCCGCCCTATTTTCGCAACCAGACAGACAAAGCCAGTGAGTGGGGGCAGATAATAATAGCCCAGAGAGGGACCATTATTTTTGGCCCCCCCCCCGGCTACTAACATCTGCCCCCAGACACCCCAGAAAGGGCAAATCTCTAATTAGATTTGCCCTTTCTGGCACTTTGCCCGTCTATTCCCATTGCCCTGTAGCGGTGGCGAATGGGTTAATAAGGGGTTAAAATGACCTTGCAATTGAAAGGTCACTTTAAGCCAGGTTAATAATTGAGAGCTGTCAATTAGACAACTATCAATTATTAATCCTATTGTATGAAAGAAAAATCAAACACACACACTTTAATAAAAAAGAAGTTTAATGAAATAATCACACAGTTTTTGACCATATTTTATTTACCTGCTAAAACCATTTCCTGTAATAAAAATAAAATAATAAAGCAAAATTATTCTTACCTATCCCATGCACAGTCAGGTCCCACGGTGTAATCCTTCAGAAAGGGTTAATGTTTACTGCAGGGACCGCAGCTAATGCTGCAGCCTCACAGTAAACCCCCAAATGAATGAGCTCCTCTCCTGGCTGACAGGAGAGGAAGTGGAAAGCTTAATTGATTGCTTTCCACTTTCACTTCAGGTCAGCCAGGGACACCATCAGTGACATCAGAGGGAACTGATTAACAAAAATAGGGGTTCCCTTCGAAAAAAAAATGGCGTGGGGTCCCCCCTATTTTTGTTAACCAGCCAGATGAAGCAGACCGCTGAGGCCTGGATTTTCAGGCTGTTAAGGAGCCAAGATCCATGGACCTTGCCAGCCTGATAATACCAGGCCACAGCAGTCTGCATATCTTGGCTGATTAACAAAAATAGGGGATCCCCTCGAAAAAAATTGGCATGGGGTCCCCCCTATTTTTGGTAACCAGCCAGATGAAGCAGACCGCTGAGGCCTGGTTTTTCAGGCTGGTAAGGATCCAATATCCATGGACCTTGCAAGCCTGATAATACCAGGCCACAGCAGTCTGCTTAGCTTGGCTGGTTAACAAAAATAGGGGATCCCCTCGAAAAAAAAACGGCATAGGGGTCCCCCTATTTTTGTTAACCAGCCAAGTAAAATGCAGACTGCTGCGGCCTGGTATTAAAAGACTGTCAAGGCCCATGGATTTTGGCCCTCAACAGCCTGATAATACCAGGCTACAGCAGCCCCACATTTGGCGCATCAAAAGATGTGCCAATTGTGGCACTTTACCCGGCTCTTCCCACTGCCCTGTAGCGGTGGCAAGTGGGGTAATAAGGGGTTAATGTCACCGTTGATTGCACGGTGACAATAAGCCCGGTTAATAATGGAGAGGTGTCAATAAGACACCGATCCATTATTAATCCCAAAGTTATTAAATGTATAAAAAAAAGACAAAGCAAGAAAAAAGTCTTTTAATGAAATAAAAGAGACAACACAGTTTTCATTAATTTTATTATACACTCATTCCTGCGACGCCATCGATCTCCTGTAAAAAAAAAAAAAAACAAACCAACAGTATACCACCTGTCCGACGCAGTCCATAGTAACGACAGTCCCACGACGATCCAGCTCTGCTACATCGCAATGACAGGCAGAGCCTGTCATCGCAACGCAGCACAGCTGATTACCTGCTTCCCCGGCGGTGACGTCATCGGACTGACTGCTTTACGGCCGGGATTACCCAGCAGTCACTGCAGTTATCGCGAGAAACTGCATGTGACCGCCGGGAAAGATGATGGCGGCCATGAAGCAGTCCAGCCCGTGACCGCCGGAGATCTTCTGCCAGGTAAGTGCCGCTGACTCCTGACAGACCCGACCGACGGACACTGACAGACCCGACCGACGGACACTCACAGACCCGACCGACGGACACTGACAGTGACAGTGACAAATCCGATTCCGGTATCCGATATGACGAAAATATCGGTACTCGGAATCGAAAGCCCGATACAGCTAATATCGGCCGATACCCGATATTTGCAGTATCGTATCGCTCAACACTAATCACAGTATCTTTGGACCTCGGTGTAGATACCAGGTCAAAAAAACACTGCAGTATGCGCTCCAGCATCTTTTTGGCCCCCAGATACCCTCCTAGCATGTGAGTGTCAGCCATGTCGAGCAACGCCCGACTATAGTATTGGGGCACTACCAGTTGTTCTACCACCTCATCCCTGATTTTATCAACCCTGTATAGTAACTCCTGGTTGATCATCATCCGGGGAAACTCTGTCTCCGCACCCGGTCGTTGAGCCACCCCATTCAGCTAGATTACTCTTTCGCGAGCCCAGGTCAGAGTGGGATCCTGGAGCTGGGCGGTCCCAAACTTACCAGGTGGCACCTCCAGCTCAGGGATCAGTGGGGTCTCCTCAACTCCTCCTGCCAAAACCTCTAGGGGAAACCTATCGGGGTTACACTCTGTCCCTAGGTTGGCGAGCCCTACGGCAGGTATCCCTGACTCGGGATCTTCGGGTTCTGTGCCCGGAATACCGGTTACCCTGGGAGAGTTCACCGTGGTCTCCCACAGGGACCAGAACAGGGGTAAGTCTCTTTCCAATACAGTTCCCATACCGAAGAGTCTTTACCACTCCCACCACATGTTTTATCTCTCCACACTGCGTAGAAATCATAACCTCCATAATCGGGTACTCTTGGAGGTCCCCATGTATGCACACCACCCCCACCTTCCATACATTAGAATTGTCCCCAGCAACCAGGGACCCGTGCACAAGGGTCACCAAGCTCCCTGAGTTCAAGAAGCGTCCGTCTGGTACCCATTAACAAGTACCTGGCACAGCTGAGGTTCGGTACCGGCAGGGCCTATAGTGGCAGTGCAGACTGGCTGGGCATACATAGACACAAGGCGCATATACCCGTAGTCCATGAGTTCTGCTGTCAGGGGGCAGTTGGCAGCCATATGTCCGGGCCCTTGGCACCGCCAACACTTAATAGCTGCACCATGAGGGAACCTTGGGGACGATTTAGGGGACACAGGTCTATTGTCACTATCTTTTTGGGCTACCCCCTCAGTAGCGGCTTGGTCCAGTGTGGCCCCAGTGGAGGGACGTGGACTTTTCTCAGGCATCGGAGCTGGCGGAGCCTTACGTGACAATCTGAGCAGAGCAGTGTCCCGGATAAAGTCCTGAGTGGCTGTATATCACTCAATCAGTCCTACCACCTGGTCCAGAGTGCCCAGGTACCTTTGTCCCACCTAACACTGTATTGCTGCTGGCAGAGCCCTCCCCACCTGGTCGACCACCACCCTCTCTACTATCTGAAGTGGGGTTAAAGTCTCAGGTTGGAGCCACCTTTTCACAAGCTGCAGCAAGTCATAAACCTGAGACCGGGCAGGCTGGGCTTCCACAAAAGTCCATGAAATCACTCGTTGGGCTCTCACGAGGTATTAACCCCCAGTCGGGCAAGGATCTCACCTTTTAGCTTGGCGTAGTCCTAGGCGTCCTCCCGACTGAGATCAAAGTAGGCCTTTAGCGCGTCACCTTTCAGGAGCTTCGGCCCACTGTGACGTTGGCAAGTTCTCCCGTTCTGCTGTGTGCTAAGGTGGGGAAAGCTTCGACATCGTCTTCCAGACTCAGTTTCCTCAAAGCGGAGCGGACCTTGTCTCGGGCATCGCGACATTCCGGGTTCGGTGCTGGAGGTGCCTCACGCAGTGCTGCAATTTGCTGCAGCAACAGGTTATTAGTTTGTTGCTGCTGTTGCTGTGTGAGGACCAGCTGCCTCAGGATCGCCTCCATTTTGTCCACAGGCCCGGGTTGCAACATGACATGGCCTAATGACAGACATGCAACTGGCATTGGGGTATGACGAAATTCACACTGCCCGCATTCTCCAACCATATGTGACGCAGCAGTGTCCATGCTGTGCAGGAATGAAGCAGTGACCCAAGCAACTTCAAAACAAAAAAAAGGGGTTAATGTCCAAAAAGCTCACACAGTGCACGGCATGCTGTATCCTCCGGATCGCAGCCAGGAAATCAAAAGACAGTCTGGGATCGGTTGCCATGAGCGACCGCACCTCCGTGTACATAGGGGGTGCCAGACCTTTTGGTTCCGCTGGCTTGCGTTACCTCACACAGAGAGTGCTCTGCAGACCGACTGCTCTGTCTGTTTGCAAGACCAAAACTGACACACCCAAAACCCTCTTGCAGGGTTTTTTCCTTTCCCCCAGACTCTGTGACCACGGGCCACTTATAAGATCTGGGCTGGAGGAAACGGACTGGCCCCACTACCTTCCTGCAGTCCGTTTAAAAAATAAAAGCCCATACCAGGTTTTCCTGAACAATTCCTTTGTCAAATAACTTGACCAAGTTCACACTTCCTTTTATTCTGCCTTGTGACTCACAGGCAACCTGCTGTGACCACAAGGCACTCCAGCGGATCTAATACACTTCTGCATGCATCCTGGAGGACACATAGCAACCATCACATATGACACCGGTCACTGCCTCACAGGGGGCAGCATTCTGCTCTATTGGACTATGGGCAGTTCATTATACTACAGTATATGTACTATATGAGACCTGCATTATACTGTATCGAGGACTATGCGGAATGCATTATACTATATGAAGAACTATGGGGTGCATTATACTATAGGGAGTGCATTGTACTACATGGAGGACTATGAGGAGTGTATCATACTATATGGATGACTGAGGAGTGTATTTTATTATATATGGAGAACTATGGGGTGCATTATACTATGGGGAGTGCATTGTACTGCATGGGGGACTATGGGGAGTGTATTATACTATATCAAAAACTATGGGGAATGTATTATACTATATGGAGGACTGTGATGCACATTATACTATGTGGTGGACTATGGGGTGCATTATATTAGCAAGCAAAATGCTGCCTATTCATTGAGTGATTGGATTGGCTATGCTAGAACAAAACTCATTGTTCTCAACAGCACATCGCCCAGTGAAAACTGCAGGTTTGCTGCTGATAACATGATACTGTATGAGGACAGATTGATCTATGAGTGATCATTCTGTCCCCATCATTGTTTCTCAGCCACTGTAAAGAGTCTGGGAAACAAGCGTCGAACAACTACAATATTGTTGTACGTGCTAGTTTAGCAGCCAGAAATCAGTAGAGATAACTGAACATGTTCAGAGAGCGTTTGCCAATCTCAAATTCGGCACCAACGTAGCACATTCAGATTTGTGTTCGCTTTCACAAGCATTTTTACTCAAAGTCGGAAAAAGTCGGTCACAGTTCAGTAAATCATCGCTTGCGCTTTTCCACTAATGCTTTTGTATTACTTTGGCTAGAATAGAGGTGCTGTATGATGAGCGGGGAGGAAGTGGGGATGTGTTTGATGAGGGGAGGGAGTGGATGGGTTAAAGGAGCAACTAAAGAGATTACAAGAACAGCTTAATTTCAAGTGTGTTGATTCAGGCAATCAATCAGGGCGCAGAAACCATCCACAACGTCATGACACAAGGTCTTCTGTGATTGGTTGCCAAAGTCACACACCCCTGGCCATATAAAAAGCGGAAATCTTGTTTTACTGACTCCATTTGCTCAGTGTCACAGTGCAGAGAGGTTGGTCCTGCACTACAGCTACTGCTGCTGAAAGTGAACTTGTAAGTCAAATAGATAAGATCCTGTCTTGTGTTAAATCAATCTTCCAGCAACTAAGTAGATTGTGCACAAACTGTGTGGCAATTTCCAGAAGCACCATTTGCTACTTCAAATTGTTTGTGTTAAAACTGTGTTTCATTGGCAAATCAGAAGGCCAGATTTCCACGTAAAAATCATTAGGCCTACTATAGTGGTGCAGCCACTAGGTGCAATTAGCTACTCCAAATCTTTTGTGCTAAAACTGTGTTTCAGTGGCAAATCAGAAGGGCAGATTTTCACTTAAAAATTGTGTTGTTCTGGCACACTATCTAAGTAAATAAATAGTGATTGTTCATTTACTGACAGGTGACTGACAGCTGTGGGTGTAAAGTTGTGAAACAGCAGGGTGCAAGAGGGGAAGGATACTTACAACATTAGTGGGAAAAAGCGAGGTTGTGGTGGAAGTGGAAATAGGCTTGTTGTTCGACGTGTACGTGGCTTAGGGTTTAATGTGAATGAAAGCTCAGCTGAACAAACACCGTCTCGTCCTATCCAAAGACCACTGACAACATCTGTTACTGGCCGGCCTACTCAACTCCCTCTCATTGTAGATGAGGCCCAGAAAAAGCATCTGCTCCAGTGGATGGTAAGCGCTGCATCAAGTGGCCTCTCCTCCTCTTCCTCCACCTTATAATCACACACTGCATAATCCTCAGAGGTGGCACCCCAATCACCTTTGTTTCCCCCACGTCAAAAATTTCCAAACGCTCAACTGATTGTGGGGAATCTCATATTTCCCATTCTAAAAAGCTGTTCACACATTGTATTCCATGAGCATCAGAGGTCTGCTCAGAAGGATCACAGGATGCAGAGGAGGAAAACATCTGCACCAATGCCCAAAATTTTTCATATTGGATCCAGGGCTTGGTGAAGTAGGGTCCGAGCAGAATCCAGACCCTCGTCATCAGATGTTATCCACCAAGGGTAGAGGTGATCCTGATGAGACTGAGACACCAGAGGCGCACGCAGACTGTACTGTGGTATCATGGCAGGAAGAGGAGGAGTGTGACTCTCAGGGTGAGAAGTGTGAGAACAGAGAGGATGATGATGAGGTTGTAGATCGTACTTGATGTGATCCCAAAGGTACACAGTTGAGTAGCTCAGCAGAGGAAATGGGGGAGGAGGAAGATGAGGAGGTTACGTTGCAGCTTCTCACACAGACACAAAGTGTTGCAACCACGACAAGCACTGCATCCTCAGCCCCAACTCTGGCTGTGGCCAGCACCAGTCACAAGTGTGCAGTTCGCAGGGATGACAAGGGTTGCCTAGCCTGGGTGTTTTTTGAGACCGCAAAGGATGACTCAGCACACATTATCTGTCAAATTTCAAAAAAACTCAGTAGAGGCAAAAATTGCAATAATTTGACATCTACATGCGTGAACCAGCACATGTGCGATCAACATGCCTTAGTGTGGGAATCTCACTGCTTCGCCAACCACCTGCAGTCCCATCAACCCCATCTGCTGCTTCTTCCTCCTATGTCACCATTCCAAGTTTTCACACACAGGTCTCCGGCTGCAAAAACTGCAGTTGTTTACCCACTCACTCGGGGTGAGTGAGAGTCGGTCAGCTGTTACGGAAGTAGACATGACTGCGGCTTTTGTGTCACCTAGCACAACACATCTTTCACAATCCACCCTAACATCTCTGCCTGCACCTTACTCACAGTCCATCAGTTTGTCCTGTTCTCCGTCCTCTGCCCTCTTTCAGCACAGCAGCCAGCTCTCTGTCCCGCAATTGTGGTCACGTAAGCTAAGAGCTTGAACTCCAAAATCTCCAATCTGTTGGCCACGGAAATGCTGCCTTTCTGCGTGGTGGATACAGATGGTTTCCGAAAGATGATGGCTGTCGAAGTCCCCCAGTACAAGTTGCCCAGTCGCCATTACTTCTCAAAGAAAGTTGTGCCTGTGCTACACGAGCATGTCGCCGACAATATCACCTGCTCCCTGAAAAAAATTATGTCTGCCATGGTGCATTTCAACACTGACACTTGGATGAGCAAATATGGATAGGGATATTTCATCTCGCTGACTGGGCACTGGGTGACTCTGGTGGATGTGGGGGCAGGCAGTCAAGGGGCTGCTCCACAAGTCTTTGAATCCCCAAGGCTTACGGGACAAACCTCTATATCTAACAGTTCCTTTACTGCTTCTGCCTCCTCCACCTCCTCTAGGGACTCCACATGTGCCCGCAACCTCTCCCTTAATCAGACACACATTCCAACAGTGCAGATAGAATTTTACCCTGCTCCGTACTGTGCAGTCATTTTTTAAAATTTTTATTAGTGCTAAGTTTATAAATTTGTTCCATTCTGGTTTCTACCACACATCTATTAATATACTTATTGTTATTGTACTTGGACTTTACTTTACATTTTGATATTCTGTCTTGGTAAGGTAGCCTTAATTAATTAACCCCTTAACGATTGCAGATACGCCTTTTAACGGCGGTATTTAAGTATACTTATTCCTCAGCGCCGCTTTTTAACAGCACTGAGAAATAAGGGTATTGAGCCCCTCAGCCCCCAGGTTAGGGTTATGGTTAGGGTTGGTATTAGGGTTAGGGGTGTGTTGGGGTTAGGGCTGTGTTAGGGTTGGAGTTAGAATTGGGGGGTTTCCACTGTTTAGGTACATCAGGGGGTCTCCAAACGTGACATTGCGCCCGCCATTGATTCCAGCCAATTTTGCATTCAAAAAGTCAAACTGTGCCCCTCCCTTCTGAGCCCTGCCATGCACCAAAACAGAGGCTTTCTCACACATATGGGGTATCGGTGTACTCAAGAGAAATTGCACAACAAATTTTGTGGTCCATTTTCTCTTGTGAAAATAAAAAAGTTTGGGTCTAAAATACATTTTTTGTGTAAAAGCTAAAATGTTAATTTTTTCTTTCCACATTGCTTTAGTTCTCATGAAGCACCTGAAGGGTAAATAAACTTCTTGAATGTGGTTCTCATGCTAAATTGTCACTGCATAGGAGCGCCACTACAAGCGATCATGTAGCTGCGAAATTGGGGATCCAGCTGTCACAGACACCTGAGCTCCTCATAGAGAAGGCACAGATGGTTTATTACTGTCTGCCTTTTCCATCGCTATATACACAGCACTAAAGAAACACTGAGTATGCAATAATAGGAAGCATTGACAGCGCTTCATGAACCATACACAGGGATCATGTGATTACTGTGTATAGTTAGGGAGCAGGAGCTGTTGGGTCATAGGAGTCCCAGACAGTTCTGCGTTGTAGCCAGCAAGCTGCATTTCCCTTGTAACTGGAGCTAATATACAAGGGCTTAATCCTGTCCTTGAGAATCATGAAGGTCATACAAAATACTAGATATAGTAGTGTTGAGGTGGGGGTGTATTCATTTTTGCATCAACTAATGTGAGTAAAACTGATATTGTAATGAAAGTTATATTATTACCTTAACTTTCATGTTATTTGTTCAAAACACGTCCTACGGTCGCACCTCTCGTTCATGGCAGAGTGCGAAGTATCAATAGACAAAGCTGGCACAATAACATCACCAGAAAGCTCAGACAAGCGTCCAGGATTGCAGAGCGATGTTGGAAGAAAACAAAGTCGCAAGATGATTTCACTGCATTCAAACAGGCAACACTCGCTTTCAAATCTGCTCTCACCTCTGCTAAACAGGCCTACTTCACAACCCTTGCATCTTCCCTATCCTACAACCCCAAACAAGTATTCAAAACTTTTAACTCCCTTCTCCGCTCACCACTGCCCCCTCCAACCTCCCTTATCTCTACTGAGGACTTTGCCACACAAAAATAAGATCGACCAAACAAGGCAAGTCTTTATTGTTCAGCCACCACAACCCCTTTGTATATCCATAACCTCCCTCTCCAACATCACTGATGGGGAGCTTAATTGTCTCCTCTCCAAATCACACCTCACCACTTGTGCACCGACCCCATCCCATCCCATCTCCTCCCCAACCTCACCACCACACTTATCCCATCCCTAACCCACCTCTTCAACTTATCACTAACTTCCGGTACCTTCCCTTCTGCTTTCAAACATGCCACAATCACGCCTATCCTTAAAAAGCCAACCCTTGACCCAACCGCTATGTCCAGCTATCGCCCAATATTGCTGCTCCCATTCACTTCTGGCTTCCGTCCCCATCATTCCAGTGAGACGGCCCTAACCAAAATCACTAACAACCTACTTACAGCCAAAGCTAACTGATAATACTCTAAACTTCTCCTTCTAGACCTGTCCTCTGCTTTCGACACAGTTGACCACTGCCTCCTACTACAGATCCTCTCCTCCTTTGGCATCAAAGACCTCGCCCTATCCTGGATCTCCTCATACCTTTCCAACCGCACATTCAGAGTCTCCCATTCCCACACTACCTCCTAATCCCACCCTCTCTATTGAATTCCCCAAGGCTCTGTTCTAGGACTCCTACTCTTCTCAATCTATACACTTGGCCTGGGACAACTCATAAAGTCCCATGGATTCCAGTACCACCTTTATGCTGATGACACTCAGATCTACCTCTCTGGCCCAGACGTCACCTCTATGCTGTCCAAAATCCAAGAGTGTCTATCAGCCATATCCTTCTTCTCCTCTCGCTTCCTCAAACTCAATGTGGAAACATCTGAACTCATCATCATTCCTCCATCTCACAGATCTTCCTTACCTGACCTATCTATCACAATTAATGACATCACCGGAAGTCTGCTGCCTCGGAGTAACCCTTGACTCTGCCCTGTCCTTCAAACCGCACATCCAAGCTCTTTCCACCTCCTGTCGCCTCCAGCTCAAAAATATCTCCAGAATCCGTTCTTTCCTCGACCCTCAATCTACTACAGTGCTTGTGCATGCCCTCATCATCTCCAGCCTCGACTACTGCAACATCCTTTCCTGTGGCCTCCCCGCTAACACTCTCACACCTCTCCAGTCCATCCTTGTCTCTGCTGCCCGACTAATTCATCTCTCTCCTCGCTACTCCTCCGCTTCTCCCTCTGCAAATCTCTTCACTAGATCCCATTCCCTCAGCGTATCTAGTTCAAATTACTAATACTGATTTACAAAGCCATCCATAACCTGTCTCCTCCATATATCTCTGAAATAATCTCCCGATATCTTCCCTCACATAATCTCTGGTCCTCCCAAGACCTCCTTCTCTCCTCCACACTTATTCGCTCCTCACCTAATCGCCTCCAAGACTTCTTCCGAATATCCCTCATCCTCTGGAACTCTGTGCCCCAACATGTCCGACTATCAACCACATTTGGATCATTCAGACGGAACCTGAAAACCCAACTCTTCAAGAAAGCTTACAGCCTGCAATGACCCCACTGCCTCCTCACCAACACCAGAGCTGCTTCAACCCCCCAACCTACTGTCTTTTTCCCCACCATCCTGAAGAATGTAAGCCCGCAAGAGCAGGGTCCTCTCCCCTCTGCATCAGTCTGTTATTGTTAGTTTCTTTACTGTAAGTGATATCTGTAATTTGTATGTAACCCCTTCTCATGTACAGCACCATGGAATCAATGGTGCTATATACTGTAAATAAATAATAATAAGAAGCACAGTCTTATTAACATTTTGGAAATTGTTCTTGTGTTCAGTGAAATATTGATTAAAATCTTACTTTTCAAAGTGGTGCACTCATTTTTGCTGAGCACTGTATATATACAGTCATGGCTAAAAGCGTAAGCACCTTTTGAAATTGTTCCAGAAAATGTAGTATTTCTCCCTGAAAATTATTGTAATTCTAAATGTTTTGTTATACACGTTTCTTTCTTTTGTGTGTATTGGAACAACACAAAAAATGGACAGGTCAAAGTTATTGGCACCCTCAACTGTGTAATAAATAACTGCAATGAATCGCTTCCTATAACCATCAACAAGCTTCTTAGACCTCTCAACTGGAATTTTGGACCACTCTTCTTTTTCAAACTTCTCCTGGTCTCTCATATTTGAAGGGCGCCTTCTCCCAACAGCAATTTTAAGATCTCTCCACAGGTGTTCAATGGCATTTAGGTCCGTAGTCATTGCTGGTCATTTCAGAACTCTCCAGCTCTTTGTTTCCATCCATTTCTTAGTGCTTAATGAAGTATGTTTGGGGTCGTTGTCCTGCTGGAACACGCATGACCTAGGATGCAATCCCAGCTTCCTAACACTAGGCACTACATTGAAACCTAAATTCCTTTGGTATTCTTCAGATTTCATGATGCCTCGCACAAAGGCAAGGCAGCAAAACACACCCCAAAACATCTTTGATCCGCCACCAAATTTAACTGTAGTTACGGTGTTTTTTTCTTTATAGGCCTTATTCCGTTTAGGTAAACAGTAGAATGATGTGCTTTAGCAAAAAGCTCAATCTTGGTCTCATCTGTTCACAAGATGCTTTCCAGAAGGATTTTGGCTTACTCACATATATTATGGCAAACTGCAGTCTAGTTTTCTTATGTCTCTGTGTCAGCAGTAGGGTCTTTCTAGATCTCTTGCCATAGTGTTTCATTTAATTCAAATATTGACAAATAGCGCTGACACTGATGCACCCTGAGTCTGCAGGACAGCTTGAATTTTTTGGAACTTGATTGGGGCTGCTTATCCACCATCCAGGCTATCCTGTGTTTCAGCCTTTCTTCAATTTTTCTCTACCATCCACCTTCATGGAGATTCGTACAGTGCCATGGGTTGTAAACTTCTTGATTATGTTGCTCACTGTGAAAAAAGGAACATCAAAATCTCTAGAGATGGACTTTTAACCTTGAGATTGTTGATATTTTTCAACAATTTTGGTTCTCAAGTTCTCAGAAAATTCTCTTCGCCTCTTTCTGTTCTCCACAGGTAGTGTGGCATACACGACACAATGCAAAGATTGAGTCAACTTCTCCCTTTTTATCTTGTTTAAGGTGTGATTTTCATATTGCCCATACCTGTTACTTGCCACAGGTGTGTTTGAACGACCATCACATGCTTGAAACGAAGTTGTTTACCCACAATTTTAGAAAGGTGCCAATAATTTTGACATTCCCACTTTGGGGATTTTGTGTGAAAATATGTCCAAACATGTGTAAAGCAAAACATATGTAATTTCAATAATTTTCTGGGAGAAATACTTAATTTTCTGGAACAGAAAAGGATGTAGGGAGTAGAGTCGGAAGTTTAAAGTTTCTGAAGGGCTAACGATCCAACGGGTGTATGACCCCTGTGTCTGGGAGTCATTGCAGTAACGACCACGAATGGTTGAAGTTGTGTTTTGTTGCACTTCCCCATGCTGGGATGAGAGATGTTGCAGCAGCTGGGAAGTTCTACACTCTTAGTTAAGGACTGAGCTCAATCCAGGATGAACATTGCCCCTAAAGAACTGTGTACCTGTCTCGTGGACAAGAGAGGAGCTAACGGACTGTGTCCCGTCCTAATGACTGATGGAGGGAAAATGGACTGTGCCCTGGACATAAAGAACTGTTGTGTTGGCTTTAGGGTCCTTGTTAGAAATGGCTAAACCAAGCTGAAGAACTGGTATAGGGTTAGAAGGAAAGCTAAAAAAAAAAAAAAGATGGTTGCGCTTCCAGGGTCCTAAACAAGTTGGAATGGGTCTGTGTTGCTCTCAGAAAAGAAACGGATTCCATATTGCATAGCATTTGTTGTGTGATGATGAGTCGTATTTGTGTCTTCCAGGTTTTGGATAGACGAGGAAAGCCATAATTTAGGAAGGGAGAAGTGTAAGGAGTAAAGATGAGCAAACATCGTCGGCTCCCTCCTTATTCAGCAAGCTACAGCGTTTACCGAAGAAGCTGCATCAGGAACCCAGATACCTGGAGCGCTCTCGATGATCAGCTGTTCGGCGCCGCAGCTGCATGTGTCGCGGCTGTGTGACAGTCACAACACACAGGCTCTCCATTCATCATCGGGAGCATACAAGGTATCCGGGTACCAGATTAAGCTTCTTTGGTAAACGCTGTAGCTTGCTGAATAAGGAGGGAGCCGACAATGTTCGCTCATCTCTAGTACGGAGATGGACATACTGCTCATGTTTCCCCTTGAAGACACGAGTACTGCTATGGTGTATATTATGAATTGTGATATGCATTATTAGTGTTGGTGTTATGTTCTGCATGACAGTAGGAAGAATTAGAGTTAATGGTTGGGACTACCCCAGAGTGGGAGGTGCTAAAGTGAGTGGACAGAGACAGTTTCCTGTCAAGGTGTTAGATAAGGTCCAACTTGCAGTAAAAGCAGACCTAAGGTTTGAACAGTGAGCATAGCCACATGATGTGGGTGCCCCAGAACTGAGAGGAAACAGAGGCAGTGGATTGCATGATCCTGAATAAAGAGGAAGAAAAACTGACAAAAGGAGAGAGCGATCAAATGGATATAGGTCCTGAGACAGGACGCCTAGCAGTACGGCCCCCAGTTTATAACGCAGAGAGGTAACGGGCCAGGACGGAACATGAAACAAAGAGAGTCCCCAGGGTGTGAGTTCCAAGGAATCAGAAGCAGAGACGCTAAGTACCAGCCATAGTGTTAAACTGGTTCCTTTAAGAAGAAGAGAGGACGCAAAACTGCGGGTTGAGAATAGGACTAACTGGATTGTAGTATCGTGCTGGGGTATTGTGAAGGAAATGGGACTAGTTGAGACCTAAACAAGTAAATTTGGAATAAGTAAAGAGACTGTGTGAAAATGCTCCATGTTGTAAAGGAAACGTTCATAAAGTTATGCACCTGATATCTATTGCACATAGTTCGCAACAAGTGGCTGTATAGTAAAAGACTGTTGATTTTGGACAGGTGGTCACCCAAATTGAATTCTACAACAACTGGTCTTGGCCAGCCGAAGTCCACACACCCAGCCAGGACCCCCCACCTTAACGTAACGTGAAGAGGTGTAAAAGATGAGTACCTCGTCCATGGCTGCTGCCCCTGGCATTGGGTTTCTCAAGTTGGCAGACCCAAACTGTTTAGGATGAACTATGATCCAGATTACAATTTATAACTCTTGACTGATACATAAAGATACATTTATTGTCTTCATTTACATTGATCTTTACGCATGATAACTACGATTTGGACCTTTCTAGTACATTCCTGTTCCAGTTAATCACAGCAAAAAATACTCCACAAACCTATGTCCTTCCTGCTTGTCATAGGTCGCCCTTTACTCAACCTAGTAGCTCCAAAATTCCCTGATATCAGTAACTTAAAGACACACTTGGGCAATTAGCCTAATGGAGTGTAAAACACGTCCATACAACAGGCAATTAAGCAAAGAGCAAACTGCTTTCCGGAGTCCCTGAGCATATGACTGGGGACTTTTTATATTGAAGAGTTCTATTAAGCATATAAATAAGAAAAGAAGGGTGTTTTTATACAAGGCACCACAGGGAGTACAGTACATCACTTTCCCCGCAGCAGCTCCATGTATATTTAATAAGTGCCGTGAACCATGGAGATTTTTTCTTTCCTTATTGTTTTTTTCCAATCAGCGAGTGCTAAACTGGGAGCATTAAATAAAAGTCATTTCTTCCATAAGCCATATTAGCCGGCCCATGTTTTGTGATACCGCTATCATATTCTTAACGTGAGGTGAAATTACAGGTCAGGTGCTTTGTAATATATGTACAGTTAGTTCTGAATTCCTAATAACCTGTCATTCCGCGGATTTGGATGTCACAATGCAGCTGACAGCGGTAATGCTACAAGGCATTGCTTTGATGAGAGCTTTGGGCAAATCATGAGGAATATTCGTAGCCCACATCATGAGAAGGTTACCGAGGAGAGCTTTTCATTCTTCCCTGACCCCATGATCTGACAAGTGACACCTACAAAATGAACAGCTCTCCAGCTTAAATTGTTTAACTGTGGCCTGATCAGTTTTATTATCTTGCTAATCCAGATATCAGCCATTTCATCAGAATGGAAGATATGCATATCATGAATTATTTTGACACTGAGACCTTTTAATTTTCGCCAGCAATATTTCATTGCACCAATCAGGGGATGCAGTCAGTGATGCTGCTCGCTTCCCGGGATGTCAGAGGACAGTGCACTTGTGACAGCACCAAATCATCTGGGAGCTGTAAAGAGCCACCGCTGCAATGATTATTATCTGCTGTACTCATGCATTTCATTACAGGACAGCGCAGCGGAGCCTCCGGATCCAGACAGACTTTATCCACACGTTGGCGTGTCACCACTTCACCTGTGATTACAGCAGCACAGTTGACAACTGGATGGCTTCTTTTCTTTTGTATAATTATATAATAATAATATTTTTTGTTTTCACATTAAGACCATTTATTATTGACTATTATATTATTTATTACTGCTATGTAGTAATCCAGCATCAACCTGACAGGTCCCTGATTATTAGATATTCTATAATATTAAACAGTCATAGAAAGGAGTATAAAACCTTGGCGTCACCCCAAACAGTGTCTTTTTACAGCTTAAATCATCATTTCAGCTATTTTATTTATTTCACTTTCCGTTATCTATCCATAAGGTATGTACAGTGTGTGTGTCAAAATACTAACCGCTCACCGTCTTCTGCCATTTCCAGAGCTGTTCTTCTCCTGCATTACTGCTCTTTCTTGCCTGCTACCATGACGGATAATTAGTTTCTCTCTTAAAGAGGAGTTCTTAAGTTTTAGGGCTTGTGCACACATTGCAGACTTGGTGCATTTTTGCAAGCAGATTTTCTAGCAAAACCTGAAGCAATCCTAATACCAGCAAAGTGAATGAGAAACCTGAAGTGTAATGCACACGTTGCTTATTTGCGACTTGCAGATTTGGTGCAGAAAATAATCTGCAGCATGTCAATTCTCTGTGCATTTTTCCAGCGTTTTTTATCATTGACTTCATTCAAATCAGTCAAAGGTGCAGGGCAAAAATGCAGGCAAAATAGCCTAAAAAATGCAGAAAAAAGCACGTTTTTGCAGCTATGTTTTTCCTGCCAAGAGATGCAAAACTGGTGCAGAAATATCTGCATCCATTTACTCAACTTGTGCACATAGACTTAAAGTTGTCCCCTTTCTACTGAATAGCAGACAACTTTCCAATCACTGTGGGTCTGACCGCCATGGCCCCTGGTGATTTCGAGAACTTGGGCTCTGTAGAGCCCAGCTGAATGGAGCAGTGGTCGATCATGTGCACAACCGCTCCATTTTTATTCTTAATGGAAGCGCCGGTGATTGCTGGGCGCTGTGTTCAGCTGATCTTTAATACAAGTCTATGGGAGTCACATTCAGGGCTCATACTCACTTGCTGGAAAAAAAACGGTCAATTTTCAGGATGGTCCGATTATGTGCAATTGACATGCGATTTTTTATAGCACCATCTATTGCATTAGCGATTATCATGCCAAAATCGCATCAAATCGCAGCATGTTGCAATTTTTTTCTCACACCGATTTCGGCTGAGAAAAAAAATCGCAAATGAGATGTCACCTATTGAATAACATTGGTCCGATTTGAATCCGATTTTTTATCGGCTGAAAATCATCCGTTTTCGGCTCAAGTGAGTATGAGCCCTTACTCTGAGAAAGTGACTTCCAGTGAACACATAAACTGCTTTGTAATCCAGCTGGTGACAGATGCACTCATATGATCCAGGAGAGGACCGGGGCAATGCTGGAAACGTTGCGTGCACTATACATATATTACTGATTGCTAGTGGATAGTCAAATAAAACAAAAAATGCTGGAATGGTATTTTAATGGTAGCAAGATAAATCTCTGATACGTCCACTAGTTAGTCGGAAGAGGTAAATTATTGTGCTTACAGTCCTACTGATACAACTGATACATTGACCAGTTCTCATGCAGGGCCATATAATATCTAAACAGTCTAGATGGGTCTGAGTGCCATCGTTGGTGCATATAAGCCACTCTGTCTCACCCCCCCCCCCCACATACACTAGACTAACATTGTCCAAATATTGACAGGTCATCAATACTGACTACTCTGGTTGACAGTCTAATATGAACGGGAACCCTAGACAGATAATGTCGGTGGTGATAAGAATCCAGCATGTCTGATTTCGGACTGCTGATTCTTTCATTCTCTATGAAATATTCCACCACTAGAGATGTCTGGGACGTGCTCTCTCATAAAGAACACAGGCGCACTCGACTGAGCGAACATTGATGTGTATAGGAGAAACAGTAGAGTTAGCGCCTGGCGTAACAATGGCTCGGGTGACAGCCATCTAAGGGATATATGGGGTTTTAGCCAGGATAAGAAGATATAGAGATAAAGCAGTGAATCAGGTGGTGGTGCCCAGCTACAATTCTGTCTACTAGCACAAGGGTGAATTAATAAAAAAAAAAAATAGAAATATAGGGGCTAAAGGCCTTAATACTAGAATGGGGTTGATGGTAGCTCCATTTTTATGTGGTCGGTGGAGTTCACAACTTAGTGCCTTTAACATGGGGCAATGATGGCCTCCAACAACGATAAGCACAAACGTTTGTTCCTGATATATTGCCAAGTGTAAACCTTTCACATTTCATGAACTATTATTGAACCTTCAAAGTTTATTTTTTACCACCCCATCCATAATTTTTGGTTGTATGAAGTGTAAACCTGCCCGGTGATCGAAAGAAAAATATGATCTCGTCTTTAATACGAACAGTGAAATTATCAAAGGTGGGGAAGAACATGTAAACAGGGCTGTGCGTCTGCCAATAATAAAAGTGAGAGGGAAGATACAATCGTATGAATCATCGATCACATGAATCCCTACATGATCACAAAAGAAAATGAGCGCCGAAAGATGAGCGCCGATCGATGAGCGACTATTGACAGTCATTGTAGGCGATTTATTGGTCCCCCATGACTGCTTCTCTTTTACACAACGAGTACATTTAAAAACAAACAGCCTCTGCTTTATCTAATTTTACACCTTTAGAATATAATCACTTTAATAACACTTTTAGTTTTAACCAGCGCATGGCTAAATAAGGCAGAGCTGGTGCCGAGATGCTATCAATAAATTAGCCGTACAAAGCAAAGGAAAAAAATCATTTCAAGTAGTGCTCAGCATCTGATCCTCCATGAAAGATTAATGTAGTTTAGAGGTTTATTGAAGATTATCATTCTGCCCTGTCACATTTAGCACAAATGATGATTCAGTCACAGTTCAGTAATATCCAAGCATATTATTGCTGGAAAGATTGGAGAGCCGAGAGAATCATTGAAGGGCACAACGCTCACATTTAGTTGTAAGGTAAAGAACTATTCAATATATGATTTCAACAAATGAAATGAATGTTCATTTTATTTCACACTGTTAAACTGGAGCAAGATCTCTATTTGAAACAAAGACAGAGTTCAGCCCTTTCATTTCTGTCTAAATCTGTGGATATTACAGGGGCGCTCGCTACACGTTCATAAAATAGAACCGTCTGTGTAATTAAATACCATAATTATACTTTACACATATATATTTTGGGTGTTGAATTATCAATTTGTTCAGATAAGATCTGCAGGTCTTAGACCCTACTCACATAAATATTTATAGCTGATACGTGACCTACATGTGTATTTGGAGGGCGTTCTCATTATATTTAAAAGGAAACTCCTTTAGGTCATTCTGCTCAGAACAAGATAGCATCTGAATACTGTGAATTTCAGATTTTGCCAGATTTAATGGGTGGCCCATAATTTTAAGGCTGAAGGTAGTCATAAGTCCATGGAGTTCAACCTATAACCTAACATGTTGATCCAGAGGAAGGCATATTAGGGGAAAAATTCCTTCCCGACTTCACATAAGGGATCAGACTAGTTCCCTGGATCATCGTCCCATCACAGAATTTAGTGCCCATAACCTGTAATGTTATATTTATCATGTAAGACATCTAAGCCCTCCTTATATTTGTTTAGTGAATCGGCCATTACAATATTGTGTGGCAGAGACCCCCATAATCTCACTGCTCTTAGGGCCCCGTCACACATAGCGACACACCAGCGATCCCGATAGCGATATGAACTAGTCAGGGTAGCTGGTGTGTCGCTATATGATTGCTGTGAGCTGCCAAACAGGCAGCTCTCAGCATCGATCAGGACAGCGACTATACGGGTTACAAGCGATGCACGTCGCCTAGTTACCCGCAGTGTACCTTAGATACCAGCGCGCTGGTGCAGGAAGCTGGTAACCAAGGTACACATCGGGTTTCTAGGCGCCGAGCGGCGCCTAAAAACCCGATGTGTACCTTGGTTACCAGCTCCAGCTCACTGATCGCTGGTCTCCCGCCTGCTACACGCAGCAATGCGTGCTGGCCAGCGGGAGACCAACGATCAAAAAAATGTCCAGGACATTCAGCGACGATCAGCGACAATAAGCGATACCCAGCAGGGGGCTGGTCGTCGTTGGGTGTCACACATAGCGAAATTGCAGGGGAGATCGCTGCTGCGTCACAAAACTAGTGACTCAGCAGCGATCTCGCTAGCGATCTCGCTATGTGAGACGGGGACTTTACAGTAAAGAATCACCCTCTGTGATTATCATTCAAATTTCTTTCGTGTAGATGCCCCATAGTCACAGGATTACATATAAAAAGATCTTTAGAAAGATTTTTGTACTATCCCCTTATATATTCGTACACCGCTAATCCTTCTTCATCCAAACTGAATGACCCCAAGTTTGAAAACCTGTCTTGGTAATGCAGTCTACCCATTCCCTTTAGTAACCTTGGTCATTCTTCTTTGCACCCACTCAAATCTTATAAGCTATGTCCTCCAGGAATAAGATGCGCTTAATTCGGTAATAGGCGTACACCACTTATTGAATTTGGCACATCTCAGCTACATAAGCCTCACCAGAAATACTTTTTTCTGTGAGTGACTGGAGTAACATTTTTGGTGTAAGAAACGCTGATACATTCCATAAATTTGACAGATGAGCGTAGCCTTCATTCCCTCCCAGCACATTTTGTTGGAGCAGATTGAAACTGGTGTGAAAACGTCAAAAGTCGCATTTTTTTTGCAACTATTTAAAGTGTTTTACAGAAGTTTTCTGAAGTGCCGGCCCCCATATTTCTGGAACAATAAGGTGAATTTAAAACACAAAAAAAATTTTTTAAAAAAGGGAATAAAATTGGTGCAAGAGCATGTTTGATCTGGTCATCTTTAAATACACTTTCTAAAAAGCTTTTCTGCCCATATTCAATGTGTGAACATTGCCGAAATTCGCAATTATCAGTCTAAAAAAAATATCTTCAGTGTTAAAAAAAAATATTTTCATAGTTTTTGATTCTGCCAATCTGGGTCTCCCATTGAAGTATTAATGAATGGGCGAATAGTGACAGAGAAATCCTTTTAGATAGCAATATGTGAGATAACTGGTCAGTAGTGATGAACGATTGTGTTCAGATAAGGTGTTATCGGAGCATGCTCGGGTGCTAACCGAGTGTCTTCGGCGTGCTCGAATAATATGTTCGAGTACTTGCGGCTGCATGCCTCGCGGCTGTGCGATAACTGTAACACATGCAGGGATTTCTTAACAAACAGCCATTCCGTGCATGAGTTACGTCTGTCGAACAACCACCAAACATGCCACTGCGGGGACTCAAACATATTTTTCAAGAATGCTGAATACACTCGGTTAGCACCCGAGCATACTCCTTATCTGAGCATGTTTGCTCATCACTACAAGCTATTTTTCCAAACTTCCTCATAGATATGGAAGCTCAGATTGGTCGTGTGTTTTTTATTTCAGAAGGAAAACAGAGCTACATTACTGCCGTGAATCTCCTTTATTCTATAGAGACCTGCTAAAAAAGTACCAAAAGTTGTGAAAAAAAATTGTCGGGTGAAACTTAGCCATAGAGAATGTATAACTGGCGGAGGAAGGTTGAACTTCATGGACCTGTGTCTTTTTTCACCTCATAAAGTGATGTAACTATGAAATGGCAAAAATAAAATCAATTTCACCGTTTGTACTGAGGTATCTCTTTAAAATGTTCAGTGTGTTAAAAACGACCTGGTAACTTTCTTCTACATGTCCCACAGTACAGTTACAGAGATGCCACATTTATATAGGTTTTTATGTTTTGCTTTGCTTGAAAAACAAAGAAACACATTTGTTTTTCTATATTTTTGTCAATGGAACTAATTTAGGGATTATTTTTTGTTTGTAAAGCAATAGCTTTTAGTGGCACAGTTTTCAGGTATGCGCAACATTTAAACTTTTAAGGAGGCATTGTGACCAAAAGATGGCAATTCTGGCATTATTTTTAATGGCGTTTACTCTGAAAGATAAATAAAATTAAATTTTGCACTTTTGCAAATAACAAATTTATAAATTTGTATTTAGAGAATAGGATACAGGGTTGAATTAAACATACTATATATATATATATATATACAGTGTCAGTCAAAAGTTTGCACACACCTGTTCATTCAGTAGTTTTCCTTGTTCTTATTGGAATGTGAACATTTGTAGATTTAGACTGAAGGCAGCAAAACCACAAAGGAACATAAGTGAAAGAATGACTAAAGAAGTACACAATGGAAAAAAACAGAATATGTGCTAAACATAACATTACTTGATGTGCCCTCCTTTTACTTTGATTCCTTTGACTAGGCCAGGGGTCTCAAACTCAATTTACCCGGGGGCCGCTGGGCGTAGAATCTGGGTGAGTCTGGGCCGCATCAGGTTTTCCACAAGAAAAGCTCTTACAAAAACATTCCAATGTTATCAAATGTCCCAATGGGGACAGTGTTGATGATGTATGTATAGTGCTGTGGAGTTAATAGCGCAATATCAATGAATAAATATTATCCTTAATATTATGTTACAATACCAGGATCTGAGGATTTTCTGTTTCGTGGTCAAGAGCTCTCTGATGTGATGTTGCTGCCTGTCTCGCTGTCTTCCTCTTTTGACACTGCAGTGTGGTGGACAAGTAAATATTAACTGGTTAACAGCAAGAAGTCATTCCCCCAGCGCTCATTCTCCCCAGCGCTCATCCTCCCCCAGCGCTCATCCTCCCCCAGCGCTCATCCTCCCCCAGCGCTCATCCTCCCCAGCGCTCATTCTCCCCAGCGCTCATTCTCCCCTAGAGCTCATTCTCCCCAGCGCTCATCCTCCCCCAGCGCTCATCCTCCCCAGCGTTCATCCTCCCCCAGCGTTCATCCTCCCCAGCGCTCATTCCCCTCCATTGCTTTTTCCCCATCACTCCCATCATTGCTTTTCCCCCATCACTCACATCATTGCTTTTGCCCATTGCTTTTCCCCATTACTCCCATCATTGCTTTTCCCATCACTGTTTTCCCCATTGCTTTTCCCCATTACTGCCATCATTGCTTTTCCCCATTACTGACATCATTGATTTCCCCATTACTGACATCATTGCTTTTCCCCATTGCTTTTCCCCTTTACTGCCATCATTGCTTTTCCCCATTACTCCCATCATTGCTTTTCCCATTACTGCAATCATTGCTTTTTCCCCATTACTCCCATCATTGCTTTTCCCATCACTGTTTTCCCCATTGCTTTTCCCCATTACTGCCATCATTGCTTTTCCCCATTACTCCCATCATTGCTTTTCCCCATTACTACCATCATTGCTTTTCCCCATTACTGCCATCATTGCTTTTCCCCATTACTCCCATCATTGCTTTTCCCATCACTGTTTTCCCCATTGCTTTTCCCCATTACTGCCATCATTGCTTTTCCCCATCGCTCTCCTACACACACCACCTCTCACCTGTCCACACACACACACACACACACACCACCTCTCACCTGTCCACACACACACACACACACACACACCACCTCTCACCTGTCCACACACACACACACACCACCTCTCACCTGTCCGCAGCATCACCGCCGGTGCCTGCGCTTCCTCGCTCTGACAGAGCAGGCCGCTGAATGATGATGTCATTCAGCGGCGCTGCTCTCTGTGTCAGAGACAGGAAGCGCGGGCAGCAGCAGGAGATGAGGTGAGTATGCCCGGCGCCGCCATCTTTCTGTAGTACCGCTCATTAAGCTTATGAATATGGGCGGCACGCCTATGAGAGGAGTGGCGTCCATATTCATGACCTTAATGACCGGTACTACGAGTGACTGGGATTTCACATGCGGTGTTTCTCGCATGTGAGATCCCAGCCGAGGGCCGCAAAGTATATACCGAGGGCCCATGAGGTGGGGCCGCAAACTCGTGTCCCGAGGGCCGCAGTTGGCCCGCGGGCCGCGAGTTTGAGACCCCTGGACTAGGCACTGAGATGCAGGTAGAAAATAGAGCTGTTCTGTTCAGTTCCATTTACTGCGGATATGCCAGAGCCCACAGCAAATCAGTGGCGGTGCCAAGTGATCACATTCCCCATAGATCTGAAATATAGCAAACCTAAAAGCCAAACCAGAATCTCAATTTGCATATGTGTAATTTAATTTTGCATGGCTTATAAGTCTCCTTACACTGGCATGTTAGGCATTTTTCTTATTCCTACCACTAAGCACTTGATTTCTTATACCAAATTACCACCCATAAGGAATTGAAACTAGTTGCTATAATGTCTCCCATACACAGTACACAGAGATATAAGAATTTTTTGGTCTTCTGTCTCTTTTTAGCACAAGTTCAGAAGCAGCATGGAGGACATTATACAGCAGACCTGATCAGTGTAGCTGTGAATCCAGCACTTGGGTGATATTAAACCGTAGAATGCAGCATAAGTGTGGGTGTGCATGTGGCTCTTTTTTTATCTCTGCGTCTCACTCACTCTGCTGTGCCCTCCTTCCCTCCCTCCTATCTATATAGACTTCAATAAGCAGTTGTAATCTGATCCCTCAGTTAACTGGCAGTGTTTTTAGCTGTTGATATTAGTGAATAATGAAAGATGAATTTGGAGTAGAAAAAGTTTCTACTAAGTGGACAAACATGCACATTTCTAAGATAAGATATATTAGTTGCTTAGATATGCTTATTTACTGAATTATTACTTAATAATACTACAAGAGAATTCCTAGAGGATTCATGGATAAATGCAGGTATATAAATATAAATATTTTTTTCCTTTTTCACTTCTGATGGAATTTTACAGTCTGATAGTTGGTCTAATAGCCGGTGATAGATACATTTTGCAGCGTGTTAAATCTGTCATTGTTACAGTGGCAGCAGACCTGTTAGACCTTGCCTGTGGCAGGGCCTAACAGGCCACATTACCTGGCAGACCCAGGGATCATTCTTTGATCTTTGGTTGCCATGACAACCATCAGCACCCTGTGTCAATGATTGCGCAGATAGGTTGACAGAGAGATCCCTCTATGGATGCTGTAATGACAACTGATCGTGGTATATTGAAGGTTAAACGGGTAGGAACAGAGCTGGCACTCTGACAGACCAGTTGTCAGTTAAAGGGGTTGTCCACTACTCAGACCACCGCCTCTGAATCTCTGTCTGCCCCCTCAGTACAATAATAAGACTATACCCACTTTTAGTGCTGGCACTGTTCCAGTCGTATCAGTACTGACTCTCCCAGGGCTCACATGACATTGTTATGTCACGCGATCGCTGTAGCCAATCAGCGCTGGCTTCACTCTTTCCTCCTTCAGACAAATCAAGACATCCAGAGGAAGTAAGAGAGCAGCCACAGCTCTCACCTCCTCTGGATGTCAATTATGTTAGTAGGATAGGAGAGTGAAACCACCACTGATTGGCCTCAGGCATCACATAGCATAAAGATGTCATGTGAGCCCGGGAGAGCCAGTGCCAAAACCTCTGGAACTGCACTGTCATCTGAGATGAGTATATGTTATTATTTTACTAGAAAGAAACCTAGGGTCTCAGAAGTCTGAGTAGTGGATAATCCCTCTAAGCTGAGTTCAAGGCAGTCATCATGTCAGCACAGTTCTTATATATGTACATAAAATGTCAGCAACGGTTTAAAAGGAAATTATCAAATAGTGAATTTGCCGGCCATACCCTCCATCCTTGTGAATCTCTGCTCTCTTTTCAAAAAGTCAAACTTTTTTTGCACAACCTATAAGTTGTGCGAGAAAAAGACATGGAGCCCACATAGTTATACCATTATACCAAATTCTGCAAAATTTCACACAGTTTAAGGACAGAATTCTAGTGAAAACTGTTTGATGAATCGGGGCCTTAGTACCTTAGGCTTTATTCTGAACTATGGTAACCAAATAAATACAAAGGAACCTTGCTTTGTCCTTTCACAGAATCTAATGCCAATTCTAAACAGGGATGTAAAGGTTTTGAAATTCACAAAATATCACTCCAAGTTTCATAAATTCCAGTCTGTTCAATGTCCTTATTTTCACCGACTGTTGCCGTTTCTTACCATATTGTTACCGCGCACTTCTTCTGCTTCATTTTAATTACTCATAATACAGCGCATGTCATCCGGTGACACTACACATATAATTGAGATGAATCCTCTCATTTACTGCGATTGTAGCTTCACCTGAAATTATAAGCAAATTATGAGTAATAACTTTATAGATACAACCTGATTCCCACAGAAAAAAATCTTGGCCTCAACTGGACCAAGTCTATACTATCGTATATGTAAAAGCATACGCATTGCTAAAGTGAACCCAGCGGAGGTCTCAATCCCGGATCCTGATCCTGATAGATTGATGAGTTGTATTGTTAACCTCATTTACCTTCATTCAGTATAATAATAGTTTTATCCACAATGAATTTAGTTTTAGAACATAAGACCCTGCAGCTCAGGATCTTGTAGAGGTGACAATGGAAGCACTGCTATGGGTGGAAGCATCAAGACGATGGCTTTATTATAGTTAAAGGCTATCCGGCACTATTTATTACTTTTACTATGGGCCAAAGAACAAACAGGAAGTTTGTTGTCACCTACCTGCCTGCTGTGCCCAGAGATGATCTTTGCCACCACCGAGTGGTCACAGACCTCTCCAGCCAACCTCTGACATCATGTCGATAGAGCAGTGGCTTCTCTTCCGCTCTGCTCAGTTTACGGCGATTGCTGCTGATGTTATGCTGATTGACAGCTGCTACTCCGCAACCTGCTGTCAAGCAGCATGCTTTCAGCTATGACACCCCCTTCCATAGAGCAGCTGGGAAGAGGACAAGCTGGTCTGTTGACCCTGTTTAGAGTGTGGTAGCCACTGCTGGGTACTGTAGCACAGCTCCTATTCTATTGCATAAAACCTGTGCTGCAGCAGCCAATCTTCTATTGATTACCTATCCTATAGAGAGATCATGAAATACCTATGCTCAGACAACCCGTTTCATGGTGCGGTCATATAAATAGAAGAAGATAAACTCCCCTTCTTTAGACTAAGTAAGACATGTACAGAAGTGATATAAATTGCCAAAAAAACAAAGAGTTGGGGGTGTTTTATAAGTTGGATACCCCCCACCCTTCCAGTTTTTGAAACACACCCTGCTTTGTGGTGTCATTTTTAGCTATTTCTATCTTTTCTATGAATTCTTCTTTCTGATTTCTTATTTTATTTCTGATTTTATGAGAAGGAAAGTTTATCCCTAAAACATGTTACTGTCAAGACATCGTGAAGTAAAGACTAACTCAATAATTTCCCATCTACCTGTGATGGAGTGACAGCAGCATGACAAGTTTCATTTTCTTTATACACTGACTCATTTATTTACAAGGGACTGATGGTGATAGCCAGCTACAAACTGGGGCTGAAATTCAGCACTGACATTTGAAATCACACAGGCCCAGGATGTCTCCGTCCCCAAGCACCTGATGGAATATATTACTAATATTACCCTGAATGGAGGAAAGCAAGATTTGCTACAAGACCAATATTTCTAATGATTCCCATGGCCTGCTGGGGTAAGAGACAGAATCAGCGTCTTTTCGCTCCATCACAACTCTTAACAGTATGAGTGTCTTAAGAACACAGATTTTATTAACTACGTAGCAGACAAGGTGGCCCACGACCAGACAGGCCCTTCTAGCATTTACCAGAATTGCCAGATGGCCAGTCCGGCTCAGGTGATAGCCAATATGTGAGGACCGAACGATCAAATGATATTGCAGGGCAAGGACTAGCTAGCAGCTCTCCTGACCTGAGCGTGACAGCTGCAAAGGAATATATGACACTATCACTATCAGGTCAGGAGAGCCGCCGGCCAGTCCAGGGCCAGCGTCAGCACCCGGCCTACCTGGGCAAGTGCCGGGGCCCTGAGCAGGCGGGGGGACCCACTCGCCGTCAGGCACCCCGGCGCCCGTTAACGGATGAGAGCGGTACCAGCGCCGCCACTGGGCTCCCCGCCGCTTGCTCAGGGCCCTGGCAGCAGCCGGTGCAATACTTACCTCTCCCCGTGCCTCCGCAGCTCCGTTTTCAGGGGGCGGTTTTTGAGCTATTGTAGAATTTACAATAGATATCACTCATGTAATGGAAGAAGTGAAGTGTTTGGCATTGTACTATACCCATATTTCTCTGCAGTATCTGTGCATCATGAATCGTGGTCTGTGTTAAAGGGGCCCACTGAGACTCTTTCGTCCGGGGCCCATAAAAACCTGGAGCCGACCCTGGGCCAGTCTATGCACTGCGATGCGATCGTCGGCTGTGTTATACATCCGCTGACTGCGCCCTAATACTAAATTACTAATAACAGATTCATAACATTTCATGTGGATTATATTTTTATAGTATTTAAAGTTGAACATATAAATTACTATTAGGAGCCGTGTTATGCTGAACGGCTCCATTAAGTCCTTAAACTGAGAGGCAAAGTTCACCTTGGCATATGCTTGGGTCACTGGTACATATATATGGAGTATATAAAGCTGTTGGAATACCCTTGATGCAAAGAAAAAAGAAAAAAAAGAAGAAAGTTCTTTGTCCTAAAGTGTCATCAGAGAGACTTTTGCAAGCTTCTTGTCTTACAAAATGACAATAATAAAAGAGAGATGCCTAGGAGCTACATATTTTACGATACAAGACAATAAGCTGATTCAAGTAAAATAAAAGTGTGCCTTAAGCTTGTGTCACCACGACCGGTCCTCACAACATGACACCAAACAGACAGCAAAGTATACTCTGGAAATCTAAAAATATGCTTGAAGTGCCACAAGTCTTCATCTAAATCCACGGGCAGAGTACTGGATGGCATTTTCAGTACAACCAATATTTAGCTTCATATTGTGATAATCAATAGAAACTGCATCATGTACTCTGTGTGGCTCTGTTCACACTGGTGTTATTCACTTTTCATCAGGGTTTAGTTATTTTGAGAGTAATAATAGTGTAGATTGTAACATTATTCTTGCCGTAAAGAATACTAAGTATGATATTCAGCGGCATGTTAATGTTCGGGCACCCCTGGTCAAAATTGCTGCTATTGTGAACAGTTAAGCAAGTTGAAGATGAAAAGACCTCTAAAAGTCCTGAGCCTAAAGATGACACATTTTCTTTGTATTTTAGGATATATATATATTAGTGATGAGCGAGAGTTTTCCGAGCATGCTCGGGTGTTCTCTGAGTATCTTGGGCGTGCTCGTAAATTATGTCAGAGTCCTCGTAGCTGCATGATTTGCGGCTGCTTGACAGCCTGAATACATGCAGGGATTCCCTTTCAAACAGACTCTGATCAGATCAGAATAAGTCCTATTATTCAGTCATCTGAGACCTGAGAACTTTCATTGACTGAAAAAGTCAGGTGATGATAACAGCTTATTGATATAGTGCGCAGCACCCCGGGATGCTACCACTTAACTGTCAGAATAGGACAGTGTATTTAGCGCACTAGTCCCCCCATCATGTTTCACCACGTTAGCGGCGTCATCAGGGGTTGGGACACAGGCTGTCGCATCCCGGGTTGCTATGCACTATTTCAATACAGAGAGCAATAAGCACTTTAATATAAAATTAAGACAATTAAGGCAGATTATGGACTGAACTGTATACCATAAATTGTTTATAATTTTAGATAAAAATGAAAAGTTAAATTTTAATGCCTTCTAGTGAGGGTTCACTTGGGGTTCTCCCCAATTTGTTAAACATATGAAGCTTGCTATATTACTACAACTTTATCCCATTCAAGTAAATGGGAGTGATCTTCAATTCAAGGCACAGCTGCTACTAGACGTACATAGATACCCAAGAAAATATGGACTAAGAGCAGTTTATAAAAATTAGGTTTTTATTGTTGCAAAAAAATGATAAAAGGTCAATCAAAAAATCAATACATAATATATAATATACAATTCAAGGGACAAGGCTACGCCTAGATATCTGCGCCCCATTGACGTCATGGTGGTGGGTGTGTCTGTGACGCAGGACGCCGACTCCAGTGTTTCCGGCCCTCGCTGCATAGCTGGAAGCGCCATGCCTGACCGCCTCTGTGACTTCCTGCCCTGTGGATATAAAAACCTGGCTAATGGGCATAGACATCACGCCCCCTGAAGAAGCACTCAAGCAAAACGTGCGTTGGGGTCCTCCTGCTCACATTCTGTAAGTTTTTGGTGTCCTAATCTGTCATGCACTTTCTATGATTTATTTATATACCTGATCATATGTGTTGATATTACTCCATATGGTGGATACGTAAACTGCTTGCTGCATATTCACTCCAATCTGATTTGGCCACTTATACTTACCTTCATATGATGTTTTCATTATATATCCCTCTTTGGATTTTATAGGATAAGTTGCATTATGCACTTTATTTCCTGACATACAACAATCTATTGGGATTAATTATTTTTTCATGGTGTATCTCTATGCCTGATCTTATGTATCAATATTCTCCACCACAGTGGATAAGTAAAAAAAGATTTTGGATTCATTGATTACATGTCCAATTTTGGACAAAACTGTACCAGGCACTTTACTTTTTGATACACATTGTTCATATAATAATCTTTATTTTTATTTTTATATAGCGCTAACATATTCCGCAGCGCTTTACAGTTTGCACACATTATTGTCGCTGTCCCCTATGGGGCTCACATTCTAGATTCCCTATCAGTATGTCTTTGGAATGTGGGAGGAAACCGGAGAACCCGGAGGAAACCCACGCAAACACGGGGAGAACATACAAACTCCTTGCATATGTGGGATTATTCATATTTGGCAGTCATACGAATCATACTCTGATGATATTTGACCTTATGGTTGATTATAATGCACTATGCACTTTATTAATAATTTTGAAGAACAATAGGTCTATGGGATAATTGTATTTTTATATCCCTGATAAATATCATTAGTATTATATATATCTTTCTATGATTCAGGATTGATTTTGACTACACTCCCTGACAGAAGTTATGTCGCTTATCCATGTTATGTAAATCAAAGCTTATAACATGATGTTAAATTCAACCATTGGTTTTATAAATTATTCTTTTGAAAGCTGAAACCCCCCCAAATTTGGTTTAGGTTAAGAAAATAAATTGGCATCAATGCTGAAATATTGATCATTTAATGGACACAGAATGGTCAGATTTTGGCAAGACAAAAGTTTTGTCGCCCACAGAAAGTAATGTCATATTCAAACAAATAATTATCTTAAAATACAAATATATGTTGCATAACATTGGTGAATGAAGTTGTGGTGCTATTAGAGTCATATTTAATATTTTGTGTGACTTCCATGAGCTTGAAGGACTGCATCCATGTGGTTCAACAATGATTCATACAATTTATTAATGAAATCATCAGGAATAACAAAGAATGCAGTCTTACATGCCTCCCAGATGTCATCTAGAGTCTTTGGTTTTGTATTCCAATCTTCCTCTTTCATCCTACCCCAAACATGCTCATGTCTGGTGAGTGGGCTGGCCAGTCCTTGAGCAGTTTGATCTTTTTTGCCTGGAGGAACTTTGTTGTAGAGATGGCTGTATGAGATGGAGCACCATCCTGCTGCAGAATTTAACCCCTTTTTTTGATTGGAATATAAGAGGTAGCTAATACTTCTTGATATTTTAGGCTATTGATATTGCCTTCCACCTTGCAAATGTTTCGCACACCCCCAAACTGAATGTAACCCCAGACCAAGATCTTTCCACCACCAAATTTAACTGTTTTCTGGGTGTATTTTGGATCCATACAGGCTCCAGTAGGTCTCCTGCAGTATTTGCGGCGGCTGTGGTATAATTCTACTGAAGATTCATTAGAGAAATCCACCTTCTGCCACTTTTCCAGCGTCCATCTGTTTAGCAGGCTGTGGGACTTTGCAAATGCAACATGGTTTTTTAATTGCCTTTTGTTTAGTGCTGGCTTCTGGGCACTGATTCGACCATGGAGTCCATTTTGAGACAGAATCCTACAAACTGTTCTAGTTGACACAGGGACTTGAGGTGACCAGGCCTGTTGGAGCTCTGCTGCATTGGAAGAGGGGCTTGCTTTGGATTTTCTAACCAGCAAACGTTCCTCCTGAGCAGTTGTCTTGTGGAATCTCCCTGACCTGGGCTTGTCAAACACATCTCCAGTCTCTTCAAATCTTTTTTTAATTCTTTGTACTTGATGCTGAGACACACCAAAGGTGTCAGCCACTTCTGCAGTGGATCTGGTCTTCAGCCTCTTGATAATCCAGGCTTTGGTCGCAGGGTGGATTTTTGGCATGTTGTCAGAGCTCAAGTTGCAGTTCAAGTGAAGATCTGGGGTGCTGGGTTTCTTTTTATACACACCCACTAATTAACCGATCATTTACTGAGCACTGGTGAGGATGTAAACTAGGATTGGGTGCATTATATGACCAGGCGACAAAACTTTTGTCTTGCCAAAATCTGACCATTCTGCGTTCATTAAATGATCAACATTTCAGCATTGATGCCAATTTATTTTCTTAACCTAAACCAAATTTGGGAGGGTTTCAGCTTTCAAGAGAATAATTTATAAAACCAATGGATGAATTTAACGTCAGGTTATAAGCTTTGATTTACATAACATGGATAAGTGACATAACTTCTGTCAGGGAGTGTATACTGATGTGCATTGATATGTAAAAATTCTTATTAAATATGTGACACCTTCTCTTACTCTATGTGATATCAAGGCGTAGCCTTGTCCCTTGAATTGTATATTATATATTATGTAATGGTTTTTTGATTGACCTTTTATCAATTTTTTGTAACAATAAAAACCTAATTTTTATAAACTGCTCTTAGTCCATATTTTCTTGGGTATTTGTTTAACTCAATGGATGAGTATATTATTATTTAGCCTTTTTGTTTGGGGTATATAGACGTACATAGAGCTGCCTGGTAAAAATGAAGTGAGCAGGGCATTCTGTAAAGTGCCACAGAGGTTTGAAAAGGATTTGCTGAAAGTTGGACTCTCACTGATCCTAATGATTGGACTTTTAAAGAAACTGACAATCTCATTAAATGCTCTCACAACATTGGAGGGTTCACTTGGGGTTCTCCCCAATTTGTTAAACCTAAAGTTGTAGTAAAGTTGAATTCTATAATACTATACATATAATATGATGCATCCCATAGCCTTCCTTACAGTATAATGCACATCCCATAGTCCTCCATGTAATATAATGCACCCAACATAGTCTCTCCATATAATTTCTCCATATAGTAAATTGCACTTCCATATATAATGCACAGACCATAGTCCTCCATATTAGTATAATACACAGCCCATATCCTTCATATAATATAATGCACGGCCAACAGACCTTCATATAGTATAATGCATCTCCATATATAATACACACCACATACATCTATGTAGTATAATGCACAACCCATAGTCCTTCATATAGTATAATGCACAGCCCATAGTCATTCATGTAATATAGTTTCACAACCGATAGTCATCCGTGTAATAAAATGTACAGCCCATAATCATCCATGTAGTACAGGGGTCTCAAATTCGGCTGGGTTTATGGGCTGCATATAGAAAAAATACTTGGCGGCCGCATTCTTTGAAGGAAAAAGTGACATTTTTAGTAATGCAATTTTTTTCTGTACACCTTTTGAACATTTTTGCCATTTTTTTTTTCATTTTTTAGAGCTTGGGTCGTTCGTTATGGATGTGGTGATAACAAATGTGCACTCATATTGTAGTTATGCCACCATATCGTAGTTATGTCCCCATATTGTAATTATGTCCCCATATTGTAGTTATGTCCCCACATCCAGGTCCCCATAATGTAGTCATGTCCCCATCCAGGTCCTCATATTGTAGTTATGTCCCTAGGTTTGAGAGGAGGAAAATAGAAAAAAAGAGAAGCAAAAAATGTGTTCAATTCTTTACTAATAACCCCCATCCTGTTATATATATATGTCCCAATCCAGGTTCACATGGCTCCCTCATCCCTATTCTGGTATGCATGGCCCCCTCATTTCTGTCCTGGTGTGCATGGTGCCCATCCCCATCCCTATCCTGATATGCATGGTCCCCTCCTCCCCTTCCTGGTATACATGTCCCTCTCATCCCCATCCTGGTATACATGTCCCTCTCATCCCTATCCTGGTATGCATGGCCCCATCAACCCTATCCTGGTATGCACTGCCTCCTCATCCCCATCCTGGATTACATGGTCCCATCCCTATCCTGGTATGCATGGCCCCCTCATCCCTATCCTGGTATGCATGGCCCCCTCACAGTATAATGCAACTCCCCCTAATAGAGTACAATGCAGCCCCCCTGCAAGTATAATGCAGCGCCCCCTCATACAGTATAATGCAACGCCCCCTCATAGAGTATAATGCAACAGCCCCCTCATAGAGTATAATGCAACACCCGGTCATTGAATATAATGCAATGCCCCCTCATAGAGTATAATGCAACAGCCCCCTCATAGGGTATAATACAGCCCCCACACACACACTAATGCAGCCTCACAGTCCAGCAGTATTGTACACACTATAATGCAGACACACACAATACTTACCTCTCCCCATTTCACCGCTGCTCTGGCTTCTGCAGCATGTCTCATTGGATAATATATTAGGTTAGGGTCCCATCATAGCACGGTACGCCTTGTCGCGGCTGGTGGGCTCACTTGAGTTGGCCAATTTATGGGCTAAGTACCATCATTTTCTGAGTATATTCTATATAGCAGTAATGCTGTCCAAACATTTGCACCTGACCATCCCTCATCCCATGCTCAGTTCTGAGTTTTGATACACTGTACTTTGAAGAAATGTTTGCATTTTGTTATTGGGAAATCTGATCAAGCACATGAAATCTGTTGTGGTTTGTCATTCCATTGACTGTAATAAAAAAACCACACAGACTTATTTTCTTCTACCATGCTGAATGGTGAACAATGCTGTTATATTTGGCATATAAAAAAAAGATAAAGTAGATTAAAACTGACAAATAAGCTTTTGTATCATTTAAAATTCTTATTGTAATCAGGTGACATTTGGGATCCAAAGGAGCAGTTACTTTTAGTGAGCTGATACAAATAATGCTGTATACCAAAAAGAGCACCGGACTGCCCATCACTAGTGTCACGTATGGGGCCAGCGAGAACGATAAAAGCGCCAGAATCGGATGTGCAGGGGGACCTCTGGGGGTAAGGATTGAGTTTAATTATTTTTTTTTAGGGAGTCTGGAGCATTTCAGCAATACTTTATAATCTCTGGAAAATCTCTTTTATGAACACTTAAGTTATGCATTAAATTTGCTGACTGTACAAGGCCTTGACAAAATGTTTTCTATAAATCGTTTTAATTAGTTGAATATATAAATTATGCTGAAAATTCTTAATTAATTAATTAATTATTGCTACAAAAAAAACATAGGAAGTCACATTGACTTTTCCCTTCTTTCACCCCATAATCAGTGTCAAACACCAGCAGTTTAGTAATATCAGTCAATCATATTTCTATGCTGCCATCTAGTGGACAATTACATAACAGTCTCATTTCAGAGGAATGTATTATTTCTTAGGCCATTGTTTGCACAAATAATTTTTAAGAAAATAAGGTATAAGATATTAGAATAAAATAATTTACATATTATTAATGTTATATTTTACTTTCTTGAATCATAGTGACAAACATATCTATATTTCACGCGGTTCGTCAGTGAAAAGAAGACACCTAGGAGATCGCATTCATAGTTTAATTTTTGGTCACGGTTTCAGGCTAAGGCTACACATGGAGAAAAGCTGCGAGACAACATATGTACAACCTAAGATATCTGTGCAACTTGTCAAAGATTTGCTGCGACTCTTAATAATTAGTTTTAAACTATTAAGGCAAAATCATAAGCGTCTAGTAGACACAACAACCATGCGAATTTACGTCCATAGATTGCATCTCAGAGCTATGAAAGTAGACATAAGGTTTAGAGGTGACGTTAAATCGGTGGTCACAACTTGACCCCAGTGGCAGCTTCTGCCTGTTATTTCACCATGGAACACTGCGAGCTTCACCCCGCATGACGCATGTTGCAGTGTGGCGCTAGCCTTACTCACGTGTTTTTATATAGACTATGAGCAAAGTAATAGAATATTATAAAAGTAGAAATTTTATTTATCAATACCAATGGAAAAAAGATAGACAAGAACTAAACCATAATAACAGATGAATGCGCATAACATCCCTGAGGCTCAAATAAAATATATTCCAAAATGGAGCATAATATGGTTGGTGGAAAGCAAATACATGCTTATGGTAAGTCCACAGGCAGACTTGGAGATAAAAATGTATAAAACATGAATGGTAGGAGACCTAATACGCAGCATAATTGACTTATTATAGGCATATTTATATAAACAAGGGGTAATATACATCAGAATCATTATGGAATCATCCTTTGTTGGGTTAGCAAGCCAATAAATAGATATTAAAGATAAAGTACCATATGTAGTAACAAGGAGTCCCAACGCAATACAGAAGTGGTGACGGGTTTCTATTACACTTTTCCTCTGACTGTTCCTCTCCTCGTTTTAGCTTACAAATACTGATGTGAAATACTGACCAAATACTCATCGTGTGAACGTTGTCTTAGAGGCTCCACCACGCCAGGTAAATCTGACAGTCATGAACTGCATGTTGTGGCAATCACAACTGTTCTCTGCATTGTGGGATCTTCCCAATCGACAGAAAGAATCAGTCATCAGGCCTCTTTTAAAGAGAATTTGTTTTATCACCAGGATTTTTATTAGAGGACCAAAAAACCTGCTGCCAGGTAGTCTTCCATATTCATGAGCTCTGTGTAACCCTCCCCCACCACTGATTGTGCAAAGTCAGTAAGCTGCCAATGTCCATAGAAAGCTGCCAAACACTAATGCAGGTGGGTTATACAGGGCTCAACATTCAGAGAACTGGTAGATAAAACAGTGATGTTATTTATCAAAACTGCAGCAAGGATTTTTGTAACTGACACATTGCTGGAATCCGAATTACTGCCCCTAAATCATGCTGTTCTCAGGTGGTATAGCAAAATATTGGTAACAAGTTTCCTTTAACCTCTTTCTGACATCTGACGTATTATCCCGTCCATGTGCCCTGGGCCTGTCTGCCCATGGATGGGATAGTTCATCATGGGCGATCGGCCACACTCACGGGGGAGCGCAGCCGATCGCAGCCGGGTGTCAGCTGATTCTCTTGGCTGACACCCGGCACTAAGTGCCAGGAGCGGTCACAGACCGCTCCCTGCACTTTAACCCCCAGAACACTGCAATCAAACAAGATCACAGCATTCCGGAGCCAGCACAGGGGCTGACATGACAACATCCGGGTCTCAAGAGCTGAGAAATTTCTTGTCATGCGCAGTGCATGTCAGGAAGTCTCTCAGGACAGTGTGCACTACAGTGCCTTGCGAAAGTATTCGGCTCCCTGGAACTTTTCAACCTTTTCCCACATATCATGCTTCAAACATAAAGATACCAAATGTAAATTTTTGGTGAAGAATCTAGAAAAAGTGGGACACAATTGTGAAGTTGAACAAAATTTATTGGTTATTTTAATTTTTTGTGGAAATACAAAAACTGAAAAGTGGGGCGTGCAATATTATTCGGCCCATTTACTTTCAGTGCAGCAAACGCACTCCAGAAGTTAATTGTGGATCTCTGAATGATCCAATGTTGTCCTAAATGACTAATGATGATAAATATAATCCACCTGTGTGTAATCAAGTCTCCGTTTAAATGCATCTGCTCTGTGATAGTCTCAGGGTTCTGTTTGAAGCACAGAGAGCATCATGAAAACCAAGGAACACAACAGGCAGGTCCGTGATACTGTTGTGGAGAAGTTTAAAGCCGGATTTGGATACAAAATGATTTCCAAAACTTTAAACATCCCAAGGAGCACTGTGCAAGCGATCATATTGAAATGGAAGGAGTATCATACCACTGCACATCTACCAAGACTCGGCCATCCCTCTAAACTTTCATCTCAAATAAGGAGGAGACTGATCCGAGATGCAGCCAAGAGGTCAATGATCACTCTGGATGAACTGCAGAGATCTACAGCTGAGGTGGGACAGTCTGTCCATAGGACAACAATCAGTCATACACTGCACAAATCTGGCCTTTATGGAAGAGTGGCAAGAAGAAAGCCATTTCTCAAAGATATCAATAAAAAGTGTTGTTTAAAGTTTGCAACAAGCCACGTGGGAGACACACCAAACATGTGGAAGAAGATGCTCTGGTCAGATGAAACCAAAATCGAACTTTTTGACAACAATGCCAAACGATATGTTTGGCGTAAAGGCAACACAGCTCATCACCCTGAACACACAATCCCCACTGTCAAACATGGTGGTGGCAGCATCATGGTTTGGGCCTGCTTTTCTTCAGCAGGGATAGGGAAGATGGTTAAAATTGATGGGAAGATGCATGAAGCCAAATACAGGACCATTCTTGAAGAAAACCTGTTGGAGTCTGCAAAAGACCTGAGACTGGGACAGATTAATCTTCCAACAAGACAATGATCCCAAAAATAAAGCAAAATCTATAATGGAATGGTTTACAAACGTATCCAGGTGTTAGAATGGCCAAGTCAAAGTCCAGACCTGAATCCAATTGAGTGTAATGTATGTAGTACAGTTTATATAGCGTCTTGTGCTTGGGTGCGATGAATATACATGAGACACAGGTTTGATATAGAAAAGTCCTGTATTACTTCATACAAGTTGGCAGAAATAGTCACACAGTTTGCAGACACAGAAGCAGGAGACACAGCAGGCCAGAGTAATCTAAGCTCAGCAAATACTCTCCAACACAGATTCAGGATCTTCTTCTCTGTTACCGTAAGTCCATGCAAACGTGGGTCTTTCAAAGAGCAGAGTTCAGAGTCCACAAGTGCTTCAGAGTTCCTCAGTAGGAATAGCTGGAGTACAAGGTCCAAGGCTTACAGGAGTCAAGTCACAGGTTCACTGCAGGCTAAATTCTGAAGCACTGATTGCTCAGCTGTGGCTGCTTAAGAAGCAAAGGAGAGAATCAGGGCGGGAACATGCAAGCTGGAAACTCCATTTTGACTGAGGGCAAGATAGCTGCAGAAAGACAGAAAGTAAAATGGCTGACGAACAAACTGAGTTTCAGGAATATATACATAGAACCTTACATTGAGAATCTGTGGAAAGAGCTGAAAACTGCAGTTCACAAACAATCTCCATCCAACCTCACTGAGCTCGAGCTGTTTGCCAAGGAAGAATGGGCAAGAATTTCAGTCTCTCGATGTACAAAACTGATAGAGACATACCCCAAGCGACTTGCAGCTGTAATCGCAGCAAAAGGTGGCGCAACAAAGTATTAAGTTAAAGGGGCTGAATAATATTGCACACCCCACTTTTCAGCTTTGTATTTCCACAAAAATTTAAAATAACCAATAAATTCCGTTCAACTTCACAATTGTGTCCCACTTTTTCTAGATTCATCACCAAAAATTTAAATTTTGTATCTTTATGTTTGAAGCATATGTGGGAAAAGGTTGAAAAGTTCCAGGGAGCCGAATACTTTCGCAAGGCACTGTACGTGCAACGCTGACAGCTTCTGTAGCATGCAGATGCTGCTTCATCTGCATGCTATAGAAACAATCAGGCCAAAATCATTGTCCCATAGTGGGACAAAGTGTAAAACTTAGAATGAAGTAAAAAAAAATATTTTTTAAATAATTGTAAAATATAATAAAAAAAAATCAATATTTATTCTATCACTAAATAAATACTTGAATAAAAAAAAATCTAAACAATAAAAGTACACATATTTGGTATCGCCGCGTCCGTAACGACCCGACCTATAAAACTGTCCCACTAATTAACCCCTTTAATGAACACCATTAAAAAACAAGGCAGAAATCAATGCTTTATCATCATACCGCCGAGCAAAAAGTGGAATAACCCGCGATCAAAGACGGGTATAAATAAACATAGTACCGCTGAAAATGTCATCTTGTCCTGCAAAAAACGAGCTGCCATAAAGCATCATCAGCGAAAAAATAAAAAAGTTATAGCTTTCAGAATAAAGTGATGCAAAAACAATTATTTTTTCTATAAAATAGTTTTTATTATATAAAAGCGGCAAAACATAAAAATATAAATGAGGTATCACTGTAATCGTACTGACCCGAAGAAAAAAACTGCCTTATCAATTTTACCACACGCATAACGGTGTAAACGCCCCCCTAAAGAAATTCATGAATTGCTAGTTTTTGCTCATTCTGTCTCCCAAAAATCGGAATAGAAAGTGATCAAAAAATGTCATGTGCCCAAAAATGGTACCAATAAAAACGTCAACTCGTCCTGCAAGAAACAAGACCTCACATGACTCTGTGGGGCAAAATATGGAAAAATTCTAGCTCTCAAAATGTGGTGATGCAAAAACAATTTTTTGCAATAAAAAGCATCTTTTAGTGTGTGACAGCAGCCAAACATAAAAACCCGCTATAAAAACGAGCTATAAATAGTAAATCAAACCTCCCTTTATCCCCCCCTTAGAGAAAAATAATAATATAAAAAAATGTATTTATTTCCATTTTCCCATTAGGGTTGGGGCTAAAGTTAAGGTTGGGGCTAAAGTTAGCATTGAGACTAAAGTTAGGGTTAGGGTTGCGGTTAGAGTTGGGGTTAGGATTACGGTTACGGTTGGGATTAGGGTTAGGGTTGGGATTAGGGGTGTGTTGGGGTTTGGTTTGGAGGTAGAATTAGGGGGTTGCCACCGTTTAGGCACATCAGCGGCTCTCCGCATGTGACAAGGCGTCTGATCTCAATTTCAGCCAATTTTGCATTTAAAAGTCAAACGGCACTCCTTCTCTTCCAAGCTCTGCCAAGCACCCAAACAGTGGTTTACCCCCACATACAGGGTATCAGCGTACTCAGGACAAATTGCACAACAAATTTTGGGGCCCAATTTCTCCTGTTACCCCTGGGGAAAATAAAAAATTGAGGGTGAAAATATTTTTGTGAAAAAAATGATTTTTTATTTTTACGGCTCTACGTTATAAACTTCTGTGAAGCACTTGGGGTTCAAAGTGCTCACCACATATCTAGATAAGTTCCTTAGGGGGTCTACTTTCCAAAATGGTATCACTTGTGGGGGGTTTCCACTGTTTAGGCGCATCAGGGGCTCTCCAAACGCGACATGGCATCCGATCTCAATTCCAGCCAATTTTGCATTGAAAAGTCAAACGGCGCTCCTTCCCTTCCGAGCTTTGCCATGCACCCAAACAGTGGTTTTCCTGCATATATAGTGTATCAGCGTACTCAGGACAAATTGTACAACAACTTTTGGGGTCCAATTTCTCCTGTTACACTTGGTAACAAAAAAAAAAAAAAAGATTGGTTCTGAAGTGAATTTTTGAGAAAAAAGTTAAATGTTCATTTTCTTTTAAACATTCCAAAAATTCCTGTGAAGCACCTAAAGGGTTAATAAACATATTGAATGTGGTTTTGAGCACCTTGAGGTGCAGTTTTTAGAATGGTGTCACTTTTGGGTAATGAATGGGTATCCTGCAGTAAATAAATAGTAGTAATATATTAAAATAAAAAAGTGTAAAAGCTATTCCATTGCAACAAAGTGTAACCAATCAGGATGGTCCATAACTCTACTAACTCACCTTACTGTACACCAGCAGGCCTCAAAATAGATGGGGGAAGAGAAGAACCTGATTGGGTTTTCACAGTGATCTGCTGTGAAGACACTGAGCTTGAAATACGGTGACCTCATCACTGACATTTTCCCACAGTCCAGAGGTCAACGCAGTTCAGGCCGGCTGGGAGCGCAGCCTCAGTGACATCACCGCTAGTCACTGAAGCTGCGCTCCCAGCAGCTCATTCACCAGTGGTTTTCAGCTGGGACGGTCGCATCTTGGCACCGTGCAGGTTGAAAACTGTTTTATCCCCCAGACATAGATTACGGCGTGGGACAGAACGATGGACAGGTATGGTATATTGTTGTTTTTTTATTTTACTTTTATTACAGGAGAACGAGGGCTTCGCTGGAATTAGGCGTTTAAATAAAAATGGAAAACTGTGTTTACTCTGATTTCAAATAAAGGACTTTATTCTGGCTGTGTTTATTTACAATACAGCTATAGGATTAGTAATGGATGGGTGTCTAAGGCTGGTTTCACACTTGTGGATGGAGGTGCTGCGAGGGCTGTGTACTTCCTCCGTGAAGCTCCGCCCACCGCCGCACCTCCTCCAGTCAGCTCCGCCTATGTCTGCATGCGTTCTGCATGCTGCGGCCTGAGTACCAATATTTAATATGGGTACGAAGGGCCATGCGGATGCCTCCGCATGCATCGTTTTGACAGTGCGGCGACTGCAACAAATTGCAACAGGTTGTGTTCGGTGCAGGTCGCCGCACTGTCAAAATGACGCATGCGGAAGCATCCGCATGGCCCTGAGTACCCATGTTAAATATAGGTACTCAGGCTGCATGCAGAACACATGCTGACATAGGCGGAGCTGACCGAAGGTGCTGCAGTGGGCAGAGCTTTATGGAGGAAGTACGCAGCCCTCCGCAGCACCTCCAAACACAATTGAGAAACCAGCCTTATAGACGCTTCTCCATTACTAAGCCTTGGTCTTGACGTCACCTGACAATACAAAGGTGACATCAACCCCACAAATATTACCCCACTGGCCACCTTTACAGGGCAAGTGGGAAGAGACTGGCAAAGCTTCAGAATTGGTGAATCTGTACCTTTTCTGGGCAGCTGCGGGCTGCTGTTTTTAGGCTGGGGGGCCTATATCAATGGCCCCTTACCAGCCTGAGAATACCAGCCCCCAGCTGTGAGCTTTAGCAATGCTGGTTGCCAAAAATGGTGGGGACCCCACACTGGTTTTTTTAATTAAATAATTTTAAAAAACAGCGTGGGGACCCCTCTATTCTTGATAACCAACCTTGCTAAAGCTGAGGGTTGCAGCCCCCAGCTATGAGTTCTGCCTGGTTGGTTAAACAAAATAGGGGGGAACCCACGCCGGTTTTTTCATTCATTTAGTTATATCACAGGCGGTGGGGGAGGAATACCCCGATCATCCGCTCCTGCTGTCACTGTTATTAGCGGCAGGTGTCAGATGGGAGTAATAGTCCCAAAAGGCCCCAGCTGCTGTCATCGTTCTGACTTTAATATAACTTTCATCAGTCTCCTCTGATCGCTGGCAGAGCAGGGGAGGATGAGAGCCGCGTTCAGAACCGGCCTGGGAACAGCGCTGACTGTAGTGCTTCTTCACCGGCGGCCAACCGTGTGGTACTGATGTGGCACGCGGTTGCCACAAGCGTGCCGCAAGTAAACACATGGACACTGATATCTCCGGTACCTGCTGGCATAGAGCGAGGTTAGTTATTAGTTAGGGACCATCCTCACTGGGTACACCTTGTTGTGGTGGGATGGCTTTTGTGCTTTTTGATTAAAATCATATGTACTAAGCACCGTTTTTGTTTTTACATGTATTACTACCATTTACTTTCGTGCAATTGTCTTTTTGTTTTTATCCTAGGTTATATTTGTTTGTTAATGGCCAGTGTGACAAAATGGAAAGCTGATGTAAAACAATTAAGGATACAAATCAGATAATGGCCACAAATAGCGGTATTCCTCATGTACAATATAGTGGCTCACTCTGAAATAAATCGACATGTCATCAAGCACAATGATGAAACTGGATCTTATATGCAAAACCCAAAGAAAGAGAAGACATGCATAATTTTAATATTTTATTTTACACAACATATTTCAAAATGTAATTTACAGGCTGCTCCCATCATTATGTTCAGAGCATTGATAGCAAACAATGCATTTTTGGTGACTGGAAAAGAAATCTGATTACAACGGTTATTACCACTATTTAGATGATGCACAAATTACAGCTGGAATATTAGAAGGCTGATGTGCTCTGCTGCAAACAAGGGCGGCGTGTATCCAGACAGCTTCACAAGACGCATTTCGGTCTGCTGAATGAGGTTACACGCGTTAGAGATTTGCTGTAATTGATGTGGATAGCTTTAGCCTTTAGTCTGTGCGCATATATTTGCCTCTATAGCGTATAAAAGTTCCCAACATTATAGTTAGACGAGTCTGCAGCACTTTCTAAAGAAACCTCCTCAACAGAGATTACTCTACAGCTGTGAAAATGATAAACATCAGCAATGTACCATAGCGCTCCAGTGAGTAAATCGCTGTATTCCCCCTCACTGATCATCCACGTGCGTTTTATTTTGTTACTGCAGTCAATATTATATAATGCAGACTTCATAACATGGTCAAGATGTCCCCTAAATTTTTCTTTAAAAATTGGTCCTCTACTTAAAAGTTAATTGAAAAATGTGATTAATTAAAAAAAAAAAAGGGCTGATTTGGGCGATTGATCAGTTTAAATCGAGTAGTCGCTTTAGGGTATGTGCACACGTTGCAGATTCACTTGCGGATTTTGCTAAATCAGCAGGTAAAATGACCTGCGCTTTACCTGCGGATTAAGAGCGGATTTCTATAATGGACCAGGAGTAAAACCGCTGCGGATTCCGCACAAAGAATTGACATGCTACGGATTCAAATCCGCAGCAAATCCGAGCGGAAAAATCTGCAGCACGGGCACAGCGGGTTTTTTTTTTACATTGATTCTAATGGTACTGTACAACGCAGCAGGGCCAAATCCGCAACGTGTGCATTCACCCTAAAGAGAACCTGTCACCAGTGTAAAACTACAACCTTATTCAGCCCCAGTGCTACATTCCATAAATGCTTATATAACCCCCAAAAAACCTTTTGAAGTTTTCCCGCACTGTATGGAAATCAGGTTGGGTTAGTCCGATGGGAATGACTTCTGGCCTCTCCATCCCTCCCTCGGCCGCTGCTCACCATCCTCCTTAATTGACCTGGAGGTTGCCTCCTGTCATTGGTGAAATCTTATGCCAGCGCACTGTTTTGCCATACTGCGAGCGCATGCGCAGTTATGGTTTCAGCTCTGCCCGCAGTAGGGCTAAGCAACATGCACAGGAGCAATCTGCGATTTCTGTGCGCACTCGCAAGATTTCGCCTAGCAATGTAGATGATGCAAGGTGTCTCCCCATCAAGTGATGGAGGAGGATGGCGAGCAGCTGCTGGGGGAAAGGGATGGAGAGGCCCAAAACCGCGCCCAGCGGACCGGATTTCCATACAGCGCGGGAGAACTTCAAAAAGGTTTTTGGAGGTTATACAGGGAAGTCAGGGGTTATATAAGCATTTATGGACTGCAGACCTGGGGCTGAATAAGGTGATAGTTTTACATAAGAAAACTGGTGACAGGCTCCCTTTAACAAACACTTCCCAAAAGATATAGTCTTTAAAACAGAGTTTACCTTAGCAACAAGTCTGTCAACTCTAACAGCAAACCTTAGTTATAAGGAGGAAATAAATCCAACACTTGCTGCAAAAACCCAATCCGCTAATTGTTATACGACATGAGACCTACAGCCAATCAGCAGCCGCTATTGAGCCGCTCACTTCCTTCATAGAGAACCTCGGATGTCCTGGGGAGGTGCAAGCACTGCAGCCCATTAGCAGTTGCCGACCGGCAGCAGGGCTCACGTGGTATATCATCAGATGAGCATCAGGAGATCTGGGACCAACATCGCTGGAATGGCGCTGGTACAGGAGACAAGTATAGATTTTTATTTTACAAAGGAAACGTAGAATATAAAAAGGGGTAGTGGACAATCCCTTTAAACATTGAGGTGTACACGTTCAGGATTATTCGCGTTTTTTTCGCGGGAAAAAACACGTAAAAAACGCATGAATTAAGCATCCTATCATTTAGAATGAATTCTGCAATTTTTGTGCACATGGTGCGTTTTTTTCCGCGAAAAAAACGCATCGCAGAAAAAGAAGCAACATGTTCATTAATTTCGCGGAATTCTAGCGTTTTTTCCCGCTATATTATTGACCTAGAAAGTTCAGGGAAAAATCGCGGTAAAAACACGCAAAATCCGCGCGTTTTTGCCGCGAAAAAAGTCCGGATTTGCTCAGGAAAATTCTGCACACATTCCTGAACGTGTGCACTTAGCCTGAATGAAATAACTCAGCAGTTCATATTAAAGCTTGATCGGGTTCAGGCTGACTACCATGGAGGGTGAAATATTAGCAACAACCATTTCAATGTAACATCTCAGCTGGCATTATTAATCAGATTATTTGAGAAAAATGGTTTTGGTTAAAAGTGTTGGAGTCAAGACTCATAGAAGGGTGAAAAACTAAGTAGCAGACATTCTAAGTCAATATGTTAGTTGGCATTAGCAATCACATTTTCTACACATATATTTTAGTTACTATTATCGGAGCCAAAATTTTTAACGGAACATGATTAATAATAAAACAGCTGCCTGCCACAAAAGGTGATCCGAACGTACTGCATCCATCTCAGCTTTACATGTACACACATCTCTCCCGATCAAAGAACCTAAAAAAATCAGTAAATGTAGAGGAAAACCAGTATGGTGTGTTCTAGGCTGTAATAACGTGAACGCTGACATACACTACTACAAAGGCACTGCACATTGGATTCAGCATTACCAGCATACACGGCGTGGCGAGTGCTCAGCCCAACAACCAGTATTTTTATTCAGTTTGTATCTCAAAAGGTAAAAAAGCCATAAACTAATGCACCAATACTCAATTACCATCGTAGCCTCCAAACGGTAAGAAGTTACACAGCAAGCAGACATATTGTCATTCTACACACTGAAACCCGGAGTCAGTTCTACATGTGGTCAATACCAATGTGCTTTATTTCAGACAACTGAAGACCTTTATACTGTTCTGTGCAGACGGCTGTCGAAAAGAGATTCTGTGAGAGTGATTTTCATGAGAATATATACGCTCCAAATATAAAGCATATATTTACCAGACTACACAAAATAAAATGCATCCATTATTAAACTGCTCTTAGACCTGATGGGCTCTGGTGTACTTTGAAATTATGAATTAAAATGACTGTAATAATACTTTTTTTTTTTTTTACAAAAGGCATTTTAGGAGGCCAGCTTAAGAGTGAGAATTTATTAGTCGACATTTACTCAGTCTCCACACACCTGGCCTAATAGCTGCAACTTGTACTGAGCAATGCGAGATCTCAGCAGCAAAAGAGGGAGGAGGGACACTGAGGATCTGTCAATCAGGCTTGATGGATAGAGAGATTGCATTTTCATAAAGTTAATACACTCATTCTAGCGTGGCCGAGAGATCGATCTGAAGAAGCACTCCCACTAACATTTTTGTTTAAATTGTACATGCAGGTAATGTAGTGAACAGAGCTGGAAAAAGAAGAGAGCAGTGGGAGGCGAGTATATTAATACACTCATTCTATATTACAACCACATAGACACACAATTAATGAAGAAAAATGTTAGTGGGAGTACTTATTTAATGTATGCGACTTGTACTGTGAAATCTAATGACAGGTCCTCTTTTAGTGGCTCTATCCATTCTCCTTACAGGTCTTTGTTATGAGTTGTATTAGCCATGGAATGACAATTCTGAAGCTTCCTCTTAGAACTTTATGCCATTCCTCCATTATCCCTCCTGAAGGATTACACATCTGCCTATTGGGATGGGGGTTATCCATTAACACTGCATTTTCATCACTGATTGCAATGGTGGCACCCAATTGCTGTTCCTAATTTATTCCTACTGGGAATATGACAAATGAACACAGTGCAAAGTTTAAGAAAAGATGCTCCAACATTGTCATTTTATTGGGAATACAATTACTTATTTTACTGGGTTATTACCAAAACAATCATGCTAGGAAACTGCAACAGTACCCCTTCAGAGAAGACCCAGACAATATCATCATCTCCCAGAGACAGAAGATCACATTGGTGATGCAAAGGGTCATTACTAGTGATGAGCGAGTATGCTCGTTGCTCGGGTGATCTCCGAGTATTTGGAAGTGCTCTGAGATTTAGTTTGTGTCCCCGCAGCTGCATGATTTGCGGCTGCTTGACAGCCTGAATACATGTGGGAATTCCCTAACAGGCAATCCCCACATGTATTCATGTTGTCTAGTAGCCGCAAATCATGCAGCTGCGGGACACAAACTAAATCTCCGAGCATGCCCAAATACTAGGAGATCACCCGAGCAACGAGTAAAATCACTCATCAATAGTCATTACCTTAAACTCTTTTTGCTTAGAAGTTCAAGTTGGATTTTGAAAAATCAATGAGTAATGCTAAAGATCGACATCAAGCCTCTTCATTCTAGAAATCAATGGTGGGCCATTATCAAAAATTACACCACACCAGGTCTCTACCACAGAATATTTTGCTTGGCCTTCCCTCTTCAGGTATGTGTACACCCCAGCTCAGGCCTCTTTCACACATCCGGCGGGCGCCGGCATTTTGCCGCAGCGCCGCATCAGAAAACCTGATGCGCCGCCTGCGTTTTTTTTGCCGGATGGTTTTTGATGCCCGGAGACAACAGAAACCATCCGGCAAAAACAAAAAACGTTACATGCAGCGTTTTGTCCGGCCGCCGGAATGTACAATTCCGCCGCATCCGGACAAAACCGCATACAACGCACTGACATGCGGCGCCATCCGGCGCTAATGCAAGTCAATGCGAAAAAAGCCGCATGCGGCGCATCAGGTTTTCTGATGCGGCGCTGCGGCAAAATGGATGTGTGAAAGAGGCCTTATAGACACCGGCCTACCTGCATCTTTTTTGAAGCAGTAGCCCCTTTTAGGAAGACGCCAGAACGTCGTGACGTCTGCTGTGTTCGCTCTGCCACCGCCTTTTCTTAAAGAACATTTTATACAGAAAATAGCGACAGTTGCTAAACAGACGCCGTCTGAAAAACGGTCATGTCTCTTCTTTTAGTCACTTTATGGCTGCGAAGCCTAAAGCTTTTAAAAGAAGTGAAACAAGATGGAGCAATGTTCATTCTATTTAGCATTTTTATCACTTCTTCAGGCAGATTCCACCTGACAAAGCCGCCATTTGCACAACTCTTTCTTTTCCAAAAACTCTTTCCTATAGTAACAATATTTCGTCACAAAAGCAATAACGTTCTGACGATACAAGAACCGTATGACAAACCTTTCATAATCAAATTGTGCGACTCAACTTCTGGTCCATCGGAACAAGAAAAAAAAAAAATACATGATACAATCACATCGTTTCACCTGGACATCTAAAGCATACGTTTCGCCCCTCCTTCTCTATACAAACATTTGCACCTATAAAAACACCTCCATCAAAGACGGGGAACAAAAATGGGTGTACTTCTTATTCAGGGTCTCTAAAAATGGCACCTTCGTATATAGCAGGCAGCAGATCTTGAACTCATGGTTTGTTATTTTCAATAGTGGTTCTTAATTCTAATATTAGACCTTAGATTCATTCTCGGAGTCTGTATTAGATCATCGTGGATGAAACATTGTATATTCACGGCTCCTGTTGAAATCATTTGCTCTCAGTAGGACGGAATTATACTTAGAGAATATGTGGATTTTATGACATCTATAAGCTCGTTGCGGCCCATATCTCTAGCACTGTTGCGTGTTAATAGTTTGGACCTGTGCAGAACTCAAAATTCTCATATACAAGGCAAGATGACTTTCAAATCTAGAAAGTTTTTGGTAGACAAAAAAAAAAAAAAAAAAAAACAATGAGGTGGCGTCGCTGTGGACAGTAGCAGATGTCACAGAAACAAATCCTTCCGTAAAATAAGGCAAGAAAAAGAAAACTTTTCTTAAAAAAGGCGTTCATGCACTAATATCTAACCAGAATGAGAACGGACGGTCCTGAGTATCGAGGTGAGGAGACGCTTCCTCTGTATTACAACACACCAGTGACCTTAAGGCTGAATATCAGAGTGCTCACTATCACAATTATTTGGCTTATAACATGACAGTGTAATAGCAAAGGGTGGACCCATTTACAAAGTGAGGCAACACGCAATAATTGAAGCAACACGTCTTGGTGACCTTTGTCCGCCATGCTGCGTTACGAGATCGGCTATCGTACAACGTAAAACACAGCGTAAGTTGCGAGAGCTAAAACTTTTTTTTGTGTGTGTGTGTGTAGTATTTTATTGCAAATTGCACTTCACTGGGATGATTGAAAACATTTCTTCGAACTGTCTCGCAGTCCTTAGTCCCTAAGCCCATGTCACCAGTAAAAGGATCTTGATAAAAAGTTTGCTGCTGTGCTGAGCCAACTGCTCCCACCGTCTTGGTGCGCCCCAACACGAGACACCGCTTTATCCTGCTCCTTCATAGGGCTTTCATCCTCAGGTAGGTAATCGGGTAAATCGATGTTCTGCTCCACATCCACAGGAGTGTCTTGAAATGGCACCAGCAACTGTAAGGAACTTGGCAGCATTAATAATCTCATAACAATATTAAAATCAAAGAAAAGCAGAAACATAAACATTAAGCCAATTACTGAACATCTTAAAGAGGATCCCCACCTAAAGACATGAAACCGTGGCGTGACATGGGGCCAAGCTGCTGTTTTCCTTTTCTAATGGCAGTATAATGCCATTTCTGATTTCATCCAGGCAGTGTAGCTGCTCGGGCTAACTATCCCTAACATGTTCAACATGTAGGACTCGGGAGATAGTTTTCAGTGAATGTGAAGTCATTAGAAATGCATCCGCCACCTTCAGCTCAAAAATATTTCCAAAATCTGTCCTTTCCTTAACCCCGAATGAACTAAAATGTTAGGACTTGCCCTCATCATCTCCAGCCTCGATTATTGCAGTATCCTCCTCTCCCAACCAACGCTCTCACCCCTCTCCAGACCACCCATCCTTAAAGGGAGTCCATTAACCCCAAAATACATTTTAACCCCTTAACGACCTGGGGTAATTTTGGTTTTACGGTTTCATTTTTTTGCTCCCCTTCTTCCCAGAGCCATAAATTTTTATTTTTTCCGTCAATATGGCGATGTGAGGGCTTGTTTTTTGCGGGTTGAGTTGTACTTCTGAACGACACCTCTGGTTTTACCATGTCATGTAATAGAAAACTGGAAAAAAAATCCAAGTGCGGTGAAATTGCAAAAAAAGTGCAATCCCACACTTGTTCTTTGTTTTTTTACTAGGTTCACTAAATGCAAAAACTGAGCTGCCATTATGATTCTCCAGGTCATTATGAGTTCATAGACACCAAACATGTCAGGTTCTTTTTTATCTAAGTGGTGAAAAAAAAATTCCAAACTTGGTAAAAGAAAAAAAAAAGTTGCCATTTTCCCAGACCCGTAGAGTCTCCATTTTTCGTGATCTCAAGTTGGGTGAGGACTTATGTTTTGCACGCCAATCTGACATTTTTATTGATACCATTTTGATCGCCCGTTATTGCATTTTATTGCAATGTTGCGGCGACCAAAAAAAAAGCAATTCTGGCATTTCGATTTTTTTCTCGCTACGCTGTTTACAGATTGGATTAATTCTTTTTATATATTGATTGGGTGATTCTGAATGTGGCGATACCAAATATGTGTATATTTGATTTTTTTTTTTTTATTTTGAATGGGGCGAAAGGGGGGTGATTTGAACTTTTATATATATATTTTTTTTATATATTTTTAAAAACATTTTTTTTTACTTTTTACTTGCTTCAATAGTCTCCATGGGAGACTTGAAGCTGCACTTGTCCGATCGCCTCACCACCAGGCGGCGCTCATAGCGATCCAGCAATGACAACCACAAGGGTCTCCTGCTGACGCTGGGTTGTCATGCCAACCCATCGGCAACCCGAGATCATGTGACACGGACACCGATGGGAGGAGGTAATGACGCACTGGCTGCGCGTGCATGTTAAATGCCGCTGTCAGAGTTTGACAGCGGCATTTAACATGTTAACAGCCGCCGGTAATCGCGATTCCACCCACGGCTGTCGGGCACATGTCAGCTGATCTTATCAGCTGTCATGTGCCGGAAAAGGTGCGGGCTCATCGCCGGAACCCGCAGCAAACAGGGGGAGGCGTCCAATGACGAACTATGCCCGTCATTGGATATTAAGGGGTTAAATAGGTTGATGGACTACTTGGTGTGGCCCAGAGAACCCCCCCCCCAAAAAAATAATGCAATTCCGCAATTGATTATTCAGGTTTGTATTCACTGTATGGTAAATATGACTTACTAAACATGATCCTTCAGTTACTGCAAAACCAAAGTTGATTAGTTTAAATAAATATATATATATATATATATATAGTTATTAAGTGGTGAAAAAAATGCAGAAATTCGTATGTAAAAAAAAAAAAGTTTTGCTTGTGTCGCCATTTTCAAAGACCTGTTAGGCTTTCATCATTTGGTTGATGGAGCCGTGAGGACTTGATTTTTCCATTGCCAACTGACAGTTCTTTTATATACCATTTTGGGATAGCTATGATGTTTAATCGGTTTTTTTTTTGCGTATTTCAGGCAAAAAAAAAAGAAAACAAAAAAGCACAATTCTAGAGTTTACATGTTTAGTCTCATTTTTTTCTCACGTATCAAAGCCGGGAAAGATGAAGGCTCAGCTCCTAAACCTTCATCAAAAACACGGACCCGAGATATGACGTCGGTTGAAAATTATATATCAGGAATGGGTTAAAACTACATGATGTGCCAATAAAGCCATCTATAATTTTACCATCTGGTAAAAAAAAAAAAAAAAAGTGAATGTCCGTCAAAACCTGAGCCAGGCATAGGAGGCTCAGTGAGAATGTGACCAACCTCCTCTCCAGCTTCTCCCTTTACGACTTGCTGCGCTTTCATCACTTTGGTAGATGCTATTGCTGTCGCTAAAGCCTATAAAAAAAAAAAAAAGTTATTATTTAGTCAATACACAGGCGCCAGACATCTGTGTATCAGTGAGCTGATAGGTAATTTTTTTTATAATAGATTTGGACCTGAGAGGATCAGCGCTCGATACACATGGCAAAAGAGTCAATGTGGCGCATCCTGCAGGTATTTCATAGACAACTTCCCCTCTCTGAAGCCATGAGGCCACATACTAGAATTCCTAGCAGCCAAGACCCATTGCAGAAAGGACGTGTCCCGAGTCTATGATGTGAGCCCCGATGGCTGACTACAAGCACCAGCAATTCGGTGGAGCTATCCAACATGTTTCGAGGTCCCCCCCAATGACAAATCAAAAAAATAATCGTCCGACATGTTCCCTACATGACAGTGAACTTTTTTGATACTCCAGTCCAAAAGGAAAGTGTTGTAGGAAGCGTCTCCCATGAACACATGAGAGAAGCAACATGGATAGGGAGCCGAGCCATTGTTACCATCGGGGAAGAATAATTTGGATATGCATATATCTAATCTGCGTGAAAAGGGAACTTGATTACACTGGGTGCCATCTGATGGCTTTTGTTAGAGAATAGAGAAAAGAGATTCCTAAAAGCGGGTCAGAAAAGTAGTCCAGAAGGCCACGTCTGCCTCCATCCTGGATAACATCTTACCTCTGCTTTCAAGTCAGACCGAATACGGACAACGCATCTCTGTACCGCCATTTGAAATGTAAAGCTAATGACGCCTTTGATTTTCAGGAGGGCGTCTTCGCAGAGACTCCTACGAGACTGAGGAGACAAAACATTTTTTTAACCAGATATAATTGTACATATAACTACAGACAGTCAGAGAGAAAATGAATGAAGTAAAAATGAACACAAAGAACTAAAAATGCACAAAGCAAGTATAAATGGCGCCTCAGGACCACATGATGCCTTTTTGTCCAGCTACCGCCATTTTCAGCATCTTATTTGTCGCTGGATTTTTTGACTCACAATCGGAGAGCAGCATGAAATACAGACAGAGACCCGGATTTCAGCGATTTGTCACTTACTATGCTTTTTGCTATGGTCTAGATAAAAATCATTGCTTGATCAGCTGCAGCTCTACTAGTCTTCTCAATCATGAGCCGGTTGTAACGCCCAATCACACAGATTGGCAGATTTCTTTCTATGCACCGTGTAGACAGAAATTGGCTAATCAGCAGAAAAAAGATGATGATCAGAGCGCAAAAATATGGAGGACTACATAGCAGGCGCTCATCAGTGAGAGGACTAGCAGAGGTGCAACTGAATAAGAAGCCCAGTAAGTAATACATCGCTGGAATCAGGGTCTCTGACAATACATTATGCTGCTCTCAGATAGGACATCAAAAACCAGTTGATAGATCCTCTTTAATTTGGGACCTCTTCCCTCTTTGTATATTTGGGATATGAAACATTTGGCGGGTTCAGTAACTTTAATGAACTACAATGAAGATAGCAGAACTTATGCATGACCACCTCCACTCTTGTTTTCTGGAGTGCTAAATGTGGAGCTTGAGACCCCCATTTTCCACACCGATAAAAATCTCAAAAACGGACCCCCCCATACACACACTTAGGTATATATGGCAAATACGCCCTTATGTGTCTCATGAATACCTCCATAGGTTTTACCCTGTGTGCAGAATTATTAGGCAAATGAGTATTTAGATCACATCATCCTTTTTATACATGCTGTCCTACTCCAAGCTGTATAGGCTTGAAAGCCAAATGTCAATTATGTAAATCAGGTGATTTGCATCTCTGTAATGAGGAGGGGTGTGGTCTAATGACATCAACAGCCTATATAAGATGTGCTTAATTATTAGGCAATTTCCTTTCCTTTGGCAAAATGGATCAGAAGAGAGATTTGACGGACTCTGAAAAGTCAAAAATTGTGAGATGTCTTGCAGAGGGATGCAGCAGTCTTGAAATTGCCAAACTTTTGAAGCGTGATCACCGAACAATCAAGCGTTTCATGGCAAATAGCCAACAGGGTCACAAGAAGCGTGTTGATAAAAAAAGGCGCAAAATAACTGCCCATGAATTGAGGAAAAAGCATGAAGCTGCCAAGATGCCATTTGCCACCAGTTTTGCCATATTTCAGAGCTGCAACGTTACTGGAGCATCAAAAAGCACAAGCTGTGCCATACTCAGGGACATGGCCAAGGTAAGGAAGGCTGAAAAACGACCACCTTTGAACAAGAAACATAAGATAAAACGTCAAGACTGGGTCAAGAAATATGTTAAGACTGATTTTTCTAAGGTTTTATGAACTGGTGAAATGAGAGTGACTCTTGATGGGCCAGATGGATGGGCCCGAGGCTGGATCAGTAAAGGGTGGAGAGCTCCACTCCGACTCAGACGCCAGCAAGGTGGAGGTGGGGTACTGGTATGGGCTGGTATCATCAAAGATGAACTTGTGGGAACTTTTCGGGTTGAGGATCGAGTGAAGCTCAACTCCCAGACCTACTGCCAGTTTCTGGAAGACACCTTCTTCAAGCAGTGGTACAGGAAGAAGTCGGTATCGTTCAAGAAAAACATGATTTTCATGCAGGACAATGCTCCATCACATGCATCCAAATACTCCACAGCGTGGCTGGCCAGTAAAGGTCTAAAAGAATAAAAAATAATGACATGGCCCCCTTGTTCACCTGATCTGAACCCCATAGAGAACCTGTGGTCCCTCATAAAATGTGAGATCTACAGGGAGTGAAAACAGTCCACCTCTCGGAACAGTGTCTGGGAGGCTGTGGTGGCAGATCAAGCAACTGACAGAATCTATGGATGGAAGGCTTTTGAGTGTCATCGTAAAGAAAGGTGGCTATATTGGTCACTGAATTTTTTTTTTATTATTTTGAATGTCAGAAATGTTTACTTCTACATTTTGTGTTGTTATATTGGTTTACCTGGTGAAAATAAACAAGTGAGATGGGTATATATTTGGTTTTTAATAAGTTGCCTAATAATTCTGCACAGCAATAGTTACCTGCACAAACAGATTTCCTCCTAAGATAGCCAAATCTAACAAAACCCCACTACAACTTCAAAAAATATTAAGCTTTGATATTTATGAGTCTTTGGGTTGATTGAGAACATAGTTGTTCAATAATAAAAAGAATCCTCTTAAATACAACTTGCCTAATAATTATGCACACAGTGTATTGTTTCCCTTCAGATATGATTTAAAAATGTGGCTCTTGAATTTAAAGTTTATGCACCCCTAATCTAGATGGGCTCCCCTGATTTCTCCATGTGTGTATAATAAATAAATAGATTACATCAGGAAGATTCATTTGTTGTCATTCATACACATGCTTACAGTAGCTTAAGAAAGTATACACCCCCTTTGGCTTTTTACCTACCATATATACTCGTGTATAAGCCGAGATTTTCAGCCCATTTTTTAGGGTTGAAAGTCCCCCTCTCAGCTTATACGCGGGTCATATACGGGGATCGGCGGTGGAGGAGGAGCGGGGGTGTCGGATCATACTCACCCCTCCGCCGGCGCGGTCTCTGTAGCCCCCCTGCTTCTCCCACGATCTCCGGCTCCTTCCTGCAACGGTCACATGGTACCGCTCATTAAAGTCATGAATATGCACATATTCATGACTTTAATGAGCGGTGTGACCGCTGTAGGAAGGCAGAGCTGCGGAAACCGCCGGGAGAAGAGGAGACGCTGCAGAGAGAGACGCGCCGGCGGAGGGGTGAGTATAGCGATATTCACCTGTCCCGTTCCACCGCTGCTCCGACCTCCTCGTCCGATTTTGAATGTTCACGCAGAGGGCGCGATGACGTCGTTAGTGAGCGCCGCGCCCCCAGCCTGATCATTCACTGCCGAGGACCTGGAAGCGAGTGCAGTGCGCAGCGGTGGAGCGGTCCGGTGACAGGTAAATATCTCAGGTGCCGGGGTCCTGAGCGACCGGTGACACCGGCACCTGTCCCCCATAGCGCGCAGGTGTCACCGCCTGCTCAGGACACCGGCACCTGGCCCCCAGCGACGAGAGGTGAGTATGTTATTTTTTTGCAGCAGCAGCAGCATAAGGGACATACTATGGGGCATAATCTGTGCAGCATATGGGGGCCTAATCTGTGGAACATATGGGGGCCTAATCTGTGGAACATATGGGGGCATAATCTGAGAAGCATATGGGGCATAATCTGTGGAACATATGGGGGCCTAATCTGTGCAGCATAATCTGAGAAGCATATGGGGGCATAATCTGTGGAGCATATGGGGGCCTAATCTGTGGAACATATGGGGGCGTAATCTGTGCAGCATATGGGGGCCTAATCTGTGGAACATATGGGGGCCTAATCTGTGGAACATATGGGGGCATAATCTGTGGAGCATATGGGGGCCTAATCTGTGGAACATATGGGGGCATAATCTGTGCAGCATATGGGGGCATAATCTGTGGATCATACGGGGGCATAATCTGTGCAGTTTATGGGGCCTAATCTATGGAGCATATGTGGGCAGAATCATTTTTTCACCTTAGGCTTATACGCGAGTCAATAAGTTTTCCCAGTTTTTTGTGGCAAAATTAGGGGGGTCGGCTTATACACGGGTCTGCTTATACATGAGTATGTACGGTATTTTGTTACATTACAACCTGTGTTTAATTATTTCTCTAATTCGATCTGTGTGTGACGTATCAGCACTAAATAGTCTAAGTTGGTGACGTGAGAAAAATATAGGCATAAATTCAATTTATGGGATCAAATAACTAAAACTTGGTATGTGCATATGTATTCACCCCTTTTACTATGAAGCCCCTAAAAATTTGTGGTGCAAGCAATTACCTTCATAATTCACATGCATAGTGACAAGAAGTCCACCTGTGTGCAATCTAAGTGTCACATGCCTGTCAGTATAATAATAATAATCTTTATTTATATAGCGCCAACATATTCCGCAGCGCTTTACAGTTTAACAGTTTCAAAACCAAAGTCGTAAGTAACAACGTTAACAATACAATAATTAAAGCAAAATATGCCGCCCCTGCTCGTGAGAGCTTACAATCTACAATGAGGTGGGGGAGATACAAAGTACAGGTGTGTATATACAATGGTGCATTTACAATGATGGTCCAGCAATCTTGAGGGAGTGAGGGATGGATGAAGATAGTAAATGGGCTACACACACACTCAGGGTGGATTGATTTAAATCACGCCGATTTAAATCAACGATTTAAATCATGATTTAAATCAAATGATTTTTTTCTATTTAAATCAGATCGATTTAAATCGTGATTTTAATCATGATTTAAATCACTGATTTAAATCAAAAGATTTTTTTAATATAAATCACGATTAAAATCTAAAACTTTCAATCATTGTTCAATTAACTCCACACTTCTAGCTTGGTTTCACTTTCTGTAGCTTGGTTTCAGTTTCTTTTTCCATTCAGTTGACATGCCCAAACTTGTTGGATAGTCAGTCAGCAGTACTTGGCTGTAGTAACAATCAAACTTCAGAAGTGATCTGCGTGAGCCATGGCAGGTCGTAAGAGAGACCCTATTTGGGTTCATTTTGTTGAGATGCCAGCAGAGCTTGGAAAGAAAGGTGGGAGAGCAAAGTGCAAATACTGTCAAAAGGATATCCAAGGACTTGTTTGCCGTTTGAAATCACATTATGAAAACTGCAACCAGAAGGGAAATGAAGATGTTGATAGTGATACAACTAATGTCAATGAACCCCCACAGCTTCTTATGCACCAGGACCCTAGCACTAGTGGTAAGTCTGGCAATTACAACCTATTTTAACAGACGTTTTACTGGGATGGTTAAAGTCTATGAAAAGAAAAATTTCTAGCACTAGTTCTGGAGTATAGAATTTAAATTTATGTTAAGGCAATATTTCACAGAAGATTAACGTTAAGTAAAAATAAAAGAGTGTGTATACGCCTATTTTTTTTTTTAATTGTAGGCTACAATTCACTTTTGAAGTCTGCCAAATTGACCATTTTTAAAAAAAAAAACATTTTTAAAACTTTTGTGACATAATTTTTTTCAGTTGCTCTGATATTACTAGTATTACAGCAACTTCACCGGAAACTTGAGTAGCATAACTTTTGAGACAGCCCTTATAGGACGAGGACCATTACATTGTTCAAAAAGTTTGTTTCAAAATATTTTCGTTATATTTCTTCAAATACGCAGTCGAATTATATTTTTAATTACTGTGCTTTCAGGGTCAAATATGGCTTGTGCTGCACGTGACAATCAATATCTGGGTACAACTTCAACAAAGCAGCCCAACAAAAAACTTTGCATGCAAAGTGTAGAAAAATTCCTCTTAAAGACTACGACGAGCCAGAAAGAACATTTTGATGAATTAATTGCTAAATTCATATTTGCAACCAATTCTTCTTTCCGACTAGTTGAACACCCATTGTTTGTACAAATGATCGAAGGAATAAGACCAGGCTACAAACCACCAAGTAGATTTGATATCTCAGGAAAACATCTTCAGGCTGTATACAACAAAGAAAGAGCGGCTTGTACAAAATATTTGAAAGACAAAGTTGTTAACATGAGCTTGGATGGTTGGAGCAACATCCATAACGACCCCATAATTTGCACTTGTGTCACAACAGAAGATGGTGAAACTTACCTTACAGACACAATCGACACATCTAGAAATTCACATACTGCTGAATATTTACTTGAAATTGCTAAGAACTCAATTCACCAATGCCAAGAACAGTTTGGATGTAAAGTAAGGAGCTTAGTTACTGATAACGCAAGCAATGTGGCAAAAATGCGAGCGGAACTGGCACATGAGGATGACACAAATTTCATTACATACGGTTGTTCTGCCCATTTGTTGCATCTTTTGGCAAAAGACCTGCATATTTCGGGTGTCAAGGAACATGTTGTAGAAATTGTTAAATATTTCCGCAATAATCATTTTGCACATGCAACCTACAAGGAAATGGGAGGACTGAAGTTGGTTCTACCACAAGATGTTAGATGGAATACCTTGGCTGAATGCTTGGAACTGTTTATTAACAACTGGTCAAAATTAGTGTCCATTTGCGAAACACATCGGGATAAAATTGATGCTAATATACGAAGCAAAGTATTAAATCTTGGTGTGAAGAGAAATGCCGAGGACCTTTTGGAAAGGTTAAAGCCAATATCTATTGCGTTGGATAAAATGCAGAAAGATACTGCAACCATAGCTGATGCCACAGAAGTTTGGAAAGATTTAGAAGGTTCGCTAGATCGCTTGAACCTCTCAAACAATGTAAAGGTTGCAATACACCACCGCAAGGACCAAGCATTAAAAGAAGAACACTATTTAGCCAATATCTTGCATCCCATCTACAGAGGGAAAAAACTATCTGAGGCGGAAATCAACTCTGCAATGGAGTGGCTCGCCAATACTAACCATGACATTGTGGCAACTGTGCTGAAATTGAAGTGTGAATCTGCACCATTTCAAAAATACATGTTTGCAGATAACGTCGTTAATGAACTAAAACCACTGGACTGGTGGAAGTCGCAATCACTTGTTCTTCCAGCGAAGATAATAAATATAGCTACTCAGCTACTGACTGCATCGGCTTCATCGGCAGGAGTAGAGAGATTGTTTTCTTCATTTGGTTTTGTGCACACAACAGTCCGAAACCGCTTAGGAACTGCTAAAGCAGGACAACTAGTTTTCCTATTAAAAGTCCTAAATAAACAGTAGGCTTAAAGGACTGATGTATTCACTGAAGATGTTTGCTTACTTCAAACGTTAGAGATAGGCTATTGTTAAAAAGTAATTACTCACTGTAGTTCAATTCTGATTGTTTAATAGTGCAAATAAAAATTATTAGGTTTCATAATCATCAACTGTTTTAATATTTTTATTTGTGTAAAATAATTTGATTTGCAAAAAGACAAAGTTTTGCTTGTGTACAACTTGATTAAAAAATCCGATTTAAATCAAAAAAATCCGATTTAAATCAAAAAAATTCGATTTTTTTGATTTTTTTTAAAAAAATCATGATTTTTATCCACCCTGCACACACTTACACCTAGAATGACTTTGATTAGTGAACGTGATAGGCCGCTCTGAACAAATGTGTTTTGAGGGAGCACCTGAAACTATGCAAATTGTGGATAGTCCTAATTTCTTGGGGTAGAGCATTCTAGAGGACTGGCGCAGCGCGGGAGAAGTCTTGGAGTCGAGAGTGGGAGGTACGGATTAGTGCAGAGGTTAGTCGAAAGTTGTTTGCAGAGCGCAGCAGTCGGTTAGGCTAGAAATGGATAGAAATGGATGAAGAGATGTAGGGAGGTGCAGCACTATGGAGAGCTTTGTGGGTGAGAACAAGTACTTTGAATTGGATCCTATGATGAATGGGCAGCCAGTGTAAGGACTGGCGAAGAGCGGACACATCCGAGTACCGATTAGCCAGATGGATGACCCTGGCTGCTGCATTAAGTATGGACTAGATAGGGGAAAGTCGATTAATAGAGCGTTACAGTAGTCCAGGCGGGAGTGGATCAGGGCGATGGTGAGGGTTTTTGTTGTTTCCATGGTGAGAAAAGGGCAGATTCTAGAGATGTTCTTTAGGTGTAAGCGTTAAGAGCGGGCAAGAGATTGTATATGGGAGGTGAAGGAGAGATTGGTGTCAAACATAACACCCAGACAGCGCGCCTGCAGCCGGGGTGTTATTATGGTGCCACCCACGGAGAGGGAAATGTCAGATTTAGGGAGGTTAGTAGACGGTGGGAGAAGAAGTTCAGTTTTGGAGAGGTTGAGTTTCAGATAGAGAGAGGACATGATGTTGGAGACGGCGGACAGACAGTCACTGGCGTTCTGCAGTACAGAGGGGTAATGTCGGGGGATGACGTGTATAGTTGTGTGTCATCAGCATAAAGATGGTACTGAAAGCCAAATCTGCTGATGGTCTGTCCAATTGGGGCCGTGTAGAGAGAGAAGAGAAGGGGGCCAAGGACTGAGCCCTGAGGTACCCCGACAGCGAGAGGAAGAGGAGATGACGTGGAGCCAGAGAATAAAACACTGAAGGAGCGTTCAGAAAGATAGGAAGAGAACCAGGAGAGAGCAGTGTCCTTAATACCTAATGACTGGAGCCTAGACAGTAGGAGATGGTGGTCAACTGTGTCAAAAGCTGCAGAAAGGTCGAGAAGAATGAGCAGAGAGTGGTCAGTATATACACAACCTTTTCTGAAAGGCCACAGAGGCTGCAACACCATTACGCGAAAGGCACCACTAACCAAACACCATGAAGACCAAGGAGATCTCCAAACAAGTCAGGAACAAAGTTGTTGAGAAGTACAAGTCAAGGTTGGGGTACAAAAAAAGTCTCCCAATCTTTGATGATCCCCCAGAGCACTATCAAATCCATTTTCATCACATGGAAAGAACATGGTACCACAAGAAACCTGACAACAAACTGCCGCTCACCAAAACTCTCAGCCCGGGCAAGGAGGCCATTAATCAGAGAGGTAGCACAGAGACCAAAGGTAACCCTGAAGGAGGGGCGAGTTCCCAAGCAGAGACAGGAGTATCTGTCCATGTGACCACAGTTAGCCGGACACTTCATAGAGGTGGCCTTTATGGAAGAGTGGGCAGAAAAAAGTCTTTACTTACACACAAAAATTGTAAGGCTTGTTTGAGTTTGCCAAATTACATGTTGGACACTTCCTAAATGTATGGAGGAAGGTGTGTGGTCAGGTGAGACCAAAATTGAGCTTCTTGGCAAGCAAGGTAAATGCCTTGCCTGGCTCCAAACCAACACAGCTCATCACCCCCGAGAACACCATCCCCACAGTGAAACATGGTAGTGTCAGCATCATGCTGTGTGGATGTTTTTCGGCAGCAAAGACTGAGAAAATGGTCCGAGTCAAGGGGAAATGGATGGTGCGAAATAAAGGGATATTCTTGAGCAAAACGACTTTCAATTTGTCAGTGACTATAGACTGGGATGGAGGTTCACCTTCCAACAAGACAATGACCCAAAGTATACTGATACAGTAATAAGGGGAAACATGTAAATGTTTTGGAGTGGCCAAGTCAAAGTCCAGACCTTAATCCAAATGAGAATCTGTGGTCAGACTTGAAGATTGCTGTTCACCAGAGGAAACATCTAACTTGAAGGAGATGGAGCAGTTTTGCCTTGAAGAATAAACAAAACTCCCAATGGGAAGATGTGTAACAGTCATAGAGACTTATCCAAAGTGACTTGCAGCTGTTGCAAAAGGAGGCTCTACAAAGTATTGACTTTGAGGGGGTGTGAATATTTTTGCAAGTCACTGTATTTGTAGATTTCCACTCAACTAAAAACTGAGCATAAGGCCCACCTCCGACATCTTTCACAAAACAGGGCGGTCATTTTCACGGGTTTTTCAACTATTTGACCCCACCGAGGAACAGGCTCCTAAAAACTTTGGTGATGTCTACATAAAAAAAAAAAATCTTGCTATTTAAATACAATAGTCCAAGTCCCCTTTCTGATCTTTGGTAATGCAAGAAGCTGAATACTTCATAACATCTGATTTATAAAGCATAGTGCAGTATATAAAACTGGGAAGGATGAAGCTTGATTGAAATCACACAACTGGTCCTCTGGCCTGGCAGCCAAGCTGTTAAATCACATCAAGTATGCTTGGTTAGGCACAGAACAACCTTGACATGTGTTCTCTACTCGTGACTAAAAGGTACAATGCTTACATGCTAAAAAAATAAGAAATCGAAGTAGATAAAGTAAACTGTAAATCATAAGACATGGCTGGAAAGCCAAGAGTTGTTTGCTCCATATGATAAGGAAAGCATTTCCCCTTGGTTAGGCTGTGATTGACTGCAGTGCTCATTGCTAAGCAGTTAGTGTTTAGTTCCCTGTTTATCAGACACCTTGCATGCATGCTGACGGAACGCATCAAAGCAGATGTTGCAACCCTTCAGCAAATCGTAGATCACAAGCGCTCTGCTCTGCACTCACTCCGGAGGAGCCAGACAGTCTTTTCAAACAAGCGGACGGATTTCATACTTGACGGATGAATACTACTTCTGGCAGACACGTGCCTAACGATTTCTTATAAAACAACAGCAGGAGGTAATTTGCATTCATGTTTTGCGCAAGCTTTTGTGATGTGCCGTCAAAGTGGAACTAAGTGGGGCAAACAGGAAAGTGCAAAGAGAAGCAAGCCATGGTACCATCGCAGATGTGGAAAATACAAATAAAATGACTTACCTGGGACCCCCTCTCTGTGACCATAAGACCACCATCACATCAATGCTAATCCTTTAGTTAGAATCAGTAATTATGTCCTTCTTGCAATGTTATTAAAAAGGTTGTCTACTAAGGAGTTATTCACACAACCATTGCAAGAACTGGATTGGTTACGTTCACAGGATTCACATTAGGTTTTGTTTTTTTTACTTTTTATCCCCCGCCCCCCCCCCCCCCCCCCCCCATCTGATCTCTTGTTCTATATAGTGCAATCCCACTGCAGACTGGGCATGGCTTCAGACACAGCAGCAATATGAGCCATCAGCAGGTTCACGGCTGCCATAGTCAGCCTTCAGTAACCCACGATTGCCTTGCTGGTACGGAGGATGAAGAGCGCGCCTGGAATAGAGTCACTTAAAGGCCACTGTCAATCTAAACAGCAGCGATTAGAGCTAGCTCCAGTTACTGCCTTTAGAGGTGGATGTTGGCTGCTCAACACAGCAGGCGCCAAGTCAGCATGGTACGAGCTAAGCTGCTGAGCATGAGCCATACACTTGCACCTGACAGACAAAAATTCGGCACTCCAGATAGGGGCAATGGTGAGGTTTATAATAAAAAGCAATTGAGAATGATAAACCTTTCGGTCAGCAATAGACCTTCATCAGTACCCAGATTGCAATGTTGAGACTGCTGGGAACTCAGCGCTTGTGTGATGCTGCGGCGTTAACCGCTAGTAAATTGCAGGAGAGCTGCAAAACCCATCTACAAAAAATTTTTGGCCTATCTCATCACTAATGTTCTAGAAAGGACATTCCAAAGCTGGCTCGTATTTTTTGGCTTAATTGTAACATGTGTCCAAGTCATAACAGAGAGTTTCTGGGAGAAATCATCAGCCAAATAAAGTCACCAAATGTGCACTTACCGTGTCGTCAAGGCCGTCAATATGCAGGACCACGGTTTTGGCACGTTTATTTGTTGCTCCGAGGAAGAACTGGGCCTTCCGCCGTCTGGAGTTCATCTCATTCGTACAATCTCCACCAGCAGTGCCGGATGACTGTAGAAGATCATAGACTTCTCTAGCAAGTAGCTGTGTGTCCCCTGGTGTGGTGGTCCTGCATGAAGACAAAACTTTTCATATTACATACTACATATACAGCTCATTGACATTAAAGGGATTGGATAGAAAATGAACCATTTAATAGCAGACTATATGCTGAAGGCTCATACTCATCTGCGAAAAAAATGGACGAGGGCAATCCAATGAAAAAAAAAAAATCGGATTGCACTCTGACCAGTGTTAAGCTTTGAGTCACAGCTCATCTGTGATTTTTTTTTCACAGCTGAAATCAGACTGAGAAAAAGAAAACAGGATTTTGGTACTTACCGTAAAATCTGTTTCTCGGAGCGCTCATTGGGGGACACAGAGACCATGAGTGTATGCTGCTGCCACTAGGAGGCTGACACTATGCATATGCAAAAAAAGGTTGGCTCCTCCTCTGCAGTGTACACCCCACCGACTGGCACCAAGCTAACCAGTTAGTGAGAAAGCAGTAGAAGAACTTAATAGAACCAAACAACAAACAAACAATTCATTCATAACAATAACAATCGAAAGAAAGAACAAGAGTTGTAAACATATGGGAGGGTGCTGTGTCCCCCAATGAGTGCTCCGAGAAACAGATTTTACGGTAAGTACCAAAATCCTGTTTTCTTTTTCTCAGAGCGCTCATTGGGGGACACAGAGACCATGGGTGTATGCTGCTGCCACTAGGAGGCTGACACTATGCATATGCAAAAAAAGGTTGGCTCCTCCTCTGCAGTGTACACCCCACCGACTGGCACCAAGCTAACCAGTTAGTGAGAAAGCAGGAGAAGAACTTAATAGAACCAAACAACAAACAAACAATTCATTCATAACAATAACAATCGAAAGAAAGAACAAGAGTTGTAAACATATGGGAGGGTGCTGTGTCCCCCAATGAGCGCTCCGAGAAACAGATTTTACGGTAAGTACCAAAATCCTGTTTTCTCTATCGCTTCATTGGGGGACACAGAGACCATGGGACGTCCCAAAGCAGTCCCTGGGGTGGGAGAAAACATGGCAAGAGACTCCATTCAGGTCGGCAAAGTTCCCAATGCCGTCTGCAAGATCCTTTTGCCTAGGCTGGCGTCCGCCGAAGCATAGGTGTGGACCTTGTAAAATTTGGCAAACGTGTGGATGGAAGACCAGGTTGCCGCTTTGCAAAGTTGTAGGGCGGATGCCCCGTGGTGAACCGCCCAGGAGGCGCCTACAGCCCGGGTGGAGTGAGCCTTAACCCCAGGGGGGGGCACTCTGTTCTTAACCCGGTAAGCCTCCAATATTGCGGTCCTAATCCAACGCGCAATTGTAGACTTGGAAGCCGGCAGGCCTTTCTTCGCGCTCCGTCTGGAATGATGAATAGGAGATCAGACTTCCTGAAGGAAGCCGTCCTATCCAGGTAGGTCCTTACTGCCCGTACCAAGTCTAGCTTGTTCAACGAGCGCTCCAAAGAATGAGTCGGAGCCGGACAGAAGGAGGGCAGGACAATTTCCTCATTCAAGTGGAAAGTGGATACCACCTTGGGAAGAAAGGAAGGCGGAGGCCGCAACACAACCTTATCCTGATGGAGGACTAGGAAGGGGGGGCGACAAGACAGAGCCGCCAACTCTGAAATTAGCCTGATGGAAGTGATCGCTACGAGAAAGGCCACCTTCCAGGACAAAACTGAGAGGGGAACCTCTCTGAGAGGCTCAAAGGGCGCGCGCCTCATAACCTCCAACACAAGATTGAGGTCCCAGGGGTCCACAGGATTCCGATACGGGGGAGCCGTATGCGCCACTCCCTGAAGGAAAGTTTTGACTTGAACCCGAGAAGCCAAGGATTTCTGGAAAAGGATGGAAAGGGCTGACACCTGCCCTTTAAGAGTAGCGAGAGAGAGACCAGCGTCCAGTCCCGTTTGGAGGAAAGCCAAGACGGCTGGGAGCGACAACTTCATTGGCGGGATGATGTTGGACTCACACCAGCGAAAATAGGCCTTCCAGGTTCGATAGTAGACCCTGGAAGACAACGGTTTTCTGGCTTGGATCATGGTGCGGATCACCCGATCTGAGAACCCGGACTTTCTCAGTACCGCGGTTTCAACAGCCACGCCGTCAAATTGAGCGACCGAGAACCCTGGTGGCAGAACGGACCCTGTGACAGAAGGTCTGGCCTGTCTGGGAGTCTCCAGGGGGCGTCCGCCAAGAGATTGACGATGTCCGCGAACCAGGACCTCCTGGGCCAATCTGGCGCGATCAGAATGACCGGCACCCCTTCCGCCTTGATCTTCTTCAGCAATCTGGGAAGAAGGGGAAGCGGCGGGAATACGTATGAAAGAGCGAACCGTGACCAAGGAATGCCAGAGTGTCTACGTCCAATGCCAGAGGATCGCGGGACCTGGAGACGAACAGTGGAACTTTCCTGTTGAGCCGGGACGCCATGAGGTCCACATCCGGGGTCCCCCATCGAAGGCAGATCTGACGGAAGATGTCCGGATGCAGGGACCATTCTCCTGCCGCAAGACCCTCGCGACTGAGGAAGTCGGCGGCCCAGTTGTCCACGCCGGGAATATGCACCGCGGATATTGCGGGAACCGTCGCCTCCGCCCAAAGGAGGATCTTGGATACTTCGGCCATCGCCAGAGAACTTCTGGTCCCCCCTTGGTGATTGACGTATGCCACAGCCGTGGCATTGTCCGTCTGAATTCTGACTGGCAGACCCCTGAGAAGCGATTCCCAGTGACGGAGCGAGAGAAATATGGCCCTGATTTCGAGGATGTTGATCGGTAGGGAAGATTCCTGTGCCGACCAACGACCCTGAGCCGTCAGGTGCCGAAAAACTGCCCCCCAGCCTAGGAGGCTTGCATCCGTCGTTATGATCTGCCAGTGGACTGGCAGGAAGGACCGTCCCTGGAGGATGAGGGGGGATGACAGCCACCAGTTGAGAGACTGCTTGACCCTGCAAGGGAGACGAAGCAGACGATCTAACGATCTGACGGACCTGTCCCACCGAGACAGGATAGCCCGCTGAAGAGGTCTCAAGTGGAACTGAGCAAAGGGAATTGCCTCTGAGGCCGCAACCATTCTGCCCAGCACCCTCATCGCTGACCAGAAGGAAGGAAGCTGAGGGCTCTGCAAGGACCGAACACCCTGCTGGAGGATTGATCTCTTCTCCTTGGGGAGGAAGACCTTCGACTGTCGGGTATCGAACAGCATGCCCAGGAAGATCAGATGCTGAGAGGGAACAAGGCAGGACTTCTTCCTGTTGATGATCCATCCGAACCGGGCCAGGGAGTCGAGAACGATGGACAGGCTTTCTTGAGCCTGGGGGAGGGACGGAGCCTTGATGAGAATGTCGTCGAGGTAAGGAATGAGAACCAGACCTCGAATCGTCAAGGTGGCCATCAGTGCCGCCATGATCTTTGTAAAGACCCTGGGAGCGGTTGCAAGGCCGAAGGGCAGGGCGACAAACTGAAAATTACTCTGCCGAACTGCGAAACGCAGGAACCTCTGGTGGGCTGGGCAAATTGGGACATGGAGGTAGGCGTCTTGGATGTCTATGGAACACAGAAATTCCTGAGATTCCATCGACGATATTACTGAACGAAGAGACTCCATCCTGAAGTGACGCAGGCGAACTCTCCTGTTCAGTAGCTTGAGGTCCAGGATGGGACGGACCTTGCTGCCTTTTTTTGGCACAACAAACAGGTTTGAATAAAAACCTGTGAAAAGTTCTCGCTCTGGAACAGGGACGATAACTCCAGCACTGAGAAGGGAATCGATGGATGCAAAGAAACCCAACACCAGAGAAGGGTCCTTTGGGGGGCGGGATTCGAAGAACCGATCTCTTGGGCGGGAAGTGAACTCTATTTTGTATCCTGAGGATACGACCTCCCTGACCCAAGCGTCCTCCACCAAGTCGAGCCACACGTCCCTGAACAGCAGGAGACGATCGCCGAGTTTGGGAGGAACGCTGGACTCCGGGGCCGAGTCATGCCGAGGAAGATCTGCCAGGTCTTGGTCTGGTGGACCTACCCTGGGAGTTATTGGAACGCCAGGAGGGGGTGGGCCGAAAGGAAGCCTTCCTCTTAGCCTGGCGATTCTGCGGTCTACGTTGACCGGAGGAATCCTCTGACCCCTGAAAACGGCGAAAAGGCCGAAAAGAGCGGAACTGCCTTCTTTGGATGGGTTTGTGAGGCTTTGACTGAGGGAGAAGGGAGCTCGTGCCCCCCGTTGCGTCCTTAATGATCTGATCCAACCTGTCCCGAACAGATGTTCTCCCTGAAAAGGAAGACCTGTGAGCGACTTTTTAGACGAAAGATCAGCCTGCCATGCTTTGAGCCAGATGTTCCTCCGGATGGCCACAATATTGCTGGATGCCTGCGCCGCGCAGGAAGCTACATCCAGCGAGGCAGAAACTACATATTGCCCAGCTTGTGAGATTTGGTCTGCGAGCTCCGCCAGCTCTCTGGCAGGGGCTCCGGCCAAGATGCCCTTACGGAGCTGTTTAGACCATCTGGCTATAGCCTTTGAGACCCAAGTAGACGCAAAGGCCGGACAAAGGGCAGAAGCGGCCGCCTCAAAGGCTGACTTTGCCAGTGATTCTAGAATCCTATCGTTGGCGTCCTTTAGGGAAGCAGCGCTAGCCAGGGGAAGGACCGTGTTGGTGGACAGTCTGGAGACCGGTGGGTCCACTGAAGGAGAAATCGTCCAATTAGTTGTGAGCTCCAGGGAAAAAGGGTATAGTATGCCAAGGCGCTTCCCTCTTTGAAAGCGCCTGGTCGGATTCTCCCTTTCCCTCTTGAGTATGTCCGTGAACTCAGTGTGAGGGGCAAACACCTTGGAAGGTGGTTTTGACCGTCTGAACGAAACCGCCTCTTCTACGGATTCCGTAGAGGTATCCTTGATGCCTAAGGTCTGATTGACAGCCACAATCAGACTCTGCACCATATCCGTCATGCCGGAGGCCTGATCAGAATCCAGGTCCGACTCATCCTCCGAAAGCGAGTCCGGAGACGCCTCGCCTGATTCCGGAGAGGAGGGCGCTAGGGAGGGACAACGCCGAGCAGTGTCTTCTGGAGAGATGGCGCGGGAAGAGGACCTAGAACGGTGTTCTAGTCTAGGTCTCTTACGGCTTGGGTTGGACGGACCGGAAAGGGAGTCTTGAGACCCGCTGGCAACTGCAGGTGCTGAAAGGGGCAATTTATCCAAAGCGGATACTAGGGTCTGCGATACCCTGGTGAGGTCCGCAACAGATTGCGACAGAGACACTACCCACAGGGGGGTAGGGATCTCAGAATCACCCGGATCAGTTGGGGCCTCCTGGGTGGATCCCGTGGGGTCGCTGCAGGCCTGGCAAAGGGGAGATGACTGACCTGAAGGGAGTCTGCCATTACAAGAAGAGCACACAAAGTATCTCACTAGAGTGGAGGAGGAAGAGGAAGATGGAGGACGAGTAGGCTCTCCCTTATGCTTAGGCATGGTAGAGCAGTCTCACTAACCGGTGCCAGAAGGTTAGGGGACAGAGAAGGGCAGAGGAGAGTGTGAGCTCTGCAGGACAGAGCTTACTCACGGATCCTGTGTGCTGCAGGTGTTCCTCCTGAAAAACGCCGATGTAGGAGCCAGCGATCAGAGGCCTAAAGATAGCTGAACTGCTGCTGCGACCTAAATGCAGGAGCTGACAGCGTCGGACGCAGGGCCTGGAGGTTGCAATATGGCGGCGACAGGAGCCCTCAGGAACTCTGAGAGCGGTGGGCGGAGCAAGGACGGGCGGGAGAAAAGCCCGCCCGGAAGTCTGAGAGGCGGGGGGCGGAGCCGGCGCCGGAGTAGGCCCGGAATGAAGCCGGGGCCTAAATTTAAGCCTGCGGCCGCCGGGGAAGGGGGGGACGGCGCGGAGGGCGCCGATCTACAGAAAACGGGCCCGAAAAGAATCGCCGCGGCGCCACCGGATGACAGGCGGCGCCATGAGGCCGCAAATCGGTAAATAAGAAAGCGGGTTCTCCTTGAGAGACAGGTAGTTCTCTCTCTTTGAAACTTAATGGCCTCGGGGACTCCCAAAAAAAAAAGGGGGACTCGGAACCCCAGACACCCAGTACAGAGAGATGTACAAAAAACCCCCCTGTAATCCTTTTTTTTTTTATTAATAAATCTTTCCCCATCTTCTATCTTCTTGTCTTCATTCTTCAGTCCTGTAGGAAAAGAGGGACAGTACCTCAGACCAAGAAAAGGTCGGACGTCCGGAAGTCGTTGTGGGGACGTCCGCGTCTCCTCGTCCGACAGGCTCTGGTGGGCGAGTAGGTGGGAGACGGAGGCAGGCCTGGGTCTTTCGCTGCACCCTAATCACCTAAACACCCGTCTGTGTTAGGGATCAGAGCGGGGGGTCCTGCCGTTAGACAGATATATGAGGATACGGGGTGGCAGTACACACCGTACTCATAGTCTCTGTGTGGGACTACAGTAGTGACTTTTCACACTGTATCCCTCCGGAAGGTACCTGAAAAGGAACGCCGCACAATTGGTAGATATGGGTCTCCAGAGAGACCCATGTCCACCTCCTACTGACACTAAGCTAAAACTGGTTAGCTTGGTGCCAGTAGGTGGGGTGTACACTGCAGAGGAGGAGCCAACCTTTTTTTGCATATGCATAGTGTCAGCAGCATACACCCATGGTCTCTGTGTCCCCCAATGAAGCGATAGAGAAATCGCAATATTCTGCGATTGTTCTCATATCTCGGATGAAACGCTAATGCGAGTCAATGGGTGCGAGCAAAAAAATAAAATAAAAAACGGCACTCGGACAATGCGAGTGCCGTCCAATTTTTACACACCTATGTCCTTTTAAAAGCCGGCAATTCATCTGCTGCATACAGTAAAATCACACTGTGACCCAACAAAATTGATTAGATAGAATACATTGATGTAAAGATGACAGTCACATATATAATTAGTACAGTGCTTGTACAGCTTATTGTACATGTAATTCTTTTCATACCAAATTTTTCTGGAAAAAAAAAATGGCGTGGGATCCCCTGACATTTTATTAACCAGAAAAGGGAAGCAGACAGCTGGTGGCCGATGTTTATAGCTTGGGAATGGGGTAATAACCATGGATCTTCCCAGGCTATTAATAGCAGCTCAGAGCTGCATACTTAGAATTTCCCCCCCCCAAAAAAAAAACATGTGGGGTCCCCCTATATTTAATTACCAGCAAAGGCTAGGCAGACAGCTGTGAGCTCATATTAAAATTCTAGGAAGGGGACATAGATATTAGCCGCTTCCCAGACTAATGACATCAGATCTCAGCCACCTCAGAAATGGCGCATCCATAAGATGCGTCAAATCTGGCACTTAGCCTAGCAATTCCCACTTGCCCTGGAGTGGTGGCAAGTGGGGTGATAGTTGGGAGGGTTGATGTCACGTTTGTATTGTCAGTTGTTTGTTAGGAAATCACTGTATGTGTTGCGGCTGTCGAACCGCCATGAGACATGCAGCCACAAAGCCACAATGACTCGAACATAGGATTTGAGCACACTGAAGGTACTCTATTAGCACACTCGCTCATCACTTTGAAGTAAGAAAAGGCAGCTTACACTGCTGTCCACCCTGTCTATCTGATCTAACACTGGAGATTCCAGAGGTGCTGAGGTAAGAAGAGGCTGCTCGCACTGCTGTCCACCCTATCTGTCTGATCTAATATTGGAGATATCAGGGATGCTGAGATAAAAAGAGGCTGCTCACACTGCTGTCCACCCTGTCTGATCTAATACTGTATATATCAGAGGTGCTGAGGTAAGAGGCCTCTCACACTTCTGTATGCGGTGTCTTTTTGAATAATAATATAAGTATCTCCAGATCACAGCACAAGCGCTTCCTGCTGAACATGGTCACAGGCCTCGGTTCTAAAGCCCACATCACACGAAGCGAGATCACTAGCGAGATCGATGCTGAGTCACAAGTTTTGTGACGCAACAGCGTTGTCCCCAGCGATATCACTGTGTGTGACACTTATCAGCGACCGGCCCCCTTGCCGGGTATTGCTGATCGTGCTCGAATGGCCTGGACCTTTTTTTGATCGCTGGTCTTCCGCTGGCCAGCACGCATCGCTGCGTGTGGCTGGCGGGAGACCAGCGATCAGTGAGCTGGTAACCAAGGTAAACATCGGGTTTCTAAGCGCCGCGCTGCGCTTAGAAACCCGATGTTTACCTTGGTTACAAGCTACCTGCACCAGCGTACTGGTATCTAACGTACACTGCCGGTAACTAAGCGACGTGCATCGCGTAGTCGCTGTCCTGATCGCTGCTGAGATCTGCCTGTTTGGCAGCGCACCAGCGATCATGTAGCAACACACCAGCGATCCTGACAAGTTCATATCGTTGTCGGGATCGCTGGTGAGTCGCTATGTGTGACGGGACCCTAACACTCGAGGACAGGTTTCTGACAGAGTAACAAGGCAGCGGCCATTTTAATTCTATATTCATTACCTCACTGGACAAAAACTATTGTGATTTCTTGCTAATTAAATGTATTCACTCTGCAACCAAAGTAATATCAGTGAATAGATGAGGAACATTTTTACAAAATTAAGAAAACAAACTGCATGGAAAAGCATAATTGACTTTAACCCCTTAACGCCCAAGGGTCGTTTGCACGTTAATGACCGGGACAATTTTTACAATTCTGACCACTGTCTCTTTATGCGGTTAACTCTGGAACGCTTCAACGGATCTTAGGGATTCTGAGATTGTTTTCTCGTGACATAGTGTACTTCAAGATAGTGGTAGAATTTCTTCGATATAACTTGCGGTTATTTATGAAAAAAATGGAAATATTGCGAAAATTTGGAAAATTTTGCAATTTTCAAACTTTGAATTTTTATTCCCTGAAAACAGAGAAATACAGTACAGACCAAAAGTTTGGACACACCTTCTCATTTAAAGATTTTTCTGTATATTCATGACAATGAAAATTGTAAATTCACACTGATGGCATCAAAACTATGAATTAACACATGTGGAATTATATACTAACAAAAAAGTGTGTAACAACTGAAATTATGTCTTATATTCTAGGTTCTTCAAAGTAGCCACCTTTTGCTTTGATGACTGCTTTACACACTCTTGGCATTCTCTTGATGAGCTTCAAGAGGTAGTCACCGGAAATGGTTGTCACTTCACAGGTGTGCCCTGTCAGGTTTAATAAGTGGGATTTCTGGCCTTATAAATGGGGTTGGGACCATCAGTTGTGTTGTGCAGAAGTCTGGTGGATACACAGCTGATAGTCCTACTGAATAGGCTATTAGAATGTGTATTATGGCAAGAAAAAAGCAGCTAAGTAAAGAAAAACGAGTGGCCATCATTACTTTTAGAAATGAAGGTCAGTCAGTCGAAAAAATTGGGAAAACTTTGAAAGTGTCCCAAAGTGCAGTTGCAAAAACCATCAAGCGCTACAAAGAAACTGGCTCACATGAGGACCACCAAAGGAAAGGAAGACCAAGAGTCACCTCTGCTTCTGAGGATAAGTTTATCCGAGACACCAGGCTCAGAAATCGCAGGTTTACAGCAGCTCAGATTAGAGACCAGGTCAATGCCACACAGAGTTCTAGCTGCAGACACATCTCGACAACAACTGTTAAGAGGAGACTTTGTGCAGCAGGCCTTCATGGTAAAAAAGCTGCTAGGAAACCACGGCTAAGGACAGGCAACAAGCAGAAGAGAAATGTTTGGGCTAAAGAACACAAGGAATGGACATTAGACCAGTGGAAATCTGTGCTTTGGTCTGATGAGTCCAAATTTGAGATCTTTGGTTCCAACCACCGTGTCTTTGAGCGACGCAGAAAAGGTGAACGGATGGACTCTACATGCCTGGTTCCCACCGTGAAGCATGGAGGAGGTGGTGTGATGGTGTGGGGGTGCTTTGCTGGTGACACTGTTGGGGGATTTATTCAAAACTGAAGGCATACTGAACCAGCATGGCTACCACAGCATCTTGCAGCGGCATGCTATTCCATCCGGTTTGCGTTTAGTTGGACCATCACTTTTTTTCAACAGAACAATGACCCCAAACACACCTCCAGGCTGTGTAAGGGCTATTTGACCAAGGAGGAGAGTGATGGGGTGCTACGCCAGATGACCTGGCCTCCACAGTCACCAGACCTGAACCCAATCGAGATGGTTTGGGGTGAGCTTGACCGCCGAATGAAGGCAAAAGGGCCAACAAGTGCTAAGCATCTCTGGGAACTCCTTCAAGACTGTTGGAAGACCATCAAGCTCATCAAGAGACTGCCAAGAGTGTGCAAAGCAGTAATCAAAGCAAAAGGTGGCTACTTTGAAGAACCTAGAATATAAGACATATTTTCAGTTGTTTCACACTTTTTTGTTAAGTATATAATTACACATGTGTTAATTCATAGTTTTGATGCCTTCAGTGTGAATGTGCAATTTTCATAGTCATGAAAATACAGAAAAATCTTTGAATGAGGTGTGTCCAAACTTTTGGTCTGTACTGTATGTCACACAAAAAAGTTACTAAATAACATTTCCCACATGTCTACTTTACATCGGCACAATTTTGGAACCAAATCTTTCTTTTGTTACGAAGTTATAAGGGTTAAAAGTTGACCAGCGATTTCTCATTTTTACAACAAATTATACAAAACCATTTTTTTTTTAGGGACCACCTCACATTTGAAGTCACTTTGAGGGGTCTATATGGCAGAAAATACCCAAAAGTGACACCATTCTAAAAACTGCACCCTTCAAGGTACTCAAAACCACATTCAAGTTTATTAACCCTTCAAGTGCTTCACAGGAGCTGAAGTAACTTGGAAGGAAAAAATGATCATTTAACTTTTTAGTCACAAAAATGATCTTTTATAAACAATTTTTTTATTTTAACAAGGATAAAAGGAGAAAATGGACAGAAAAAGTTGTGGTGCAATTACTCCTGAGTACGCCGATACCCCATATGTGGGGGAAAACCACTGTCTGGACGCACGGCAGGGCTCGGAAGGGAAGGAGCGCCGTTTGACTTTTTCAAACCAAAATTGGCTGAAATTGAAATTGGACGCCAAGTCGCGTTTGGAGAGCCCCTAATGTGCCTAAACAGTGGAAACCGCCCACAAGTGACATCATTTTGGAAACTAGACCCCCTAATCAACTTATCTAGATCTGTGGTGAGCACTTTGAACCCCCAAGTGCTTCACACAAGTTTATAATGTCCGGGCATGAAAATAAAAAATCTTATTTTTTTTCCACAAAAATGATATTTAAGTCACCAATTTTTATTTTCCCAAGGGTAACAGGAGAAATTGGACAAGTTGTTGTCCAATTTGTCCAGAGTACGCTGATACCCCATATGTGGGAGGGAACCACTGTTTGGGCGCCTGGCAGAGCTCGGAAGAGAAGGAGCGCCATTTGACTTTTTCAAACCAAAATTGGCTGGAATTGAGATTGGACACCATGTCGTATTTGGATAGCCCAAGATGTGTCTAAACAGTGGAAACCCCACACAAGTGACACCATTTTGGAAACTAGACTCCCTAAGGAACTTATCTAGATGTGTGGTGAGAACTTTGAACCCCCAAGTGCTTCACAGAAGTTTATAACTTAGAGCCATAAAAATAAAAAAATATCATATTTTTTTTCCACAAAAATGATTTTTTAGTCCCCAATTTTTTATTTTCCCTAGGCTAACAGAAGAAATTGGACCCCAAGAGTTATTGTGCAATTTGTCCTGAGTACGCGGATACCCAATATGTGGGAGAAAACTACGGTTTGGGCACACGTTGGGGCTCGGAAGGGAAGTAGTAACGTTTTGCATTGCAGACTTTGATGGAATGGTCTGCGGGCGTCATTTCGCGTTTGGAGAGCCCCTGATGTGCCTAAACAGTGCAAACCCCCCACAAGTGACCCCATTTTGGCAACTACACCCCTAAAGAAACTTATCTAGATGTGTGGTGAGAACCTTGAACCCCCAAGTGCTTCACAGAAGTTTATAATGTAGAGCCATAAAAAATAAAAAATCATTTTTTTCCACAAAAATGATTTTTTACTCCCCAATTTTTATTTTCCCAAGGCTAACAGAAGAAATTGGACCCAAGAGTTATTGTGCAATTTGTCCTGAGTAAGCGGATACCCCATATGTGGGGATAAACTACTGTTTGAGCACATTGCAGAGCTCAGAAGGGAAGGAGCACCATTTGACTTTTTCAACGCCGAATTGGCTGGAATTGAGATAAGACGCCATGTCATGTTCGGAGAGCCCCTGATGTGCCAAAACAGTGGAAACACCCCAATTCCAACTCCAACCCTAACCCCAACACACCCCTAACCCTAATCCCAACCCTAATCATAACCCTAACCACAAACCTAACCCTAACACACCCCTAACCCTAATCGAAAGCCTAACTTTAGGCCCCAACTCTAACCCTAATGGGAAAATGGAAATAAATAAAAATGTTTAATTTTATTATTTTCCCTAACTAAGGGGGTGGTAAAGGGGGTTTGATTTACTATTCATAGCGAGTTTTTATGTTTGGCAGCTGTCACCCGCTAAAAGACGCTTTTATTGCAAAAAATAGTTTTTGCATCATCACATTTTGAGAGCTATAATTTTTTTTTATTTTGGCCGACAGAGTCATGTGAGGTCTTATTTTTTGCGAGACGAGTTGACGTTTTTATTGATACCATTTTCGTAACATGACATTTTTTGATCGCTTTTTATTACGATTTTTGGGAGGTAGAATGAACAAAAACCAGCAACTTATGAATTTCTTTTGGGGGGGCGTTTATACCGTTCCGCGTGTGGTAAAATTGATAAAGCGATTTTATTCTTCGGGTCAGTACGATTTACAGCGATACCTCATTTATATCATTTTTTTATGTTTTGGCGCTTTTATATAATAAAAACGATTATATATAAAAAATAATTATTTTTGCATCGCTTTATTCTGCGAGCTATAACTTTTTTCGCTGATGATGCTGTATGGGGCTCGTTTTTTGCGGGACAAGATATCGTTTTCAGCGGTACCATGTTTATTTATATCCGTCTTTTGATCGCGTGTTATTCCACTTTTAGTTTGGCGGTATGATGATAAATCATTGTTTGCCTTGTTTTTTTTAAGGGGTTCACTAAAGGGGTTAACTAATGGGACCGTTTTATAGGGCGGGTCATTACGGACGCGGCGATACCAAATATGTGTACTTTTATTGTTTTTTGTTTTTATTTACATGAAGAAATGAATTTATTGGGGAATATTTTTTTTTTTCTTTATTTAGGATTTTTTTTTTACACATTATTTTATTTTTTTTACTTTGTCCCATGGTGGGACATCACTGTATAATGTCAGATCGGTGATCTCACAGGCAGTGCAGCAGGCTTTCTCAGCACCTGCTCTCAGCAGGCACTGAGGAAGCCGCCTCCCTGCAGGACCCAGAAGGACCCCGCGGCCATTTTGGATCCGGGGTCCTGCAGTGAGGAGGCCCTCGGAACAGCGCGATCACATCGCGCTGCTCTGAGGGTCTCAGGGAAGCACGCAGGGAGCCCCCTCCCTGCGCGATGCTTCCCTATACCGAACACTGCGATTAGTGTGCCTGGGGTTAATGTTCCGGGAGCGTCCGTGTCAGCTGTGATAATCGCATATGACGTACTATTCTGTCCTTGGGAATTAAGTCCCAGGGCACATGGATGGAATAGTACGTCTGATGGCAGAAAGGGATTATTACAGGTGACTAAAAAAAATAAAAAATAGGAAACAATGGAACCAAGTAGATCAACGTATTTGACGATCAGTTACATAATAAAAAAAAAAAAAATAGTGTAAGCCAAATTCAGTACAAAAAAAAACCTTTAAGTGAAAGTCATCAGAGACCCTAGAGAATACTTGCACTTTAAGGGACAGGTGATAATTAAACTTGTACTGCACTAATGTTCTTAATCACTCTAAGTGAATGCTAATTTGGAAGAACAGATTACAGCGGTGGATGTTCCTCAGCTTGTTACAAAGGCGATGATATGGCCGAGATTGGATTTTTTTTTTTTTTTTCACAGATCGTTATTTAACACGTCGATTATCTAAAGCCATAGAAGGGGGAAAAAAAAGTTAATTAAAAAACTTAGCCTTTGGAATCTAAAACAAATCTGTTACCGGAGGGAAACGGCCGTCTTTACAGACCATAAAATTCAATTATTAAATCGGAGTTGAGGCTGCTAGCTTTAATGTAGTTCATATGGACACATTAAAATGTGTGAAGCATGCAGAAATACCGGCATTGACAAATCCTCTGCTCTTTATTATGCTCAGCATCGCATGTGCTCAGTGTTATTTCTGCATGGAACTGTGGAAGGTGTCACTTCTGCTCTTCCGAAAAGTCAAGTAAATATGTCTCTAAGCTTGACTTGAAGTCAGACTTGACATTCTAGGTTTCTGCTGACAAAGAGTTCCCAAGTTGACATAACATAAATGTCTTTAAAGTTTAGTTTCCTTGTGGAAACCAGATTAGCCTCCAGTGCCAGGGGCCCGCAAAAAAAAAAAAAAAAGAAAACATTTCTTCATGTAAGTGGAGTGCAGTCAAGCAGACGACCAGGGCTGAAGGGTTAATGGACGGAAAGGTCTCGCTGCGGGGAAAGGCATTGTTCAGATACGCTCGCCCAAGTAGAAATTCGTTGTGGCAGAATTTTATTAAAACTAGGGGTAATCGGGAGGTAAATCAGAGGCAGAGGAGGCAGATTTAACTAGGAAAAGCAATCGTTAATCTACTCCTTAACCTTTTCGCCGTCTTTATGATCCGCGTGCGGCTCGTGACATTTTTT
>JARQOD010000006.1:364640980-364705182 GCA_033576555.1 Oophaga sylvatica
TTTTTGAAAAACCCCAAAAGGGGGCACCGAAGTCCCCCTAAATTTTTCGAAAAAATTTTTTGGCCGTACAGTTCGGGCCCTTTAAAGTTCAACATTTTCTTTTTAGTTTAAAACCTTTTTCCAAAAATGGGTAAATTTTAAAGGGAAAAATTAAAAAATTGTTTTTTCTAAATTCACCCCGGGGGGCATAAAAAACCCCTTCCCCCAAACCCGGGGATATTAAGGCAATAAACCTTTTTTTTATAAACATTCACCCGCCGGGGGTTACATCAATAATTTAACTATTTACCTAACAGGACCCTGTCCGGGGGGTTTTTTAGACTTCTTGGTGGCCTTTCCCCGGTACCCCTGGTACTTTTTGGGGCTTCCCCAAAACCCCTGACAGGGGGTCCACCCCGCTGTGGGCGTCGTGTGGCGTTTAGGGTCGTGACCCGCTTTTGGGGGCTGTTGGCCACCTTTTTCATCCCCCCGGGGTTGGGGCCCCTATGCCCCGGGGCTGAACGAACCCCAGGGGGCCCCCCAAAAAGGGGCCGGGTCGGGCCAGGGATCTTTTTCCCTGTCCTTTTTGGGGGTGCTGAGGGGAACTGAGGGAGGCTGGGGAGATTTACGGCGGGGGTGGGCACTTTTTAAAGGGGGCCCCCGGTTGGGGGAGGGAAGGCTTGTGGGTCTGTCAGTTTCCTGACACTCTGGGGGGTAGGGGTCGCACCTGGGGGCATTTAGGGGGTACCATCCATTGAACCCCAGTTTGGGGTGTAAGTCACCCAAATTTCTGGCAAAAAGGGCCCCCCCCGGGGGTCCTTCTGGAGGGGACCTCACCCGCCGGGTTACAAAAACTTTTTAAAAAAAAATTTCCCCCCTCCGGGTGAAGCCCCCCAAACCCCCCTTTTTTTTTAAATTCCGTACTGCACCCTTAGCCGCGGTCCCTCACCGTATTTTTTTCCTTTTTCAACGTGCCTTTTCTGCCGGTTCCCCCTTTTCCCCCTGGGCGTTTTCCCAAACTTTTGGGATTCCGGGTGCTCCTTTGTCGCTCTGTTCCCGCTCCCGAAATTCCCTTTTTTCCCCCCGAAACCGGTTGTAATTCTCCTCCACCCCCTCTCCATTCTCCACCCTTTTAAAAGCCAGCTTTAAAAGTAGGTTTGCGGGAGCTCCCTGGCCCCCCCCAGTTTCCCGGGGGCGGGTCACTTTCGGCGGAAAACAGCCGGCTCTGGAACAAAAACGGTCGGGGGTCCGGTCGGCAGGTTTGAGCCTGGTGCCTGCGCGGCCTCCTCCATTTTGGGCGGGTTGCTTCTTTGCCCCAGCCCGGGGGGGGAAAAGCGGGACTGGGGGGTGGTTTCGGCGTTTTTTGCGGCGGGTGCCTCCACGGGGTACGGCAACCCCGGTTCAATTGCAAGGGGGGGGGGATGCCCGCACGGGGCCCCCCCTACTGGAAAGGGGGGGCCCCCAATGAGAACTGCAACCGGTTCAGATTGCAAGGGGTGGGATGCCCGCACGGCCCCCCTTTTTCTGGAAGGGGGCCCCCCCTTTGGGTACTGGAACCGGTTTTTAGTTTTCAAGGGGGGGGTTTCCCGCACGGCCCCTCTACAAGGGGTTTTCCTCACCTTCCGAAACCCGACACTTGGGGGGAAAAAGGGGGGGTTAGCGCCGCCCCAAATTTTTATTTTTTTGGGCCCCCAGCTCGCTTCCCCTCCGGGGGACCCCCTCCCCCGGGGGCCCCGGGGCCGGGGTTTTTAAAGGGACCCCCGCTTTTTCCCCGCGTAGGAGGGTTTCCGGGGGGGGGCCAAACGGGGGCTCCGTGGCGATGGGGTCGCTTTCCCTGGGGGGGAGAGCTTGATCCCCATCCCTTCCCCCTTTTGCTCAATCCATTCCCCACTCTGCCAAAATCACATTTGTTTTTGCTTTAGGAAAAGGGGGCATCTTTGTAGGGAGGCGGGCCCCCTTTTTGGGGCGTTTTCGCCCCTGAGGGGTGAGGGGGGCGGGCTCCAAAAGCGTGGGGGACGATCTTTTTAAAATTTTTTGTTTTTTTTAGATGTGGGGGGTTTGTTTTTTTTGCCAAAGGAGTGAGTGTACGCCCAAGGGCCGCCCTTTTTCTTAAATGTGCCTCTGGGGGGAGATATGCGAAAAATTTGGGGGAAAAAGTCTTGAGATTTTTGCAATTCTAAAACAAAAAACAGTTCAAAATTAAAGGGGCCCCCGGGTCGCTTATACGACTTTGAATCCTGTTCGTGGGGGGGTTTCAACTTTTCCGGGCGACCCGGCCTGGGTGCTTTTTGTCTTTTCACAAAAGCCGGCTTTTCCCCCGGGGGTTGAATCAGGGTATTTTACTAGGGAGAAATGAATTTTAAAATATAAATATAGATTTTTTAATGTCAAATTTGGTGTTATATATTTTTTTATTTAAAATTTATTTGTGTGTAATTTTGTGTTTTTCCCAAAGGAAAAAAAAAGTGTTTTTTTAGTTGCAATTTTTTTCCCATAACTTCCCGGGCTTCCCCGGTTTCGGAATCGGATTTCGCGTGTGAAAATTTTTCGAAAACCATTCCGATCCGAATTTTTTTTTTATGGCCCTATCGCTGTATTTTGTTTTTTTTTTTCCATTTTAGCACATTTTTCCGGATGATGGGCTACTTTCGTCCCCTCAAATTTGGGTAATGTTTTCAGTCCTGTAAAGTTTCAGGCCCTGCCCGGGGGGATTTTTTGTCCCCCCCCCCCCATGGGCCCGCATACCGGGCACACACAAAGCCCCCACACCGGCACCCCTACACAAAATCCGCACACGGGGCCCCACACCCGCGCACATAAACCCCCCCGCACCAGGCCGCACACCCCCCCCTACACCGTCACGCAGACACCGGCCACAATCACGGGGCCCCCAAACAGCGTGCCACTTTAAACCCCCCCACTCCCCCCAAAAAATAGCGCCGCACCTATACATCCCACACTCCGCCCACACAACAGCAACCGCACACTATACAAACCCTTTCCAAACCCCAACTTCCTTTTCCCCCGGACGAAGGGTTTCACCCGCAAACCAAAAACCCCGTCTTTTTTGCCCGGGGTTTTTTTTCGGAAGTGCCCGATCAATGCAAGTCAAAAAGGGGGCCCGAAAGCCCGCAGTTCCGCAAAAAATTGATTGCTGGGGGAAAATTTAAAACGCGGGGGGAAAACCCCCCGTTTTTTTCCCCGCCTTTTCAAAAAGAAACCCGTGGGGTTTTCCCTTGGGGTTCCATTGCATGGCCCCTGTGCTCGAGTTGGTGCGTTTCCGCAAATTAAAAACGCAGCGGAAACGCTTCTAAAAACGCAAGTTTTGCCGGGCCAAAAAATTTTTAGGGAATTTTTTAAAGGGAAATTTTTTTTTTAAATTTTCCCGTTTTGGGGGTGGTATTTTATCAAATTTTTTAATCCTTTTTTAATTTTAAGTTTTTGAATTTTTTTTTCATTTTTACCCCCCTTGTTTTTTTCGTATGAAAATTTTTTTTAAAAATTTTAAATTTTTTTTCCCCCCCCCCCCATTTTCACCTACCTGCCCGGCCCTTTTTTTTTTTTAATTCTGCCGTGCCCCCTTTTTTGGGTTTAAAAAAACTGGAACTCTTCTTTTAAAATTTTAAGTAATTCTGAGATTTTTTTTTTTTGATGTTCATTTATGATTTTATGATAGGGGTAAATTTTGGTCAATATTAAATTTTCGTTTTTTTTGAAAAAAATTGAAAATTTTGGGAAATTTTTCAAAAATTTTTTTAAATTTTTAAATTTTTTTCATTTTTAATTTTATGCCCTTTTTTTTAAAAATTATTTTACACAAAATAGTTATTTTTAAAAAAATTTATTTATGTTTTACTTCACTCTGCATCATTTTATACATTTTTTTTGTTGGATTTTTTTTTTGGGGGGAAAAAATTTATCAGAAAAATTTTCATTTTTTTCCCCACATTTTTTTAAAACCAAAATTTTTTTTTAAATTTTTAAAAAAAAAACCCCCGGGTTTTTAAATTTGAGGGTCCTATATGACAGAAAAACCAAAAAATGACATTTTTTTTTAAAAACTGTTTTACTTCAAAGTGTCATTTAACCCCCTACAAAAAATTATTAACCTTTGGTTTTACGAAATTTTTTTTGGGGGAAAAAAACATTTTAAAAAATTTTTTCAAAAAATATTTCTTTACCCAAATTTTGCATTTTTTTAAAATAAAATTAAAAAGGAAAAAAATGGCAAAATTTAAATTTTTTGGCAATTTTCCCTTTAAGTACACGATACCCCCCCAAGTGATGGAAAAATACTTTTTTGGGGGCCCTGGGGTGGGCTTCAAAAGGGGAAAAAAAACTTAAATTTTGGAGCGCCCAAAAAAAAACTAGAATTGATAGCAGAATTGAGTTGCTTTTTCGAGCTCTGTTTTGCCTAAACAGTGGGGAAAAAACCCCAAAGTTTTTCATTTTTGGGGAAAAACATGTTTCAAGGAATTTTTTCTAGGTTTTTGGGGGGCCCTCATGGCCTGCAGTTTTTTCAATAAATTTTTTTTTTGTTTAAAAAAAAAAAAAAAAAATCCCCCTTTTTTCCCCTTTTTTAAAGGGTTTTTTTGCACCAAATTTTCATTTTACCCCAAAGGGGGGAAAAAGAAAGGAAAAAAAACCTTTAAAAAAAGTTGTGCAAAATTTTTTTTCTTGAGTAGCAGAAACCCAATTTGGGCAAAAACTACTGTTCAGCCAGGGGAGGGTCGGAAAGGGGGGGGAGAACAAATTTTACTTTTCAGTGCAAAAAATTTTGGAAAAAATTGCGGATGCTTTGTTGCATTTGCAGAGTCCCCAAAAATGCCTTTTTAAAAATGGAAAACCCCACGTGGGCCCCAAATTTTGGAAAATTTTGTTTTGGGGGGAGGGAACCCCCCTTTTTCCCAAGGTGCCACGCTTTTAAATTTTTTGAGCCTTTAAAATAAAAAAAAAAAAAAAAAAAAAGGGTTTTTTTAGCTCAATTTTTTTTTTTTCCCCCAAAAGGGAAAAATAGAAATTGGGGCCCCCAAAAAATTTTTTTTGATACCCGATACCCAAAGTGGTGTAAAAAATTTTTGTTTGGGCACTTTGGGGGGAAGGAAAGGGCCCTTTTAATTTTTTGGGCCAATTTTTTTCTGGAAAGAAAGTGGACGCCAAAGTCACATTTGAAGAGCCCCCGACTTTTTAAAAAAAAGCAGAAACTCCCAAAAGTGACCCCATTTTAAAAAAATACCTCTTGGGAAAAAAAATTTGAGCTGTACTGACATTTTTAACCTTTTAACGGTTTACCGAAAATTTTATTAAAAATTTGGGTGGAAAAAAATTTAAAAAACCCAAATTTTTTCCCCCTGAAATGGGTGCTTTGTCCTTGAGTTTTTAAGTTTAAAAGGGTAATATGCAAAAAGGGAAAAGTTTTAATTTTTTCCCAAAAAATTAAAATTTTCCCAAACCCGCGGAAGGGAGAAAAAAAGCAAGGAAAATTTGGGAGGGGGGCCCCAAAATTCCGGGGGTTTTAAAAATTGTTGCATCATTCCCAAGAAAAAATCATGGCTATTTTTGGGCGTTTCTGCTCGATTCAAAAAAAGGGTCGGAAGGTATCGCCGGGTATCACTTTAAAAATCGGCGATACCCGATAAACCCTCCCCGGGGCCCAAAAGTAAGTCTAGGGGAAACCCCAAAAATCGACATTAAAAAAAACCCTTTTTTATTTTTTTTTGGGTTTAAATTTTAATGGGAAGGGGAAAAAAAAAAAGATTTTGTAGAATGTATTGGGGGGGTTTGGGGACAATTTAAAAACATACTTTTTAACCCAATGCTTTGGGGGAATTTCTTTAAAATTTTTTTTTTTTTTTGGGAAAAAAATTGGATTGACAAAAAAAATTTTACATGTTGTTTTTCCCTTTTTTTTATTTTGGCAAATTTTGTATGTTTCACAAATTTCCCTGCCTTCACCTTTTTTCTTTTGCCCTGCCACCTTTCTCCTTTTTTTCTTCAGCGCATATCTTTCCATCAAATTATTTTTTTATCTTCACCTTCTTAATCTTTTCTTTAAAATTCTTTTATTTTGTTTTTTTTTACATTACTGAATTTTTATTATTTTAAAAAAAATTTTTCGCTTTATTCAAATTTTTCCCTCTTCTTTCCCTTAAACTTCTTCTAAAATTTTTATTTGTGAAAAGGTTTTCCCGTTTTTGTAAAACTTAAAAAAGTATGAAAATTTTTTTTCCTCCGTTTTGCTGTCACAAAAAAATTTTTAAATTTCAACAGTATTTTTTTCCGTGTTCGTTTTTCCTGCCCGCCGGATTTTTCCCGGGGCCCCACCCGGGGGGAACGGGCCACCCCCTTTCACTGTTAGTTTCTTTGCTTAGAATTTTTTTGAAAACATTTTATTTTGCTCTTCATTTTGGTTTTCTTTGTTTTCTTTTCTTTTTTATTTCTGTTAAAGTTTTCTGTTCTTTTTCTGTATCTTGTTTTTTGTCTTACCTTCTTTGTCCTGTTGGGGATCTTTTTCGGGTTTTTTTTTTTTTTTTCTTTTTTTGGGGTTTTTTTGGCCCGGGGGCTTCCCTTTTGTCGTCCTTTTTCGTCTCTTCTTTTGGGTTTTTGGGGTTTTTGGTCGTCTAATTTTTCCCCCAAAACCGCTGATTAATGGAACCGGCGGGGATTTAAATTTGGAAAAAAAGACAATGGAAGTAAAAAAAAGGGCCAGCTGCGTGCTGGGGAAACCCCCGGGGGGCAGCAGAAGGAAAAAAAGGCAAATGTTTTCCAAAAACCCCCTACCCCTGAGTTACTGTGAACCTTACTAAACAGGAGGGACCCGTGCTCCAAGCACTTCAAGGGCCCAGACTTGCGGGAAAAAGTAACGGAGATGGAGGCACCTAGGCCAAAGGGACTTTGGGGGGAAACCAGTTGCGGTACTGGACCCCGGGGGTAGCGAAGGAAAAAAAGGCAATTGGGACAAACCCCCGGGCCAGCGCGTTTCTGTGCACGGTTACTAAGCAGGAGGACCCGTGCTCCAAAAAACTTTCCAAAACCGCAGACGTTGTTTGGGAAATCGTTTTTAAAGGGGGCACCTAGGCCAAAAAGGGGGTGGGGGAACCGTTACGGTTTTGGACCCCGGCGTTTTCCGAAGAAAAGGGCAATGTCCAAAAATTTCAGGACATTACTGTGCACGGTTTTAACAGGGGTACCCGTCCCAAAGCCAAAACCCCAAAACCCCCGCAGCGTTGCTGGAACCGTATACGGAGATGGAGGCACCTAGGCCAAAGGCAGGGGAGAAAACCCCCTTTATGGTACTGGACCCCGGACGGGTTTTCAGAAGGGAAAAAAGGCAATTTTCACCCCCCGGGGGCCGCTTGTTACTGTGACACAGTTACAAGCGGAGGTACCCCCGTCCAAAACACTTCCCCAAGGGGCCCGCAAGGGGTTTTGGAACTCGTAACGGGATGGAGGCACCTAGGGGCCCGGGGCCCGGGGAGAACCATTGACGGTAGGACCCCGGAAAGGGGATCAAAAAGGAAAAAAAAGGCAAAATTTCCAAAAAAATACACCCGACGTTTTTTGTGACACGGTTTTTAAAGGAGGAACCCCCGCTCCAAAGCATACAAGGCCGCAACGTGGGTGGAAATGTATACGGAGGGTGGGGGCCCGGCCAAAAAGGGGGGGGGGGAAAAAGTTGACGGAAATGGGCCCCGGGGGGTAGCAGAAGGGGAAAAAAAGGGAATGTCCCCAAACCCCGGGGGTAGTGACGTTACGTGACACCGGGTTTAAAGAGGAGGGAAAAAGGTCCAAAACATACCCCAAAGGCCAGCAGACGTTGTTGGAAAATCGTATACGGGTTTGGGGGCACCTTTGGGCCAAAAAGGGGGTGGGGAAACCGTTTCGGGCTGGACCCCCGGACGGGTGCAGAAAAGGAAAAAGAGGCAATGTCACAACCGGTTCCCGTGAGTTACTTTTGGGCACGGTTTTAAGGGGGGACCCCTGCTCCAAAGCCTTTCCAAGGACCAGCAGACTTGCTGGAACTCGTATACGGAGATGGAGGCACCTAGGCCAAAGGGGCCCCCGGGGGAACCAGTTGGCGGTTCGGACCCCGGCGGGTAGCCCAAAAAAACCCTTTAAAAAAGTTAAAAAACAGGGCCCAAACCCCCGCAGTTTCCCCCTTTTTCCCCGTCTTTCAGGGGTGCTTTCCTATTGCCAAGGGGGAAAAAGCCTTTATTTACAAAAACCCCCCCCCCAATAGGAATCCCTAACTGCGGCACCAAGAGTCGGGTAACCCCCCCTGCCCCAAAAAGACGCACAACTTATTGGAGGAAAAATTTTCGGGTTTCACTGCCCCGGAAACGCGGGGTGCTGTTTAAAAAGGCTGGCCAGGGGGGTCGTCCCCCCAATTTTTTTTGGGAAACAAATGGCGGTGTTTTTAGCCCAGAAGGGGGGGGTTCAGGTGGAAAAAGAGGGAATTTAAAAGGGGGGCATGGGGGAAAAATTTTCCAAAAATTTTTTAATTGAAAAGGGCAGGCAAATTTTTAGGTGAGAAACCTTTCCTTTTCATTTTCGAAAAGTAAGCCCGGGCCCCACATTTCTGAGGTTTTCGCCCCCCGAATTTTTTTTAGTACCCACCTGCAGCCTAAAAACGCCCCTCAGATTTAAATTTAAAGGCGCAGGGCAAGCCACCCCCCAATGCATTTTGGTAAGCTTGGGGATGTATCCATTTTTAACCCCCAAAAAATTTAAAGGGGGGAGGCATTGGGTGTACCTTAGAGGAAAGAAAATAGTCTGTCCCATTTACGGAAACGTTGTTCCTGGGGACTGGAGCCTCTCGGGTGGGGGGTAGGGTTTCTGGCGCTGTCACAAACTTCCCCCCTTTTAAATACAGCTCTTTCCCCGGGGCGGGCGCGGGTTGTGTCCCCCTTTTTTGTTTAAAGGGGTTTTTAAAAAACCCCGCCAAAAAGCTGCTTGGGAAAGGCCCCCGTAGGCCCCCCCGCTCTCTCGGCTTTGGGGTGTACAACTTTTGGGTTTTCCCCAGTGGTCTTGGTCTCCCCATTTTACGGCCCCCCGGGGTTTTTGGGGTGATGGGGTTTTAATTGTCCCTAGCGAGGGGGCTTTGGGGGGTGTACACCCAAAATTTGGGCCTGGGGGGAATGTGGGCGATTTTTGGGGGGTTTTTTTTCGGCCGAAAAATGAAAAAAACCCTTTTCTGCGGGCTCCCAATGGCCCCAAAAAAAACTGTCCCCTGGGAAAAAGGGGGGCATCTCTCCTCCTCTGCACACCCCCCCCCTCGTCTACATACTGCTAAACGTTTTTACCTCCCCCCGTTGGGGTTTCTTCCTCCTCCATGGGCTCCCCTCCTCCATCCCCCTCAAAAAGGGCCCGCCCACCCTTTTGGGAACCCCTTCGTGATGTCCTGAAGGTAATTGAATTTTTGACTCCTCATCCCCCCCCTTTCCCAAAAACCCCCTTTTTAGTGTTTCAGTGTTTTCAAAGAGGCAGTAAGGGGGGGCAGCATCGATTTGGGGCTCCTGCATCCTCCGGTTGGACATCAAACCATGAAAAAAAAGGGGAGATGTCCTTCAAAAGGCCCAACAGAGTGGGATTTGTGGACGGGCAAAGAGCGACTTGATTGGCCTGGCAGCTTACTCCTTTCGGGCTGTCTGCTGCTCAACACCGCTCCCATTTTAAACGTGGAACCCCCCCGGTGGGTATCACATATGATGGATTTCAGGAAGGGAAATGGGCGTTCGGCGCAATCCTCGGGGTATGCTGGAAAAGTCGCAGTGGCCACTCTGGTGACTTCTGCAGAGTAGCAATCCGGATAGTCCCTAAAAAAACTCGGACACCAATTACATTTGTGCCGCTGGTTTGGTAAGGTTCCCCAAGGCCCAGAGCTCCCCATTTGGCCTTTTGCCCAAACACACCAAGCCTGGTGGGTTGCGGGAAAAACCCCCGTCGCTCTCCCTTTGGCTTTCCCCTCCGCGCGGTTTTGGTTGATTCCCCTTGAAATTTTTCAGGCGGCTTTTTACTTTTTGGCCCCGGCTGTGTCTATGGGGGAAAAAAGGTAACGTTCCGGGTCCATGGGGAGGAACCGGACGTCGTGCAGCGATGTTTGAGGAATGGAAGGAGAGGAATAATGTGTACAGACGGGATTCCGAAACCCTTTGGGAAAATTTGGCAGAACACTACGCGCCCTGGCAAGATCGTCCCGGCCCCACAACATTCCCCAAGAGGGGCAGTGAGGGGGTACGCCCCGGGCCCTTTGGGTATGGCCAAAAAACGGGGTCGGGGGCCCTGCTAGAGGGGTTTAGTAGGCATTTTTTGTTTCCCCGACTTTTTTGCAGAGCAGGGACGGCTTGCCGTGAAATAAAATGGGCTTGGCCATTTATTTGGGAGCCAATCCTTTTTTTCCTGAAACTGTCAGTCTCCACCGCCTAAATGCAGCTTTTTCAAGGGACAGGAGTTTTAAAGGGCCAGCATTCAGGCTGTGCTCGTGGAGGGTTTTTTTCGGGGTTGGGGCTTTTTTTCTTTACCCAGCCTGTGGTACCGATGGCTTTTTTGGGGCCTGGGGGGGACGATGCTGTGAACTTGCTGCTTGGGTGGGAAAAAAAGTTTTGTCTTTTGGACACAGTACCGGGTTCTTCCTTTGGGGAATTTCCCGTGAGGAGCGAACCAAATTTTTGGAGTGGAGGTAGAGGCTCCAAAACGACCTGAAGATGTAGGGTCTGCTGTAGGTTGGCCCACAAACTCCTTTTTGTCTTTGGGACTCAGCTAAGTGCTTTGCCGTACATGTTTTCCCCATTTTGTGGGATTTAGGGTTACTATATTTTTACCTCTTTTAACTTTTGTTACACAGTTTTCATTTAAAATAGCAATTTTTTCATCTACAATCGTCAAAAAGGGCCACGCGTGCAATCATGGGAGCGCCAATTTTACATTTTTAGAGAAATGCCCAACGGGTTTCCAAACGGAGGTAAAGGAAACGAGTCTGCAGCCTACCTCCCTCCTCTTGGGCCCGGTTGGCCAATCTCTTCCTCAGGGGTGTCTCCACCACCTTCCTGTTGCTCACAGCCATGTTGGTTCGGCTTCTTAATTTTCCCCTACCCCTTCCAAAAACCCTTTTGGGTTTGGTGGTCTGGGCCGCACCTTTCTTCCAGAACCTGGCACTGAGTCTCTTTATTTCATGAGATGCTTTGCTGTGTGCGTCCATCGGGGGCGGCTCACCCGCCTCTTAGATTGAAGAGACACAGCCCCCGTGCTCCAATTTTCCCGCATATCCCCCCTTCTTCAAATTTTCAGATGCTGTGGGCCCGTGCCCGTGTTTGGGAGCCAACATTTTTGAGAACAGAAGCAGGGGACTCAGCTGGCCCCCCGGGACAGACTCTCTGACTGCCTGGGGAATTACAGGCGGTTAACAGATAGATGGTTGCTCAACATGTTGTGTTTTTTGAGAGGAGGTGGGAAGGGAAATTTTAGTCGATGCTTGGCTGCCATTTCCCAAAAAACAAAGGCTTCAATTTTTTTCCCGCAGCAGGGGGGCCCCGAGCTCTACCAAAGTGCGCATAAAGGGAAACGCTCATTGGGTTTAAAAACTGGTGGTTGCTGTGTCTAGGGGGGGCAGCAGCCACTGGGAATCCCCACGTCCTCTCCCTGCTGAAACCCCAAGGCCACGACCACGTGCCTTACTCACTGACTTCTTCTTCTTGGTTTTTTTGATAAGAAAGCCAGAAAGTTATAGGCCTAAGTGTGGTTATTACGCGGGAGACTGAAGTGAATTTGAAACAAAACTGTTCACAATCTGAAAAAGGCGACTCCTTTGTCTACTTCATAGTTTTTTGAAAAACCAAATTTGTATTGGATACGGTTGGAAGGCGTCACACTAATAGATTATATTTATTTTAAGGGAAATGGAGCAGAACCAATTGGAGTGAATGAAAAGGATAAAAGGAAACTGAGCCACGCCTCGCGGGTTTTTCATGCAGAGTGCTTAAACAAGTAACTGGAGCGTGTTGTGCCCCCTCAAAAATAAAAAACACAGACTGAAGTGACACTAAAAAACAAAAACTGTTCAAATCTGTGAAAGGCTACTCCTTTGTCTAATTCTATAGTGTTTGCACCAATGTATTGGTTTCGGTTGGAAAGCGCGTCACCTAATAGTTTATATTTTTTTTTAAAGGGAAATTGGAGCAGAACCAATTGGAGGGGTTTTAAAAAAGGTGAGGAAATGAGACAACTCAGCAGATTTAAAAGCGCGTGCTTGAAAATTTTCTGGAGCGTGATTTTGCCTAAAAAAATAAAAAACCAGAACTGAAGTGAACCTGAACCACGGGTTCACAATCTGTGAAAGGTTTTACCCTTTGTCTACTTTTAGTGTTTGCAACCTAATGTATTGGATTACAGATGGAGGCGTCAAACTAATTGTTATATTTATTTTAAAGGGAAAAGGGAGCAGAACCAATTGGAGAGAAATGGAAGGTGTTTGCACTGGCACGCTCAGCGGTTTTACAAGCAGCAGTGTTGAACAAGTACTGGGGGTGATTGTGCACTCAAAAAATAAAAAAAACAGGCTGAAGTGAACACTAAAAACCACAACTTTTTCAAAAATTCTGTGAAGGCAAATCCTTTGTCTACTTCTTTAGTGTTTGCAACCAATGTATTGGTTTAGGATGGAAGCGCGCACACTAAAATTTAAATTTGCAGGGAAAGCGCAAGTTTTACACGGGAAAGAAAAAAAAAAAGTGTCTGTGAGTGACACGTGTTTTTTTGCCTAAAGACAGCGTTGATGCGAGCAACTGCAAGGTCTCATGTACTTACACACACCTTGCAGAGCTTTTAAAAACAACCTGAGGCAAAGGAGCTTTAACAGCGGTTGGTTGCTAGCCTCCCTTTAAGCCAGTCACTAAACGAAATTCTTTTAATGTCCCTCAGCGTCGCACAGCAGCGTTCTCCCCCTTTTATTTGTTTAAACGCACAGTGACGTTAAATGGCGGCGGCGCCTTTTATAGTGCATTCTGCATCTTTTCAGCATCAATCACAGCATTTTCATTATTTTAACATGCCGCAGCAGTTCAGGATGTCCCCAACTTTTTTAGGATTCCTCATTGGCTGACTAAATTCCATTGCCCCCAAAAAATTTTTTTTGGGGGAACTTCCGTTTTCCGGTATTCGATTTTTGGGAAAAATTTTTATCGGAATTTATATCAAAAGGCCGATACAGCAAATTATCGGCCGAATTACCCGATGCTTGCGGTATCGTTCCCCTCAACACTACTCATGGCCCTGTACTAGCTCAAAAGGGTTTTCTCCTCAAAAATGAGCAAAGAGTCTGAAATTATGACCTTGTTTTTTTCAGTTTTTCCTTTTTAATTTAAAATTTTCAAAAATTTTCTTCATTTCTGTTTTTTTCAGTCAAGATGGGTGCAGGCGTTCTTTTAATGTGAAAAAAAGATCTATTTTGGGAAATTTTCACAAATGGCTGCCCCAATTTATACGAGTGAAAAAAATTTTAAAAAGGGGTTTTAATAATTTCCTTACCACTGTATTTTTTCTTATTTCTCCACTGATCAAGCTCTTTGGTGACTTGTTTTTTGTGGGACAAATTAAGTTTCCATCAATGCCCTTTTATTTACACTTGACCCCTTTTTTAAACACATTGTATTCCATTTTTTTCGGTGGTTTTGATGGAATAACAATGTTTCTTGCTATTTTTTTAGGTGGTTGTCTGAGGGATAAAATAGTGTGACGTTTTATAGACCAGACGTTCCCGGAAGTTGGCAATGCCAAATATGTGTACTTTGATGGTTTTTTTTTTCCTTAAATAACCCATTAATTGGTAGATTTTTTTTAATTTATTTTTTATTTTTTTTTTTTAATTTTACTAACTTTTATTTTTTTTTTACCTTTTTAGTTATTCCCTCAATTTGGGGCTTTTACTTTTATCCCTCTGTTTGCTGGTTCAATGCTTTTCAATTGCATTATACCTGTCAAAGGGGTTGCATTGACGAAGCCTCTTAGACCTTTCTTCTGGCTTTTTCTATAAACAGGCAACATAGTCATAGCTATGATCAGGGCCTCGTGATGTTTTTCGCGTTGCGGCGATCACCCCAGTTGGAGGACCCTCTCGTAACCCCCTAAATGCTGCGATCACTATCATTTTCGGGGAATTAGGGGTTTAAATGGGCCCGACGGGTTTTTGGGTCACTTTTGGTGTTGTGAATGTTTTGGAAATGAATCTGAGCAGAAGCTCCTCTGGTGGTTACAACGTACTGAACCATTCAATGAGGATTGGCAATCAGGATTCACAGAATGGCTTGATATAAGGGAGGTTCCTCACATCATGGTTGCAAAGTAAATCAATTGTTCTTGTCTCAACTGTGGCCCCCCCCCCCCCCCCTTGTTCACTTGGAAGCTTGTGAGTCTTGCCTCTTCTTCTGCTTTAGTTAATTTTATTTTCTGTTTTTGTTTTGTGTTTACCTTTTGATTTTTTCTGCATTTCTGTGAGGTTAGCCGGGGTTTTTCCCCCCCGGGGGGCTTGGGCTCCCTCGGTTCCACTGGAGCCACTGTTATTTGTTTATTTCCCTTTTACATTTTTTTTCAGGGGGCTGCGGCTTAGTTTTTGTTACACCGAGCTGATTTGGTGGTAGAGCGGTTTTTGATCTCAGGTGTTTTTGCAATCATTTTGCTTTGGGTTTTTTTTTTGGTTTTTTTTGGTTTTGCGTGAGTATCCTTTCTATCTTTTTCTGTCTTGGCAGATTGGGCCCCAGCTATTTTCGTCTGTGTCTGTTTTTTTCCTCTTGTCTAACCGCCATTACTGTTTGGGGGCTGCCTATGTTCTTTGGGGTTCTGCTCCGGGGCAGTTAGCTTTCCTCTTTCTATCTTTGGTTTTGTTAATCTCTCAGGCTGTAAAAAGAGGCGTCTGGGGACCAAATTTTTTAGGAACGCTCCCGGTGCCTTTTGTTGTGGTTGGTTTTGGGTAGGGTCTGCAATCCTTAGTTTCCCAATACCTCTTGGTGTTTTCCCGTTTTTGCCTGCTCTCATCGGTTTAACCAAAAAACTTTTGGTTGGCTTCTGAGTTTGGGGCTCCCTCTGGGGGTTTTGTGCGGGTTTTAAAGGGGAGCTGGTCTGGCTGACGGGAAGTCATCATGAAGAGGATGATTGGGGTTTCAGGTGTAGGAGGCTTATTCCCTACTGGGGTTGATTCTCCCCCTTTGGCTGAGGAATTTAAACCCCTTTTTTCCTATCAGGTGATAATGGGGTTGAACCTGATCATCAGGAGGTTGCCAAATTTTTGGTACGGGTTTAATCTCCCATGACATTTTGTTTTTGGTTTCCTTGGGTTTTACAGTCTCATAATCTTTTTTGGGTTTGGGGAAATTTGTGTCTTTTACCGTTGGGGCTGCCAATTTTGGTTAATGCCAAAACACTCCTGTTTTTTCTGCCTTCCCAGTCTCAGGATGTTCCTGACTTTTTGACTGATTTTTCGATGTATTTGGGAAAAAAGTTAAATCTGCATCCCTTGCCCCCATGGGAAAGGTTTATGACTGATCATTAAATTTAGTGCCTGGTTGTAAATTCCCTAAAGGTCGCTTTTTAAATGGTCTTTTCCTGAACATGTCGCTTTTGGGGGGTTTATATAAAGGGGGCTTTGGGAAAGGAAGGGTCAAAATCAGACCATCCTTTAACCTTGGGTTCCGGGGTTTTTTTTTTTTTTTTGTGGCCAAAAGGATGGTTCATTAAGGCCGTGTATTTGATTTTCGTCTCTTGAACAAGATCACTGTGAAATATCATTATCCGTTACCCTTGATTTTGACCTGTTTTTTCCGGGTGAAAGTGTTGTTGGTTTACCAAGCTTGACCTCAGGGGGGCGTTTACCTTTTTCGCATTAAGAACGGGGATAAAAGGGGAAAGACGGGGGTTTAATTACCCAGAGGGGATTTTGAGAAAATGGTGAAGCCCTTTGGGCTCATTAATGATCCTTTCCCTCTTCCAGTCCTTCATGATGAACATTTTTAGGGTTTTTTCGGTTTCATTTCTGATTGTTTATTTGGATGTTATCTTGTTTTTTTCCCAAAGAATGGGACTCTCATGTGAAACATGTTCGGCTTGTTCCAGATTTTTTAGAGGAAGGTCTGTATGTGAAGGGATCAGTGTCTTTTTGGCGTTCAGGGATTCTTTTTTGGGATTCATTTGTTCCGTCGTTTTTAAATTGAAATGGACCCGGTCCAAAGGGTTTAGGCCATCTGTGATTGGGTCCACCTACTTTATAAAGGTTCTTCAGGATTCTTGGGTTTTGCCAATTTTTTATGTTTTTAAATTTTTGGTAATTTCTCTGTTATTGTTAACCATTGACTGATTTGCTTTTTTTTTACCAAAAAGGGTTTGATGTGGTGAATGGCTCCACCCTGAGGGCCCGTCTCTGCGTTTCAGGAACTTAAGCAGAGATTCACTTCTGTCCTGTTCTTTAGGCAGCCTGATGTTTCTCTGCCTTTTCAGGTGGGGTTGATGGCCTCTGAAATTGAGGAAAGGTGCCCTTTTTGGTCCCAAGAGATCTGGAAACCCCTAAAAGTAACCCTTTTTGCACTTTTCTCTCGAAAATTTTCTCCTCAACTGGGACGAAATTTTGAAAGTGGGTAATTTGGGAGTTATTGGGCCCTGAAATGGGCTTTGAGAGTGGAGATATTGGCTGGAGGGAGCCAAAATCAGGTTTGGGGGTCCTCCGGACCAATAGAATCTGTTTTATTGGGATCAGCCCAAACGACTTAATCCTAGGCGGCAAGGTGGGCCTTGTTTTCACACGTTTTATTTTTTGTGGGTTTTCCCTTTTTTCCTGGCACTAAGAATTTTTAGGAGGATGCCCTCCGGGAGGGTTTTTTGCGGATCTCCTGAGTTATCTGATCCTGCTGTTTTTTTGAAAGAGGGTGTAGTTCTTTCACCATTGCCAATTTGGATGGCTCTGGAAGGGTGTCGGAGGATTAAACCCGAGCGCTGCCCTTTGGGAAAAAGTTTGTCCCAGACCCGGGGGAAAAGAATTTTGATGTCTGGATTCATTGGTCCGCGTTGGCCGGTCATCCCCGGGGTTTTTTTGGGAACCCGAGACTTGGTGAGTTGGTCCTTTTTTGGGGGCCCCAAATTTTGGGCTCGTGACGTCAGGGGGGGAATTTTTTTGCAGTCTGTGGGACTTGCTCTCGCTCCAACCTTGCTCTCGTTCTTGTGGTTTGGTGTTTCCATTGCCTGTGCCAAGAGCCATGGCCCTTATCTCTATGGATTTTATTTTTCCCACCTCCCTGTTTCTCAGAGGGAAAGACCGTTATTGGGTGTTTTTTGATAGGTTTTCCCAAATTGATACCTCTTGTGCCATTTCCTAAATTGCCTTCCTCCTCCAAATTGGTGCCTTTGTTCCTTCAGCAAGTGGTTCGGTTACACGGTTTCCTGAGAACTTTGGCTGACAGAGGAGTCCGTTTGTTTCCCCAGATTTTGGAGGCTTTTTTTTCTAACTTGGTGTTCAATTTGTTTTTTTCTCTGCTTTTCATCCTCAGACCAATGGACAATGAGAGAACAAACCAGACATTGGAGACTTATCTGAGATGCTTGTGTTGCCTGATCAGTGAATGGTTTTCTTTTTTGCCTTTGGTGAGTTTGCTCTTAAAAATTTGGGTTTAGTTTCTGCCACTTTGATGTCTCCATTTTTTCGGAAAATTTTTGGGTTTTTCACCCTCGATTTTCTTCGGACAGAGGGAAAGTTTCTGTCTGTCCGGTGTTGATATCTGTTGTGGAGGTATGCAGCAGATTTGGGACCAGGTTGTAGGAGAGGTTGCCCTCTCTCAGGGAAGGCCCAGCGGTTTCCCAAAACCGGCATGGGCTGATGGCCCATGGGTTTAAAGGGTGGGGGACTTGGTCTGGTTGTCCTCAAGAAATATCCCTATGAGAGTTGCATCTCCTAGTTTAAGCCTAGGTTCATTGGACCTTATTAATGATCATGGAGTTCTTAATCCTGTTTCCTTCGTTTTTCTTCTTTCCAGGGACATTTTTAAGATCCATAACGTGTTCCACTAAGTCCTTATTGAGGAGGTTTGTCGAGCCAGTGGTTCCTTTGGCTGTGCCTCCTGACCTGTTTTGGTTGAGGGCCAATCTGGAGTATGTGGTTGAGAAAATATTGGATTCTCGTTTTTCTAGACGGAAACTCAGTATTTGGTTTAGTGGAGAGGTTATGGTCAAGGAGGACAATTCTTGGGTGTTTGCTTCGGACATTCCATGCTAGGAAACTGATCCGTGCGTATCACCGAGCTCATCCTGACCGATTGGTTGCACAAATGAGGGTTCGGTGACCCCTTCTCAAGGGGGGGTACTGTTGTGAATGTTTTAGAAATGAATTCTGAGCAGAAGCTCCCTCTTGTTGGGTACAACAGTACTGAACCATTTCAATGAGGATTGGCAATCAGGATTCACAGACTGGCTGATATAAGGGAGGTTCCACTCCCATCATGGTTGCCGGTGATCAATTGTTCTTGTTTCAACTGTGGTTCCTGGCTCACTTGGAAGCTTGCTGAATCTTGCCTCTTCTTCTGCTTTCAGTTTAAGATATTTTCTTTTTTTTTTTTTTGTGCTTACCTTTTGCCATATTTCTCTGCATTTCTGTGAGGTTAGCCAGTTCCCCCGGGGGGCTTGGACTCCCCTCGGTTCCGCTGGAGCCACTGTTATTTGTTCATTTGCCTTTTCCAGTTTTTTCAGTGGCTGCGGCTAGTTTTGTTACACCAGAGAACTGATTTAGGTGGTGAGGTCGTGTGATCTCAGGTGTTTTTGCAATCAGTAACGTTGGCATTTTTTTAGGGTGTTTTTGGATTGCAGTGAGTATCCTTTCTATCCTTTTCTGTCTAGGCAGATTGGGCCCCAGCGTTTGCTCATACTATTTCTGTCATGTGTCTGTATTTCCTCTTGTCTAACCGCCATTACATGTTTGGGGGCTTCCTATGTTCTTTGGGAATCTGCTCCGGGGCAGATAGTTTTTCCTCTTTCTGTCTTTAGATTGCAGTTAATCTCTCAGGCTGTGAAGAGGAGTCTAGGGACCAACGTAGGAACGCTCCATGGCTGCCTTTAGTTGTGGTGGTTAGTCAGGGTACTGCAATCCAATAAAATTCCAACCTCTCTGGTGTATTGCCGTTTTTGCCTGCTCTCCTCAGCTACCGAAACATAACATTTTGGTCTGGCTTCTGGTTTGTTTTTTGGCTCCCTTGGTGGTTGCTGCTGGTAATGGAGCTGGTTGGCTGACAGAAGTCAATCACCTGAAGAGAATGGTTGGAGATCAGTTAATACTGACTGGGGAGATTTAAGTGAGCAGCCTTCCCTTGGTTGTTTCCGGGTGATTTTGGTTTCTTCCTGAGCCTTCTGGAAGTCAGCTTGCTCCCTGGCTTTTTCCTGCATCTTTCAGATAAATTATTTGTCTGTTTAATCTGTTGCATTTGCTTTTCTCTGTTCTCTTCCTTGCTGGTGTGAGTTCAGCCGGGTTTCCCTGTGGGACTGTGCTGGACTCTGTTTTCCTTTGCCACAGTTTATGTCAGTCTTTTCAGTATTTCTAGTCTCCTGTTATTTCAGTATCGATTGTTTGCGTCCAGTTCATACCAGAGTTCTGATTTAGTGGGGGGAAGAAGGTCATGAGGCCTCAGTATTTTTGCATATCAGACGTGTTGGAATTTTTCTTTGGGTTTTTGCAGGATTGCAGACAGTATCCTTTCCTGTACTGTTCTATCTAGACAGTTTGGAACCCATCATTTGCTCAACACTATTTTCTGGCTGTGTTTTTTTACTTCATCTGTCTCACCGGCAATATATGTTTGGGGGCTATCTATTCCTTTGGGGCTCTACTCTGGGGCAGTTTAGCTTTCCCCTTTCTCTCTTTGGCTAAGTTAACTCTGTCCAGGCGTCTAGGGATCGTTAGCTACGTCCCACGGCTAATTCTAGTTGTGTTGTCAGTTTAGGGGTCTGCAATCCGCTAAGTCACCAACCTCTCTGGGTGTTTGGTTGCCTAGCCTATTTTTCTAGTATTCTCCTCGGTTACCAAATCATATAGAATCACTGGCCTGACTGTAGATTCTAGGGTACTCTAAAGAAGGAAAGTAATAATAAAAAAAAAGGGTGTCAGAATTTTTTTATATATTTTTTTTCTTTTTTCTCTGGGGGCTGTAGGAGGATTTTTTCTTCAATGGAGACTAAGCATTTCTCTGATCGTGTTGAGCAGCTCGCTGCTGAAGTTCAGAGAATTTCAGCCTATCTCGCTCAGTTGTCTGTTGTAGAACCTAAGATTCCTATTCCTGATTTATTTTCTGGGGATCGGTCCTAAATTTTTGAACATTAGAATAATTGTAAATTGTTTTTTGCTTGAAACCTAATTCCTCTGGGAAACTCGGTGCAGCAGGTTAAAATTGTCATCTCCCTGTTGCACGGCTACCCTCCAGACTGGGCTTTTTCCCTGACACCTGTGGAGGGGATCCTGTTTTGGCTAATGTGGATGCGTTTTTTCAGGCTCTGGGTTGTATGATAAACCTAATGTTATTGATCAAGCTGAGAAAGCCTTATGGCATTGAACCAGGGTCAGGTAGCAGCAGAGTTATATTGTCAGAAAATCCAAAAGTGGGCAGTCCTTACTAAATGGAAACCATGATGCCCTAGCGCAGGGTCCCCAACCGCCACGGCACAGAACGCTGTACATACATGGAGCCGGCGGCTGCAGCACTATAGCGACAGCTGCAGCCGCCGGCTTCAAGAAAACATCGATACTTACCTTCCGTCGCTGCATCCCTGTCGGCCGCGAAGCTTCCTCCTGGCAGTGCGGTGACGTATTACCGCTCATTAAGGTAATGAATATGGACGTGATGCCACTCCCAATAGGCGTGGCGTCCATATTCATGCCCTTAATGAGCGGTTACATCACCGCTGCGCACAGGAGGAAGCTGCCGCGGCCGACAAGGATGCAAGGGACCTCCAGCGACGGAGCGAGGAGGGTAAGTATGATGGGGAGGAGGGTAAGTATGATGGGGGGGAGGACGGGGGAGCCCAGCGGAGCCATATATACAGGATGGGAGGGTGGAAGCGGAGCATGTATACAGGATGGGAGGGTGGGAGCGGTGCCATATATACAAGGATGGGAGGTTGGGAGCGGAGCATGTATACAGGATGGGAGCGTGGGAGCGGAGCATGTATACAGGATGGGAGAGTGGGAGCGGACCATATATACAGGTTGGGAGGGTGGGAGCGAGCATGTATACAGGATGGGAGGGTGGAGCGGAGCCATGTATACAGGATGGGAGGGTGGGAGCGGAGACATATATACAGGATGGGAGGTGGAGCGAGCCAATATACAGGATGGAGGGTGGAGCGGGCATATATACAGGATGGGGAGGGTGGGTGAGCGGAGCCATATATACAAGGATGGGAGGGTGGGAGCAGAGCCATATATACAGGATGGGAGGGGGGAGCGGAGCCATTATACAAGGATGGGAGGGTGGGAGCGGAGCCATATATTACAAGGATGGGAGGGTGGGAGCGGAGCCATGTATACAGGATGGGAGGGTGGGAGCGGAGCCATATTTACAAGGTATGGGAGGGTGGAGCGGGCCATGTTACAGGATGGGAGGGTGGGGTGGAGCCATATTTACAGGATGGGAGGGTGGGAGCCATATTACAGGATGGGAGGGTGGAGCGGAGCCATGTATACAAGGATGGGAGAGTGGGAGCGGAGCCATATATACAAGGATGGGAGGGTGGAGCGGAGCCATGTATACAGGATGGGAGGTTGGGAGTGGAGCCATGTATACAAGGATGGGAGGGTGGAGTGGAGCCATATATACAGGGATGTGAGTGGGTGGAGTGGAGCCATGTATACAGGATGGGGAGTGGGGAGTGGAGCCATATATACAAGGATGGGAGGGTGGAGCGGAGCCATATATACAAGGATGGGAGGGTTAGGGAGCGGAGCCATTGTATACAGGATGGGAGGTTGGAGCGGAGCCATGTATATCAGGTATTGGAGGGTGGTAGCGGAATGAGCCATATATACAAGGATGGGAGGTTGGGAACGGAGCCATATATACAAGGATGTGAGGTAGGGAGCGGAGCCATATATACGGTTGGGAGGTTGGGAGCGAGCCATGTATCAAGATGTGAGTGTGGAGCGGAGCCATATAAACAAGGGTGGGAGCAGAGCCTTGTATACAAGGGAGTCACATTCACATTATAAATGTTATAATTAAATGATGAGTATGCACTACTACTAAAACTACAACCCGTCCATAGCCCCGCCCCCTTATGACCAAAGCCCCACACCACTGCACCACCTCCTTCCCCGCCCTGCTGGACCATGGAAGAATGGTCTTTCTTGAAAGCCGGTCCCTGGTTCAATAAAGGTTGGGGACCACTGCCCCTAGCGGCTCTTTTTCGGAAAGGTCTGGCAGAGACAATAATAGATGTTATGGGGATTTCCTGTCTCCTCTGGTCTCAACGACTCTATGTCATTAGCCATTCAAATTGACAGACGTTTACTTGAACGTAAAACAATGCAAGAGGCGGGGTTGCCTTTTGAACAAACCTCTGAGCCCATGTAGTGTGATAGGATTGTTTTAGGGCTCACGTCAAGAATTTAGAAGGCATAATAGTTGTGCTTCTTTTGTGGGGATGCCTCTCATACTATTTCTGTCTGCCCTAAGCGGGAAAAACGTTTTGCTCACTCATTTGTTTTGGGCAATGTACAGGCTAAATTCCTATTGCCGGTTACCTTGATCTGCTCCTTATCTTCATTTTCTGCTAAGGCTTTTGTTGATTCAGGAGCAGCATTAAACCTGATGGATTTTGACTTTGACAAACATTGTGGTTTTCCCATGGTACCTTGCGGACTCCTATTCCTTTGAGGGGTATTCAGCTACCCATTAGCTGAGAATAAACTCCAGTTTGGACCCAGCCCCGGACCACCAAGAGAACTGTAAATTTTTGGTGTTACATAATAATAATAATAATAATCTTTATTTTTATATAGCGCTAACATATTCTGCAGTGCCTTACAGTTTTGCACACATTATCGTCGCTGTCCCCAATGGGGCTCACAATCTAGATTCCCTATCAGTATGTTTTTTTGGAGTGTGGGAGGAAACCAGAGTACCCGGAGGAAACCCACACAAACACAGGGAGAACATACAAACTCCTTGCAGATGTTGTCCTTGGTTTGATACGAACCCAGGACTCCAACGCTGCAAGGCTGCAGTACTATCCACTGAGCCACCATGCTGCCTACATAATTTACATGACATTATTGTACTGGGTTTTCCTGGTTGCAGACCCATAATCTGTCTGGATTGGAAATCTGTGTCTGTGGTTAGTTGGGGGTGTCAATGTGTTTTAGTAACACTCATGTTTTCTCTACCTCTCCCCAGTTTCAGGATGTACCTGACTATTTGGCTGATTTCTCTGATGTGTTTTAGTGAGAGTAAGTCTGTGTCTTTGCCTCCTCACAGGAGTTATGATTGCGCGATCGAGTTAGTGCCCGGTTGTAAATTTCCAAAGGGTCGGCTCTTCAATTTATCTGTACCTGAACATGATGCTATGCGATCTTATATCAAAGAGTCATTGGAGAAGGGCCATGTATTGACTATCGTCTCTTTAATAAAATCACTGGTAAATATCAGTACCCCTTACCCCTGATTTCCGATTTATTCTCCTGAGTGAAAGGTGTTAGTTGGTTTACCAAGCTTGACCTTAGGGAGGCGTATAATCTTATTCGCATTAAGCATGGTGATGAATGGAAGACGGCATTTAATACTCCTGAGGGGCATTTTGAGTATCTAGTGATGCCTTTTGGGCTCACTATGCCCCTTCCGTCTTCCAATCTTTCATGAACGATATTTTCAGGGATTTTGTGGACAAGTTTTTGATCGTTTTTTTTGGACGATATTTTGATTTTTTCCAATAACTGGGATTCTCATGTGGAACATGTTCGGAGTGTATTCCGGATTTAGAAAGAAATGCTTTGTATGTTAAGGGACCGAAATGTCTCTTTGACCTACAAAAAATTTCGTTTTTGGGATTTATTTTAGTCTCCGTCCGCTATTGAAATGGACCCGGTCAAGGTTCAGGCTATTTATGATTGGGTTCAGCCACTTCCTTGAAGGATCTTCAGAAATTTTTTGGTTTTACTTATTTTTACCGTAAAATCATAAGTAATTTTTCTGGTATTGTGAAACCACTGACAGATTTGACCAAAAAGGGCGCTGATGTAGTGAATTGGTCTCCAGAGGCAGTTTCGGCATTTCAGGAGCTTAAACGGTAATTCACTTCTGCTTCTGTTCTACAGCAACCTGATGTTTCCCTCCCATTTCAGATGCAGATAGATGCTTCTGAGATTGGTGCAGGAGCCGTTTTGTCTCAGAGATCCGGTAACCTCTAAGATTAACCCTTGTGCCCTCTTATCTCGAAAATTTTCCCCAGCTGAATGTAATTATGATGTGGGGAATCGGGATTATTGGCTATGAAGTGCGCGCTTGAAGAGTGGGACACATTGGTTGGAGGGAGCCAAACATCAAGTGGTGGTCCTCTACCGACCACAAGAACTTGATCTATCTCGAATCAGCCAAGCAATTGAATCCTAGACAGGCTAGGTGGGCCTTGTTTTTCACGCGTTTTAATTTTGTGGTCTCCTTTTTTCCGGGCACTAAGAATATTAAGGCGGATGTCCTCTCTAGGAGTTTCTTTGCGGATTCTCTTGATGTGACTGAACCTACTACCATCCTAAATGAGGGTGTGGTTTTTTCCGCTATCTCCCCCGATTTAAGACTTGCCCTGGAGGAATTTCAGGAGGATAAACCTGAACGATGCCCTATTGGGGAAATTGTATGACCCTGACCAGTGGAGGAGGAGAGTGATGTCTGAAATTTATTGCTCCTCGTTGGGCTGGTCATCCCGGTATTTTTTGGTACCAGAGATTTGGTGAGTCGGTCTTTCTGGTGGCCTGCCTTATCTCATGATATCAGGAATTTTGTGCAGCCCTGTGGGACTTGTTCTCGGTCTAAACCCAGTTCTCGCTCTAGTGGATTGTTAGTGCCACTTTCGGTGCCCAGGAGGCCATGAACACATACAGTACAAACCAAAACTTTGGACACACCTTCTCATTTAAAGATTTTCATTGGCTATGAAAATTGTACATTCACACTGAAGGCATCAAACTATGAATTAACACATGTGGAATTATATACTTAACAAAAAGTGTGAAACAACTGAAAATATGTCTTATATTCTAGGTTCTTCAAAGTAGCCACCTTTTGCTTTGCACACTCTTGGTATCTCTTGATGAGCTTCAAGAGGTAGTCACCTGAAATGGTCTTCCAACAATCTTGAAGGAGTTCCCAGAGATGCTTAGCACTTGTTGGCCTTTTGCTTTCACTCTGTAGTCCAGCTCACCCCAAACCATCTCGATTGGGTCCAGGTCTGGTGACTGTGGAGGCCAGGTCATCTGGTGTAGCACCCCATCACTCTCCTTCTTGGTCAAATAGCCCTTACACAGCCTGGAGGTGTGTTTGGGGTCATTGTCTTGTTGGAAAATAAGTGATGGTCCAACTAAATGCAAACCGGATGGAAAAGCATGTCACTGCAAGATGCTGTGGTAGCCATGCTGGTTCAGTATGCCTTCAATCTTGAATAAATGCCCAACAGTGTAACCAGCAAAGCACCCCCACACCATCATACCTCCTCCTCCATACCTCACGGAGGGAACCAGGCATGTAGAGTCCATCCGTTCACCTTTTCTGTGTTGCACAAAGACACGTTGGTTGGAACCAAAGATCTCAAATTTGGACTCATCAGACCAAAGCACAGATTTCCACTGGTCTAATGTCCATTCCTTGTGTTCTTTAGCCCAAACAAGTCTCTTCTGCTTGTTGCCTGTCCTTAGCAGTGGTTTACTAGCAGCTATTTTACCATGAAGGCCTGCTGTACAAAGTCTCCTCTTAAGAGTTGTTGTAGAGATGTGTCTGCTGCTACAACTCTGTGTGGCATTGACCTGGTCTCTAATCTGAGCTTTTTGCAAACCTGCGATTTCTGAGGCTGGTGACTCGGATAAACTTATCCTCAGAAGCAGAGGTGACTCTTGGTCTTCCTTTCCTGGGGCGGCCCTCATGTGAGCCAGTTTCTTTGTAGCTCTTGATGGTTTTTGCAACTGCACTTGGGGACATTTTCAAAGTTTTCCCAATTTTTCGGACTGACCTTAATTTCTTAAAGTAATGATGGCCACTCGTTTTTCTTTACTTAGCTGCTTTTTTCTTGCCATAATACAAATTCTAAGTCTATTCAGTAGGATTATCAGCTGTGTATCCACCAGACTTCTGCTGTTAGAACTCTCCTGTTAGGTTTTTTCTATCTTGCTGGTCACATGACCTTTTTTGCCTATTTAATCCTGCTCCGCCCTTCTGGCTTTGCTGGACTTCATTGTAATTTCTACTCTTAAGCTAGCCAGGTGCTTTGTTACCTTACTCAATTAGTTTTGCTTGGTCTTCGGACCTCTATGTTCTATGTTGTTTGTTTGTCTTTTACTGCTACAACTTCTGTTAGGAGGTGTCCATCTTTCTCCCAGTCCCTAGTTCTTGTAGGGATCCCTCCCTCGCATCTATAGGTCTTCGTACAGACTAGCTGAGGACTTTAGCGGGTCTGATCGCAGGATCAGGTTCCCCATTACATCGTAGGGATCTAGCTTAGTTCTATCGTAGGGACAGATATCCCTTCTTTCCTTAGTGCTTGTAGCAGAACATAACAGTAAGTCCAGCCCAAAAATATCTCTAAGGAAGATTTCCAGTTTCCATCATGGTGTCGGTTCAGGCCTTGACTCAACGCCTGCAGGGACTCTCTCTGGAGGTGGCCGAGCTCCAGCAACACGTGAGTAGTTGTTCTGGAGCACATTTCGTGGAGCCAAAGGTACGTTTGCCTGATTTATTTTTTGGTGAACAACAAGCTTTTTTTTCTTTTAAAAATGCTTGCTTGTTGTATTTTCGTTTGAGACCCAGATCCTCTGGTGAAGAATCGCAGCTCATAGGGTTCATAATGTCACTTTTGCGCAAAAAACCTCAGGAATGGGCCTTTTCTCTGCAACCTAGTGATCCATGCTTTAGATCAGTGGATAGTTTTTTTTCTGCTTTGGGGTTATTGTATGATGATCCTGATCGTGTCTCATCAGCTGAGACAGAATTGAGACGTTTGAGGCAGGGATCAGGTAATGTGGAAAAATATTGTACTCACTTCCGTCGGTGGTCTACTCAGGTGGGGTGGAACGATTCAGCTTTGAAAAGTTTGCTTCTTGCAGGGCTAGGTGAAAGGGTTAAAGATTTGCTGATTGCTTATCCCACACCTGGTAACTTGCAGGAGGCTATGCAATTAGCTATACGGGTGGATAGGAGACTGCGGGCAAGGGTTAATGAGAGTAAATCTTCTGCCATGTCAGCTCCAAGTCTTGAGAGGGTCTGTACTGACATTGGAGAGCCGATGGAGATTGGAGCGATGGCACCCTGCTCTCAGGAAAAAGACCGCAGGTTTTCTGAAGGTTTGTGCTTTTATATCTGACCATTTCATTAAGAACTGTGTGCTTCGTATGAACAAAGAAAAAAAAAAAGGTCAGTTCCGCCCATATAGCCTGTTTAAACACTAAGGGTGTCTTTCTTTCTGCCTCTACTGCTGCCCAGGAAGAATTAATGGAATTTTGGGTATTTGTCGTATTGTGGTTCTACTCTGAATGTGATTGATGGGGGATTCTTGGAAAAACTTAAATTAAAACCCAAACCCTTGTCATCCCCTATTGCCGTGGTTTCTGTTGATGGCTCTCCCTTGAAGAATGTTACTCACAAGGTCTGTGAATTTCCCTCACTATTAATGGTGTTCACCAAGAGAATTTGGATTTGGTAGTATTGAATAATTTGCCTTCTCCGGTGGTTTTGGGGTTACCCTGGTTAAAATTGCACAATCCTGTACTGCATTGGTCTACCAATGAAATTAAGTCCTGGAGCCCTAAGTGTTATGACAAGTGTTGTAACGGGCGTTATTGCTGCTGTGGATAAAGGGGAATTACCTGTACCTATTCAGGATTTTTGGAAAGTTTTTTCTGAGAAGGAATCGCAGATTATACCTCCACATAGAGACTATGATTGTACTATTGAATTTGTCCCTGGAGCGACTCTTCCTAAAAGTCGTTTATTTAATCTTACTATTCCTGAGAGAAAGGCTTTGGAGGAATACATACAGACAAGCTTGGCTGCCGGTCACATTGGGCCTTCCAAGTCTCCTGTGGCTGTTGGATTTTTTTTTGTTAAAAAAAAGGACGGCGGTTTACGTCCTTGTCTGGACTTTCGTGAGATTAATAAAATTACTGTACGCAATCCTTACCCACTGCCATTGATTCCTGATTTGTTTAACCAGTTAGCAGGGGCCAAGTGGTTCTCTAAAATTGATCTTCGGGGGACATACAATTTGTTGCGCATGAAGGAGGGTGACGAATGGAAGACTGCTTTTAACACTCCTGTGGGTCATTTTGAGAATCTGGTTATGCCTTTTGGTCTTACCAATTCTCCTGCATTTTTTCAGAATCTTATTAATGACATCCTTAGACCTTTGATCGGCAAAAATGTGGTTGTGTATTTGGATGACATTTTGATTTATTCGCCGGATCTGGAGTCTCATTGGCAGAGCGTTCGTGAGGTATTACAGTTATTAATTGACAATTCGCTTTTTGCTAAGCTAGAGAAATGTGAGTTCGCTGTACAGAGAATTAGTTTTTTGGGCTACATTATCTCCAGCGAAGGTTTAGAGATGGACCCGGTGAAAGTTCAAGCTGTGCAGGAATGGCCTAGGCCTATTGGTTTGAAATCGTTACAAAGGTTTTTGGGTTTCGCCAATTATTATAGAAAATTCATTAAAAAATTTTCTATTATTGTCAAACCACTGACCGATCTCACCAGGAAAGGTGCTAATACCGTTCAGTGGACTACTGAGGCCATTGAAGCTTTTGTGTTTCTAAAGGAGAGGTTCAGCTCTGCTCCCATCCTTATGCAGCCTGATGTAGCTAAACCGTTTTTGGTTGAGGTTGATGCTTCTTCTGTGGGAGTCGGCGCAGTGTTGTCTCAGGAAAACAGGGATGGAGTACATCCCTGTGCCTTTTTTTCAAAAAAATTTTCTGAGACTGAACTGATTTACGATATTGGTAATCGGGAATTGTTGGCCATTAAACTCGCATTTGAACACTGGCGTCATCTCTTGGAAGGTGCTGAATTTCCCGTTCAGGTTTTCACTGATCATAAAAATCTGATCTATCTTGATGCTGCCAAACGCTTGAATGCCCGTCAGGCTAGGTGGGCACTGTTTTTCTCGTGGTTTAATTTTTCCGTTACTTAAATCCCAGGTACTAAGAATGTTAAAGCCGATGCTTTGTCTCGCAGCTTTTCTCCCATGGTCGGTGCTGAGGAGGAGGAGAACATTTTACAAGAAGGGGTTGTGATTGCTGCTTTGGACTCTGTGTTGGAAGATGAGATTCTTAAAGCACAGGAGAATGCCCCATCTAACACTCCCCATGGGAGGTTGTTTGTGCCTGGGACCTGTAGGAGAGATTTGTTTGTTGAGTGTCATGAGTCTCGGTTGGCAGGTCATCCTGGAATCTCTGAGACCAATAACAGTTGGCATGAGACAAAACTGATGGTAGCGCTCACCTTGTCTTCTCCGAATGAGGCGTTTTCCTGATGTCCCAAACAATCAAAAAGGGGATTCATCAGAGAAAATAACTTTACCCCAGTCCTCAGCAGTCCACTGCCTGTACCTTTTGCAGAATATCAGTCTGTCCATGATGTTTTTTCTGGAGAGAAGTGGCTTCTTTGCTGCCCTCCTTGAGACCAGGCCTTGCTCCAAGAGTCTCCGCCTCACAGTGCGTGCAGATGCACTCACACCTGCCTGCTGCCATTCCAGAGCAAGCTCTGCACTGCTGGTAGCCCGATCCCGCAGCTGAAACACTTTTAAGAGACGGTCCTGGAGCTTGCTGGTCTTTCTTGGGCGCCCTGAAGCCTTTTTGGCAACAATGGAACCTCTCTCCTTGAAGTTCTTGATGATGCGATAGATTGTTGACTGAGGTGCAATCTTTCTAGCTGCGATACTCTTCCCTGTTAGGCCATTTTTGTGCATTGCAATGATGACTGCATGTGTTTCTTTAGAGATAACCATGGTTAACAGAAGAGAAACAATGATGCCAAGCACCAGCCTCCTTTTAAAGTGTCCAGTGGTGTCATTCTTACTTAATCATGACAGATTGATCTCCAGCCATGTCCTCATCAACACCCACACCTGTGTTAATGGAGCAATCACTGAAAAGAGGTTAGCTGGTCCTTTTAAGGCAGGGCTGCAATGATGTTGAAATGTGTTTTGGGGGATAAAGTTCATTTTCTAGCCAAATATTGACTTTGCAAGTAATTGCTGTTAAGCTGATCACTCTTTATAACATTCTGGAGTATATGCAAATTGCCATTAGAAAAAGTGAAGCAGTAGACTTAATATTTGTGTCATTCTCAAAAATTTGGCCATGACTGTAGGTACGTCCCACGGCTAATTCTAGTTGTGTTGTCAGTTTAGGGGTCTGCAATCTGCTAAGTTACCAACTCTCTGGGTGTTTGGTTGCCTAGCCTATTTTTCTAGTATCCTCCTCGGTTACCAAATCTGTTGTGAATGGGTTTGAGATGAGTTCTGAGCAGAGGCTCCCTCTGGTGGTTACAAGCGGTGCTAGTCTGTCCAGTGAAGATTGTGAGGACTGGGAATCAGGTGTTACTGACTGGTCTTATATAAGGGAGTCACCTTCCCATCAGGGTTGCCGGTGATCAATTGTTCTGGTCTGAATCCTTCATTCCAGTTTCCCTTGTAGCCTGCTGTTTCGTGTCTGCATCTCCTGCTACCAGATAAGAATTTTTCTTCTTTTGTGTTGCTGCTTTATTTTTGCATTTTGTCCTGCACTTCTTTGGGGGCCTTCTGGGTCCCCTCCGGGGGCTTCTGCCTTCTCAGTTTAGTTCAGCCACTGGGTTTTGTTCTTTTGCTTTTTCCAGTTTTTTCAGTGGCTGCTGTTTTGATTTTGTTGCACCAGAGAGCTAATTTAGGTGGTAGAGGTCGTGTGATCTCAGGTGATTTTGAAATTAGTAGAGTTGGTGTTTTTCAGGGTTTTCTGGGATTGCAGTAAGTACCCTTCCTGTCCTTTTCTATTTAGATAGTTTGGGCCCCAGCGTTTGCTCATTCTATTTTCTTTCTGTGTCAGTATTTCCTCTTGTCTAACCGCCATTACATGTTTGGGGGCTTTCTATTAACTTTGGGGTTCTGCTCCGGGGCAGATAGCTTTCCTATTTCTATCTTTAGGTGTAGTTAGTTTCTCAGGCTGTGACGAGGCGTCTAGGACCAACGTAGGAACGCTCCACGGCTGCCTCTAGTTGTGGTGGTTAGTCAGGGTACTGCAATCCCATAGATTCCATCTGCTCTGGTGTATTGCCTTTTTTACCTGCACTCCTCAGCTACCGAAACATAACAGTATCACCGGCCTAAAAATTGAAAATTGTATGGTACTCACAGAAGGGAAAAAATATTGTGATAGAAAAAAGGTTGTCAGAGTTGTCAGAGATATTTTTCTGTTTGTTGCATTTATTTTTTTTTTCCCTCTGTATCTCTGGGTGCTGGGGAGGATCTTTTCTCCCAATGGAGTTTGCACAGTTGTCTGGCCGTGTGGATCAGCTTGCCACTGAGGTTCGGAGTATTGCTATCTATCTTGCTGGGTTGCCTGTTGTGGAACCTAGGATCCCCATGCCAGATTTGTTTTTAGGGGATCGAGCTAAGTTTCAGAATTTCAAAATAATTGTAAATTGTTTTTTGCCTTAAAATCTAAGTCCTCAGGAAACGCAGCGCAGCAGGTTCAAATTATCATTTCTCTCCTGCGCGGCGATCCTCAGGATTGGGCTTTTTCCCTGATACCTGGGGATCCTGTTTTGAGTGATGTTGATGCGTTTTTTCAGGCTTTGGGGTTATTGTACGATGAGCCTAATGTCACTGATCAAGCTGAAAAAGCCTTGTTGGCATTAAATCAGGGGCTTGATGACGCTGAGTTATACTGTCAGAGATTCCGTAGGTGGGCAGTCCTGACCAAATGGAATGACGACGCTTTGGCGGCCCTTTTCCGGAAGGGTCTGTCGGATAATGTAAAGGATGTTATGGTGGGATTCCCTGTCCCCTCTGGTCTCAATGATTCTATGTCATTAGCGATTCAAATTGACAGACGTTTGCGTGAGCGGAGAAGTATGCGTGGAGTGGTGTTGCCTTGTGAGCCAGCTTCTGAGCCCATGCAGTGTGATGGAGTGGTGTCTGGGGCACAGCGTCATGAGTTTCGAAAGCGCAATAGGTTATGTTTCTACTGTGGTGATGCCTCTCATGCTATTTCAGTCTGCCCTAAGCGGGGAAGACGTTTTGCACGCTCAGTTGTCTTGGGTAGTGTTCAGACTAAGTTTTTATTAACTGTCACTCTGATATGCTCTCTGTCCTCATTTTCTGCTCAGGCTTTCGTTGATTCTGGAGCAGCTATTAACCTGATGGATTATGATTTTGCTAAACGTTGTGGGTTTCCCTTGATACCCCTACAGAAGTCTATTCCCCTACTGGGGATCGATTCTACCCCTTTGGCTGAGAATAAACCCCAGTTTTCTACTCAGGTGATAATGAGGGTTGAACCTGATCACCAGGAGTGCTGCAAATTTTTGGTTCTATATAATCTGCATGACATTATCGTGCTGGGTTTCCCTTGGTTACAGTCTCATAATCCTGTTTTGGATTGGAAATCTGTGTCTGTAACCAGTTGGGGCTGCCAATGTGTTAATACCAACACTCCTGTTTTTTCTGCCTCCCCCCAAGCTCAGGATGTTCCTGACTTTTTGTTTGATTTTTCTGATGTGTTTAGCGAAAGTAAATCTGCATCCTTACCTCCCCATAGGAGCTATGACTGCGCTATTGAATTAGTGCCGGGTAGTAAATTCCCTAAAGGTCGCCTTTTTAACTTGTCTGTACCTGAACATGACGCTATGCGGTCTTATATCAAGGAATCATTGGAGAAGGGTCATATCAGACCATCCTCTTCACCCTTAGGTGCCGGTTTTTTCTTTGTGGCCAAAAAAGATGGTTCATTAAGGCCTGTATTGATTATCGTCTCTTGAACAATATTACTGTGAAATATCAATACCCGTTACCCTTGATTTCTGACCTGTTTTCCAGGGTGAAAAACGCTACTTGGTTTACCAAGCTTGACCTCAGGGGGGCGTTAACTTATTCGCATTAAGCACGGGGATGAATGGAAGACGGCATTCAATACCCCTGAAGGGCATTTTGAGTACCTAGTGATGCCCTTTGGGCTCACTAATGCCCTTCCGTCTTCCAGTCCTTCATGAATGACATTTTCAGGGATTTTGTGGACAAATTTCTGATTGTTTATTTAGATGATATCTTGATTTTTTCTAATGACTGGGACTCTCATGTGAAACATGTTCGGACTGTGTTCCAGATTTTGAGGGATAATGCTCTGTATGTGAAGGGATCAAAGTGTCTTTTTGGCGTACAGAAGATCTCATTTCTGGGATTCATTTTGTCCCCATCTGTTATTGAAATGGACCCGGTCAAGGTTCAGGCCATCTGTGATTGGGTCCACTACTTCATTAAAGGCTCTTCAGAGATTTTTGGGTTTTGCCAATTTTTATCGTAAATTTATTGGTAATTTCTCGGTTATTGTTAAACCATTAACTGATTTGACCAGAAAGGGTTCTGATGTGGTGAATTGGCCTCCTGAGGCAGTCTCTGCATTTCAGGAACTTAAGCAGAGATTCACTTCTGCTCCTGTTCTACGGCAGCCTGATGTTTCTCTGCCATTTCAGGTGGAGGTTGATGCCTCTGAAATTGGGGCAGGTGCCGTTTTGTCCCAAAAAGATCCAGAGACCTCTAAAAGTAACCCTTGTGCCTTTTTCTCTCGAAAATTTTCTCCTACTGAACGTAATTATGACGTGGGTAATCGGGAGTTATTGGCCATGAAGTGGGCTTTTGAAGAGTGGAGACATTGGCTGGAGGGAGCCAAACATCAGGTGGTGGTCCTTACGGACCATAAGAATCTGGTCTATCTGGAATCTGCCAAGCGACTCAATCCTAGACAGGCCAGGTGGGCCTTGTTTTTCACACGTTTTAATTTTGTGGTTTCCTTTCTTCCTGGCACTAAGAATGTTAAGGCGGATGCCCTCTCGAGGAGTTTCCTTGCGGACTCTCCTGAGTTATCTGATCCTTCTGTTATTTTGAAAGAGGGTGTAGTTCTTTCCGCCATCTCGCCCAATTTGAGACTTGCTCTGGAGGGGTGTCAGGAGGATAGGCCCGAGCGCTGCCCTGTTGGAAAATTGTTTGTCCCGGACCAATGGAAAAAGAGTGTGATGTCTGAGATTCATTGTTCCGCATTGGCTGGGCATCCCGGAATTTTTGGTACCAGAGACTTGGTTAGTCGGTCCTTTTGGTGGCCTACCTTGTCTCGCGATGTCAGGGAATTTGTGCAGTCCTGCGGGACTTGCTCTCGCTCCAAGCCTTGCTCTCGCTCTAGTGGTTTGTTGATGCCATTGCCTGTGCCCAAGAGACCATGGACCCATATCTCTATGGATTTCATTTCCGATCTTCCTGTTTCTCAGAGAATGACCACCATCTGGGTAATTTGTGATAGGTTTTCCAAAATGATACATCTTGTGCCATTACCTAAGTTGCCTTCCTCCTCTGAATTGGTGCCGTTGTTTCTTCAGCACGTGGTTCGTTTACACGGCATTCCTGAGAACATTGTGTCTGACAGAGGAGTCCAGTTTGTTTCCAGATTTTGGAGGACTTTTTGTTCTAAACTGGGTGTTCAATTGTCTTTCTCCTCGGCATTTCATCCTCAGACCAATGGTCAAACTGAGAGAACAAACCAGACATTAGAGACTTATCTAAGATGCTTTGTGTCTGCTGATCAGGATGACTGGGTCTCTTTTTTGCCTTTGGCTGAGTTTGCTCTTAATAATAGGGCTAGCTCTGCCACTTTGATGTCTCGTTTTTCTGTAATTCTGGTTTTCACCCTCGATTTTCTTCAGGACAGACGGAAGCTTCTGTCTGTCCAGGTGTTGACTCTGTTGTTGAGCGTATGCAACAGATTTGGGACCAGGTAGTGGAGAGGTTGTCCCTCTCTCAGGAGAAGGCCCAGCGGTTTGCTAACCGGCATAGGACTGATGGTCCTCGGTTTAAAGTGGGGGACTTGGTCTGGTTGTCCTCAAAGAATATTCCTATGAGAGTAGCATCTCCTAAATTTAAGCCTAGGTTCATTGGACCTTATAAGATCATGGAGATTATTAATCCTGTTTCTTTTCGTTTGCTTCTTCCAGGGACATTTAAGATCCATAACGTGTTCCACAAGTCCTTGTTGAAGAGGTTTGTTGAGCCGGTGGTTCCTGCTACTGTGCCTCCTGACCCTGTTTTGGTTGAGGGCAATCTGGAGTATGTGGTTGAGAAAATATTGGATTCTCGTTTTTCTAGACGAAGACTCCAGTATTTGGTTAAATGGAGAGGTTATGGTCAGGAAGACAATTCTTGGGTGTTTGCTTCGGACTTCCATGCTAGGAGACTTATCCGTGCGTATCATAGAACTCATCCTGACCGACCTGGTTGCTCAAATGAGGGTTCGGTGACCCCTCCTCAAGGGGGGGGTACTGTTGTGAATGGGTTTGAGATGAGTTCTGAGCAGAGGCTCCCTCTGGTGGTTACAAGCGGTACTTAGTGAAGATTGTGAGGACTGGGAATCAGGTTGTACTGACTGGTCTTATATAAGGGAGTCATTTTCCCATCAGGGTTGCCGGTGATCAATTGTTCTGGTCTGAATCCTTCATTCCAGTTTCCCTTGTAGCCTGCTGTTTCGTGTCTGCATCTCCTGCTACCAGATAAGAATTTTTCTTCTTTTGTGTTGCTGCTTTATTTTTGCATTTGTCCTGCACTTCTTTGGGGGCCTTCTGGGTCCCCTCCGGGGGCTTCTGCCTTCTCAGTTTAGTTCAGCCACTGGGTTTTGTTCTTTTGCTTTTTCCAGTTTTTTCAGTGGCTGCTGTTTTGATTTTGTTGCACCAGAGAGCTAATTTAGGTGGTAGAGGTCGTGTGATCTCAGGTGATTTTGAAATTAGTAGAGTTGGTGTTTTTCAGGGTTTTCTGGGATTGCAGTAAGTACCCTTCCTGTCCTTTTCTATTTAGATAGTTTGGGCCCCAGCGTTTGCTCATTCTATTTTCTTTCTGTGTCAGTATTTCCTCTTGTCTAACCGCCATTACATGTTTGGGGGCTTTCTATTATCTTTGGGGTTCTGCTCCGGGGCAGATAGCTTTCCTATTTCTATCTTTAGGTGTAGTTAGTTTCTCAGGCTGTGACGAGGCGTCTAGGACCAACGTAGGAACGCTCCACGGCTGCCTCTAGTTGTGGTGGTTAGTCAGGGTACTGCAATCCCATAGATTCCATCTGCTCTGGTGTATTGCCTTTTTTACCTGCACTCCTCAGCTACCGAAACATAACACAAATCATAACACTGACTGTGAAATCCAGAGGCCGTGCATTACTCTCGCCTTGCTCCCAGCTGTGATCGTGTAGGCACAGCTCCTTACCTCAATGGTCGTGAAGGGGTTAAACAGTAACTGCCATTTTAATTTTCATTTCATAAACCAATAGTACACATGAAAATAAGCAACTTTCTAATAAATCTTATTAGAAAAATTAGCTTATTTTTCTGCCAAAATTGGCCAGCCATTATCACAATTCTCAATTCTGAAATAAAATCTGTATTCAGTGAAGACAGACTTTCCCATTACTGAGATAGGAGATGGCGGATGCTTTTCTTTGTAGACGGGAGGAGGGAGGATCTAGAAACAAAGCTCCTCCTGCCTCCTCGTCGCCCTTTTATCTAGATAGATAATAACTGATCAATTGAGGCAGAGAAAGAAGCAAATTTCTCTGATAAGTAGTGTTGAGCATTCCGATACCGCAAGTATCGGGTATCGGCCGATATTCGCGTTATCGGAATTCCGATACTTAATTCCGATACTTTTTCCATATCGTATACCGGAATCGGAAGTTCCCATAATTCTTTGAGAGGCAATGTGATTTTAGTCAGCCAATGAGGAATCCTACGAAGTGTGGGCACATCCTGTAATGATGCGGTCATCTTAACTAATGGCATGGCTGTGCTTGGCTGCTGAAATGATGTCAGAATGCACTATAAAAGGCGCCGCAGCCATTTTAGCGTCACTGTGCTGTGAACTCAGTTAGGGACAGAACGCTGCTGTGCTGACTCTGAGGGACAGTTAGATATTGCGATTTTGTGTACTACTGTGCTTGAGGCAGGCTAGTTTACCAACCGCTGTGTAAAGCTTCATTTTGCCAGTGTTGTTTTAACAGCTCTGTGCAAGGTGTGTGTGTGACAGTGCAGGTGACGCTGCAGTTTGCTCTGCATCCACCGCTGTTTGTAGGCATCTGCACGTGTCACTTTTTTTTTTTTTATTTTATTTAGTGGAATTGGTGCAGCTCCATTATATTAGAAAAAAATCAAATCTATTAGTGTGACGTGCTTCCATCCGTATACAATACATTGGTTGCAAACACTATAGAAGTACAGAAAGGAGCTTTTCACAGATTGTGGACAGTTGTGTTTCAGTGTTCACTTCAGTCTGTGTTTTTTACTTTTTTGAGTGCAGATCACGCTCCAGTTACATGTTCAAGCACTGCTGCTTGTACTCTGCTGAGCGTGTCTCAGTGGCTCATCCTTTTCATTTATCTCCAATTGGTTCTGCTACATTCCATTTAAAATAAATCTAATCTATTAGTGTGACGCGCTTCCATCCGTATACAATACATTGGTTGCAAACACTATAGAAGTACAGAAAGGAGCTTTTCACAGATTGTGGACAGTTGTGTTTCAGTGTTCACTTCAGTCTGTGTTTTTTACTTTTTTGAGTGCAGATCACGCTCCAGTTACATGTTCAAGCACTGCTGCTTGTACTCTGCTGAGCGTGTCTCAGTGGCTCATCCTTTTCATTTATCTCCAATTGGTTCTGCTACATTCCATTTAAAATAAATCTAATCTATTAGTGTGACGCGCTTCCATCCGTATACAATACATTGGTTGCAAACACTATAGAAGTACAGAAAGGAGCTTTTCACAGATTGTGGACAGTTGTGTTTCAGTGTTCACTTCAGTCTGTGTTTTTTACTTTTTTGAGTGCAGATCACGCTCCAGTTACATGTTCAAGCACTGCTGCTTGTACTCTGCTGAGCGTGTCTCAGTGGCTCATCCTTTTCATTTATCTCCAATTGGTTCTGCTACATTCCATTTAAATAAATCTAATCTATTAGTGTGACGCGCTTCCATCCGTATACAATACATTGGTTGCAAACACTATAGAAGTACAGAAAGGAGCTTTTCACAGATTGTGGACAGTTGTGTTTCAGTGTTCACTTCAGTCTGTGTTTTTTACTTTTTTGAGTGCAGATCACGCTCCAGTTACATGTTCAAGCACTGCTGCTTGTACTCTGCTGAGCGTGTCTCAGTGGCTCATCCTTTTCATTTATCTCCAATTGGTTCTGCTACATTCCATTTAAAATAAATCTAATCTATTAGTGTGACGCGCTTCCATCCGTATACAATACATTGGTTGCAAACACTATAGAAGTACAGAAAGGAGCTTTTCACAGATTGTGGACAGTTGTGTTTCAGTGTTCACTTCAGTCTGTGTTTTTTACTTTTTTTAGTGCAGATCACGCTCCAGTTACATGTTCAAGCACTGCTGCTTGTACTCTGCTGAGCGTGTCTCAGTGGCTCATCCTTTTCATTTATCTCCAATTGGTTCTGCTACATTCCATTTAAAATAAATCTAATCTATTAGTGTGATGCGCTTCCATCCGTATACAATACATTGGTTGCAAACAATATAGAAGTACACAAACGGGCCTTTCACAGCTACTGAACATGGGTTTTTAATTTTTAACTAAAATATGTATTTTTTCAAATGACACAAATATAAGTAATGTTGAAGAGGAATAGTCCTACATCCATTGTTTGCACAATATTACAGGTGTACATCATGTCCCTTAATCAACAATGTATTATTATATTTACTTGTATGCTTTTATTTAAAAGCCAAGAACACAGAAGGATAACCTTCGCACTGCAGCTGTTGTCAAAGTTCAACCCACATTATGCACTTCCAACATTGCAGCATTTGAGGCATGATGTGAGTTGGATTGGTCAAAGTTATGGAGTGAGAAGGTTCACCATCAGTACCCTATAGCATAAGTATGCTTTTGTGTTAGCATTTGTGTTAGACATGTGGATATCTGCCATAATATGTCACAATTATTTAGTTACAGATTTGTTACCAACACTAATCATTGAATGGTTTTAAATTTGACGTTTCACTTGTTTACAGCTTAGAAATAAGGGTGTAGCCTGATATCTATGTGTAGCACTAGCCACTTTAACATGTCATGTTTTTTTTAAACATGTGTAGCTAGGTAGCAGTAATTTTTGCCGGACACACAGCAGGGGAACAGCAGGCGTTACTGAACCCCACTATCACTATAGCTTGTGTATTGGTCTGTGGACACGACACTTCTGAGCAGCAACTGGCAGTGTTGTAGCCCAGGGAGTATAGCTCAGGTGGTAGAAAGATGAACATAACAGGAGACATGGAAAACGTTGTCAACCAGTTAGTTAATCTGAAACCGGACAGGCAAATTCAGGCGAGATCCATGCCTAGTTCATTTTCAGAAAAGTAAGCCGTTCTACATTATCGTAGGATAGTCGCATGCAACGGTCTGTTAGTACACCACCTGCAGCAGTAAAGACGCGCTCCGATAATACACTGCCAGCAGATCAAGCCAGCACCTCCAATGCATACTGGCTAAGCTCTGGCCATGTATCCAGCTTAGAGACACAAAACTTGAATGGGGAAGAGCCATCTGGGAGTACACTGAGAGGGCAAGACATGTAGTCTGTCACCATCTTACGGAAATGTTGCCTCCTGCTGACTGGAGCCGTCTCGGATGGTGTAGACATTGGTGGCGCTGCCACAAAACTTCGACACATTTGGAACATACTGTTCTTGCCCTGTGCAGAGGCGCTGCTTGTGCTCCCTCTTGTTGCAGAGCTGTCTCCACTGCCTCGACGCACAGAGCTGCTTTGTAAATCAGTAGCAGCAGCAGTGCTCTCGGCTGGAATGGAGAACATTATGGATTGCACCAGTGTGTCTTGGTACTTCCGCATTTTACGCTCCCGGTTCAACGGTGTGATGAGGCTTTGTAAGTTGTCCCGGTAGCGAGGGTCTAGGAGGGTGTACACCCAATAATCAGACGTGGTGTGAATGTGTTCGATGCGGCGGTCGTTTCTCAGCCACTGCAGCATGAAATCAACCATGTGCTGCAGACTCCCAACTGGCCAAGAAACGTTGTCCCCTGCAAGAGGCGTCATCTCCGCCTGCTGTGCATCACCCCACCCTTGGTCTACATACTGACTAGAGCATTGTCTACCTCCCTCTGGAGCGATGTCTTCCTCCTCCATTGACTCCTCCTCATCCTCCTCACAAAGTCCTTCAAATACATATAAATTTACAAAATTTAAAACTCAAAATTTAAAAACTTTGTATCATAATTCTGTAACATCAGTTTATGGAAACACAATAGCATTACAAAAGGATAGACAAAAAATGTACATTATGTGCTTTGTAAATACATTAAAAGTTTGTAATGGTTATGAAAATATAGACAGCGACTCTGGAGGTTCAATTGTTGATACAGCATGGTACTTTGAAAGTCCTCCAGCCCTTTGTGAGGAACCACGTTGCGCTGACTGTCCAGAAGGTGATGGAATTTGTGACTCCTCATCCTCCACCTCTTCCAAAACCTCATGCCTTAGTGCTTGCAGTGTTTTTTGAAGCAGGCAGATAAGGGGGACAGTCAGGCTGACTAGTGCATCATCTGCACTCGCCATCCGCGTTGACTCATCAAACGCACGCAAAACGTGGCAGATATCCTTCATAGAGTTATTCGCCACTCATTACACTGGCAGTGGCTGCCCATTCATTATAGGATCCAATTCTAATTACTGGTTCTCACCAACATAGCTCTCCACAGCGCAGCACCCCCCTACATCTCCTCCCTTATTTATATTTATCGGCCTAACCGACTGCTGCACTCTGCAAACGACCTTCGACTAACCTCTGCACTAATCCGTACCTCCCACTCCCAACTCCAAGACTTCACCCGCGCTGCGCCAATCCTCTGGAATGCTCTACCCCAAGAAATTAGGACTATCTGCAATTTCGATGGTTTCAGGCGCTCCCTCAAAACACATTTGTTCACAGTGGCCTATCACATTCACTAATCAAAGTCATTCTATGTGTAATTCTGTGTGTGTAGCCCATTCACTATCTCCATGCATCCCTCACTTCCTTAAAATGGCTGGACCATCATTGTAAAAACACCATTGTATATAAACACCTGTACTTTGTATCTCCCACACCTCATTGTAGATTGTAAGCTTTCACCAGCAGGGGCGGCTGATTTTGCTTTAATTATTGTATTGTTAACGTTGTTACTTATGACTCGTGTTTTGAAACTGTTAAACTGTAAAGCACTGCGGAATATTATGGCGCTATATAAATAAATAATATTATTATTCTTATTATAGAGGCCCACTCAGTAGTGGTGAAGTGTGAACGCCGCAAATTGCGAGTTGACTGCGCCTGATGCAGCTGATACTCCATTACTGTTGGCTGCTGCTCACACAACCGCTCCAACATATGTAACGAGGAATTCCACCTGGTGGGTACGTCACATATAATGCGATGTTCATGAAGGTGAAATCTGCGTTGCAGAGCTGCAATCAGCGATCTGGCCATGCTGGAACGTCGCAAGTGAGCGCACTCTAGGCGGACCTTGTGCAGCAGTGCATCAAGATCCGGATAGTCCCTCAAAAAACTCTGCACGACCAAGTTGAGCACATATGACAGACATGGTATGTGACTGAGGTTGCCAAGGCCCAGAGCTGACACCAGATTTCGGCCATTGTCACACACTACCAAGCCTGCCTGTAGATTCTCTTCCAAAAACCACACGTCGCTCTCCTGCTTTATGGCATTACAGAGCTCCTGCGCTGTGTGGCTAAGATTCCCCATGGAAATTAATTTCAGGATGGCCTGTTGACATTTGGACACGGCTGTGCTCATATCGGTCGCAACAGGTAAACGTTCACGGGTCCATGTGGAGGTAGACCGTGACGGCTCCTGCAGCGATGATTCTGAGGAACTGGAATAGGAGGAGGAATCAATGTGTACAGACTTGATTCCTGCAATCCTTGGAGTTGGCAGAACACGTACAGCGCCACTCGCAAGATCAGTACCCGGCTGCACAACATTGACCCAATGGGCAGTGAGGGAAAGGTATTGTCCCTGGCCATGGGTGTTAGAACCCTCTTGTTAGGTTTTGTTTCAGTTTGCTGGTCACATGACCTTTTTTCCCTATTTAGTCTGGCTCCGCCCTTCTGGCTTTGCTTGACTTCATTGTATTATCTACTGTTAAGCTAGCCGGGTGCTTAGGTGCCTTAATCTGTGAGTTTTGCTTGATGTTAGGATCACAAAGTATTTATTTTTCTGTTTAATTATCCATGCTACAATTTATGTTAGGAGGTGTCCACCTTTTCTCCCAGTCCCTAGATCTTGTAGGGATTACTCCCTCGCAACTATAGGTCTTCGTTCACACTAGATGAGGACTTTAGCGGGTCTGGTCGCAGGATCAGGTTCCCCGTTACATCGTAGGGATTCAGCTTAGTTGTATTGTAGGGACAGAATTCCCTTCTTTCCTTACTGGTTGTAGCAGATCATAACAATGGGTACTGGTCCACGCATCGGTGGTCAGGTGGACCTTGCTACTGAGGGCTTTTAGTAGCGCATGTTTAATTTTTCCCTCAACATGCTTTTGCAGACCAGGGACGGCTTGCCTGCTGAAATGAAATCGGCTTGGCACATTGTATTGTGGGATTGACAATGATATTCAGTTACGGAAACTGTCTGTCTCCACCAGCCTGAATCACAGCATTTCAAGGGACAGGAGTTTTGCAATGCCAGCATTCAGAGCCTGTGCTCGTGCATGGTTTGCGGAGTATGGCCGTCTTTTATCCCATGCCTGTGCTACCGCTGGCTGTTTTGTGGCCTGGGAGTGTGAGGATGACAGGGAACTTGCTGCTGTGTGTGGAATAACAGTTTGTCTCTGGACAACAGTGGCCGAGGTTCTTCCATGGCGATCCTGTGAGGAAGCATAACCAGCTGTGTGTGAGCTCGATGAAGAGGCTTCAACACAACCTGAAGATGTAGGTGCTGCTGTAGGTTGGCCTACATCTCCAGTGTGTCTTTGTAACTCAACTACGTGCTTTGTCCGCACATGTTTCCACATATTTGTGGTATTGAGGTGACTGACACTTTTAGCTATTTTAAATTTTTGATTACACAGCTTGCATTTCACATAGCAAATATCATGTGCAAGTGTGTGAAAAAAGGACCACGCAGTGCAAGTCCTGGGAGCGCACGTTTTGACTTTTGGAAGACAACTGCTCCGAACAGGTGCCAAACTGGAGGCTACAGGCAACCGAGTCTGCAGCCTAACTCTCCCTCCTGTTTGTACCGTTGGGGCAATGTCTTCCTCTATCTTCCTTCTATCACTAACCATTTCTCTAGGCCTCTCCCAGCTTTCAACCAAAGTACTGGTTCTCACCCACAAAGCTCTCCACAGTGCAGCACCCCTCCTACATCTCCTCCCTCATTTCTATCTATCGGCCTAACCGACTGCTGCGCTCTGCAAACGACTTTCGACTAACCTCTGCACTAATACGTACCTCCCACTCCCGACTCCAAGACTTCTCCTGCTCTACGCCAATCCTCTGGAATGCTGTACCCCAAGAAATTAGGACTATCCACAATTTGCATGGTTTCAGGCGCTCCCTCAAAACACATTTGTTCAGAGCGGCCTATCACATTCACTAATCAAAGTCATTCTATGTATTCTGTGTAAGTGTGTGTGTGTCTCTAGCCCATTCACTATCTCCATCCCTCAGTCCCTTAAGATGGCTGGAACATCATTGTAAATGCACCATTGTATATAAACACCTATACTTTGTATCTCCCCCATCTCATTGTACATTGTAAGCTGTCACGAGCAGGGGCGACTTATTTAGCTTAAATTATTGTATTGTTAACGTTGTTACTTATGACTTGTGTTCTGAAACTGCTAAACTGTAAAGCGCTGCGGAATATGATGGCGCTATATAAATAAATATTATTATTATTCCTCTGAGCTGCTCCCACCACCTTCCTGTTCTTCATGCCATGTTGGGTATTGGACCTCATCATCTCCACTACCCTCTTCCAACACCTGCTGTTGGGTGGTCTGGCCAGCACCATGCTCAACAGAAACTGGCACCTGGGTCTCATCATCATCATCAGATGCGTTCTGCGGTGTGCTGACCATCGGCACTGTCTCACCCGCCTCTTCAGATTCAGAGAGACACAGCTGTTGCGCATCACTGCATACTCCCTCTTCTTCACATTACAGAATGCTGCTTGGCTGGGCCCCTGTTTGCAAGCCAATAGATTCTGAGAACAGAAGCAGACACTCAGCTGGCTCCTGTACAGAACTCTCTGACTGCCTGGGCAATTTGCCAGGCGGTGAAGAGACAGATGGTTGCCCAACAGTGCTGTGGTCCTGAGAGGAGGTGGAAGCAATTGAAGTCGATGCATTGGCTGAGATCCAAACAACAACGGCTTCAATTTGTTCTTCCCGCAGCAGGGGGGTACTCCGAGCTCCTACAAAAGTGCGCATAAAGGAACGCTCACGGCCCGGGGAAAACTGGTGGATGCTGTGTCACTGGGGGCCGCAGCAGCCACAGAATCCCCACGTCCTCTCCCTGAAGAAACTCCACGACCACGTGCCTTACTCCCTGCCTTCTTCATCTTGGTAGATTGATAAAGAAAGTCTGAAAAGTTATAAGGCCTAAGTGTGGTTATTCCGCAGAGACTGCAGTGAACACTGCACACAACTGTTCAGTAGGTGTGAAAGGCCCCTTTGTGTACTTCTATAGTGTTTGCAACCAATGTATTGTATACGGATGGAAGCGCGTCACACTAATAGATTTTATTTATTTGTAATAGAATGGAGCAGCAACAATTAGAGAAAAATTTCAAGGATGTGCCAGTGACACACGCTCAGCAGACTACAACCAGCAGTGGTTGAAGAACTAACTGGAGCGTGATCTGCACTCCAAAAAGGAAAACCTCAGACTACAGTGAACACTGCACACAACTGTTCACTACCCAACGCGTCTCAGCAGGAAGGCAGTCTGTGCGTCAAAACAAAGGCGCAAGCATACATCCACGTACCCTGTTTATAAAGCTATATAAAAAAAATTATGTAGTAGTGACGCACACTTTATTGAGGTACAGTATTACATCGCCATTCACCATCTGTGGCTATGCAGTCTCATCTATATATACCTTATCTATCCGTTGTCATGCTTGCAAGTCGACAGTCAGGCATAAATAGCAATTTTCACTATGCACTATGCACTTTTTAAAGGTTATGTTTGTTAATAAACATGATTATTGCCACATATTATGAGTATTACATGATGGAAATTGTATAATTTTGTATAAACTGTTTAGTGACATTATTCAGCAAATGTAACATTTTAGTAATGTCACAGATAACTTGTAATGCTGATGATGTTTTGAAGTCAGACATTCATTGTCTATACAATAAAAATGGTGTACATACTGTTACTTATCCATCATTAATGGATTCAGATATGTACTTGTATGCTTTTATGTACAACCGTATAGCAGATTCCTTAACTAATTTATTTTGTGGTTTGCATTGCTGTTCAACATGTTAATGTATGTGTTTATGTTTGTCAATTCTTTATTTATCTAGATATTAGTTTAAATGAAATCATCATCTTATGGTAGTAAAGGTTATCTTTCTCTTGTTTGAAGTATAGACATTTAAAATTGACAGGTAACAAGGAAATTACTTGATCTAGTATTTAAACATCCTCCTTGACCCTGGGCTCCAACACCGCCAGTTGTTGCTCGGAAGTGCTGTTAGCACAGTCAACACTTGCTCCTGTGTTACTGGGGTTCAGTAACGTCAGCTGGTCCTCGGTTGTGCCATTGGCTCTTTTCCTTCTGCTGCCCCTCCGGGTTCCAGCACAGTCAGCTGGTCCTCGTTACTTGCATTGGCTCTTGTACCTTCTGCTACCCGTCCGGGTTCCAGTACCGTCAACTGGTTCTCCGCAGTGCCTTTGGCCTAGGTGCCTCCATCTCGGTATCCGAGTTCCAGCAACGTCTGCTGGTCCTTGGTAGTGCTTTGGAGCACAGGTACCTCCTGCTTAGTAACCGTGTCCCAGTAACGTCAGCTGGTCCTCGGTTGTGCCATTGGCTCTTTTCCTTCTGCTGCCCCTCCGGGTTCCAGTACCGTCAACTGGTTCTCCGCAGTGCCTTTGGCCTAGGTGCCTCCATCTCGGTATCCGAGTTCCAGCAACGTCTGCTGGTCCTTGGTAGTGCTTTGGAGCACAGGTACCTCCTGCTTAGTAACCGTGTCCCAGTAACATCAGCTGGTACAAGATTGTGCTACAAATACAAGATACGGAACAAGAGACACAAGAACAATAAGCAGAAGATCTAAAAGCAGAAGAACATGAAGTATAAGACCAAAATGAAGAGCAAAATATATGCTCTAAATTCTAAGCAGAAGAAGACTAAGCAGTGTATGGGGGTGAGTCCGTTCCTCCTCGTGGTGCCCCTGGAAAATGCCTGCTGCTGCAGGCTAAACTGAACACGGACAAATACTGTTGTAATTTAAATCTTTTGTGACAGCAAGAACGGAAGGATGAAAAATTCATACTTTGACAGATTACAAGTACAGGATTCTCTGTCACAAATAAGAATATGATGAAGAAGATGAAGCAGAATATGAATAAGAATAATAGTTTAATAAGAAGAATATGAGTAATGTTAACAAAGATGAATAGCAAGAAGTTTAAGAAGAAGATAAAGAAGGTGAAGATGAAGAATAATTTGATGAAAAAGATGATGCTGCAGAAGATTATGAAGGAGAAAGTGTGTGAAAAGTTAAAAAGGTGAAGATGAAGAGCATGGAAGTTGTGTAATATACATATTTGCCAAAATATAAAAAACGTTAACATTGTCAATTTCTTCGTCAATCCGAACATCTTTAAAAAAAAAAATATTTATGCTATTCCATTTGATTGGGTTAAACATCTATGCCTTTAATGTCTCCTCAACCTTCCCCAATACATTCTACATTACTCTTTCTTGTTTTCCTTCATGTACAATTAACCAACAAGGCAAGAATGGGTTTTTTTTAATTTCGATATTTTGTTCCCATAGACTTACATGGGACTTCCGGTATCGGTATCGGGTATCGCCGATATTTTAGTGATATCGGCGATACCATTCCGATTCCGATACTTTAGGATATCGGAAAGTATCGCTCAACTCTACTGATAAGATATAAAAATAAAAATCATAGGACAGTTACTCTTTACCTGAAATACATATTCTGGGACTGGTAGAACACATATATCTTTTTAATTGTATATGTTTATGCTTTTTTAATTTCCCTTTGGTTTTTTGTATGCCAGTCTGATTTGAATTAGATTCTACCAAGAGCTGTAGATTTCTTCTGAAAATGTAGAACTTGATGTCAATGATAATTAAAAGGAGAAAAGTAGGGTTAAATAGCTTTCCATCTCTCTAATTCCTCCTGACATAAGGGTGTACACTTCATGACTGTTTATGACCTCACTGTTAACAGTTCCTTATTTTCCATAAATAGTTAATGACCTCTTCACCGTATATTAAATGAAGTCACGCTTCTTCATTGTGTACTTAACTTTGACCTTCGGAGTTCATAGCCAATTTCTAAAGACGTTTACACTTCAATAAACTCATGTCTTATTTTAATACATTATTGTAATCTTAACTTATTTCAATAGTCACACTTACCATAAAGTCTAAGCTGAGTTTTTGTCATAGTTCCACTTAGGGGATGTGGTTAAACAATAATGGAGATAACCCTTGGCATCCATTAGAAATAGAATCCAATTACTAGTATTTCTCATATTACTGAATTTGCTTTGATTAGTCTACTTATTCCTCAATTTAAATCAGCAACATAGTTGCATTTGTACAAAAGTAATTTTGTGATTTTTTTGTATTATGTCATGTACTAACTCCTGATTTTTCTTTTAAAATGATTAAAAGTAAAGAAAAAAAATACACTTATAAATGTTCAGGGCTCATTTGAAGATTAAGGTTTTTTTTAATGACATTACACTTAGGGAACACAGTTTGATTTGGAAGCTTAAAGAGGGAATGTTTCATACCATATCTATGGGATCTGCACAAGGGTTGAGGGACAGCAAATTTTAGTGGGCCCCTACTCAGATAACGCATCTGTTGGGATGGCTTTTATGCTTTTTTGATCAAAAAAGTGTCAACTAAGTACCGCATGTTGTTTACATGTACTATTACTATTTATTTACTTAATACAGGATATTTTCTTATTTTGTTTTTATCTTAGGTATTGTCTATTAGGTGGAGACAGTGTGAATGTGCACCTATACACTGCACTTAGACCAAAATATGTTCTAACTCATTTCTTTGGTTTTGCTTTATTTTTTTGTACTTTGTACAGACTGTGGCATGGCTCCCGCTTTTGGAGCTGAGCTTTCTGTTTATATATAGCTTTCCATGGGCAAATGTCTAAACAGATGGGCCTGGATCCTGCTCTGACCCCAAACGTATGCTGAGGTCTGCTGACATACTGTAGAGTGAGGTTTAATATTAGAGATAGGACCTTCCCAATTGGGTACATTTTGTATACCTTGATATTACTGAATAAAAACATTATACAAAGACCAAAACTTATACTACCACCATACTCTGATAGATACCAATTTTGCAGACAATATAATGAGCTATCATAGAATGGTAGAGTTGGAAGGGGCCTTCAGGGTCATTGTGTCCAACTCCCTGCTCAATGCAGGATTTACTAAACCATCTCAGATGTCTGTCCAGCCTCTGTTTGAAGACTTCCATTGAAGGAGAACTCACCACCTCTCGTGGCAGCCTGTTCCACTCATTGATTACCCTAACTGTCAAAAAGTTTTTTGTAATTTCTAATCTGTGTCTCCTCCCATTCAGTTTCATTCCATTGCTTCTAGTCTTTCATTGTGCAAATGAGAATAAAGCTGATGCCTCTTCAGTGTGACAGTCCTTGAGATATTTATAGACAGCTGTTAAGTCTCCTCTCAGTCTTCTCTTTTAAAAGACCCAAATCCTCATAGGACATGGTTTGCAGACCGGTCACCATTCTGGTTGCTCTTCTCTGAACTTGCTCCAGTTTGTTCATGTCTTTTTTTAAAATGTGGTGTCCAGAAATGTGGGTTACAGTGCTGTTATTAATAATGATTCACTTGTACTTTCTGATTGAAGTCTTTCACATTTCCCATCTTTTCCATATGGGTCAGACCAACATGACAACTTCTCCTTGCCAATCATTTCCCTGAAGAATTTTCAACTTCTTACCTTTGATTTCTTACCTTCCAGCACTGCCACAATCTATTCACAACCTACACAAACTTCCCATCCTGCTGTCACTCCCAATTCTGAGCCTGTTGCTGCCCTGTTTGGCCATATTACTGCATCTATAGTTTGGCTCAGTGCCCTAAAATACTGTACTTTCGAAATATTCATGCCATTTCTATAATGTGCTACAACAGCAGTCCCCATGAAAACAATAATTCTGTACTTATGAAGTAATAATGCTGCAAGTGCTCCATGTCAAGAACATTTCTTCAAGTGCCCCTTTAATGTAATAATGCCCTGAATTCCCTTTATGAAGTTGTAAGCAGGTTGCGGGATGCAGTGACAGACAGGAGGCACGAGAGGCAGAGCAAGGGTTAACAACTTTACTTTTACAGAGGCAGACTCCATGCAGGGAGATAAGTAGTTAAATATGGAAAGTAAACAGTTAACTGAAGATTCAAACAGTTCAATGGCAAGGGAAATGCATAGTCAATAAGCAACGGGTAAGGTAATGGCAGTTCTTTGGGGTAACTTATCGTATTAGTAGTTCCTCAGGCTGTGGGGGCTGCAAGGGAAATGATGGCGCCACGATGCCTGGTGCAATGCTGATCCAACAAGGTCCTGTAAACAACAACGATCCATCTTCTGGCGGTAGCGGTCGGTCTCCGGTACCTTCCGTTGAGCCCCTAGTCCATAGTTTGATGTAGCTGTGACAGAAAAGGCCAGAGCACTATCTGGGCCCAACACAGCCCAGGAAATATACACTGGCAACTCATGGAATAAACATCTGTCCCACACCCAGTTTCTCTCAGGCAGTATGCGTGCGGTACTCATGGCCACCGAACGTGCGGCACCTTTCTCTCTGCTAGTCACTGGGAACTCTGCACTTCTTTCGCTCACGTCCCCGATGGTGGCGGCGGGGGTCAACAGACGCCGACCTGCGCTGTGTTGGTGCTTGAGGGCTGGAGCTCTCCTCTCTCCCTGCTGAGCGCTGACTGCTCCCGCCAAGACTGACTGCTTCGGCGTGCGTTGCTTAGCCACACCCCCTGCTTCCTGGTGCAAAGGGCTGTCAGGTCTCTTATTCTTTCCCCCGGACAACAGAGGACACAGCCCTGACAGTTCCGGACACAGCACTGGACAGGTACCCACGGCCGGTCCTTCTCCCTACAAATTAATAATATCATATGTGCACCTTATAAAGTGATAAGCACTAAATACCTTCTACAACTTAATAGTGCCCTTTATAAAGTAAGTCCTACCCATGAGTGCCCCAATAAAATAATAATGCCCCAGGCCTATGAGCGCTCCCTTAAAAGTACTAATGGCCCTTAAGTGTCCAATTATGTAACTGTAAGGGCGTACTCTATGTGGAAACCTGGCAACTCTTAACAGGGCTTCCATGGATAGATTTTGAACAAGTCACTTGGCTTAGGTCCCAGAGGAACCTTGGCCTTAATTCTTTAAAGGTAGTCTTTAACCCACAAAACACAAACTAAACCACTTATACATTCATATATCAACCTAGCACCTATAAAAACTATACCTGTAGTAAAGATTCCAATAATTTCATTTTATATAGAAACCATTTTATTATGTATGTAAATGAGAGGACCTTGTTGCATCCTTGGAGTAGCCATGGTCTGTGTGCATCATTCTGTCAGTCCATCAACAGCAAAGGAAATCAAGCAAGTGTAACAAGGGCAACCGGGCGGGGGTAGTTGTGGCCGAGTTATTTAAAGGCACAGTTCACAGGCAGAGTACACTGAGCACACAGTCAGCGAGTACCCCCTGGCCCCTTGTACATTTAATGCGGGATTGATGCAGTTTTTCCCCACAGATTACCTTCTCTTCTGGTCACAGCAGTCCAGACGATTCCAAGTTCACAAAGGCAACTGTTGTCCAACAGGGAAAATAATTCTTTAATGAACAGTGGTAAAGAAGAAGGGCACAAGTACAACACTGGTTTTCCTGCTCTATCCCTGTCACGCTCTCCAACCGCAGCCACAGCCACTGCAGCGGCATCAGCCAAAGATTAGAGGAATTCCACGTGCTGGAGACTGGGCGCTTGCAAACCCTCCAGTGGGGGCCCTTCCAGACTCCTGGGGCCCGTATTGCATCTCTTAGTCCTTTTGTCCAGTCCTTGGTCCTGGGCAACAGACCTCTCCCTTTCTGGGGGTCTGGCAGTGCCCCGTCTAACAACCACATCTGTCCTGGCCAATGTATCCAGGCAGTTCTGAGGAAGCAGCAGCTTCCTCTCTTCTCGTGGCTGCAAGTCCAGTCCTTTAATTAACTGTTCACTGTCCCTAACTATATACAGTCATTTAAAGGGAAACATTCACAATACTTTGTAATACAATACATGGCTTAACAAATACAGCACATACAAGGCAGAAAACAAATATATGACATTACCGTATTAAACCCATATAACATACAGGTACATAACATATGTACAGGAAAGTGCTCAGGGAGTCACACGGAAGGAGAAGAGGGTGAAAATGAGGGGATCGGCCACCTCCTTACACAAGCAGAGTTAGATGTAAGAGCAATAGAACAATCAACCAGAGTCAGTATGTAGTGCTTATAACTGACAATTCTCAACAGTAATCAGCGAGTTTCTGTGGGGTGTGTTACTGTCCCATTGGCCACAGCAAGAATCTGATTTCCTGCTGAACTGCTGGACAACACACACATTCATTCTACCTCACTTGGTGGTTCTACAAGTCCCAAACACACCAGTATCCCAGTATCTCTGGCAGGACATTACCTCTGCTGCCCATAGCTATTGGTCATAATGTCACTTCCATTGCCAGCTCTACTGGCAGAATTAATACAGTATCATCTGAAGAGAGAAGAAGGCATCACTGGAGTTGGTCTAGAAGGATATGTCATGATAATGAAGCCCCTTCAGTGCTCACCTAAGTAATAATGCCTCCTCAGTGCCCTCCAAAATGTAACAATGACTTCTGAAAAAGATTAATATCTCAAATGCTCCTCAAATGTAATAATGCTTCAAATGCTCTTAGAAAATTATTGTGTACCAATTCACTGTTTAACCCCTTAATGACCGCCGATACGCCTTTTAACGGCGGTCATTAAGGGTACTTAAACCACAGCGCCGTTAACACCGATGTTGCGATCGCCGTTATTAACCCTATAACAGCGACCGCAAAAAAAAAAAAAAAAGTTGTGCCATTTAATTTCTCTGTCCTCTGATGTCATCGGACATCAGAGGACAGAGAAAAAGGGTCCCCGGGACCCCCATGTGGCCCCCGATGTCCTGTATGTGGCCCCAGGGCCCTCCGGTGTCCCCGGGGCCGGCGCGATGAAGAACATGGCGGGCGCATGCTCAGTGCGCCCGCCGCTAAGTGCCGCTGTGCTGGTGGGGGGATGGGCAAATATTCTCTGGGGTCTCGGCTACCGGGGGTAGCCGAGACCCAAGAGAACATGATCCGGGTCGGTATTCACCGATCCCGGTGTTGCAATCGCGTCTATGCAAGCATAGATGCGATCGCAAAAAAATAAAAAAATAAAAAATGATTTCTCCCCTCTGATGTGATCGCACATCAGAGGGGAGAAAATGAGGGTCCCTCGGTCCCCCGATCGCCCCCCCGTATACTTACCAGTGTCCTCCGTCCTCCCGCAGGCCCCAGGATCCCGGCGTCTTCTTCCTGCAAAAAAAAAATGGCTGGCACATGCGCAGTGCGCCCGCCGATCTGCTCGGCGGCAGATTCAAAAAAAGTTTCATTCATTCTCCAGAAAGTGCATTTTGATCACTGTGATAAACTATCACAGTGATCAAAATAAAAAAAACAGTACATACCCCCCCACTTATCACCCCCTTAGTTAGGGACATATAATAAAAAATAGAAATTATATTTATTTTCATTTTTCTGTTAGGGTTAGGGTTATATTTAGGGTTAGGGTTATAATTAGGGTTAGGGTTAGCATTAGGGTTAAGGTTATAATTAGGGTTAGGGTTAAGCTGGGTTCATACTGCGTTATGGCAGTCCGTTAGACGGACTGCGGTACACCGCGGTATAACGCGGTGTAACGCAGTCCGTTAACGCTGCCATTCACCCCCATTTGAGGGCGCATCGCGACGCATGCTGTAAAGCGGCATGCGTTTGCGACGTGCCATCATTCAGTGACGGAGCCTCGGACGCGGGCTGCAGCATCCGAGCTCCGTCACCGCTAGCACAGATGAATCATCTGCTGATTCCTCTGCGCTAGTGGGTATAGCATAACGCGATCGTGTTATGCTATACCGTTACCAGCCCGTCAACGCTATGTGTTGAACGGGCTGGTAAAACGCAAAATGAACCTAGCCTTAGGGTTAGGGTTATAATTAGGGTTAGAATTAGGGTTAGGGTTACAATTAGGGTTAGGGTTAAAATTAGGGTTAGGGTTACAATTAGAGTTAGGGTTACAATTAAGGTTAGGGTTACAATTAGGGTTGGAATTAGGGTTGGGATTTGTAGGATTAGGTTGGGATTGGGGATTTTGGGGTTAGGGGTTGGATTGCTAGAATTGAGGGATTTCCACTATTTAGGCACATCAGGGGGTCTCCAAACTCGACGTGGCGTTCAAAAAGTCAAATGGCGCTCCCTCCCTTCCGAGCCCTGCCGTGCGCCCAAACAGTGGTTTACTCCAACATATGGGGTATCAGCGTACTCAGGACAAATTGCACACCAATTTTGGGGTTCTAATTTCTCCTGTTACCCTTGGGAAAATAAAAAATAGCTGGCTAAAAAATCATTTTTTAGAAAAAAAATGATTTTTTATTTTCACAGCTCTGCATTTATAAATTTCTGTGAAACACTTGGGGGTTCAAAGTGCTCACCACACATCTAGATAAGTTCCTTAAGGGGTCTAGTTTCCAAAATGGGGTCACTTGTGGGGGGTTTCCACTGTTTAGACACATCAGGGGGTCTCCAAACACGACGTGGCGTTCAAAAAGTCAAATGGCGCTCCCTCCCTTCCGAGCCCTGCCGTGCGCCCAAACAGTGGTTTACCCCAACATATGGGGTATCAGCGTACTCAGGACAAATTGCACACCAATTTTGGGGTTCTAATTTCTCCTGTTACCCTTGGGAAAATAAAAAATAGCTGGCTAAAAAAAACATTTTTGAGAAAAAAAATGATTTTTCATTTTCACGGCTCTGTGTTTATAAATTTCTGTGAAACACATTGGGGGTTCAAAGTGCTCACCACACATCTAGATAAGTTCCTTAAGGGGTCTAAATTCCAAAATGGGGTCACTTGTGGGGGGTTTCCACTGTTTAGACACATCAGGGGGTCTCCAAACACGACGTGGCTTTCAAAAAGTCAAATGTCGCTCCCTCCCTTCCGAGCCCTGCCGTGCACCCAAACAGTGGTTTACCCCAACAAATGGGGTATCAGCGTACTCAGGACAAATTGCACACCAATTTTGGGGTTCTAATTTCTCCTGTTACCCTTGGGAAAATAAAAAATAGCTGGCTAAATAAAACATTTTTGAGAAAAAAAATGATTTTTCATTTTCACGGCTCTGCGTTTATAAATTTCTGTGAAGCACTTGGGGGTTCAAAGTGCTCACCACACATCTAGATAAGCTCCTTGGGGGGTCTAGTTTCCAAAATGGTGTCACTTGCAGGGGGTTTCTACTGTTTAGGTACATCAAGGGCTCTGCAAACACAACATGACGCCCGCAGAACATTCCATCAAAGTCTGCATTACAAAATGGCGCTCCTTCCCTTCCAAGCACTCCCATGCGCCCAAACAGTGGTTTCACCCCACATATGGGGTATCAGCGTACTCAGGAAAAATTGCACAACAACTTTTTGGGTACAATTTCTCCTGTTACCCTTGGGAAAATAAAAAAAATAGCGGGCTAAAGAATCATTTTTGAGGAAAAAAATGATTTTTATTTTCACGGCTCTACGTTTATTAATTTCTGTGAAGCACTTGGGGGTTCAAAGTGCTCACCACACATCTAGATAAGTTCCTTAAGGGGTCTAGTTTCCAAAATGGTGTGATTTGTGGGGGGTTTCGACTGTTTAGGCGTATCAGGGGCTCTCCAAACGCGACATGGCGTCCAATTTCAATTCCAGCCAATTTTCGTTTGAAACAGTCAAACGGCGCTCCTTCACTTCCAAGCCCTGCCGTGCGCCCAAACAGTGGTTTACCCCTACATATGGGGTATCGGCATGCTCAGTACAAGTTGCACAAAAACTTTTGGGGTCTTATTACCCTTGGGAAAATAAAAATTGGGGTGAACAGATCGTTTTTGTGGAAAAAATATGATTTTTTATTTTCACGGTTCTATGTTATAAACTTCTGTGTAGCACTTGGAGGTTCAAAGTGCTCACCACACATCTAGATAAGTTCCTTAGGGGGTCTAATTTCCAAAATGGGGTCACTTGTGGGGGGTTTCCACTGTTTAGACACATCAGGACCTCTACAAAAACGACATGACGTCCAGCCAATTCTGCGCTGAAAAAGTCAAACAGCGCTCCTTCCCTTCCAAGCTCTGCCTTGCACCCAAACAGTGGTTTACCCCCACATATGGGGTATCAGCATGCTCAGGACAAATTGCACAAAAACTTTTGGGGTCTTGTTACCCTTGGGAAAATAAAAATTGGGGTGAAAAGATTGTTTTTGTGGAAAAAATATGATTTTTTATTTTCACTGTTCTATGTTATAAACTTCTGTGAAGCACTTGGAGGTTCAAAGTGCTCACCACACATCTAGATAAGTTCCTTAGGGGGTCTAGTTTCCAAAATGGGGTCACTTGTGATGGGTTTCCACTGTTTAGACACTTCAGGGCCTCTACAAATGCGACATGGCGTCCAGCCAATTCTGCGTTGAAAAAGTCAAATGTTGCTCCTTCCCTTGCAACCTCTGCCGTGCGCCCAAAAAGTGGTTTACCCCACATATGGGGTATCGGCTTAATCAGGAGAAATTGCACAACAAATTTTGTGGTTCATTTTTTCTTTTAACAGTTGTGAAAATAAAAAAAATAGGTTCCGAAGTAAAGTTTTTGCAAAAAAAGTTAAATGTTAATTTTTTCCTTCCACATTTCTTCAGTTCCTGTGAAGCACGTAAAGGGTTAATAGACTTCTTGAATGTGGTTTTGAGCACCTTGAGGGGTGCAGTTTTTAGAATGGTGTCACTTTTGGCTATTTTCTATCATATAGACCCCTCAAAGTGACTTCAAATGTGAGGTGGTCCCTAAAATAAAAATGGTGTTGTAAAAATGAGAAATCGCTGGTCAACTTTTAACCCTTATAACTTCGTAACAAAAAAAAATTTTGGTCCCAAAATGATGTAAAGTAGACATGTGGGAAATGTTATTTATTAAGAAATTTGTGTGACATATCTCTCTGATTTAAGGGCATAAAAATTTAAAGTTTGAAAATATTTCCGTTTTTTTCATAAATAAACACAAGTCATATCAAAGAAATTTTACCACTAACGTGAAGTACAATATGTCACGAAAAAAACAATCTCAGAATCAGCGGGATTCGTTAAAGCGTTCCAGAGTTATAACCTCATAAAGTGACAGTGATCAGAATTGTAAAAATTGGCCCTGTCATTAAGCTGCAAAATGGCTCTGTCACTAAGGGGTTAAAGGGAACAATGCCCCGGAAAAAAAAATGGTCATCTAACTCTGATTAACCAGCAGAATTCAACAGCTAATGTCTAAGACCAGCTGAGTGATACAGAGGCGTCATTTAGATAACTTTACCTGGATTTTGATGTTCTGTGTGTTCTGCTGCCAACAGGCCATAAGCAACCTGTGGCCTACCAAACAAAGGGTGCTTTATCATACTGTATCTTTTAACCGTTTTGGCATCTTGTGGACATTGTGATGCAGTTGAGAGTGGCACTCACCTCAAAATCTTGTTGGGCCCCACTGTGTAAGTGGGGCTGTGGTGGCACTTAATACATTTGTCCTCCCTATTGGCTATGAAATTGCTTCATATTTTTCATCTTTTTTTTTAATTTTTGCATTAATGACAAAGTCTTGCATACTTGAAATAAAAATAAATTAATATTTCTCCTACTAGCACCTTAAACACTCATAAATGAAAGAGTTATGATTGTCAAAGATGAAATGTATACAGGTTTTTTTTGTAAGGATACTGGTACACAATGACTTTTTTTTCACTTTCAACACAGTGCAAGAAAAGAAAACGTCTAATAATGTAAGATGTGAGTAAACAGTTGAGATTTTAGTAAAGTTAACACCCCAAAGGGGCATTAAAGTTGATTGATTAGGAGGGCTTCTTCTGCTTAGCGAAAGTGTACTAGAGGTCTCAGATTGTCCCTTGACATGCACAAGTCCTTTGAAATTGATGGTCCTCCTAGCAGAGACAAGGTCGAGTTTGATCTGATTCACAAACGAAACTCACACATTTTAATGAATAGATCTGTGACGTGAACCAGACAGCCCATGTATGCCAATGTCATTTCATCATCTCTATTTCAATTACAAACGTAAAATGCAAAGAAAAGAAAAAAGGATCTGTAAAAACATCGCTTCTATATGAGAATATATCAGGAGGTAGAAGTGATTAAGGAGAAATGTGGAACTCACACTCTGTGACAGGCTTGAAGACCACTCTCAAACGCAACCAAACCTTCAATGAATTGTAGCCAGCCTACAGCTGTCACTCAGACATCTACCTGCACACCGCAAAGGGAGCACAGAACAAACAGGAAAAAAGAAGAAGCGCCAGGTGACAATTCATAAAGCATAGAAGGTAATAATGCAGATAAGGAAACTCACATGGCACTGGGGAGGCAGATAGCCTCCAACCCCTGTATCCTGGTGCAAAGGAACCCAATTAGTCGTGTCTTGATTTTGGATTTTTAGATAAAATATCAAACAAAAAATAAAAATCACAGTGTCTCACAACACTTCTCCTTGGAGCATAACAATCACTCTAATATCTTAACCCCTTCATGACCAGAGGTATTTTCGTATTTGCGTTTTCGTTTCTTGCTCTCCTTCTTCCCAGAGCCACAACTTTTTTCATTTTTCAGTCAAAATTGTCATGTGAGGGCTTGTTTTTTGCGGAACAAATTGTACTTTTGAACTACACCATTGGTTTTAACATATCGTGTACTGGAAAATGGTAAAAAAAATTTCCAAGTGCGGTGAAATTGCAAAAAGTACACTTCCACAGTTTTTTTTTTTTTTTTTCTTACCGTGTTCACTAAATGCTAAAACTGACCTGCCATAATGATTCTCCATGTCATTATGAGTTAATATGTTAAACTAACTTGGCACACACCAATGGAAATTTGAAAAGAGCTTATTTAATGATGTACAGTACATACAGTAAAAGACGTTTCGGTCTCAGCGACCTTCATCAATGTACCATATGGTGTACTGTGAGTTCATATAGTTAGGCAAAATATCCAAAGGACTGATTAGAAGGTATGAAGGGCCATCTGTCGGTCCCGTGTGAAGAGAATGAGTGTGCAGCACAGAAGCGGTATCCACTGCTAGTCTGACTGGAGCCTAACAGTGCGTACGGAGAACAAACGGCAATACTAAATGACTGTCAATATCAAATAACTGTTCATGGACTGCACATAGTGTAGACCCATAGGGTCTCCATGTACTGCCATGTTTGCAAATGACACATTAAACTAAGGGTTGAATGAACGTAATAGAAGAACAGTAGATTTTCTAAATAATTTTTTCTTTTTTTTACATTTTGTGTACTATCTGCATACTTTATACAGTAAATGTATCATTTCAAGACTTTTTTTTTTAAAATTTTGGTCTTCATTGAAGAAAAAAATCTGATAATTCCATCCACACCTACAGAAAACTCCTCTTGCCAACGATTCCAATGCAATTGCCAAGATTTACTCTTCTCAATAGAAAGGTCTGATGGTAAAAAAAACACACTCCTTAATATTTATATAAATCCAATTATAAAAAGTGTAATATAGCTTTAATATTTGCATTCAGTATTATCTATATCAAGCGTACAGGCATGTCCCAGTGATCTTAGCACAACACAGCAATACCCAGGTCTTTATGGACATATGAGGGAGCAGTTAACAGAATGCAATGAAATGAGCCAGAAATATTTCACATTTTGTTGGCATCTGTGAGCATTGCAATATGAGAACCATATGACTACGGGCAGATTGGTAGATCAGCTCAAGCATGTGCAGTACATCTTGACCTATGTCTGTTGGATGGAACACTTGGTTTTCTCCTTTATTTTCAGTTCATTTGTGAGAACAGTTTTAGGATAACAGATTTGAGCATCACATGTCCTTGTGTAAGAAATAATAAATATGTGCAAAATAAATGGATTTTTAACAATTTTCCATTACAAACTTTGTTGAAATTGTTTTTATAGTCCCAACAAAAAAAATTAATGTTTGTAGCTACTGGGAATCATCATTACAGATATATAGGTTTACTATAAAAAAAGGATATGTATTTTTGCTTTGTTAGTCTAGTCGAAGGGACTGTAAAACTGAGAATAACATTTAAAAATAAAAGTTGATGTGCTTTACAGACAATGATTTTGTCAATTGTTTTCTCTAAGCCTATGTTCACACACCATTTTTCATTGTCTCATAGTTTTAAGGTTGAAGGTAGATACAAGTCCATCAAGTTCAACCTATAACCTAACATATTGATCCAGAGGAAGGTAAAAACCCCATAAGGCGAATGCTAATTTCCTTATATTAGGGGAAAAATTCCTTCCCAACTTCACATATGGCAATCGGACTAGTTCCCTGCATCAACGTCCCATCACAGAATCTAGTATACATAACCAGTAATATTATATTTTCACGAAAGGCTTCCTTTTACTATTGTAGTGAATCAACCATTATGACATTATGTGGCAGAGAGTATCATAGTCTCACTGCTCTTACAGTAAAGAATCTGCGTCTGTAGTTAAGATTAAACATTCTTTGCTCTAGACGTAGAGGATGTCCCCTTGTTCCCTTGTCCCCCTCGCAGGCCTAGGTGTAAAAAGATCATTTGAAAGTTCTCATATATTTGTACATTGTAATAAGATCACTTTGCTTTTTCCAAACTAAATAATAAGTGTGAACCTGACTTGCTATTGAAGCCCACCCAATCCCTTCATAATCTTTGCTCTATTTCACCTACATTCTTCTTATACACCAGAGACCAAAATTGTACACGATATTCTAAGTGTGGCTGTACTAGGGTCTACTATATATGAATTTTATGGTCTCTATTTTCTTTTCAATAAGAAAAATCCTGGCAAATGCATAAAATGGAGGTTGTGAAGGATGCCTAATCATGATACATGTTATTTATAGACTGATATGGGATGTGCTAAAAAGATTTATCATTATTTTAAGATGGATCCATTTGACTGTTACTATTATAACCTATGAGTCATGAACCCATTACATGTATAGCTAATAGTGGCATCTGTCACTTATAGATTAATATGGGATCTCTTTAAAAGTTAAAAGTTAGATTATGAGTTTGATTGTGTAAGGGGTTATTCTCATGATGTTCAATGAATAAAATTGGAAAGCCAATCAACTTTGCAATTTACAAAGAGTCTCTCCATTGTCAAGAACTCAGGGATTTTTAATTTTACTACTTGAGATGCATGACTTAGGTTACCAGCCACTGCTACAGTCATCAGTGTCTAGCTTCATAGGCAAGAGCGCAGTACATGCAAGCTCTTTGGCCGGATCACTGAATCTGGCTAGTTTCAGTGCCACTGCCCTCCTCCAATGCTGCGAAGGCCAAGATGCCTATGCTTCTGCCAACCCATCAGGAGCATGGCACCTCTTGGCAAGCAGGAAGCCAGGAGGCAGGGAATGCACTCCTGAATAACGAAAATGGGACAACCCCTTAAGCAGATGCTAAAATAGCCTATACGTAACAGTTGCCATTGTTAGGTATCCATTTTATGGATCACTCACCTTTTGGCTATACAGGAAAGATGTGTATCTTCGTACCGTGTTAGCCAGTAGATAGAAAAATATTTAGAATTGAGAGTCCTCAGTGGTTGATACCTTTTAATGGCTAACTGAAAAGATGGTAACAAATTGCAAGCTTTCGAGACTACTCAGGTCTCTTCATCAGACAAAGACTAATTACTGGTATTGAAAAGTAATTTCACATCTCAGAGAGACAGGAGAGTCTGGGAATATAAACTAATGACGACCTTTGACACTCTCAGTGCAGGAATGAATGTGTCGCATGGATTTATGTCTTTTTACATCAATTAAGGAATTTGCTCCTAAGACCTTGTGGGGGCATCAATAAACATTACCAGACCCCAATCAGAGGAGAATTAAACTTTCACTCCTTATCTATGAACTGATCCAATATTTATGGCCACAATTGTTCATCCCTCTCCCATATTGATAGTTCTGCTTTACGTCACTTGTCTTATCTATTGCACTATTCCTGTGTCCTGTTGTGTATAAATATGTGATTCTTCAGATTCTGTATTAGTCTTTGCCTGATGAAGAGACCTGAGTAGTCTCGAAAGCTTGCAATTTGTTACCATCTTTTCAGTTAGCCATTAAAAGGTATCAACCACTGAGGACTCTCAAGTCTAAATATTTTTCTTTTGGCTATAATAACCTCAATAAACCTAAATAAAAATCTATTGAAAAGCCCTTGACATATTAGTTACATGGATCCATGTGATGAATGTCTGTCACCATTGGATGTTGGCTTTTTTCTTTTAACTGAACCCTGTGGGATGGAAATTTGTTGTTTGCTATGCTTTTTCATACATTTTATGTCCTGTACTAATATATATATATATGTTATCCAGATCGAAATAGAGCCGTTGGACATGTATATACTGTATTAGCATTAGTGTAAAGGCTTGCACAGCTAAGTAGAATCCTGTGCTCTGAAGGAAAAATAGTAATAATAGTTAGATTGAAAAACCTTCGGCACTCGAAAAAAAATGATGATTTCGTAGGATGAGGTGAATCCAAATGTAATTTATTAACAAACTCAAGCCAATTAGTGATGAATAGATAAAACAAAAAGGTATATACATGAAATTTAATATAATGAAATGTGACAGATTCATCATGATGGTATCCTCAAATAAAATATATGGCATCATTCTAAAGTCATAAGAGAGAGAAGAAAAGTGGAGAAGAAAAAGGTAAAAACGGGGAAAAAGGGAGAGGACTAAGGGAAGTTAGTGCGAAAGAAGGAAAAAATTCAGAAGAAAAGAAAGACAAAAGACAAAAGAATAACTAGAAGCATGGAATGAAAGAAGAAAAGTAAAAGTTAAATGAAGACAAAGATATATATCACATTTTAATAGATTTGCACTTGATTAAGCACTGCATAGGTTCTATAGAATCTCAGACTGAAAGCACATTTTCATGAGAAGAACTTTAATAAGGTCTTTGTTACCTCTGATACCGTAGATGTGCTGAATGTGGAACATGACCCATTCAGGTGACATCAATTTGAAGTATGTATACCCAGTAACTTTAATCCTCCAAAAGCCAATCATCTAGGAAAAACTGGAACAGATTAATAAAGGTTCTTTTCACATACAACATAACTGTAATAAGATGGAATAAAAGGCACTTTATGATCACATGTAGTAATTATCCCCCTCTACTCCTCCTTGGTCAGGCCTCATATGGAATACTATGTCCAGTTCTGGGCACCACATTTTAAAAAAGACATTGAAAAACTGGAGCACGTTCAAAGAAGAGCGACCAGGATTTTGAGCGGACTGCAAAGTATGTCCTAAGAGGAACAGCTAAAGGATCTGGGAATGTTTAGCTTGTAAAAAATAAGGCTAAGAGGAGACTTAATAGCAGTCTAAAAATATTTAAGGGCTGAACAGTGTGCGGGTTCATCATTTTTTCATTTGACGGGGAAAACCCAAAAAGCAAAGGAAAAGAAACTGAAGGGGAAAATAAGTTATAAATTTAAAAGAACACTTTTTGACAGTGAAAAGGGATCAATGAGTGGCACGGTGCCATGAGTGATGGTGAGTTCTTTTCAAGGAAATCTTTTAAAAAAGAGGCGGATGCACTTTGATGGTTTAGTGAACCCCGCAGAGCAGGGGGTTGGCCATGACCCGGGGGTCCCTTTCACTTAACATTCTATCTCAAAAAACAAACCCCAAAAATTTAAACCCCGTTGAAAAAGGGGATTAAGGGATGTTAAAAAAAGTTTTGAAAAACATCCCCGTCCGTTTTTTTTTATTTTTAAAATCTCTGGATTATAAGACGCACCCCAAAATTTTTTGGGAAAAATGGAAAAAACTTTTTTTAAAAAAAATGGTGGTCTTCTTTTAATCCGGGCTTTTCTTTCTGGGGGGGGGTGGCGAGGTGAAGTGGGGCCCGGGTTTGCGGGGAGGGGAAGGGTGGAGGTTGCAGGCAAAATTTTGGGGAAATAAACTTAAAAAATGGGAGATGAAGATGCCTTTCAGCCAAACTCTAAGACCTGTTTCAGAATACCAAAAAAACCCCCTTTTTTAAAA
>JARQOD010000006.1:364705282-364845758 GCA_033576555.1 Oophaga sylvatica
CTGTAAGTGACCCGGCATCAGGTAGTGCCAGAACCCCGACATATATAAATGGGCAACAGTCAACTGCAACATTGGCTGCTCAGGCATAGTAGGTGGGGAACCCTAAGGACAGTACAATCTGTCAGAGGTGTTAGTGGCCTCATCTCGAGCTGCCTCAAGAGCCTTTCCCAGGCTGTTCGTTCCTCAAGAAGGGTTCATTATGCTTACACCCACTGCATACCAGCAATGTTGCCCCTCCATTTTGAGGAACGTGACCCTAGTTCCAGGCGTCAGCTCTTGCAGCCTTCAAGGAGCGTGTTCCATTCGACCGGTGGTTTGAACGAGATGTGATGACAGGTCACAAATTCTTCAGTGGACCCCCTTCTCTGTTGACGGTTGGTCGTAAGTAACTACCACCCACTGGATGCCAACTCTCGGTATCTTACGTCTAGCGGCCCCAATAACATTTGCACAGACTTGGTCCTAGCTTGTCTCCTTGTCTCTTAGACCCCGAAGTTCACTCACCAGTTCCTGAATCCTGTCTCTCTCATCTGCAGTCTGCAAGAACCCCAGCAGTAAAAGATGTGGCCTTGGTTCGGGCCTTGACAGGTCCGGGATATCAGCCGGATCAGGCCAAAGGCATTTGCCACCTTTGCTGTTGTGCCAGCTTGCTCTGGCTCTGATATTCCTCTGGTCACTCCCTTGGGAGTCTTGCATAATTCTGCCATCTTTGCCACCCACTAAGCATGTTACACTGTATAGATGACTAATTAAATACAGTAATATATTTAACACTTTTTTGGAGTGTTAAAAATCACAGAAATATACCCAAGACCACGTAATACTGTATGGCTGGGAAATGTAACACTACAACATTTTTAAATTCTATTTCACATTCTAGAGATCACAGAAATGTACCCAGACCACGTAATACTGCATGGCTGAGAACTGCAATCTGACAATTTTTAAACTCTTTTACTCAGTGTTAGAGATCACAAAAATGTACCTAGACAACATAATACTGTATGGCTGAAAAATGTAACCCTACAAATTTTTAAATGCCTTTTCTCAGTTTTATAGATCACAGAAATGTACTCCACACTACAGAATAGCGAATGGGAGAGAAATTTAACCCAAGAAATTGTTTCAACGATTTTTGGGAGGACCTCAGAGCATATATTCCTTGATGGATCAAAATATATTCCATTTTTTCAGTCCCCCCCAAACAATCTGCAGCTATATATTTGCCAACAGACTGCACAGTCATAATCCCTGTCTACACACTGCATTCTGTCAATCTCCATGCTCCTGCGACTCTTTCACCCTCACTAGGCTAAATGCAGATTGTACTGTATGTGATACAAACAGCAAGGCAAACAATTAGCTCTTAGAGTTGCTTGTTAGAATGATGGCTCTGCTTCAGCACCAATATCAACACTACAGGTCTCTGATTCGTTACGCTGTGAACACACAGGCCTAGACAAGCACTCTCTCCCTCCAATACGAAGTGTCACAGAGCTGTGCAATGGTGTCAGTATGCCGAACTGGGCGGCACCTGTTATTTTATAACCCTGATGATGTCACATAGCTAACCAATCACCGTAATGCCACAACCAAGATGACTACGGCATTACAGTGATGTGCAGGCAATCACCGCATGCTTATTAACAGTGTAACAGGTGCCAAAGATACGGGAATTCGAGTTTTACATAGAGCACTGCCCAATTCTTGCCGAGTAACGAGTTGATCCGAGCACCGTGAACCTCGAGTATTAACCGAGTATCACCGAGCATGTTTACTCATCCCTAGTGTTGAATCAATTTTCTGTAGCAATTAATTCAGACGTATCTCTTACAAATGATAGAATTGTCTCTACCAATGGTTTAACAAACTGTTAGCTCACAGATGCCTGATATAATGGGCCTACCTGGAAGTGTAAGGATGTTTTTATGGACTATCGGGAGTAGGTACAGCGTCGCAATGCATGGATCCTTGATCATTGTAAGGAAAGGGACGTCGCCATTTTGTATAGGGCCTGTACCAGCCTCCATTTTGTCAGTTCAGTGTCACAGACTGCTAACTACACATTGCCTATTAGCATATCCAGTACGACCGGTTTTGATGTCCACTAGGAATCAAAGGGGCTTTAGCATGCTAATTAGTTTAGGCCAGTGTCTGAATAAGATGGTCAGTCGTATGGTAAATAGCTCAAGCTCAAGCCATTGTTTCCTGCTCCATATGAATTGCAGGCCAGTTAATATGCGTGCTTCAAAGCAAAAGGGAGGGACCTAGCAGGTTTAAGAATTGTAGCCATGTACAGGGTGTTCATTCCATTTCACACACAGAAGCCAAGAAGATGGTCTAGGAAAGACCAAGGGACTATCCAGCAACTGAAGACTGTACCTGGGAACGGCAGAGCCAAGGCCTTCCCATGACCGTAATACCCGGTAATATTGATCTATAGCTTATACCTTTAAGCCTTGTACATTACTGTTGTATTTTTTTACTCTGACTGCAAATCCATTGTAATTACGTTGTATAGCTTTACTGTATATTTCTGTAATTATCTAGTGCGCCCTTAAGGCAAATTAAACCATAAAATTAATCTCGGGCTGATGCTTTTACTCTGATCACGAATCTTAGAATACCCAGTGGGTAACAGGACACCCTCTCCGGCGGCCATTTGCTCTAGGTGCAGTTCCCTTACTGACCTGAGAGACAAAGGGGCGCCGGAGAGCTGTACCTGTGGAGTTACGTCCCATTGGTGACGTGGGAGGAAGGGGATCGTCCGTCACATTTGGTAGCGGCGGTGGTATCAGAAGCTGTGATACCCAGGCTACCGTGTGGCGGTCGGCTTAGTTCTTCACAAATTGGTGGCAGCGGTGGGATCAGAGTAATAGTGTGCGTGGGACCCCTACTCCCAGACACTAGAGACTACCAGCGGTACTTTCACTGCTGGGGTCTTAAGGTCAGCCCAGCACTAGACGGTCAGAGTGTAAATATAATAAGTTGTGTGCAAGGTCAGGGTTGCAGCTGTGTCAGTAACCAAAGGTTCCCAAGATGGCAGAAGGCACCAGGAGTAGGGCAAAGGGGGAGGCCAATGCTGTGGTCTATGAGGGGTTCGATACCGATGAGGGGGAGCTCAGCCAGGGCTCCCCAAGTAGCCCGACCCCCGCGCTCAGTCTCGCAGTGGACTGTCCACCCCCTGCCCATCCCAGCCTGTCCGATCGGAGGCCCTTTTCCAAGCGGCTATGGCACAGCTCGAGGCTGGTAATGACGCCGCCTATGACAGACTCCTGGTGGCGGCAGAGAAAGCAGCAGAGCGTGAGCAAGCAGCGGCAGAGAGAGCAGAGAGAGCAGCGGAGCGGGAGCATACAGAACGCCGTGAAGCTGCGGAGCGCCGGCACCGACTGGAGATGGCTCAGCACAGGCCCCCGCTGGACGCACCAGGCCCACCGGAGACAAGGGCTTCCAAGGGCGGAGGACTTTCCCCTACTTGAAAAGGATGGAGACCTGGATTCCTTTCTGCTTGCTTTTGAGAGGACATGCCTACAACATCATCTGGCCCTGGATCAGTGGGCAAGGTACCTGACCCCCCGTTTGAGGGGTAAGTCCCTGGAAGTTTTGGGGGACTTACCTGCCGGGGAGGAGCAGGACTACAACAGCATCAAGCGGGCCCTGATCCAGCACTACAACCTCACCCCAGAGTCGTACCGCAGGAAGTTCAGGAGCCTGCAGCGGGGTTCAAAGGACACCTGGACCGACCACATGCGGGCCCTGCTGAGAGCTGCAGAGCACTGGACCTCGGTCTAGAGCTCACTACCCGCCAGGAGGCCCAGGAACTGTTTGTCATGGAGCAATTCTTGTGGAACTGCCCAGAGGACCTCCAGCAGTTCCTCTGTGACCGGAAACCAAAGGGGGCTTCTGCTGCAGCCGCCCTGGCAGACGAGTATGCCAACAACAGGGCGCCGGAGCCAAAGAAGCCTGCCGTAGCACCTGGAGAGGGGGTAAGCCCAATCCTGCCCTAGCCCCATACCCAGCCCCCAGAGTGCAAGGGGTGTACCCCCCTGCTGCTCTCTCCAGGCCAGGAACAGAACCCAGACGTTGTCATAATTGCAATCAGCCAGGACACTTTAAGGCTGCATGTCCCCAGCGCCAGAAGGCCCCATCCCTGTCCCAGAAACCGTCCACTGTTTTGTGTGTGGAGGGGGTGGTGGGAGGTCCCTAGACAATTACCAACCCATCACCATCGGCCGCTCAGCGGTCATGGGACTGCGGGACACAGGCGCTGAACGAACCCTGGTACGCCCTGAGGTGGTGTCCCCTCAAGACTTGGTACCTGGGAAAACCCTTTCCGTCTCCGGAATTGGAGGCGTTGAACCGGCGCTGCCCGTTGCCAAGGTGTATTTGGACTGGGGCGCCGGGAGGGGGATGCGGGAGGTGGAAGTAACGCCGAATATTCCTGCAAATGTGTTGCTTGGGACCGATTTGGGGCGGCTAGTGTCCCAGTATGTGGCCACTGAACCCCCAAGTTCGGCTCCCCAAGAATGTCATGACTCTACTGTGAATGCTAATGTTAATGTATTGAATGTGCCTCCAACAGTGGAGGAGGGAGTGAACCCTGATGGTAAGCCATGCACTGACACTACACACACAGGGCTCACAGTGAGGACAGGTGAGGAGGCTGCACGGGAGAGCTCAGAGGTGGGGGAGGGGCTGCTATGGGCGGTGTAGGGCCCCTAAGTGAACCCAGCCTGCTGAGTCTAGGGCCCCTGCAGGAAGAGGAACAGGCCATGGGGGGAGGGGGCGTCCCGGGAGAGGAGCCACCAGGTAAGACCCCAGGGCAGGAGTTCCCCACATCCGGGATGTCAGGAAGCCAGGGAAGTCTGCCTGACCCGGCGACTTGGTCAGGGTTCGAGGGAAAGCGGGCGCTACCCGTGGTCCCAGCGGTCGTGGCCGCTGTTACCAGGAGTGGGAGCGCTGAAGCCCAAGGAGCCTCGCGGAGGTCCGACGGTTTCCCCCTCTCCGACAAAGTGGCTGCCGAGTCAGACAGTAGCCAGGAGACAGATCCCGGGGAACTGACAGAGGACATGGCAGTTTCATCAATTCTTGCCACATCAAGTCAGGGATTTCAGGCAGCGTTGGAAGCTGACCCTAGCCTGAAGACTCTCAAGGAACAGGCGGCGCAGCCTCCCCTGGAGTCCGACCGCGAGCGAGTGGTCTGGGACCAGGGACGGCTGTACCGGGTAACGGTCCAGCAGGGTTCACCGGAGGCGTGGCCCAGGGACCGACAGCTAGTGGTACCCCATCCGTTCAGGGCGGAATTGTTGCGGATCGCACACGAGATTCCAATGGCCGGACACCTAGGGATCACTAAAACCAGGGCCAGGCTAGCTCAGCATTTCTACTGGCCCGGAATGAGGACCGAGGTGATAGCCTACTGCCGTTCGTGTGACACCTGTCAGAGGGTGGGGAAGGCGGGGCGGCTCCCCAAAGCCCCACTGGTAACTCTTCCCATCATCGAAGAGCCTTTATCGAGGGTGGCTGTGGATCTCATTGGACCTCTGTCCACTCCCAGCCGCTCCGGGAAATGCTTCATACTAACGGTAGTGGACTATGCCACCCGGTACCCGGAGGCGGTAGCTTTGTCGTCCGTTCGGGCCGACAAAGTGGCCACTGCCTTACTGGAGATTTTCTCCAGAGTGGGGTTTCCCAAGGAAATGCTCACCGACCGAGGGACCCAGTTCATGTCGCAGCTAATGGAGTCTCTCTGTAAGCAGGTACAGGTGCAACATCTGGTGGCCAACCCGTATCACCTACAGACCAATGGCTTGTGTGAGCGGTTCAATGGCACCTTAAAGCAGATGCTGAAGATGTTGGTTGACTCCCACGGGAGAGACTGGGAGCGGTATCTCCCACACCTGCTGTTTGCTTACCGGGAAGTCCCACAGGCCTCAACGGGGTTCTCCCCCTTTGAGCTCCTGTACGGGCGACGTGTACGGGGGCCCCTTGCTCTGGTGAAGGAAGCATGGGAAGGGGATTTAGCCACCCCTGGAGTGTCGGTCATTGAGTATGTCGTGCGCTTCCGGGACCGAATGATGGCCTTGACGCGGCTGGTGCATGACAATATGGCCCAAGCTCAGGCTGACCAGAAGCGATGGTACGACCAGAATGCTTGTGAGCGGACCTATCAGGTGGGTCAAAAGGTGTGGGTACTGGTCCCCGTACCCCAAAACAAGCTTCAGGCGGCCTGGGAGGGTCCATACCTCGTGCACGAGCAGCTCAACGCCGTCACCTACCTGGTCACCCTGGACCACGCCCGTGGAAGGAGGAAGGCCTTCCATGTGAACATGATGAAGGCCCATCATGAGCGTGAGGCTTATGCCCAACCAGTGTGCAACCTTTCAGAGGACAGAGAGTCAGAAATCCTTCTGGATCTGCCACCCTAGCGAAAGAGAGGGTGCGGTAGGGCGCACGGGGGAACACAGGAATGTGATACCCCCTAGCGCCCTCAAAAGCAGGGAGATGTAAGGAAAGGGATGTCGCCATTTTGTATAGGGCCTGTACCAGCCTCCATTTTGTCAGTTCAGTGTCACAGACTGCTAACTACACATTGCCTATTAGCATATCCAGTACGACCGGTTTTGATGTCCACTAGGAATCAAAGGGGCTTTAGCATGCTAATTAGTTTAGGCCAGTGTCTGAATAAGATGGTCAGTCGTATGGTAAATAGCTCAAGCTCAAGCCATTGTTTCCTGCTCCATATGAATTGCAGGCCAGTTAATATGCGTGCTTCAAAGCAAAAGGGAGGGACCTAGCAAGTTTAAGAATTGTAGCCATGTACAGGGTGTTCATTCCATTTCACACACAGAAGCCAAGAAGATGGTCTAGGAAAGACCAAGGGACTATCCAGCAACTGAAGACTGTACCTGGGAACGGCAGAGCCAAGGCCTTCCCATGACCATAATACCCGGTAATATTGATCTATAGCTTATACCTTTAAGCCTTGTACATTACTGTTGTATTTTTTTACTCTGACTGCAAATCCATTGTAATTACGTTGTATAGCTTTACTGTATATTTCTGTAATTATCTAGTGCGCCCTTAAGGCAAATTAAACCATAAAATTAATCTCGGGCTGATGCTTTTACTCTGATCACAAATCTTAGAATACCCAGTGGGTAACAGGACACCCTCCCCGGCGGCCATTTGCTCTAGGTGCAGTTCCCTTACTGACCTGAGAGACAAAGGGGGCGCCGGAGAGCTGTACCTGTGGAGTTACGTCCCATTGGTGACGTGGGAGGAAGGGGATCGTCCGTCACATTTGGTGGCGGCGGTGGTATCAGAAGCTGTGATACCCAGGCTACCGTGTGGCGGTCGGCTTAGTTCTTCACAATCATCAATAGCTCTTGTAATTCTCTTGTAATGAAATTGTTCTCTTGGGTTGCATGAAAAATTCATCACTGAAAGGGGGTTAAATGTGAGTTTTTTTGTAGCAAGACTGATCTTTCAACATGTGGAATGCCTCGGTCTCATACATTTTGCATGGCCATGCCACAATGTTGCCACCTTAGTCAGCTGCTTTGTATGCCACATCTTTTAATTTTTTAAGGTGTTTTAAACAAGTATTTTCCATTTGGGTCAAATTGTCATTATAGAATTTAGATGATGATATTTTACTAAAATCCTTGGTAATCCTTGCTGAGCAACAATTTTCACATTGGGACAAAGAGATAATGGTGGAAACTTTGTGGATTTTTAGCGCATCGAAGCAGGAATCTTACCTAATGATGCAGTTTCATGCTCAATTGACAGTTCTTCCAGCATTTGCAAAGCAACTTGTTCTTCACGCATTGGGAGGGTTTTCTGTATTTCTTCATTGTGATACCATTTTTTGAATACCAAAGATCTGGCAAAGATGGGAAGAGCCTTTAAGGCTGTGAAGGGATCAAAGCGCATACTAGGTGAAAGGTAAGACCTTTGGAAAGAGGAGACAATTCAGTTGTAGTAAAGGTATGTTGTGATAAATTAATTACCTTGGTTGTATTATTGGTCTCATTCTGTATGCGTTTATTGATAACGGATTTTTGTTCCCATTTCTGTTTCCCATTCTTGCCAAATCGAGTTTTAATCTGGTAATGAGAATATTGTGAAGTATCTGAGAATTCTCCCTATAAAAAAGTAGATGAACTAGATGCAGATTGTTGGCTACGATTTAAAGAGGAAGGAACCTGTCTTCATTTGTATACCTGCTTTTGTTGGTAATCCATACCATCTAGTAGCAGTTTTCTTGCTTGTGTATCTTTGATTTTTGCTTCCCACTAAGAATATTTATCCATGGAGATATTAAAGGATGACAGACTGTCAGAGGTAGCAACACTTTTAAAAGTTGTATATAGCTTGTCCAGTTCAGTTTCCAGTCCAGTCAATGATTTATGACTTAGTTCTATAAGCAGTTCCATAAGCTGATTGGAGCTTTTAGTACATATATCCTCCCATCTGGATATACACTGTGTTCCAAATTATTATGCAAATAATATTTTCTCAGATTTTCCCAAATTACCTATATGAATATCAGTCATTGTAATTTTCCAGTCAAATAACTATTAGAGTACAAGGTTTTTGTACAAACTGCCTATGATAACAGTATATTTTTTAAAAAATAAAACACTCAAACTGCACTCAAAATGCATGTTCCAAATTATTATGCACAGCAGAGTTTTCAACCTTTTCATTTTAATAAAGAAGAAAAAATGGTCATTTTTGAAATTATAAGCATTAGCAGGTTCTTACAAACTGAAATCAAACAGTTTTCAACTCAAAACTTTATTCTAGGTGAGGTTACATTTGTTCGAAAGGAGCTTCTGAACTCTCTCGTCCATTAAATTTGTCAGGTTTTGGATGGTTTCTGCTTCAATTGTTTTGCATGAGGACAGAATACCCTCCCAGAGCTGTTGGTTAGATGTGAACTGCCTCACGCCATCATAGACACTCCTTTCGATGATGCGCCAGAGGTTCTCAATGGGGTTGAGGTCAGGGGAGCATGGGGGCCACTCCATAAGTTTGTCCCCTTTTATGCCCATAGCAGCCAGAGATGCAGATGTGTTATGTGCAGCATGAGACGGTGCATTATCATGCATGAAAATGATCTTGCTGCAGAATGCACGGTTCTTCTTCTTGAACCATGGTAGGAAGTGCTATTTGAGAAACTCAACATACACTATGAAGTTCAGCTTTACCCCTTCAGGGATCCTAAAGGGGCCGACAATCTCTCTCCCCATGATTCCAGCCCAAAACATTACTCCACCACCTTATTGGCGCCGTAGCCGTGTTTGCATGGGGTGTCCATCAACCAGCCATCCACCACTCCATCCAACTGGACAATCGAGCTTTGCACTCATCGGTGAACAAAACAGTTTTGAAGTCAGTCTTCATGTATTGTTTGGCCCACTGAAGCCGTTTCTGCTTGTGTGCAGTGGATAGAGGAGGTTGACAGGATGGCATACGCACAGCTGCAAACCTCTGAAGGACCCTGCATCTTGTTGTTCGGGGGACATTGGAGGCACCAGCAGCTTCAAAAACTTGTCTGCTGCTATGACAAGGCTTTTTTGCCGCTGCTCTTTAAACCTGACGTAATTGCCTGTAGGAAAGAGTCCTCAATTTTCCCTTATCAGCACGCACACGTGTGTACTGTGAATCAGCTACATACTTCTTGATTGTGCAATGATCACGATGAAGTGTCTTGGCAATGTTGATTGTAGTCATGCCTTGACCTAAACACTCCACAATTTGTTGCTTCTCAGCAGCCGACACATCCTTTTTCTTTCCCATTTTGACAGAAAATGTAGGCTGCTTAATAATGTGGGACAGCCTTCTTAAGTAGTCTTGCCTTCCATTGGACACACCTGCCAAACTAATTAGCACAGGTGTCTGCAATTGCTTACAGTGATATATAGAGCCCTGACACACATCACCATCAATGAGTTTAACTGACAAACAAAAAATTCTTACCTTATCACTCCTAAACAATTTTTGCATAATAATTTTTAACACAGTGTAAAGTAATTTTCATCCACAGGGAATGAGGAAAATATTTGTATTATATTAATCCACGTGGGATCAAACATTTCCTAAGTTAATTCTCAAGAAATTCTCGGTTCCACCAGATTTTAGTCCTCTTGTCTGTGTAATAAACGCTTAATTTTAAGTTGTAATGTGCTCACTTCTCTCTGATTGCTTTAACCTATATTAGCCGTCTCACCATCAGAGAGATGTGACCACATTCCAATTTAAAATTAACCATTTATTACACAGACAAGAGAACTAAAATCTAGTGGAACCAAGAATTTCTTGAGAATTACCTTAGGAAATGTTTGATGCCACGTGGATTAAGAATATAAAAATTTCCCTCATTCATTTGCTGTATAGATCTTAGTTCAACCTACCTTAACTTTGGTGCCATCATTGACCTATCGCCACATATTACCTGCCCACTGTTTTACATACCCCGGCAGAATTTTTGCTTTCTAGACCTTTTTTCAGAGAATATGAATGATAACACCAACATTTTTGCTCCACTCACGGTTAGTGGTTGGGTGAAGCCATTTATTGTCAAACTACTGTGATTTCTCTTTTTAAATCATAATGACAACACAAAGCATTCAAATGACTATGATCAAAAGTGTAGAGTGGACCGGCCGGTCTACAGATGAGCACTGGCAGGTGCGGAGTGAAGCGGTTGTTCTACAGATGAGCACTGGCAGGTGATGGCTCGACTGGCTGTTATACAGATGAGCACTGGCGGGTGCAGAGTGGACCAGCTGGTATACAGATAAGTGTTGGCAGGAGCAGACCAGTATGATTGAAATATAGGGAGACAAGCAAGTATGGAGAGACAGGTACAAACAGGTAACGGACTGGCGGGTAATGGGGACCTGACTAGCAAGCATGCTAATGACACGTTGCTCAGGCGCCTCCATGCCGAAGCTTTAAATAGTAAGCGTATCCCAGCTATTGGCTGGGGACACTTTAGGATGGTGCATGAGGCCCCTTTAAGAGGGAGAGAGCGTGCAGGCACCAAAAGCACAGTGCCCAGGGATCTGCACACAGTGCGCACACTTTTGGAAGAAGCAGGTGGATGGCAGCACTGTGCGAGTTGGTGTCCCTGCTAGAGAAGAAGAGCAGCATGCAGAGATGCCAGCGCTACACACAGTATTGTGTGCAGCAATTCATTCACACCTAGTCATGCTGGGTTGCCAGTGTTTTGATTGACAACTTGGCAGTCCTCTCTTGTGATGGGCGTGCTGAGCTGTTGGTGCTTTGATTGACAGCTTGGCTGTCCAATCTGTGACTGGGAGTTGCAGGACTTTTTTCCCCAAAGAACCAGGTGGAGAATGCCAAGCAAGAGTGTCCTTAAGAGTATGTGTAAGGTTACACTGAAACTGACACCTGTGAGCAGTATCATTCTGTGGTACCTCAGAAGACAATTGCTGCAATTTTATACCATAATCCTCAGTGGTGCAGCCGCCCTGCATCAGGTTCATAATCTTGGCCTCTGCAACTTGGTCCCCTGTCAGTTTCGTCATAAATCATCCATAAAGCATCATAAAAGGTGTCAACAGAAGAAAGTTCTGGGGCTAGTGGCCACAAAGAGAATGCCCAAGTCTGAAGACCACCACAAAATAGTGACATTATTATACTCACACGCTGGGACTCATCCCAAGAAGACCAGAGTCATAAAGTGAAAAATAATTTACAGCTGACATGCCAGGATATTGGCAGCTGTTACTTCAGAGCTCCCCCACCTGTGGGGGGCACACCACCTGTGGCACACACACGGAGAGTAGGTAAAGACAAGTGTAGGGAGATGACAGTCCATTCAGGTACAAGGCCAGTTGACCAGAGGTTCACAGCCTGACTTCTCTGAACATCTCCATGGAGCCAGGTGACCAGCGGGTTGCAATCCTGGCTTTCTCCAAACATATGGTTCAGCAATGGTCAATGGAGAAGATCTGCATTCTCTGGCTGAGGCATGTAACCTATTTTTATACTTAATGGTGACGACCAAGTCGCCTTGTTTGATTATGTAATGTATTTGCATAGATTTTCCTCCTCTGTTTTAAAAATCAACAAACTATCTGGGCTACCCAATGCATAATTAGCATATCACTAGTCATTAAGGATAAGATCACACTATGTTATATCAAATATCAGCTTACAAGTCAATATTACAAGCTTACACGAACAAAAGTCTGTTTTCTTGGCCACCCAGAAATAAATGCTTAAATTCAAAAGCCAACATACAGACAACAGTCTTTTCTTCTTGGTTTGCTAAAAAAAAAGACGTCTGGTTAATTAAGATACAATGCTGTGTCTCCTCATGTATCACTGAGGTTGTTAGCTTCAGTTACATGAACCTAGGAAAATGGTCCAGTACACTAAGTGCTGAAAGGGGTTAATCATCCATGTTTAAGGCTCAGTGAACAGCTGTAGAGTGGGTGGGAGGCTATTCACCATATCTCCACCCCAGAGTGGAGTCCAGAAAAAAAATACACAGCCTTCCGACTCATTCAGTGTTGGTTGTGCCTGGAGGTGCAAGCTCAGTTTTTATGATAAGGGAAGCTGAACCTTTTGTTGTTTGTTCCTAAGCAAGCAGATCCCTGCAGCAACACCGACTGTGCCATAAGTTATGTTTTGTTTTTCCGTTAAGCTAGAAAGGCCGTGTTTGTTTTGCTAAAGCTGCACTGGTTTATGCAGTACCTTTAATAAACCAGTGGAGGATTTAAAGTGACATCGTTCCTGTGTCTACCTCTATGAGCAGCCTAGTGGGCAAATCTAACACAGTATATACACCATCACCAGTGCCTATATACATCACTCACAGAATCTCATATGTGATGTATATACTTCAGCCCAAGCATCTCCTATGTAATGTATATATGCCAGTTCCAGTGTCTCCTATGTAATGTATATACAGCAGCCCGTGTCTAGTACGTAATTATATTCACCAGCCCCAATGTCTCTTATGTGATGTATATACACCAGTCTTAGTGCATCCTATGTGACGTACTGTATATACAGCAGTCTTGGTGTCTCCCGTATGCTATATTTACAGCTGCCTCGGTGTCTCTTATGTGTTGTATGAAGCAGAGTCTCAGTGAATCCTATGTGATGTAGACAGCAGAGTCTGTGATTCCTATGTGATGTATATAAAGCAGATTCTCAGTGTCTCCTATGCGATGTATATACACTAGTCACAAAATCTTCTATGTGATGTATATAGAATGATAGAATGTTAGAGTTGGAAGGAACCTCAAGGTAATCGTGTCCAACCCACTGCTCAATGCAGAATTCATCAAACCATCTCAGAAAGATATCTATCCAACCTCTGTTTGAAGACTTCCATTGAAGGAGAACTCACCACCTCTGGTGGCACCCTATTCCACTCATTGATCACTATCTCTATCAAAAAGTTTTTTCTAATATCTAATCTGTATCTTCTTCCTTTCAGTTTCATTCCATTGATTCTCTTGTTTCCATGTGCAAATGAGAATAAGGATGATCCCTCTACACTGTGACATCCCTTCAAATATTTGTAGAAAGCTATTAACTCTCCTCTTAGCCTTCTTTTTTGCAAGCTAAACATTCCCAGTTCTTTAAACTGTTCGTAGGATATAGCTTGAAGTCTGCTCACAACCTGGTAGCTCTTCTCTGAACTTGCTCTAAATTTTCGATGTCTTCTTTAAAATGTAGTGCTCAGAACTGAACACAGTATTCCAGATGAGATTTGACCCATGAGGAGTAGAGGGGGATAATTACTTCACGTGATCTAGACTCAATGTGTTATGGACTGACCTGGTTTGGAGCAGTGGTATTGCAACTACTAGGGGCAGCAAAGGCAGGTAGCATAGTCAGGGATAGCCAGAAGTTAGCTTTTCTTAATACATCCCAGAACTGTGTTTGACTTTTTGCTGCTGAATCACACTGTTGACTCATGTGCAGGCTGTGATCTATTTGCATACTCAAGTGTGTTTCACATGTACTGTTGCTTAATTCTATTTCTCCCATTCTGTGATGTCATTTTTGTTTTTCTTGCCAAAAATAGACATACATAATTCCCAGTGTATCCTACGTGATGTGTAGATAGCAGCTTCAGGGTCTCCTATGTGATGTATATAGCATTCTCAGTTTCTTCTATGTGATGTATATACATCAGTTCCAGTGCCTCTTATGTGATATATATATATATATAGCAGTCTCAGTGTCTCTTATGTGATGTATATACAACTGTCTTAGTGATGTATATATAAAGCAATGTCTCCTTTGTGATATCTAGCAGCCTCGGTGTCTCCTGTGTGGTATGTACAGCAGTCTCAATGTATTCTAAGTTATGTATACTGTAAATTTCCCACTGCTTGAGGTCTATAAATATTATGTGAGCATTGATGATTCTACCACTTTGGGGAGACGTGATATGTAATATAAATTTACTGCAGCAATCAATTCTTTACAAAACATATCGCAAAGAGTTGACTATACTCCAAACCAACGCAATCCTGGAAAAGCAGTTGAGAGGAGCAACATCATCAACACCACCTAACATTACACACTTCACCAAAGAAAAGCAATTCTAGTTATCATGTTAGGGGTGAATTCATTAAATGTTTGACCAAATATAGCAGTAATATTAAGTTGATAATTCTTTATAACCCCCAAATGAGTTTATAAATATCCAAATGGCCCATGGAAGTAAAAAGATTTCTCACCCTTGCCTGAAATAGAAAATTGTGACCAATAATTCAAAATGCATTCGCTTCATTGCTATACTTTTTGTTTCACCCTTACCAGGCTTTCTCAAGGTTATTATTCACTTTCTGAATGTCTGTTCATAGTATGAGATTGTCTTTTAATATGAATTGCTTAAGCTGTTACTCTTAGGGTGTGAAGCATGGAGAACATGATTTGAAAAGAATGATTTATGACAATACAATATCTGAAAGGTGTAGCATTTGATTTTTACCAGCCATTTAGATTCCAACATATCACATTACACTTTACTTAATTCCTAAGCCTGAACAAAGCCAAAGCGGACATTTTTACATTTTAATTTAGCTATCCGCTGTATATTACATAAATAAAATGGGGCACTGTGTTTTCATAGTAAAATAAATCAGTTCACGCTATGTTGAAATTGCCAGCCTGAATGAATGTTATCGAATGGATAAGAAGAGTTCTTTTAAAAGGCAATACTCCATTTCTCAACAAGAATCAATCAGATTTTGCTGACCTTCATGTTGATCAGTAGGGGGTGAACACTGGCACTAAATCATTTTGATCTACAGATGAGATTAACATATTCATATTTGTTTGCCAAACGTGTGCTTTAATTTAAGCTTCATCTGATTGATGCCTGTAATTTATGCTGTTTAGAGCTAGAGCGTCATATTTTTTCTTCTTTTTTTCCAAGCTAACAGGGGGGAGACTTTCTTGGAAACAGATAAAGGAGATGGAACTTAATTTGTAGCAATGTGACCACAGCCACACATGTTCTAGAATTAATGTTCTTCATTAAGGTGAAAAATATCAGCTGTATGTACATTGGGTATTTAATTGACTTGGTCATCAGGACAAATAGCAAGAGCTTCAGCGAAAAGATTTCAAAAAGTTCTTCTCCAGTATGAGATTCATTAATATATAGGACTATTAAATGTACTGGATCACTGTCAATAATTAGATGGGAGAAGTTAAAAAGTTTACATAAATGTGTAACTATTTTGCTGGAAAAAAAAGTAGAATTTTAGATGGATCTGATATACTTCTGTTGAACTTGCTATTCAAGCTGTGGTCACTACAGTTCCAGTTGCTGTGGGAATACAGTATGTTTTATAAATTGCTAAAGTAAAAGGAAGGTCAGTGTGTACTGACGGTTTCCCATAAACAGGACGTTGTGTTCATTGCTCATTAAGTACTGAGATGTATACTGACAGTGCAATCACCATAAAGACTAGTCACACAACCATATTTTCTATCATTCGAGAAAATCAGTCCGTTTATTATAATCTCACTTTGATCAGAGTGTGATCACAGTGTGATCCTATGTTCTCAATGAGCAGAAGATGGGAAAAAGAAGGTTCTCCATTCAGTCAACCCATGAAAATCAGACCACACACGGATGTTATCAGGTCTGATTTTTTTCTATGAACATACTGACTTGCATGGCCGAGACCGATCCAAATATTGGATGCAAATCATTCATGCTGCATTGCCCCATAGAAAAACATTGGTCCAAGTGTGACCTGATGTTTTGTCAGATCGCACCAGGACCAAAAATACTGTCAACTGCATGAACCCTAAAGGATATTGATTTTTTTAAAAAAATTCTGTGAAATCAAACTTTACTACTTGCATAAAGGAGGGTTATGTTGGGTAATATGTTGTTGATTTACATTTGTATATTTTGAAAGGGTGCTTGATAGTGATAGATCCAACAAACTATTTGGACTTATTAATAAAATTGTTAGACAGTATGGAGAGAAGTATACTTTACAGGATTCTCCAGGTTTGGCATAAAGAATCAGCTTTGTACCAGAAACATTAACATTACCATGGTTTACTTTAGTCTAGGCTATGACTACAGCTCTTGTTTACTTTTTTCATAGGAAACTCCTTGAAACTTTAACCATATTTATAATGTGCTTTATACACATTCTGCTTGTTGTCTGTTTGGCTTATTGTGCAGCACTGTGTGGCAAAGTAATGGAATTTTGTGTCAATTTCTGGCAATAGCGAAGCTAGCTAGTAGATAGCGTAAACTTAGAGCCTGATTCATCAAGACTGAAGTTTGTCACACCAGGCTTGATGAGAAGAGCTTGAGTTTGATGCTCCTGATTCATGAAGAGGATTAGGCCTCTTCCAGATCTCGGAGTGTCAAAAGAGTGGTGTGCACCTCTGTGTACGCCTTGCACAAACCCAACTAGTAAGATTTGTGGCTAAACAAATGCTGCCACTTTTCACTCTTTTGATGACCGGCGGTCATAATGCCCCCAACCCAGCTCTGCCCATTTTGCCAAAAGTCAAAAAGCTAAAAATAGCAAAAATGTTCGAGTAGCCACAAGTTGCGCCAAAAATTTTAGACTAGTGTAAAAGCTTTGATGAATCAGACCCAAGAATTAGAAAGAAGATGTGCACAATTTATCAAACTAAGTCATACACGACGATAAATTTGCTGCATTATAAGACTGTCCATTCTCAGTTAGCACTAAAAGGTTAAATGATAGTCACCTGTTTCTTAGCATAACATAGTAAAGAAAAAAATAAAATCAATTAATATAAATATAAAAATATAAAAATGGACAGTAAATAAGTAATAAAACAAATATTTTATTTTACAAAGCACATTTACAGTAATAAAATACACATTTTCATATCTAACACATATATAATACATACGGTATACAATACATACAGTTGTGTGAAAAAGTGTTTGCCCCTTCCTGATTTCCTATACTTTTGTATGGTTGTCATACTTAAATGTTTCAGATCACCAAACAAATTAAAATATTAGACAAAGATAACACAAATAAACACAAAATGCTGATTTTTAATTAAGGTCTTTATTATTAAGGGAAAAAGAAATCCAAACCTACAGGGCCCTGTGTGAAAAAGTGTTTGCACCCTAAACCTATTAACTGGTTGGACCACCCTTAGCAGCTACAACTGCATTTGTGATAACCGGCAATGGGTCTTAGTGGATATGCAATAATTTACCGAACTTTGGCTGAATTTTGCCGATTTTTATGAAAATGCCCGGGAACCCTAACACAAATCCGAATGTGGAACGCTTGTGCCGATTTTAAGATTGACGAACGTCTTCTGAACATGTTTGCTCATCTCTAGTGATTGTCAAAATTCCCAATTCTGAGGTAAATCTGTATTCAATGCAGACAGATTTCCCATTACTGAGATAGGAGATGACAATGGATAGGAATACAATTCTATGTAGTCGGAAGGATGGAGGAGCTAGAGACAGAGCTCCTACCACATCCTCACCCTCCTATACACATAGGCTCTCATCAGTAGACCTGAAGAATGTCTGTGGAACCACACTGCACATGTATTGCCCACCCCAATAACGATTGTAGCGAGGAGCTTCAAAAAGGAGGCAGTTCCCCGAGTAATCAGTGACCTGTCATAGACACACAGAACCAAGTGGAGTAGCAGAAAAAAAAACTTATCCCCAGTTCCACCCCAATGTACAGAAGACGTTATTAGAACAAAAATTTTGAGGGTGATTAAACAATAACCAGAGATCCGCTTCCTTCACCAGTGGTATCAGTTTAATCAGCTTAACAGGATCTTTATGGCCATGACTTTACTTTATAGTGCTAAATCCTGCTGACACTTCTAAAGATGAGCAAATACATTTGATTAAAATTGAATTTGACTACAATTTTGCAAAAATCCGCTTTCACCATATTGCAGATTTTTTGTAATTGGCACTGTGTGGATTCATTTTTCTAAATCGTGAAGGGTCGTTAAAATAAAAAAAAATAAAAAATCCTTATACTCACCTTACTACTCACCTCTCTAGCCCCTCTGCTCCTCACCATCACCTGTCCAGCCTTCGGTGCATGGTCCAATCTCCATCGCCAGTGCTGAAATCCATGTGCCTCTCACATTGAGCCAGGACTTCCAGCTCTGATGAGGCCCGGGACGGTTCTGCTATTGCATGTGTAAGAACACAGCGCATGTCATGATGCTGTGACCTTCAATGCAGTTGCACAGTACCCTTACAACCTCATTAGAGCTGGAAGTCACAGCTAATTGTGAGAGGCCAGGAATCTCAGCACAAGTGGTGAGGATCATAATACGCAAGAGGACAGGAGTGGATCTACTTTAAAAACTCCTTATAAAACGAGTGTACAGACGCTAATATTTCTCATTTACAAAAACTCTGCCATGCTACTACATTAATTCTAATCAGAAAAATGTCCTCATCAACAAGATGACATAAGGAAGTGTAGGCACTAGAGTTGAGCATTCCGATACCGCAAGTATCGGGTATCGGCCGATATTCGCTGTATCGGAATTCCGATACTTAGTTCCGATATTTTTCATATATCGTATACCGGAATCGGAAGTTCCCATAATTCTTTGAGAGGCTATGTGATTTTAGACAGCTAATGAGGAATCCTAGGAAGTGTGGGCACATCCTGTAATGCTGCGGTCATGTTAACTAATGGCATGGCTGTGATTGGATGCTGAAATGATGTCAGAATGCACTATAAAAGGCGCCGCCGCCATTTTAGCGTCACTGTGCTGTGAATTCAGTTAGGGACAGAACGCTGCTCTGCTGACTCTGAGGGACAGTTACAGATAGCGTTTTTGTGAATTGCTGTGTAGGCAGGCTATTTGAGAAACCGCTCTGTAAATCATCCTTTTTCCTTGCAGTGTTGTTTTCACAGCTCTGTGCAAGGTGTGTGTGTGAGTGCAGGTGACGCTGCAGTTTGCTCTGCATCCAATGCTGTTTGTAGTCATCAGCACGTGTCACTCACTGACTCTTTTTTTTTTTATTTTGTGGAATTGGTGCTGCTCCATTCAATTGAAATTAACAGTGATCTATTAGTGTGACGTGCTTCCATCCGTATCCAAAACATTGGTTGCAAACACTATAGAAGTACACAAAGGGGCCTTTCACAGCTAGTGAACGTGTGCAGTGTTCACTGTAGTCTGAGGTTTTCATTTTTGGAGTGCAGATCACGCTCCAGTTAGTTCTTCAACCACTGCTGGTTGTAGTCTGCTGAGCGTGTGTCACTGCCTCATCCTTGACATTTTTCTCTAATTGGTGCTGCTCCATTCTATTTCAAATAACTCAAATCTATTAGTGTGACGCGCTTCCATCCGTATACAATACATTGGTTGCAAACACTATAGAAGTACACAAAGGAGCCTTTCACAGCTAGTGAACAGTTGTGTGCAGTGTTCACTGTAGTCTGAGGTTTTCATTTTTGGAGTGCAGATCACGCTCCAGTTAGTTCTTCAACCACTGCTGGTTGTAGTTTGCTGAGCGTGTGTCACTGCCTCATCCTTGACATTTTTCTCTAATTGGTGCTGCTCCATTCTATTTCAAATAACTCAAATCTATTAGTGTGACGCGCTTCCATCCGTATACAATACATTGGTTGCAAACACTATAGAAGTACACAAAGGAGCCTTTCACAGCTAGTGAACAGTTGTGTGCAGTGTTCACTGTAGTCTGAGGTTTTCATTTTTGGAGTGCAGATCACGCTCCAGTTAGTTCTTCAACCACTGCTGGTTGTAATCTGCTGAGCGTGTGTCACTGCCTCATCCTTGACATTTTTCTCTAATTGGTGCTGCTCCATTCTATTTCAAATAACTCAAATCTATTAGTGTGACGCGCTTCCATCCGTATACAATACATTGGTTGCAAACACTATAGAAGTACACAAAGGGGCCTTTCACACCTAGTGAACAGTTGTCTGCAGTGTTCACTGCAGTCTCTGCGGAATAACAACACTTAGGTCTTATAACTTTTCTGACTTTCTTTATCAATCTACCAAGATGAAGAAGGCAGAAAGTAAGGCACGTGGTCGTGGCCGTGGAGTTTCAGCAGGGAGAGGACGTGGGGATTCTGTGGCTGCTGCCGCCCCCAGTGACACAGCATCCACCAGTTTTCCCCGTGAGCGTTCCTTTATGCGCACTTTTGTAGGAGCTCGGCGTACCCCCCTGCTGTGGGAAGAACAAATTGAAGCCGTTGTTGGTTGGATGGCAGCTAATGCATCGACTTCAATTGCTTCCACCTCCTCTCAGGACCACAGCACTGTTGAGCAACCATCTGTCTCTTCACCGCCTGCCAAATTGCCCAGGCAGTCAGAGAGTTCTGTACAGGAGCCAGCTGAGTCTCTGCTTCTGTTCTCAGAATCTGTTGGCTTGCAAACAGGGGCCCAGCCAAGCAGCATTCTGGAATGTGAAGAAGAGGGAGTATGCAGTGATGCGCAACAGCTGTGTCTCTCTGAATCAGAAGAGGCGGGTGAGCCAGTGCCGATGGTCAGCACACCGCAGAACGCATCTGATGATGATGAGACTCAGGTGCCAGTTTCTGTTGAGCATGGTGCTGGCCAGACCACCCAACAGCAGCAGGTGTTGGAAGAGGGTAGTGGAGATGATGAGGTCCAAGACCCAACATGGCGTGAGGAACAGGAAGGTGGTGGGAGCAGCTCTGAGGAAGAGATTGCCCCAACTGTCCAAACAGCAGGGAGAGGTAGGCTGCAGACTCGGTTGCCTGTAGCCTCCAGTTTGGCACCTGTTCGGAGCAGTTCTCTTCCAAAAGTCAGAACGGGCGCTCCCAGGACTTGCACTGCGTGGTCCTTTTTTGTCACACTTGCAGATGATATTTGCTATGTCAAATGCAAGCTGTGTAATCAAAAATTAAAAAGATGTAAAAGTGTCAGTAACCTCAATACCACAAATATGTGGAAACATGTGCGGACAAAGCACGTAGTTGAGTTACAAAGACACAATGGAGATGTAGGCCAACCTACAGCACCACCTACATCTTCAGGTCGTGTTGGAGCCTCTTCCTCCAGCTCACACACAGCTGGTTCGGCTTCCTCACAGGATCGCCATGGAAGAACCTTGGTCACTGTTGTCCAGAGACAAAGTGTTATTCCACCCACAGCAGCAAGTTCCCTGTCATCCTCACACTCCCAGGCCACAAAACAGCCATCGGTAGCACAGGCATGGGATAAAAGACGGCCATACTCGGGAAACCATCCACGAGCACAGGCTCTGAATGCTGGCATTGCAAAACTCCTGTCCCTTGAAATGCTGTCATTCAGGCTGGTGGAGACTGACAGTTTCCATAACTTAATGGCATTGGCAGTCCCACAATACAATGTGCCAAGCCGATTTTATTTCAGCAGGCAAGCCGTCCCTGGTCTGCAAAAGCATGTTGAGGGAAAAATTAAACATGCGCTACTAAACGCCGTCAGTAGCAAGGTCCACCTGACCACCGATGCGTGGACCAGTACCCATGGCCAGGGACGATACCTTTCCCTCACTGCCCATTGGGTCAATGTTGTGGAGCCGGGTACAGATCTTGCGAGTGGCGCTGTACGTGTTCTGCCAACTCCAAGGATTGCAGGAATCAAGTCTGTACACATTGACTCCTCCTCATACTCCAGTTCCTCAGAATCATCGCTGCAGGAGCCGTCACGGTCTACCTCCACATGGACCCGTGAACGCTTACCTGTTGCAACCGATATGAGCACAGCCGTGGCCAAACGTCAACAGGCCGTCCTGAAATTAATTTCCATGGGGAATCGAAGCCACACAGCGCAGGAGCTCTGGAATGCCATCAAGCAGGAGAGCGATGTGTGGTTTTTGCCAGCGAATCTCCAGCCAGGCTTGGTAGTGTGTGACAATGGCCGAAATCTGGTGGCAGCTCTGGGCCTTGGCAACCTCACTCACATACCATGTCTGGCACATGTGCTCAACTTGGTCATGCAGAGTTTTTTGAGGGACTATCCGGATGTTGATGCACTGCTGCACAAGGTCCGCCTAGAGTGCGCTCACTTGCGACGTTCCAGCATGGCCAGATCGCGCATTGCAGCTCTGCAACGCAGATTTCGCCTTCCTGAACATCGCATCATATGTGACGTAGCCACCAGGTGGAATTCCACGTTACATATGTTGGAGCGGTTGTGTGAGCAGCAGCCAGCAGTAATGGAGTATCAGCTGCATCAGGCGCAATCAACTCGCAATTTGCGCCGTTCACACTTCACCACTACTGAGTGGGTCTCTATGACGGACATCTGCTACGTTTTGCGTGCGTTTGATGAGTCAACGCGGATGGCGAGTGCAGATGATGCACTAGTCAGCCTGACTGTCCCCCTTATCTGCCTGCTTCAAAAAACACTGCAAGCACTAAGGGATGAGGTTTTGGAAGAAGTGGAGGATGAGGAGTCACAAATTCCATCACCTTCTGGACAGTCAGCGCAACGTGGTTCCTCACAAAGGGCTGGGCAGGGCTCACTTTGTGAGGAGGATGAGGAGGAGTCAATGGAGGAGGAAGACATCGCTCCAGAGGGAGGTAAACAACGCTCTAGTCAGTATGTAGAGCGAGGGTGGGGTGATGCAGAGCAGGCAGAGATTACGCCTCTTGCAGGGGACTGCATTTCTTGGCCAGTTGGGAGTCTGCAGCACATGGCTTATTTCATGCTGCAGTGCCTGAGAAACGACCGCCGCATTGCCCACATTCTCCTTCCACCACGTCTGATTATTGGGTGTACACCCTCCTAGACCCTCGCTACCGGGACAACTTACAAAGCCTCATCACACCGTTGAACCGGGAGCGTAAAATGCGGGAGTACCAAGACACACTGGTGCAATCCATAATGTTCTCTATTCCAGCCGAGAGCACTGCTGCTGCTACTGCTTTACAAAGCAGCTCTGTGCGTCAAGGCAGTGGAGACAGCTCTGCAACAACAGGGAGCACAAGCAGCGCCTCTGCACAGGGCAAGACCAGTATGTTCCAAATGTGGCGAAGTTTTGTGGCAGCGCCACCAATGTGTACACCATCCGAGACGGCTCCAGTCAGCAGGAGGCAACGTTTCCGTAAGATGGTGACAGACTACATGTCTTTCCCTCTCAGTGTACTCCCAGATGGCTCTTCCCCATTCAAGTTTTGGGTCTCTAAGCTGGATACATGGCCAGAGCTTAGCCAGTATGCATTGGAGGTGCTGGCTTGCCCTGCTGCCAGTGTATTATCGGAGCGCGTCTTTAGTGCTGCAGGTGGTGTACTAACAGACCGTCGCATGCGACTATCCTCCGATAATGTAGACCGGCTTACTTTTCTGAAAATGAACAAGGCATGGACCTCGCCTGAATTTGCCTGTCCGGTTTCCGATTAAATAACTGGTTATCAACGTTATCCATGTCTCCTGTTATGTATATCTTTTGTAGGGATCCGCTCTGGTAGGCAGGGGCCGGGCCGCAGTAATGAGGTAAACACACAGGCGTTCAGTTCAAAGTTCAGTGGTTTTAATGACGGGTTCAACAAAAGTCCAGATAACAAAATCAAAACAGAACATAAATCACTCCAGTTTGGAGAACCACTGGTCCCAGACTCACCCTTGCTTGGGACAGGCTTAACTAAGCGGATGCAGGTCAGCAGAGACCACCAGGTGCCATTCCGGGTGGTCTGGTACTCGCTTCCTGGTGCACACTGACACACTGTAACAAAACACTCTTCCAGCCTGTCTCCAGCCAAACTCCTTCCTTCCTTCCCCTCCTCATACTCCCACAGCTTCTTGTTAAATAGGCCTAGTCCACACCCTCAGGTGAGGTACACATCAGCTGACCTGATCACATGACTATGACCTCATCACAGGTCCTTGTGATCATGGAAAATCCTGACCAAACTTCAGTCTGCTAGAAGAAATATATCTCCCATCCAGCAAGATCCCCTTTGGTGTATCACACTTTCTACCACCTGAACTCTACTCCCTGGGCTACAACACTGCCAGTTGCTGCTCAGAAGTGTCGTGTCCACAGACCAATACACAAGCTATAGTGTTAGTGGGGTTTAGTAACGCCAGCTGTTCCCCTGCTGTGTGTACGGCAAAAAGTCCTGCTGCCTCCACCCTCTTCTCTTCTCATCCCTGGGCTCCAACAACGCCAGTTGTTGCCATGAAGTGCTGTTAGCACAGTCAACACTTGCTCCTGTGTTACTGGGGTTCAGTAATGTCAGCTGTTCCCTGCTGTGTGTATGGCAAAAAGTCCTGCTGCCTCCACCCTCTTCTCTTCTCATCCCTGGGCTCCAACAACGCCAGTTGTTGCCATGAAGTGCTGTTAGCACAGTCAACACTTGCTCCTGTGTTACTGGGGTTCAGTAATGTCAGCTGTTCCCCTGCTGTGTGTACAGCAAAAAGTCCTGCTGCCTCCACCCTCTTCTCTTCTCATCCCTGGGCTCCAACAAAGCCAGTTGTTGCTCGGAAGTAATTGGCACGGGTACTGACTCCTGCCCAGCCTGGTTACAGCACGACAGCTGTTTCCTGGCAGTGTCAACGTCTATTAGCCTCCAATAAGATGTCCTGTCGTGTTGCATTCGGGTTAGCCGACTTTATAGTGCCTGCAGTTTAGGTGATTCCTATGTGTGCTGTGGGATATGTAAATAAAGGCTGTTTCCGTTGTGACAATAGGACAAGCACCCACTGTAGGACTGTGTGATTCGGTAACTGCGGACGGCTTGCATTTTCATGGGTGCCTTATGGTACCCGTCCGGGTTCCAGTACCGTCAGCTGGTTCTCCGCAGTGCCTTTGGCCTAGGTGCCTCCATCTCGGTATCCGAGTTCCAGCAACATCTTCTGGTCCTTGGTAGTGCTTTGGAGCACAGGTACCTCCTGCTTAGTAACCGTGTCCCAGTAACGTCAGCTGGTCCTCGGTTGTGCCATTGGCTCTTTTCCTTCTGCTGCCCCTCCGGGTTCCAGCACAGTCAGCTGGTCCTCGTTACTTCCATTGTCTCTTGTACCATCTGATACCCGTCCGGGTTCCAGTAACGTCAGCTGGTTCTCGGAAGTTAGTCAGCCTTCTTGTACCTTCAGCTACATTTACAAATTTAAGATTTTTTAAATGTTTTTTTTTTGGTAATCACTCTGGATCTCCAACAATGAAGACGACGACCCTGATGACCACCCCGAAGAAGATGACGACCACAAGGACGACGAGCATCAAGCCAACCAGCCTGAACACCATCACAAAGAAGAAATAAAAGATTACCCAGAAGAAGATCACCAACAGGACAAAGAAGGTTAAGACAAACTACAAGATACAGAACAAGAGACAGAAGAAACAATAAGCAGAAGATCAAAAAGCAGAAGAACATGAAGTATAAGACCAAAATGAAGAGCAAAATATATGCTCTAAATTATAAGCAGAAGAAGACTAAGCAGTGTATGGGGGTGAGTCCGTTCCTCCTCGTGGTGCCCCTGGAAAATACCTGCTGCTGCAGGCTAAACTGAACACGGACAAATACTGTTGTAATTTAAATCTTTTGTGACAGCAAGAACGGAAGGAAGAAAAATTCATACTTTTACAGATTACAAGTACAGGAATCTCTGTCACAAATAAGAATATGATGAAGAAGATGAAGATGAAGTAGAATATGAAGAAGAATAATAGTTTAATAAGAACAATATGAGTAATGTTAACAAAAAGATGAATAGCAAGAAGTTTAAGAAGAAGATAAAGAAGGTGAAGATGAAGAATAATTGGATGAAAAAGATGATGCTGCTGAAGATTATGAAGGAGAAAGTGTGGCAAAAGTTAAAAAGGTGAAGAGCATGGAAGTTGTGAAACATACATATTTGCCAAAATAGAAAAAAGGTTAACAACATTGTCAATTTCTTCGTCAATCCGAACATCTTTAAAAAAAAAATATTAATGCTATTCCATTTAATTGGGTTAAACATCTATGCCTTCAATGTCTCCTCAACCTCCCCCAATACATTCTACATTACTCTTTGTTGTTTTCCTTCATGTACAATTAACCAACAAGGCAAGAATGGGGTTTTTTTAATTCCGATATTTTGTTCCCATAGACTTACATTGGATTTCCGGTATCGGTATCGGGTATCGCCGATACTTTTTGGGTATCGGCGATACCAATTCCGATCCGATACTTATTGGTATGAGAAAGTATCGCTCAACTCTAGTAGGCACCATAGAGTGATATGGCTCCATACAAGTCACAGAGCTGCAATATACTTTTGTGCATTAGTCCTACAACTGTATGTAAGATGTAAAGTATTTTATGCAGCTTGAGTCATGTGTATCAGTTTCCATAATGTTACAACCAGCAGAATAAAAAAAAATAGCTTATGAAAAAAAGTGAAAGACGTTGAAGATATACCATGTTTTTTCATGTCAGTAATCCACAACTGAATAGGTTGGTTGAAGACAAGTTTTACAAAAAATTATAATTGTCAGGTTGGAACTCAATTTACCATGAAACACAGCCCTGGTCAAGATATCACAATTTTATTGTCACCTGTAATGCAGCTAATAGTGGAATAAAAAAAAAAGAAACGCTAAAAGGTAAAATTAATAATAGAAATGATGTTGCTCTATGGTTTTGACCTTGGAGTCATAACAGGATATAATTCTGCTACTGTGAGAAACTCAATAATTGCCAACAAATCTTTAAAAAGTTCTCATTTATGTAATTTGTTAAAGAATGTAGGAAAATAGATAAATAAAATATCATAATAATACTACAATAATTGGTCTACCTTTGAAAACACACAACACAAGTAAGATAAAGATATCTTTCTGTGATGGTACAGAGCTCTGTATTCCTGCCATGATCTCACACTGAAGGGCTCATTACAGAGCTGTCATTTTTATCTGTGATAATATTCAAAATTTATTTTATTAACTTTATGAGCTACAGCTGATAAGATTAGAATATTAATAAGAGGATGTAAAAATGGCAATGACTGAATAAATACCATTGATTGCACTACTGGTGTGTGTCTGTGCTTTTCTGTGTGTGTGTTTATATACAATGCTCGGCATAAATGGTTGTATTCATTTCACTTTCTCATTTATTCATTTCACTTTGAAAAGTAAGATTTTAATCAATATCTCAGTTGACACAAAAATTATTTCCAAAATTATAACTGACTTTCCTAGAAAATTGTTTAGCCCCTAACATGAAAGTTAGATTAATAATATAAATCGGATTACAAAATCTTCAGTTTTCCTCAAATTAGTTGATGCAAAAATATATACAACCCACATCAAAAATCACTATGTCTGATTTTTAAGGGGAGCACCAAGTCTTCAAGCATGGATTGAACAAGTTGATGCCATATTTCAACATCTATCTTTTTCTATTCTTCAAGAAAGACCTCTTTTAGAGTGGATGTTGGATGGAGAGTGATGCTCAACTTGTCTATTCATAATTCCCCATAGGTGTTTGATTGGGTTCAGATCAGGAGACACTGAATCATCACTTTCACCCTGTTCTTCAAAAATGCAACAGATGTGTGTTTTTGATCATTGTCATGTTGGAAAAGTGCAAATCAACTGAGGGCAATGTAGAGCAGTACATTTGTAAATTCATGATTCCATCAATGAAAGGTAGCTCACCTACACAAGTAATCCTCATTCAGCCCCACATAAGGACACTGTCAGCACATTTCTCTGTTAGCACCATGCATTTAGAAATAATACACATCTACCAAAGGCACAGAGTGATGGCAACAACTTCTCTTTCAATATAGTGTAGTACATTTGTGAATTCATGTTACCTTCAATGATATGTAGCTTCTCGACACCAACAGCACTCATGTAGCCACACATAAGGACACTGCCACCACTATGTTTCACTTAGGACACCATGTATTTTTCTAAATTAATTTTTCTAAATACATGGTGACTACAGTGAAACATGGTGGTGGCAGTGTCCTTATGTGGGGCTGCATGAATGCTCCTGATGTCTGTATGATTCTACTTCATTGGAACTAAAGTCTAGGCCTCCTACAAAACAACCCTATAGCATTATCTGTGTCACGCTTTACAATTGGACCAATGTAGTCAGGCTGGCAACATTCTCCAAGAATTTACCATCAGTTCGACTCATGCAACAAACTGATCTTATCATTGTGCTGGCTGATGTAAGGCTTGCATGCAGCTTCTCGTTAAAGAAACCCATGCTATGACTATTCCCGTTTTTGTACTGATATTAATGCCAATAGGGGTTTTAATCTCTGCAGTTAAAGAGCCATCACAGCATTAGTGACTTTGTTGCACCATATGCCTTGGCGCTTGATGACTCTGCTCTGTAATTTTGCATTTTCTCCACTTCTTGGCTGAGTTGCTGTGGTTCTTAAACACTCACAGTTGATGGTGTAATATTTCAGAGGGAAGATATTTCTGGAACTGATTTTTTACAATGGTGACATCCTAAGACAGGACCATATTGGTATTACTGAGTTCTTTAGAATTACCCACTGTTTCACAAGGGTTTATGAACCTTAAATCAATGGTTAAGACTGAGGTATGTTCCAATATATATGTCCTGTTCTTTAGGTAATAATTTATTCTTCCATGCCCAATTCACAGTTATATGCATTGTCATTCTTGGTTTTCTTTGGTTTATGTTCTCAGATTTCAGTCCAATAGTTTGATGTCCTATTATACCACAATTGTTTTGTGCCATATTATTTTCTAATTTATAGTGCTCAAAATAGTCCTTGGAACCCTTTCTTATACATTTACTTAATATCTTAGAGCTTTGACCAATTCCTGTTATCCAGTTGTTCCATATCACCAGTCCATACCTATGGTTAATTGTTTTAGCACTTATTGCCTGTTTACCATGCCTATTGATTAACTGGCACAATAAATCATTGTCACAAGTGATTTGGTAATCCTTTAGTGATCAGTGGGTTTTTGTATTCAATCTCTAGCCTCTGGAACTCACTTACCATTAATTCCTACTTTGCGCTCTATGCAGCTTCTCACTTCAGCACTTTGCTTAACTCTTGGTGCAATAAGGAAATTCTAAAGCTGTTTGACTGTTGCTCTGATATCTATGATACTTTATTTTTATTTCATGCTTATATAGCACCAACAAGTTATAAAGGGGGCTAACAGATTCAGAAATTAAAGGAACTGTCAAGTTTGGTGAAGGAAGCCTGATATGGGTTGTTTCAGTCAAAGGTGTTGGATACTTGAGCAGGATTCATCATGGTCTGAATGCTGAGCTATGTATGAGTATCCTACAAGACGAGTTACATCGTACACTCGAGTACTATGGGTATGATAAGGATGGCATAGTGTTCCAGCAGGTCGACGACCTGAAGTATATTGGTGAAGAAATGGTTCAGTGATAATGAAGTAGAGGTTCTGTATTGGCCCCCACAGTCCCCAGACCTCAACCCAATCGAACACTTGTGGGTACGGTTGAAGAAAAAGCTGTATACATACCCAATTGAGTTGACTAGTATGCACCAACTATGAGAATGTGTAGAATAGACCTGGGATCAAATTTCGGTCAAGACATGCTTGAATCTGGTCAAGAGCATGCACAGAAGGATTCAGGCAGCGTTGAAAGCCAAAGGTAGAATTACAAAATACTAACAAAATAATACAAATTAAAATTTAGGATCAAAACAATAACAATGCAATGACATGACAAGAATTTCCATAACTATCAAATGCAAAATAATTGCAAGTCAAATTTATGTATGAGATTGCCAAGATGATTACCATCTATGAAATAATGTTACCCATTTGCTCGTCAGTGTAGACCAGTTTCTTCTTTTTCTGGCAAGCATGACTGGTGATAGATATCTTTAAAAAAGGAGAACTGCTGTGTTGAATTTTTTTCAATTGTGTAATAGATAATGTTCTGTTCCTATCACATAACTGCTACAGTCACGTGACCAAAGAACCATGGCTTCCTGCCATGATTGTGACCACTGATGCAGTCTGCACTGGGGCGATGGCAGCTACAGTCAGAGACAGAGGGTATTGTTTGTTTTTTTTTATAACATGACCTGGCTTTTTAAAAACATTGTTTGGGGAATATGGAAATTCCTTTAAATTTGTAATTGAAGGTCATATATTTAATGCTTTGTAATGAAGAAAAATGGATTTTGGAACAAATAGAACTTCTTTAGATGCATATTTATATCTAGGTTTTGTGTATAGAGACAATAAATAATAATAACAGTAATAATAATAATTTTATTCAAAAAGTGTAAACCGATTTCGCAGCATTTTACAAACAAGAAAGTACACGTTCCATCAATATCAAATCCTACAAAGTATCACATAGTTCAACAATCCAAACATGAGAAGTCAGGGCCCTGCTTGCAAGAGTTTACAATATATAAGACAGTAGGGGTGACACAGAAGGTAAAAGGTGCTGGTATTGTATGGTCCAGCCATGATTATAATAAATAAGGGTATTCGTGTAAAGTTGTGTGAATCGGTCACCAGTAATATATATGTATGTCCAGACACAAAGTGCTAGTTAGTGTATTGAATATGTGGAAATAGATACTAGAAAGGACCAGATTTTGAGGATAAATTAAAAAGGGAGAACTAAGGAGAGTTAGAATAGTGAAGAGAGGTGATGGCTCATTCTAAAGAGATGGGGATTTTTTTGGCCATGCTTAAACCACAGACACTAGGAAGTAATCATATTGTCTGGGGTAGTGCGTTCCAGCGAAATAGCAAAGCATAAGAAACGTCTTGGAGTCGAACGTGGGAGTTTGGAGAATGGTGGATGCTTTTGTTTCAGATCATTAATGAATGGAGAGAAAGGGTAGGATAGTAGAGATGAGGAAGAGCTATTGGCTGTCCCTCGATGTGTAGAGTTAGTGGATGGGCTTCCAGTGCAATGAATGGCACAGGGTGGAGGCATCAGTGTAGTAGCTGGACACAAATATGAGCCTGGATTCTGCATTCAGGATAGATTGGAGAGGGGAGAGTTTAGTAACAGAAAGACCAACAAGTAATGAGTTGCAGCAGAGTGTGAAGAGAGTGAGCATGTGGCCTTGAAGTTATGGTAGAACCACACACAGAAATGGAAATATCAAGCATAGGTATGTTAGCAGAGGGGGGAAACACACAAAGTTCAGTTTTGTAAAGAGTCAATCTCAGATAGAAAGAAGAAAGGATGTAAGAAACAGTGGTCGATCAGTGGTATTTTTCAGTAGTACTGGGGTCATGTCAGGAGAAGATGTGTATAATTGGATGTCTTCAGTAGAGAACTGGCACTTAAAGAAACATTTTCTTATCGTTTGTCCAAAGGAGGCTGTGTAAAAACATTACAGAAAAAGAGGAAGCCATACTTACCAATACCATGTCCAGACACAAATGCACAACAGGATGCAGGAGTCGGCCATGGTAAAAGGTGCAAAATACTAATGAAACATCCCCTTGCTAACCTACCAAACATCTGTGGGGTGGCTGCCTAGTATTCTACATGCACAAAGGCTTGCATAGGGTGCAATTCACACTATTAAATGAGATGCACATATGTCTGAATACCAGCCTACTACAAATGCCCCTACTATTATACCAGACGAGTTGCCCAGTACCGTATGTGCACCCACAGCACAGACACCCCACATTACCCAGCTACCAATAAATGGGCTCCATGTATATAACGGATGTCGTATTGGTTGATGTTTTGGCCAAAATGCACAAACTTGCACCCCACATCAAGGGTCCTCATTATCTCGTGAGTTCCTATACTAAATTCAAAATCAATTCACTGAAGAAAGGCCAATGCTGCATCCTGTTGGGCATCTGTCTGGACATGGTATTGGTACGTATAGCTGTACTTTTTTCTGTGATTTTTTTTATTGAATAAGTTCCTTTTTTAAATGTGGCTGTGTAGAAATAAATCAGGAGGAGATCTAGGAGTGAACCCTGTGGAACCCTAATATAAAGAGAAAGAGGAAATGAAAAAGAGGCAACAAATATTTCACTGAAAAAGCAGTCACATATGCCTAGCCTAAATATTGTATTTTTACCCCATTCCAACTTGAGACGTATCCATAAATCCCTGTGGCCTGTAGAGTTGAGCGATACTTTCCGATATCCTAAAGTATCGGAATCGGAATGGTATCGCCGATATCACTAAAATATCGGCGATACCCGATATCGATACCGGAAGTCCCATGTAAGTCTATGGGAACAAAATATCGAAATTAAAAAAAACCCATTCTTGCCTTGTTGGTTAATTGTACATGAAGGAAAACAAGAAAGAGTAATGTAGAATGTATTGGGGAAGGTTGAGGAGACATTAAAGGCATAGATGTTTAACCCAATCAAATGGAATAGCATAAATATTTTTTTTTTTAAAGATGTTCGGATTGACGAAGAAATTGACAATGTTAACGTTTTTTATATTTTGGCAAATATGTATATTACACAACTTCCATGCTCTTCATCTTCACCTTTTTAACTTTTCACACACTTTCTCCTTCATAATCTTCTGCAGCATCATCTTTTTCATCAAATTATTCTTCATCTTCACCTTCTTTATCTTCTTCTTAAACTTCTTGCTATTCATCTTTGTTAACATTACTCATATTCTTCTTATTAAACTATTATTGTTATTCATATTCTGCTTCATCTTCTTCATCATATTCTTATTTGTGACAGAGAATCCTGTACTTGTAATCTGTCAAAGTATGAATTTTTCATCCTTCCGTTCTTGCTGTCACAAAAGATTTAAATTACAACAGTATTTGTCCGTGTTCAGTTTAGCCTGCAGCAGCAGGCATTTTCCAGGGGCACCACGAGGAGGAACGGACTCACCCCCATACACTGCTTAGTCTTCTTCTGCTTAGAATTTAGAGCATATATTTTGCTCTTCATTTTGGTCTTATACTTCATGTTCTTCTGCTTTTAGATCTTCTGCTTATTGTTCTTGTGTCTCTTGTTCCGTATCTTGTATTTGTAGCACAATCTTGTACCAGCTGATGTTACTGGGACACGGTTACTAAGCAGGAGGTACCTGTGCTCCAAAGCACTACAAGGACCAGCAGACGTTGCTGGAACTCGGATACCAAGATGGAGGCACCTAGGCCAAAGGCACTGCGGAGAACCAGCTGACGGTACTGGAACCCGGAGGGGCAGCAGAAGGAAAAGAGCCAATGGCACAACCGAGGACCAGCTGACGTTACTGGGACACGGTTACTAAGCAGGAGGTACCTGTGCTCCAAAGCACTACCAAGGACCAGCAGACGTTGCTGGAACTCGGATACCAAGATGGAGGCACCTAGGCCAAAGGCACTGCGGAGAACCAGCTGACGGTACTGGAACCCGGAGGGGCAGCAGAAGGAAAAGAGCCAATGGCACAACCGAGGACCAGCTGACGTTACTGAACCCCAGTAACACAGGAGCAAGTGTTGACTGTGCTAACAGCACTTCCGAGCAACAACTGGCGGTGTTGGAGCCCAGGGTCAAGGAGGATGTTTAAATACTAGATCAAGTAATTTCCTTGTTACCTGTCAATTTTAAATGTCTATACTTCAAACAAGAGAAAGATAACCTTTACTACCATAAGATGATGATTTCATTTAAACTAATATCTAGATAAATAAAGAATTGACAAACATAAACACATACATTAACATGTTGAACAGCAATGCAAACCACAAAATAAATTAGTTAAGGAATCTGCTATACGGTTGTACATAAAAGCATACAAGTACATATCTGAATCCATTAATGATGGATAAGTAACAGTATGTACACCATTTTTATTGTATAGACAATGAATGTCTGACTTCAAAACATCATCAGCATTACAAGTTATCTGTGACATTACTAAAATGTTACATTTGCTGAATAATGTCACTAAACAGTTTATACAAAATTATACAATTTCCATCATGTAATACTCATAATATGTGGCAATAATCATGTTTATTAACAAACATAACCTTTAAAAAGTGCATAGTGCATAGTGAAAATTGCTATTTATGCCTGACTGTCGACTTGCAAGCATGACAACGGATAGATAAGGTATATATAGATGAGACTGCATAGCCACAGATGGTGAATGGCGATGTAATACTGTACCTCAATAAAGTGTGCGTCACTACTACATAATTTTTTTTATATAGCTTTATAAACAGGGTACGTGGATGTATGCTTGCGCCTTTGTTTTGACGCACAGACTGCCTTCCTGCTGAGACGCGTTGGGTAGTGAACAGTTGTGTGCAGTGTTCACTGTAGTCTGAGGTTTTCCTTTTTGGAGTGCAGATCACGCTCCAGTTAGTTCTTCAACCACTGCTGGTTGTAGTCTGCTGAGCGTGTGTCACTGGCACATCCTTGAAATTTTTCTCTAATTGTTGCTGCTCCACTCTATTACAAATAAATAAAATCTATTAGTGTGACGCGCTTCCATCCGTATACAATACATTGGTTGCAAACACTATAGAAGTACACAAAGGGGCCTTTCACACCTACTGAACAGTTGTGTGCAGTGTTCACTGCAGTCTCTGCGGAATAACCACACTTAGGCCTTATAACTTTTCAGACTTTCTTTATCAATCTACCAAGATGAAGAAGGCAGGGAGTAAGGCACGTGGTCGTGGAGTTTCTTCAGGGAGAGGACGTGGGGATTCTGTGGCTGCTGCGGCCCCCAGTGACACAGCATCCACCAGTTTTCCCCGGGCCGTGAGCGTTCCTTTATGCGCACTTTTGTAGGAGCTCGGAGTACCCCCCTGCTGCGGGAAGAACAAATTGAAGCCGTTGTTGTTTGGATCTCAGCCAATGCATCGACTTCAATTGCTTCCACCTCCTCTCAGTACCACAGCACTGTTGGGCAACCATCTGTCTCTTCACCGCCTGGCAAATTGCCCAGGCAGTCAGAGAGTTCTGTACAGGAGCCAGCTGAGTGTCTGCTTCTGTTCTCAGAATCTATTGGCTTGCAAACAGGGGCCCAGCCAAGCAGCATTCTGTAATGTGAAGAAGAGGGAGTATGCAGTGATGCGCAACAGCTGTGTCTCTCTGAATCTGAAGAGGCGGGTGAGACAGTGCCGATGGTCAGCACACCGCAGAACGCATCTGATGATGATGATGAGACCCAGGTGCCAGTTTCTGTTGAGCATGGTGCTGGCCAGACCACCCAACAGCAGGTGTTGGAAGAGGGTAGTGGAGATGATGAGGTCCAATACCCAACATGGCATGAAGAACAGGAAGGTGGTGGGAGCAGCTCAGAGGAATAATAATAATATTTATTTATATAGCGCCATCATATTCCGCAGCGCTTTACAGTTTAGCAGTTTCAGAACACAAGTCATAAGTAACAACGTTAACAATACAATAATTTAAGCTAAATAAGTCGCCCCTGCTCGTGACAGCTTACAATGTACAATGAGATGGGGGAGATACAAAGTATAGGTGTTTATATACAATGGTGCATTTACAATGATGTTCCACCCATCTTAAGGGACTGAGGGATGGAGATAGTGAATGGGCTAGAGACACACACACACTTACACAGAATACATAGAATGACTTTGATTAGTGAATGTGATAGGCCGCTCTGAACAAATGTGTTTTGAGGGAGCGCCTGAAACCATGCAAATTGTGGATAGTCCTAATTTCTTGGGGTACAGCATTCCAGAGGATTGGCGTAGAGCAGGAGAAGTCTTGGAGTCGGGAGTGGGAGGTACGTATTAGTGCAGAGGTTAGTCGAAAGTCGTTTGCAGAGTGCAGCAGTCGGTTAGGCCGATAAATATAAATAAGGGAGGAGATGTAGGGGGGTGCTGCGCTGTGGAGAGCTATGTTGGTGAGAACCAGTAATTAGAATTGGATCCTATAATGAATGGGCAGCCACTGCCAGTGTAATGAGTGGCGAATAACTCTATGAAGGATATCTGCCACGTTTTGCGTGCGTTTGATGAGTCAACGCGGATGGCGAGTGCAGATGATGCACTAGTCAGCCTGACTGTCCCCCTTATCTGCCTGCTTCAAAAAACACTGCAAGCACTAAGGCATGAGGTTTTGGAAGAGGTGGAGGATGAGGAGTCACAAATTCCATCACCTTCTGGACAGTCAGCGCAACGTGGTTCCTCACAAAGGGCTGGAGGACTTTCAAAGTACCATGCTGTATCAACAATTGAACCTCCAGAGTCGCTGTCTATATTTTCATAACCATTACAAACTTTTAATGTATTTACAAAGCACATAATGTACATTTTTTGTCTATCCTTTTGTAATGCTATTGTGTTTCCATAAACTGATGTTACAGAATTATGATACAAAGTTTTTAAATTTTGAGTTTTAAATTTTGTAAATTTATATGTATTTGAAGGACTTTGTGAGGAGGATGAGGAGTCACAAATTCCATCACCTTCTGGACAGTCAGCGCAACGTGGTTCCTCACAAAGGGCTGGAGGACTTTCAAAGTACCATGCTGTATCAACAATTGAACCTCCAGAGTCGCTGTCTATATTTTCATAACCATTACAAACTTTTAATGTATTTACAAAGCACATAATGTACATTTTTTGTCTATCCTTTTGTAATGCTATTGTGTTTCCATAAACTGATGTTACAGAATTATGATACAAAGTTTTTAAATTTTGAGTTTTAAATTTTGTAAATTTATATGTATTTGAAGGACTTTGTGAGGAGGATGAGGAGGAGTCAATGGAGGAGGAAGACATCGCTCCAGAGGGAGGTAGACAATGCTCTAGTCAGTATGTAGACCAAGGGTGGGGTGATGCACAGCAGGCGGAGATGACGCCTCTTGCAGGGGACAACGTTTCTTGGCCAGTTGGGAGTCTGCAGCACATGGTTGATTTCATGCTGCAGTGGCTGAGAAACGACCGCCGCATCGAACACATTCACACCACGTCTGATTATTGGGTGTACACCCTCCTAGACCCTCGCTACGCGGACAACTTACAAAGCCTCATCACACCGTTGAACCGGGAGCGTAAAATGCGGAAGTACCAAGACACACTGGTGCAATCCATAATGTTCTCCATTCCAGCCGAGAGCACTGCTGCTGCTACTGATTTACAAAGCAGCTCTGTGCGTCGAGGCAGTGGAGACAGCTCTGCAACAAGAGGGAGCACAAGCAGCGCCTCTGCACAGGGCAAGAACAGTATGTTCCAAATGTGTCGAAGTTTTGTGGCAGCGCCACCAATGTCTACACCATCCGAGACGGCTCCAGTCAGCAGGAGGCAACATTTCCGTAAGATGGTGACAGACTACATGTCTTGCCCTCTCAGTGTACTCCCAGATGGCTCTTCCCCATTCAAGTTTTGTGTCTCTAAGCTGGATACATGGCCAGAGCTTAGCCAGTATGCATTGGAGGTGCTGGCTTGATCTGCTGGCAGTGTATTATCGGAGCGCGTCTTTACTGCTGCAGGTGGTGTACTAACAGACCGTTGCATGCGACTATCCTACGATAATGTAGAACGGCTTACTTTTCTGAAAATGAACTAGGCATGGATCTCGCCTGAATTTGCCTGTCCGGTTTCAGATTAACTAACTGGTTGACAACGTTTTCCATGTCTCCTGTTATGTTCATCTTTCTACCACCTGAGCTATACTCCCTGGGCTACAACACTGCCAGTTGCTGCTCAGAAGTGTCGTGTCCACAGACCAATACACAAGCTATAGTGATAGTGGGGTTCAGTAACGCCTGCTGTTCCCCTGCTGTGTGTCCGGCAAAAATTACTGCTACCTACCTACACATGTTTAAAAAAACATGACATGTTAAAGTGGCTAGTGCTACACATAGATATCAGGCTACACCCTTATTTCTAAGCTGTAAACAAGTGAAACGTCAAATTTAAAACCATTCAATGATTAGTGTTGGTAACAAATCTGTAACTAAATAATTGTGACATATTATGGCAGATATCCACATGTCTAACACAAATGCTAACACAAAAGCATACTTATGCTATAGGGTACTGATGGTGAACCTTCTCACTCCATAACTTTGACCAATCCAACTCACATCATGCCTCAAATGCTGCAATGTTGGAAGTGCATAATGTGGGTTGAACTTTGACAACAGCTGCAGTGCGAAGGTTATCCTTCTGTGTTCTTGGCTTTTAAATAAAAGCATACAAGTAAATATAATAATACATTGTTGATTAAGGGACATGATGTACACCTGTAATATTGTGCAAACAATGGATGTAGGACTATTCCTCTTCAACATTACTTATATTTGTGTCATTTGAAAAAATACATATTTTAGTTAAAAATTAAAAAACCCATGTTCAGTAGCTGTGAAAGGCCCGTTTGTGTACTTCTATATTGTTTGCAACCAATGTATTGTATACGGATGGAAGCGCGTCACACTAATAGATTAGATTTATTTTAAATGGAATGTAGCAGAACCAATTGGAGATAAATGAAAAGGATGAGCCACTGAGACACGCTCAGCAGAGTACAAGCAGCAGTGCTTGAACATGTAACTGGAGCGTGATCTGCACTCAAAAAAGTAAAAAACACAGACTGAAGTGAACACTGAAACACAACTGTCCACAATCTGTGAAAAGCTCCTTTCTGTACTTCTATAGTGTTTGCAACCAATGTATTGTATACGGATGGAAGCGCGTCACACTAATAGATTAGATTTATTTTAAATGGAATGTAGCAGAACCAATTGGAGATAAATGAAAAGGATGAGCCACTGAGACACGCTCAGCAGAGTACAAGCAGCAGTGCTTGAACATGTAACTGGAGCGTGATCTGCACTCAAAAAAGTAAAAAACACAGACTGAAGTGAACACTGAAACACAACTGTCCACAATCTGTGAAAAGCTCCTTTCTGTACTTCTATAGTGTTTGCAACCAATGTATTGTATACGGATGGAAGCGCGTCACACTAATAGATTAGATTTATTTTAAATGGAATGTAGCAGAACCAATTGGAGATAAATGAAAAGGATGAGCCACTGAGACACGCTCAGCAGAGTACAAGCAGCAGTGCTTGAACATGTAACTGGAGCGTGATCTGCACTCAAAAAAGTAAAAAACACAGACTGAAGTGAACACTGAAACACAACTGTCCACAATCTGTGAAAAGCTCCTTTCTGTACTTCTATAGTGTTTGCAACCAATGTATTGTATACGGATGGAAGCGCGTCACACTAATAGATTAGATTTATTTTAAATGGAATGTAGCAGAACCAATTGGAGATAAATGAAAAGGATGAGCCACTGAGACACGCTCAGCAGAGTACAAGCAGCAGTGCTTGAACATGTAACTGGAGCGTGATCTGCACTCAAAAAAGTAAAAAACACAGACTGAAGTGAACACTGAAACACAACTGTCCACAATCTGTGAAAAGCTCCTTTCTGTACTTCTATAGTGTTTGCAACCAATGTATTGTATACGGATGGAAGCGCGTCACACTAATAGATTAGATTTATTTTAAATGGAATGTAGCAGAACCAATTGGAGATAAATGAAAAGGATGAGCCACTGAGACACGCTCAGCAGAGTACAAGCAGCAGTGCTTGAACATGTAACTGGAGCGTGATCTGCACTCAAAAAAGTAAAAAACACAGACTGAAGTGAACACTGAAACACAACTGTCCACAATCTGTGAAAAGCTCCTTTCTGTACTTCTATAGTGTTTGCAACCAATGTATTGTATACGGATGGAAGCACGTCACACTAATAGATTTGATTTTTTTTTCTAATATAATGGAGCTGCACCAATTCCACAAAATAAAAAAAAAAAAAAAGAGTCAGTGACACGTGCAGATGCCTACAAACAGCGGTGGATGCAGAGCAAACTGCAGCGTCACCTGCACTGTCACACACACACCTTGCACAGAGCTGTTAAAACAACACTGGCAAAATGAAGCTTTACACAGCGGTTGGTAAACTAGCCTGCCTCAAGCACAGTAGTACACAAAATCGCAATATCTAACTGTCCCTCAGAGTGAGCAGAGCAGCGTTCTGTCCCTTACTGAGTTCACAGCACAGTGACGCTAAAATGGCGGCGGCGCCTTTTATAGTGCATTCTGACATCATTTCTGCAGCCAATCACAGCCATGCCATTAGTTAAGATGACCGCAGCATTACAGGATGTGCCCACACTTCGTAGGATTCCTCATTGGCTGACTAAAATCACATTGCCTCTCAAAGAATTATGGGAACTTCCGATTCCGGTATACGATATGGAAAAAGTATCGGAATTAAGTATCGGAATTCCGATAACGCGAATATCGGCCGATACCCGATACTTGCGGTATCGGAATGCTCAACACTAGTGGCCTGGTACTTGCTGACCTGTGCAGTATGGATACTGGATACGTCTTGTGGTCACAGCCGCTGTGTGCGTGCGATCGCAACAGTGTGTCTGCTGATTCTGAAAGCTGACACCTGGCACTGAGTGCAAGCTGCAAATGAACTCGATCACAGCATTTCGGGAGCAGGCAAAGGGAAAAATGCCCCTCTGAATTGGATCGGAGACCGGACATCAACGTGTGGTCCCGATCATTGCCATGGTGATCTGATGTCGTCATGACGACATCTGGGTCACCTGAGCTAGCAAAGTTGCTTGATCATGCTCAAATGATGATGAAGCAAGTTTGCTTGTCAGTGCAGCGCTGACAGCTTGCATAGCATAGGGATGCTGCTGCATCCCTATACTATACAAGCGATCATCCTGCAAAAAATAATAATCCCATAGGGGGACAAAGTAGAAAAGTGAAATAAAGTGAAAAAAAAATTACAAATATCTAGAAAAATAGTAAATAACAAAACTATATTGTACCTGTAAATAAATATCTTTATGAAAAAAAATATAAACAATAAACGTACACATATTTGGTATCGCCGAGTCTGGTACGACCCGACTTATAAAACTGTCCCTCTAGTTAACCTCTTTAGTGAACATCATAAAAAAATAAATAAAAACAAGCAAAAAACAATGCTTTATCATCATACTGCCAAACAAATGTGGAATAAAACGCGATCAAAAAGACAAATATAAATAACCATGGTACCGCTTAAAACATCATCTTGTCCCGCAAAAAAACAAGCTGTCATACAGCTCCATCAACAAAAAATAAAAAATCTTTCAGAATAAAGTGATGCAAAAATAATTATTGTTTCTAGAAAATAGTTTTTATTGAGTAAAAGTGCCAAAACATTAAAAAACTATATAAATGGGTTATCAATGTAATCGTTCTAACACATACTGTGGACACTGTCTGGTCTATTATCTGGCTGTGTCTGTCTTTTCAGGAGTGCAAAAAAGTGCAGTTGGCCACAGTTTTATGCACTTCTGAAAAGAAGGACACTGCTGAACAGAGGCCACATGAAGTCCAGAGTAACTCTGCTGTCTCATTATAGTGAATGGATCCCTCGAGGGTTTCATCTGAATCACATCACTCAGAGATTTAGATGGAAACCCCAAAGCAAGTGCTCAGTATAGTGATTCAGATCAACGAAACGCGCATTGGGATGGACGTCATCCAGAAGTTAACGTGCCACAGTACTTTGTAAGTGATTGGCCTTACTTTTAACACAACCTTTTATACTTTATGGCATGCTATCTTGTACCTCTTTCTAGTACTGCTATTATATTACTTTAGTCACATTTTTTTGACATATATCGCTTTGTTATCATGTCTATATTAGTATTATTTACACTGATTTTATATAAAGAGATTTCGTTATCACTTGGTATTTTTATCTTTTGATGTGTTCACAATACACATTTCACAATTTTTTGTCACTGTATAATTTTTGTCATTTTGCACTGTAGCAGCTTCTTCAACTGCCACTGGTCCATATTCACTGCTAGGCAATCAGGTGCATATTCTTTCTATTGTCTGGATTATTTTACATCATAGCGGTCTTTTATATACCCTTGTGTATGCGTCCCCTTTTTGTCATTTACTTGTTATATATATATATTTTTTTTTTTGCTTACTTCTCTGTTATTTCTACCTGTATTGAATCAATAAACTATTTTGGACTATATGATCGGTTTCTTTTTCCTCTTTTTGTTGCAGCCACATATGGGGTATTATCACATTCAGTAGAAATTGTGGGCCAATTTTGGTGCAATTTTTACCCACTTCTTGGCTGAAAATGAAAAATCTGGGGCTAAAACAAAATTTTGTTGCTAAAAATGTAATAATATTTTCTTTACTGCACAATGGTATAAAATTGGGTGACACGTGTCAATATGATCACTGCATCCCTAGATTAATTTGTTGAGAGGTGAAGTTTTTAAAATGGGGTCACTTATGGGGGCTCTGCTGTTCTGGCACCTCTGGCACCCGCAAACCATAACAGTAAAATGTGTAAAATCAACACACTCATGAGAAATTGCACAACAGATTTCATGGTGCGACTTTTCCTGTTAACCTTATGAAAATGCAAAATTGGGGGCTAAAAAATATTTTTATGGGTGAAAATGTGATTTTTTTTATTTTCATGGCTCAAAGTTATAAACTTCAGTGAAGCTCCTTAGTAGGGTTGAGCATTCCGATACTGCAAATATCGGGTATCGGCCGATATTGGCTGTATCGGAATTCCGATTCCGAGTACCGATATTTTCGTCATATCGGATACCGGAATCGGAATTGTCACTGTCACTGTCAGTGTCCGTCGGTCGGGTCTGTCAGGAGTCAGCGGCACTTACCCGGCAGAAGATCTCCGGCTTAATGGCCGCCATCCTCTTCTCCCCGGCGGTCAGATGCAGTTTCTCACGATAACTGCAGTGACTGCTGGGTAATCGCGGCCGTAAAGCAGTCCGATGACGTCACCGCCGGGGAAGCTGGTAAGCAGCTGTGCTGCGCCGGGATGTCAGGCTCTGCCTGTCATTCCGATGTAGCAGAGCTGGATCGTCGTGGGACTATCGTTACTATGGACTGCGTCGGACAGGTGGTCTACTGTTGGTTTGTTTTTTTTATTTTTTTACAGGAGATCGATGGCGTCGCAGGAATAAGAGAGTAATAAAAGAAATGAAAACTGTGTTGTCTCTTTTATTTCATTAAAATACTTTTTTCTTGCTGTCTTTTTTTTACACATTTAAAAACTTTGGGATTAATAATGGATCGGTGTCTTATTGACGCCTCTCCATTATTAATCGGGCTTATTGTCACCGTGCAATCAACGGTGACATTAACCCCTTATTACCCCGCTTGCCACCGCTACAGGGCAAGTGGGAAGAGCCGGGTAAAGTGCCACAATTGGCACATCTTTTGATGCGCCAAATGTGGGGCTGCTGTAGCCTGGTATTATCAGGCTGTTGAGGGCCAAAATCCATGGGCCTTGACAGTCTTTTAATACCAGGCCACAGCAGTCTGCATTTTACTTGGCTGGTTAACAAAAATAGGGGGACCCTACGCCGTTTTTTTTTTCGAGGGGATCCCCTATTTTTGTTAACCAGCCAAGCTAAGCAGACTGCTGTGGCCTGGTATTATCAGGCTTGCAAGGTCCATGGATATTGGATCCTTACAGCCTGAAAAACCAGGCCTCAGCGGTCTGCTTCATCTGGCTGGTTAACAAAAATAGGGGGGACCCCACGCCAATTTTTTTCGAGGGGATCCCCTATTTTTGTTAATCAGCCAAGATATGCAGACTGCTGTGGCCTGGTATTATCAGGCTGGCAAGGTCCATGGATCTTGGCTCCTTAACAGCCTGAAAATCCAGGCCTCAGCGGTCTGCTTCATCTGGCTGGTTAACAAAAATAGGGGGGACCCCACGCCAATTTTTTTTTGAAGGGAACCCCTATTTTTGTTAATCAGTTCCCTCTGACATCACTGATGGTGTCCCTGGCTGACCTGAAGTGAAAGTGGAAAGCAATCAATTAAGCTTTCCACTTCCTCTCCTGTCAGCCAGGAGAGGAGCTCATTCATTTGGGGGTTTACTGTGAGGCTGCAGCATTAGCTGCGGTCCCTGCAGTAAACATTAACCCTTTATGAAGGATTACACCGTGGGACCTGACTGTGCATCGGATTGGTAAGAATAATTTTGCTTTATTATTTTATTTTTATTACAGGAAATGGTTTTAGCAGGTAAATAAAATATGGTCAAAAACTGTGTGATTATTTCATTAAACTTCTTTTTTATTAAAGTGTGTGTGTTTGATTTTTCTTTCATACAATAGGATTAATAATTGGTAGTTGTCTAATTGACAGCTCTCAATTATTAACCTGACTTAAAGTGACCTTTCAATTGCAAGGTCATTTTAACCCTTTATTAACCCATTCGCCACCGCTACAGGGCAATGGGAATAGACGGGCAAAGTGCCAGAAAGGGCAAATCTAATTAGAGATTTGCCCTTTCTGGGGTGTCTGGGGGCAGATGTTAAGTAGCCGGGGGGGGGGCCAAAAAAATTGGTCCCTCTCTGGGCTATTATTATCTGCCCCCACTCACTGGCTTTGTTTGTCTGGTTGCGAAAATAGGGCGGGAGCCCACGCATTTTTTTTCAGCAATTTTACACCTCATATATATATATATACATGTCATTGAATTTGTGACACATATATATATATTTATATTTATAGTTCATACACTTCTACATAGTATAATAGCCGCTAATTCAATTGCCGGCTTTTGTGAAAATGCAGAACCCGACATGAAATGACACTTGGTGTACATAGGGTTAACCATGTCTTTTCATGTAGTTTGATATCTGATTTGCACAAACAATTACATGAGTGTAAGTGTGCAAAATTTCACACCTGTAGGGGTTAATTAAAGGTGTAAATTCGTAGCAAAAAAGTCAGTTTTTTTTTACAACGAATTTACACCTTTAATTAACCCCTACAGGTGTGAAATTTTGCACACATAGACTGATGTAATTGTTTGTGCAAATGAGATAGCAAAGGACATGAAAAGACATGGTTAACCCTATGTACACCAAGTGTCATTTCATGTCGGGTGCTTCTGTCTTTTCACAGAAGCCGGCTTTACCCGGCAATTGAATCAGAGGATATTTTACTATGTAGAAGTGTATAAACTATACATATATGTATATATATATGTCACAATGACATGTATATATATATATATATATATATGTATTCTATGTGTGTATATTTAGTGTTTACAAGGAAAGAAAGAGGTTTTTTTAGTTGCGATATTTTGTTCCCATAGACTTACATGGGACTTCCGGTATCGGTATCGGGTATCGCCGATATTTTAATGGTATCGGCGATACCATTCCGATTCCGATACTTTTGGATATCGGAAAGTATCGCTCAACTCTACTCCTTAGGGTTTAATGTTCTCAGCCACACAACTAAATACATTCCTTGAGGGGTCTAGCTTCAAAAATGGTTTTCACTGTTTAGGCACATAAGGGGCTTTCCAATCATGACATGCTGTTCGCTAATTGTTCCAGCAAAGTTTGCACTCAAATGGCGCTCCTTCCCTTCCGAGCTTTGCTGCTGGCATGCTCAGGAGAAATTGCAAAACAAAGTTTGTGGTCCATTTTTTCCTGTTACCCTTGCAAAAATAAAAAATGTGGGTCTAAAGTAACATTTTTGTGAAAAAAGTTAAATGTTCATTTTTTTTCCACATTCCAAAAATTCCAGTGAAGAACCTGAAGGGTTAATAAACTTTGTAAATGTGGTTTTGAGTACCTTAAGGGGTGCAGTTTTTAGAATGGTGTCACTTTTGGGCATTTTCTGTCATATAGACCCCCAAACTCACTTCAAATATGATGCTGTCCCTAAAAAAATGGTTTTGTAAATTTTGTTGGAAAAATAAGAAATCGCTAGTCAACTTTTAACCCTTTTAACTTACTAGCAAAAAAAATGTGCTTAAAAAATTGTGCTGATGTGAAGTAGACATGTGGTAAATGTTATTATTTATTAACTATTTTGTGTGACACACCTCTCTGATTTAAGAGCATAAGAATTTAAAGTTTGAAAATTGCAAAATTTTCCAAATTTTTGCCAAGTTTCCATTTTTTTTTTCTCAAATTAAAACGCAAGTCATATCAAAGAAATTTTAGCATGGTCATGAAGCACGATATGTCACGAAAAAACGTTCTCAGAATCAGTGGGATCCGTTGAAGCGTTCCAGAGTTACTACCTCATAAATTGACACTGGTCAGAATTGTAAACATTGTCCTGGTCATTAATGTGCAAACCACCTTGGGAGGCAAAAAGGTCAACATGCATCTGTACAACCATGTGAAGATGTTCTGAAAGAAGGTACATTATATAACATTTTTACTGTTTAATGCACCTGTGTTCCTTTCTATAGGTGTCAGAGGACATTACGAAGATTTGTTTCTGAAAATAAATCTCCTGGTAAATGTCTGCTCATTTCGTCTGTCACAAAATACACACCAGACAGACATGCTTAGCAAAACCCCACAGTCAAATAGTCATAACGATGCATCACTCTGTAGCCAGCCACCAATAATAATATAATAGACCGCAGTCTGCATTAGCTGTTATGACAACACATTACTGCCATCAAATAGTAATTACGTACCTTTGACAGGCAGGGATTATAATGAGAGATATTCTTTGAAACGTACCACGGAATCTTGATCAACAGTTAAATGTGTGATACTTCCAATAAAGTGTTTTGATAATTGTAGAAAAATATTTAGACTTGAGAGTCCTCAGTGGTTGATACCTTTTAATGGCTAACTGAAAAGATGGTAACAAATTGCAAGCTTTCGAGACTACGCAGGTCTCTTCATCAGGCAAAGACTAAAACAAAAACTGAAGAATCACATATTTATACACAAGAGGACACAGGAATAATGCAATAGGTAAGACATGTGACGTGAAGCAGAACTGTCATTATGGCCGAGGGATGAACATAAATATGACTAGTTCATAGATAAGGAGTGAAAGTTTTATTACCCTCTGATTGGGGTCTGGTATTGTGTTGTGATGACCCTAAAAGGTCAGGGAAGCAGATTCCTTAATTGTTGTACAAAGACATAAAACTCTGGGATATATTCATCCCAGCACTAAGAGTGTCAAAGGTCATCATAAGTTTATATTCCCAGACTTTTCTATCCTTCTCAGATTTGAAGTTAGATTTTAATACCAGTAATTCCATATCCGTCATGCTATGACCGGGCATACAAAAGTGTTTTGCCACAGGTAAATCCATTCTCCTTTCTCTTATTGTGTGGCGATGAGAATTCATCCTTGTTCTCAGTTTTTGCCCGGTCTTGGTGTACCTAATTATATGTACTAAATGTCCAACTGGGGGTCTGTATGTGGGGGAGACTGGGCAAAAACTGAAAACAAGGATGAATTCTCATCGCCACACAATAAGAGAAAGGAGAATGGATTTACCTGTGGCAAAACACTTTTGTATGCCCGGTCATAGCATGACGGATATGGAATTACTGGTATTAAAATCTAACTTCAAATCTGAGAAGGATAGAAAAGTCTGGGAATATAAACTTATGATGACCTTTGACACTCTTAGTGCTGGGATGAATATATCCCAGAGTTTTATGTCTTTGTACAACAATTAAGGAATCTGCTTCCCTGACCTTTTAGGGTCATCACAACACAATACCAGACCCCAATCAGAGGGTAATAAAACTTTCACTCCTTATCTATGAACTAGTCATATTTATGTTCATCCCTCGGCCATAATGACAGTTCTGCTTCACGTCACATGTCTTACCTATTGCATTATTCCTGTGTCCTCTTGTGTATAAATATGTGATTCTTCAGTTTTTGTTTTAGTCTTTGCCTGATGAAGAGACCTGCGTAGTCTCGAAAGCTTGCAATTTGTTACCATCTTTTCAGTTAGCCATTAAAAAGTATCAACCACTGAGGACTCTCAAGTCTAAATATTTTTCTATCTACTGGCTAACACGGTACGAAGATACACATCTTTCCTATATTGATAATTGTATTCACTCCTTATTAAAAGGATAAAAACAAGCAAGTAGAACAGGACTTTAACTGGAGATAAATGTAAGGATGTGCAAAAGATATTACAAAAATGTGATTGAATTTAAAATGGTAAAATACTGTGTAGAACTGAAACTGAAAGAAGCAATAAATATCACTGTAACCAGATGGACAGAGAAGCTGCCACCAAGGCCAATAAGATGACTTGCATAAAACAGGACTGGCAATGCAAGAAATGATGGTAGCCTATACGCACTTATTGGTCTACTATTAGATGCTCAGTGCACTTTGTTTGCTTTTTGTCTGCTTATGTAGACATGTTTTTAAATAACCGCTGACTGGTAAAGGTTTACCAATCGACGGCATGTCGTGACATTGGTCGGTCTATGCAAATGGATCCTTATACAATATTAGGCTGGTGGTTTTAATATTATTGGTGACTACTTTAGTTTTTGATTCTAATACCTTACTAGTCAGACAGCATAAGGAATACCGTGTACAGTTTTGGGCGTATGTATAAAGATTGAGAGGATATCTCAACAGAAATCTCCGCTATGACAGTATTGTCACATATAAGCTTCCAGACTATTGTAAGGAGGTTACTGGGATCGTGTAATACTCCACTCCCTTCCCGTATGTTGTTATGATTATTATTACTTTGATGTCTGTGTATGTTGTTCCATACTGTGAATACATAATGATGCTTCTCTGTATATAATGAAAAGTGTATATATTTAGAGAGAGAGAGAGATTGATAAGTGTACATCTAGTAAATAGGGTAAGTGTAGTAACTCTGCTTGGCCACTAGATGGGGGACATTTTAGTGTATATAGTTGTAGTATAGGAGTTTTATTAAGTAAATAGTTAAACATAGAAGGGGCTACTGTGAGGTAAGAAAGGAACATTTCCTGTTTTTAGTCAGTTCGGGCCTGGGTGCCCTTGCTGTGAGCACGGGCTCAGGAGGCCTGGGTTAAGACCCTATCTGCCTTCCTGGGCCTCAGTGTTCAGGGATTCCATAGCAGCCCCGCAACATTTAAGCTAGAAGCCCAGCCATCCTCAGCACCAGGCCAGGACAGCAACAGGCCAGCACAGCAAGGAATCACAATGGACTAGGAACAGAGTCTTGAGACAGAAGTAGTGGCAATGTGGGGACACAGGTGGCTCCAGAATGTGGCAACTCATCACTTGGGCTAATACCCTCAGATCAGGGGCGAAATGGCTGAGGGAACACTCAGATGTAGTGAGCTTGGACCAGTAGAATGCTGTGCCTTTGCAGGAGACAGTACAGGAGGGCAGGTCGCTTGCCATGTGGCAACTGACTTCGGGAACGGATCATCTAATGTCTGGGGCGAAACAGGCAGAGGAGTATCTAACCGTGGCAGTGCTGAACAGGGAGGACGCTGAGAACCCTCAGGGACAGTCCGACCCGGGACGTGCTGTGTAACAGTGTGAGAAGTGCAGGGAAAGAGAAGGAAAGGTATTGCAAACATGTGATTGATGCTGTGGAAACAATGGATGTGCTGTGCAAAGAAACCAGTAAAGTTGTTCAGTTTAAAGTTGAAAAGGACTGTGTCTCAGTTAATGTGAAATCGTCTGGAGGTTGACCTCTACAGAAGAGGGAAAATACTGAAGGAGCTGGACCTGGAGACACAGGTATGCTGACCAATGGAGATTGTTTTTCTGTACAGGGAGGCCAGGGCACAGATGCCCCTGTATCCTCGGCCATGACTACGGCCCTGGCCCTCCCTCACACTATAAACTGCGCAGTATAGCTTTTGTTTTTACTGAATGGCTTGGTATGGAATAACATAGAGCAAAAAAAATGGAAACTCCATTGTAAGTCGGCCAGAAGGAAGGCAGTCTTTCACCTCTGACTGCTGAATGGTGGCATATGATTTTATATAAATGGACGCAATATGAAAGCATTCTAAGACAATATATGTCAGGTTAAGCCATAATGATAGTCACATTTGAAATAGTAAACTATAATCATTATTAAAGGGGTTATGCGGGCATTTTGTCTTAAAAATCTGTCATCAGATGTGGAAGGATGATGCTGCCCATTGGGTGATTCCGTTACCAAGGCAATCGTCCATTGAACAGCAACTATTTTACACCATTCTATTATTATTACTAATTTGATCCATACTCACTGAGCATCACTGTGCTGCCTCTTGCAGATTGCTTCTAATTTATTTTATTTGCTACCTGATGGGATTTTTGAGTCATTTTAAAAGTAATAGCTACTTTATTTTCTTCCATAGAATTACGAAAATTGCTTATTCATGTGTTGATTGCTTTGTGGGAAAAAAGTCTCTTTGTAGCCCCTAGCTTTAGAGGGGTTTCCTTAAAATAAAATAAAAAAATCTTATATAATATTAAAATATTTTTTGTTAATGCTGTCAGAACTTGCTGTTGGTGGTAATATCAATGAAAAGATCTCAGAAGAAGTCAAGAGTCCCCTTTAAAAAAAAAGAGAAAATAAGAGAAAGAGAGCTTCATGGGAAGGGCATTTACTGCACTCACCTCCGAGATCTGTGCAGATCAGGACAACACTGACCTCAGCAAAGATGGTTTTCCTAGATCGCTGCTGTATCATCCGCTGGTCCAAGATCACTAATGCTGGAACCATAACATGAGGGAGTTTAAGCAAGGTAAAAGGGCGGATACCATCAGGGCACTGCTAATGTGCACAGACCCTGGGATGCGGGTAAGGAGGCAAGAGATGTGCCCCTGTGTGTTTGGGCTTAGGAATTCGGCATTCTTGCTGGGTGAGGAAGCAGAGGCACGCAAGGACGCCGTCGCTATAGTACCCCCCTTTACGCACCCTTGTCTTCAAGCTCGCAAGGAATTTTTCTAGTAGAAGAGGGGCATGAATATTCTCGTTGGGTTCCCAAGATCTCTCCTTGGGACTGAACCCATTCCAATTCACTAGAAAAATTTGTTTTCCTCTTAGGCCGGGGTCAGACAAGTGAGAAACTCGTATGTCAATACCCGGCACTGTCACCAACACTCGGGACCGGAACGTGTGGCTGTATAGAAATACATGCAGCCGCACACTCCGAAGCTGGCGAATTTGAATTTCAAAAGATTCGATTCGATTCTAATTGCCCTCAAATTATTTGTCAAATACTATTTCAGTATTTGTACCATTGTGGTTAGGCATACTTGTATACATAGAAGAGAAGGGACCAACCCCAGAGCAATGATCAAAACAAGGCTACCATTATAGAGCTGAGTTTTGATCTCAACCCTTTGTTTGCTAATAGGATGTTGTCTGTCACAGGTTTTTAACATCTAATAGCAAAGGTGAAGGGACATTCTCTGAGCTTGGCACCATTAGATCAATTCCAAGAAATGGTGGAACATGAACTAGTTAAACTCAAAAAAGTTAGTTCTCTAAAAAACCCCAATGATAACAAAGAACTGCTCTTATGCTGGTCAAGGACAATAAGGACCTCTTAGTCCGCCAGGCAGATAAAGGAGGTACAATTGTATTATGAAATGCAGGTTTGTATAGAAAACTTATTTTGAATGACTTGGAGGATACCAATATTTTTTTGGAATTGATTGGAGATTCTACTAATGAATATAATCAGCTATTATTTGATTTAATTCAAGAGGCTTCTTTTACCAGAGCTATTAATAAAAATTATCTGAATGTTTATATATTTATTATATTATATATTACTGAATATTTATATTTAGCTTTGGGGGTAAGGTTAGGGGCTTGGGTGGATCACCATTTACAGCCCTTAGTTGTAGAGACACCTAGCTTTATAGTAGATACGAAATTTGTGGTAGGAGCTTTTGATGACTATAAATGGAAAAGTAATTTTATTTGGCTGTCATGTGATGTAGTGGAGTTATACCCCTCAATCCCACATGATATTACCGTTAGTTGTCTATCTTACCATTTAGACACAGTCCATATGACACCGCCACTAAAGATTTTCTTTTGTCGGCCATTAATTTTCTTTTGAAACATAACTATTTCAGATTTGATAGCCGCTTTTTTTTTTACAAAAGAATGGAGTGAGTATGATGGCCAAGTTCTCCCCAGTCTTGGCTAATTTGGTTTTGCCAAGATGGGAAGAACTGTATCTTTACAATGATGACAATCCATTTAGTGAGCTAATAATATGGTACGGTAGATTCATAGATGATCTGCACTTTATATGGGGGGGTACCCAACTAGAAACAATCAGATTTGTGGAGTATATTAATTGTAATAATTTTAATCTTAAGTTTACTTTTTTGACACACAATATTCTTTTTTTAGATCTGAAGTTACAGGCAGACAACATAAATGAGAAAATTCATATTGCCCCTTATAGAAAACCCACAGCCAGCAATACTATATTGGCAGCACAATCATGTCACCCGCCACATGTAAAAAATAATATACCATTTGGTGAATTAACCAGAATTAAACGTAACTGTTCTGATAAGGAAATTTTCCAACAGGAATGTACTGATACTTGTGACAGATTGTCTAAAAGAGGGTATCCAAAATGGTCACTAGATAAACCAAGGCTAGAATCAGTGGAATTGAAAGAAAAACACTGTTATATAAACCTAAAAATATGATTAATAACCACCCTTCCTGTATTACATTTTCGACTGAATACATCCACAATTTAATGATATTGTCGGTATTATCAAGAAATATCTACCAATTTTAAACCAAGATAACAAACTCAAAGAGGTTCTCAACAAGGACATTAGATATGTAGCTAAAAAAGTCCCTACTCTAGGGTCTATATTGTCACCTAGCCTTTTTGGTGTAAATCAATCTATTTTATGTACACAAGGTAGGAATACCTGTTTGGATATATGAGGCTTTTTTTGGATGTGGAGCTAAACAATGCATTGCCTGTCACTATGTCCATAAAGCCAACAAATTTCAATCTGTGCAAAATTCTATTGTGTATGATATTCATGATTTTATAAACTGCAATGATACATTTGTTATTTATCTCATAGAATGCATTGTATGTAACTTACAGTATATTGGATGTACTACCTGCCCTTCGAAGTCCAGGAACAGGCGACATATTTCGGATGCCGTGTATTCCCAGGCAATTTCCTCTTCTGCAGTTTCCAAACATTTTGCCAGAATTCACAAAGGTGATGCGAGTGGACTGAAATTTTGTGGAATTGAAAAAGTATATCGACCGTGCAGAGGTGGAGATCACAGACGAAAACTTCTTAATAGAGAATCGTTCTGGATCTTCACATTAGAAACTAGAGTACCGCATGGACTAAATTTTAGTTAACACCTAATCTTACAATATTAGTACGCTCGCATACCATGTGATATACATGATATAGGGATATTTATATACAGTATATTTTTTAAATTTTCTTCTTATGCTTTTAATTGTTTCTTTCTTTATTTAGTTTATTATTTTTTGTGGGATTGTTTTTTTCTATGCAGCTGATTGTTGTGCTCGTAAACTCCTGAACCTGTTCCTTGATGGTACTATTACTCTCTTGTTGTTACCATGATTAAGACCTAGAGTCGAAACACGTTGGTCGCAAGCGCTGCACTGTGTGCATCAAGCTGTTATGCGCAAGTCATTTTGGTGGACTATTTCTTTCTATTGCCCAATTTTTTTTAATATGGATTAATAAAAACTGTATTTTAATACTAAGACTTCTCCATTGGATCCTGCTGGACTATACCTGCTTTTGATTGTTTCCACACTGGTTACTCAGACTTGTCCATGCGAGACCTGGATGTCGGGATAACTGCATGACGGGTGAGCTGATAACTTTTTTGTATTTTTCTCTGAGCTTAGTCCTTTTTTCCAAAGGCTTATAGCATCCATTTGACCTGCCTCTATAGTTCAGGAGGCAGATTATTGGTCAGGAGTTGGATTACTCTTACTGCAAATAATCCTTTCCCTTCACATATAAATCAGCGTGAAAGTAAATTCTAGGATTGTTGATATGCAATAGCCCAGTCAATTCTTCCAGATATTTTATTGTTCAATACCTCCAGGAGACAGCATTGGCATCAAGCATGATAGTGGAGAATTCATATGGACAGGTATGGTAAACACCAGGTTGCCTTTAACTCCTTCACGACATTAGACATATCCACACATCCAAGTTGGGAAGGACTTCACGACCTTGGACGCATGGATACATCATGGCGATTTTGCACACATAGGCTCTGTGCATGCATGATCGCCTCCGGGTGTTCAGCGAATCTGACAGCTGACACCCAACTCTCACTGGCAGGAGTTTAACCCCTTAAATGCTGTGATCTATATCTATTGCAGCACTCAGAATGCAGACCTCTCCCCTCGGATCGGCTCTACACAACATCATCACAAGGGGCCAGTCGTTGCCATGGTGACCCAATGTCCTCATGACGAGATCCAGGTCACCAGGGCTAGCAAACTTGTTAGATCATGTGCAGTGCATGGTTTGACAAGCTTGTGTCAGTGCAGCACTGACAGTTTATAAAGCATTGCAACACTTGTGCATCGCAATGCTTTATAAAGTGATCAGACTGCAAAACGTGAAAGTCCAATAGAGGGACTAAGTAAAAAATTTTAAAAAAAGGTAAAAAAAAAAAAATTTGAAAAATATAAAAAAAACCACAAAAACATATATTATACACATAAATAAGTATTCTTATGAAAAAAATACACACTACTAGTTTTTTACCATGCTGGGAGTAGTAGTTTTATCATGTATCAATGACACAGCATGCTAGGAGTACTGTAGTAGATTTATCACAGATTACTGACACTGCATGCTGGGAGAATTAGTTTTACCACAGATTACTGACATAGCATGCTGGGAGTAGTAGTTTTATATATAGTGCATAGTGTACAGGGTTTATGTACAGTGTATATGCATACCTCCCAACCGTCCCAGATCCAGCGGAACAGTCCCGATTTTGAGACTCTGTCCCGCTGTCCCAGCCGGGATCTTACTTTTCCCGGGGGGGGCTGCCGGCAGGGGGGCGCAGTTGGGCCGCCTAATGCGGCGGTTCGCAGTGTTTACCCCAGCGGCTGCATTCTGCTGCCCCCCATACTGGGAGTCAGCCGTTCTCTGTTCCGGCTGTCAAGCTGACAGCCAGCACAGAGAAGGTGCAGCACGCCGGCTCCTAGAGATCTATTGTACTCGCATCTCTAAGACGACTCAGAGCAACGGCAGCAGCATCATCAGATCATGTGATCACGCTGCTGACGTCACTCACCGACACCGCAGAGATGCAGGGTGCTAAGTAAGTGCTGCAGTGGAGCTGAAGACACCAAAGATTAAGTGCATGAGGTGGGGGGGATTTAATGTATGTGGGGAGAATTGGAGTGGGGATGGGAGATTTGAGGACACAAAATGAGGTATAAAGGGTAGATGTGGGCATGTATTAAGAAATAGTACAAGGGAATGGGGCAAGAATGAGGAAACAGTATGGGAGAATGGGGGACATGTATGAGGAAACAGTATGGGGAATAGGGGGCATGTACAAGTAAACAGTACGGGGGAATGGGGGCATGTACGACGAAACAGTACGGGGAATGGGGGCATATACGAGGAAACAGTATGGGGAAATGGGGGGCATGTACGAGGGAACAGTACAGGGGAATGGGGGGCATGTATGAGGAAACAGTGCAGGGGAATGGGGGGCATGTACGAGGAAACAGTATGGGGGAATGGGGGGCATGTACGAGGAAACAGTACAGGGGAATGGGGGCATGTATAAGGAAACAGTACAGGGGAATGGGGGGAATGTACGAGGAAACAGTATGGGGGAATGGGGGGCATGTACGAGGAAACTACGAGGGAAATGGGGGCATGTACGAGGAAACAGTACGGGGGAATGGGGGGCATGTACGAGGAAACAGTACAGGGAATGGGGGCATGTGCGAGGAAATAGTATAGGGACATGGAGGGCATGTACGAGAAAACAGTATGAGGGAATGGGGAGCATGTACGAGGAAACAGTACAGGGGAATGGGGGCATGTATGAGAAAACAGTATGGGATAATGCGGGGCATGTACGACAAAAACAGTATGGGGGAATGGGGGCATGTACGAGGAAACAGTACAGGGGAATGGGTGGCATGTACGAGGAAACAGTACGGGGGAATGGATGAGACGAGAAACAGTATGGGGAATAGGGGCAGTACGAGCAAACAGTATGAGGGAATGGGGGCATGTACGAGAAAACAGTATGGGGGAATGGGGACATGTATAAGGAAACAGTATGGGGATGGGTGCAGAAACAGTGGTGATTGGGGAGGGGTGCAGACAGTATGGTGAGCGAACGGGGAATGTATGCAGACACAGTATGAGTATTGATGTGAAAAATGTATGTGGACAGAGTATGGTGAGTGAGGGTGATGGGATGTGTGCAGAAACAGTATGGGGAGTCAGGGGTATGTATGAGCAGGCAGTATAGAAAGTGAGGGGGCAAATATATGAGGAGACAGTATGGTGAACAGGGGGATTTGAGAGAAGACAGTATGAGGAGGGAGGGGAATAGTGTGAGGAGACAGTATGGGGGGAGAAAAGTGAGTGGGCACAGAATAGAAACTGAGTAGTGGGGGCATAGCATTGGGGGGACCGTATAAGGGCATAGCCAGGAGGGGACAGTATACCAAGGAGGGGGAGTGTGATGACAGGGTACAGTATAGAGACTGGGCCCTATAGGGAGGACACAGTGTGAGAGGACAGTGTGCAGAGGGTGGCTGGTATGGAAAGGAGAGGTCAGTGTAAAGAGCATGTACCATAAGACCATAAGAGAGACAGCGCGTGGTCATATTTTGTGCAGACAATATAGTGAGGGGTAATTATTTATTCAGGGGCATTATAATGACACTTCTATCTTTAAGGGCATCTTGTGGAGATTTGCTGCAGAAGACTGGAGAAGATGGAAGTCTGCAGATATGAGCTGTGGATGAGAAAACTCATCGAGGGGTCTGGACAAGATGAAGAAAAGAAGGAGAACTACTTCAGAGACGACGTCATCTAAAAGGTACCTGGATGTAAATGTTATTTGTGATAATGACTAATTCTCATATTTTTATTTGTTAGGAGCATTAAAGGGGTTCTTCAGGTTTGTGATGAATCTGCAGTCATTCTTTGTGACCGCAGACTTCCGAATTCTCACAGTGCTCACTGCACGCTGTCAGGATTCTGTCGTGCTGGTGATTTACATACATGCGGTCACGTGCTGACTAGACATGTGTGCGGCCTCACTCAATGAAAATTAACTGAGCGAGGCAAGGCACGTCTAGTCAGAATGTGGCCAGAAGCTTACAAATCTCATGCTTGTGCTGACATGACCATCCACTCTTGCCACCGGCAAGGGAGAATCCTAAAAGTGTGCAGTGCATTCGTTGTGAGAATTCAGAAGCCTGCAGTGTCAGGATTCAGCTCTGCAGGTTCCAGCAGTCATCACGTGGACACTTCACTCATACTTACGGTCCTGTGACAACAAGCTTCTCTTCCTGCTTCTCTCAGTTTTTCACTGAACATTGAGAGCAATAGGGAGAGCAGTTTGTCGGTACATGACTATGTGTGCAAATTGCATATGTCCTTGGAGGGGGGGCACCGTACTGAATTCTTTCCCGGGTGCCAGAAAACCTAGATACACCTCTGTTTCCCGTACTGCACCGAGAATCAGCCGACACGCCCCCTCTTGATGCATCCATGTAGCTCTCGTGCCGGCCACGCCCCCTCTCTTTTGGCAGCCATGCCCCTCTGCATGCAGGCCACAAACCTCTGCATACTTACCGGACCCTGAGCAGTCAGTACCAGACCCTCAGGCTACGGTCACATGACAGCTCTGCCCCCACATCCCATCATGTGCACCACACCTTCTCAGGCAGAGCTGCCGGGGTTCTCACACAGCGGCTTGTGACTGGTTACCGGTGATCCCCTTGACAACCGCAGAGAAAAGAGAGAGACGCAGAGAGTTGAGATAGGGTGGTGCAGCCCGGGCACCAGGGAACAGCGGGCAGCGCCTTCTGCACCGGATCTGGTATTGATACGGGGACTAACCGGGCTCACAGAGGCGACACAGCCGGCCGGGACTCTGGGACACCGGACCGGGAGACGGGAACACCAGGTACCAGGAGAGTGTCCTGATCTGTGAGAGATCACTGGTGAGCTCTGTGATCTGCTAATATGCAATAGATCTGTATGAGATCACTTCGGTGAAGTGTATTGGCCGATGTGTCACAGATGTGAGGTCTGTGTCTGCTGATTTGGTAGAGCGTGATCTGCCACTGTTCTATGGATCTATGTGAGATCACATTGGTGTATTATCCGCTGATATTTGTGAGATCAGACTTTGAAGTCTGTGATCTCTGCACTTTATACAGAATACAGGTATGTAGGTCGGTACACTGCACTATACATAGTATACAGGAACGGAGGCCTGTACACTGCACTATACACAGTATACAGGTACGGAGGCCGGTATACTGCACTATACACAGTATACAGGTACGGAGGCCGGTACACTGCACTATACACAGTATACAGGTACTACGGAGGCCGGTACACTGCACTATACACAGTATACAGGTACGGAGGCCAGTATACTGCACTATACACAGTATACAGGTACGGAGGCCAGTACATTGCACTATACACAGTATACAGGTACTACGGAGGCCGGTACACTGCACTATACACAGTATACAGGTACGGAGGCCGGTACACTGCACTGTACACAGAATACAGGTACAGAGGCCGGTACACTGCACTATACACAGTATACAGGTACGGAGGCCGGTACACTGCACTATACACAGTATACAGGTACGGAGGCCGGTACACTGCACTATACACAGTATACAGGTACTACGGAGGCCGGTACACTGCACTATACACAGTATACAGGTACGGAGGCCGGTATACTGCACTATACACAGTATACAGGTACGGAGGCTGGTACACTGCACAATACACAGTATACAGGTACGGAGGCCTGTACACTGCACTAAACACAGTATACAGGTACGGAGGCCGGTACACTGCACTATACACTGCACGGTACACTGCACTATACACAGTATACAGGTACGGAGGCCGGTACACTGCACTATACACAGTATACAGGTACGGAGGCCGATACACTGCATTGTACACAGAATACAGGTACAGAGGCTGGTACACTGCACTATACACAGTATACAGGTACGGAGGCTGGTACACTGCACTGTACACAGTGTACAGTACGGAGGCCGGTTCACTGTACTTATTGGCACCATTACGGGGACAGTATGCAGTCGTGCTTAAAGGGGTTTTCCCATGAAGAAAGTTAATTTTAATCAATAGATCTTGGAATAATAATAATTTCCACAATCGGATGTATTTAAAAAAAAATGTCAATGTGCTAAGATAATCTTATAAATGTAAAGCTAAATGAACCCGGTCAGCAGGAGCGCAAAACAAAAGGTGAATTATTTAGAGAATCTTCTTGTTATTGAAGTTATCCACAACGCGTTTCGACAGGCATTCCTGTCTTGCTCAGGTGTCAGTGTTAATCTTACAAATGTGTCCCTGCTGTGTAAATTCAAATTCAAATTCAAAGAAGCTTTATTGGCAGGACTAAATACACATTAGTTTTGCCAAAGCAAGCAAGTGTACTGTGTAATTGCTGTGTCTGACTATACAGGGACATGGTCTAATCATACCGCAGCTCCTGGGCAGGGGAGGAAGCATAAGAGTATACTGACATTACAGCACGGGATCACAGCTGATTCTTTCTTCTTCTGCTTCCTTCTCTGCTGTGGTATGATCAGACCATGTTCCTGTATGGTCAAACACAGCCAATACACAGAACACAACAGGGGCACATATATAAGATTATGTTTAAACACATCAAATTGTGAAAATTATTATTATTATTCCAATATATATTGATTTTAAATTAACTTTGTTCATGGGAAAACTGCTTTAATGCTCCTAGTCCAGTTGTAGTAATGTAATTCCTTCTACAGATTGTCGGGTCTCTCCCATCAACCTTTAGTCACTGTTCACACATGAAGCTCCATTATGTGTATGCCCTACTGCTTAGATTATGGAGGTCTGGGCACTAGTGTGCCAATCAGTGACTGCCCATGCATAACCTGGTACACTTTATTAAAGGGAATCTGTCACCTAATTTTTCGCAAATAAGAAGCTGCAACCTCCATTAGGGGCTTATCTACAGCATTCTAGAAGGCTGTAGATAAGCCCCGATGTAATCTGAAAAATAAGAAAAACAAGTTAGATTATACTCACCCAGGGGAGGTCCGGTGCGGTCCGGGTCCAATGGGTGTCGCAGGTCCGGGTCCAGTGCCTCCCATCTTCATGCGATGACGTCCTTTTCCTTGCTTCTGTCGCGGCTCTTGCACAGGCATACTGATTTGCCCTGTTGAGGGCAGAGTAAAGTACTGCAGTGCGCAGGCGCCGGGCCTCTCTGACCTTTCCCGACACCTGCGCATTGCAGTAATTTGCTATGCCCTCGACAGGGCAGAGAATTACGCCTGCACAGGAGCCGTGACAGAAGCAAGGAAGAGGTCATTGCATGAAGATGGGAGGAGCAGCACACGGACCTGCGACACCCATCGGTCCCGGACCGCACCAGACCGCCCCTGGGTGAGTATAATCTAACTTGTTTTTCTTATCTTTCAGGTTACATCGAGGGCTTATCTACAGCATTACAGAATGCTGTAGATAAGCCCCTAATGGCGGTGGCAGCATCTTATATGCGGAAAATGAGATGACAGATTCCCTTTAACCATTGACCTCTCTGTGAATTTTGGCTGTGCCCATTAGTGGTTATGCCCGTGTGATGAGATGACCTCCTCTGTGCCCATTTGTGGTGATGCCAGTGTTTAAGTGGTTGTTAGGTGCAAGTGGCTGTTAGGTGAATATTCATGGTAATTCTATTCTTGCTTCTATCTATCTTTCTATCCTATCTTCTATCTATCACAAACGAAATATAACGCAATGCTGCAGATTTGTACAAATCTGTAGCACGCTATATTGCATTTGTTTGCTAAACGGACATAAAAACACTGCAGTCAGCATTTGCCTGTGCATTTCAACAAATGCATACTTGCAGACGCATGCCTATTTTGGCATGCGTTTGGATGCGTTTGCTGAATGCAAGCTTATGGAGGCGTTAACATCTCCGTTACATTGCGTTTTTGCTGCTGTCAAACGGATGTGTTAAACGGGCAGCAGAAACGCAATGTGAACCTACCCTTAATGTGACAGGTATTATCTCCTTTAAGGACAAAATTAGCACAAATAATGTGATCTTAGTTAATTGGGGTTATCCATCCAGAACCTTTTGTATTTTTTTTCTTAAGGGGCTAAGAATTCACAGGCAAGTAGTTAACTACCTGCCTGTTCTGCCGGTGCCGAATTGTGGTCACAGACGCTCCTGCCGGTCATTCTGCTTAATTTGACCTCACTGCTGAGAGAGGTGAGGGTAATGCTTCTCATGATTTCAGCAGCTATGCAGAACAATAAGTCAACTGTTCTCTAATTCATCCCATTAACCAAAAGCACAATATTGTTAAATATATTTTATCTAATAGAGTGGATCTGTTATGTATTGTGAAAATATAAAAACACATGGCGCTAACTACAGAAATATACTTGAATGAACAAAGATGTGTGGAGAGGCTGCTGGAGTTGAGTCAGCTGCTGTGCTACTGTTGACTCCAAAGTAACCAAGTATTGGTGTACATAAATGAAAAAACAACAAATAACTACCTGCGCCTCTACACCTATAAATGCAAAAAGAATTGTCCCCACTTTGTGGGGACAATTCTTTTTGCATTTATAGGTGTAGAGGCGCAGGTAGTTATTTGCTGTTATGTATTGTGCAACTTTTACATTCTAATTTAAAATAAATATTATTATCAAGTTTGTATTAATACTTTAATTCATTACCTGTAAATAAATTTATTTTTTTTCTGTTTATAATTATTGTTTATGAAATAGTGTCATCAGCAGTGCTAAAAGGTTGTGGTTGGAGCGTGGATATGAGTGTGACTAGTTGTGAAATGGGTGCAGTCAGGGGCGTGGCCTAAAATATGCTGCGGCGCTCTGCGCGCGCCGCAACCTTTGTTCCTCTTTCCCTTCTTCAAAAGTTGGCAGGTATGGTTCAAATGATGACTCATGCAGGGAAAAGAAACTTCCTGTTTCCACATAGCGTTATGTTTGTAAGTGTAATGAATGATTATTTCACCTATATTTTCTGTGAAGTCGCTTGTTTACTTGTAGACACGTCTGAACAACTTGGCGCTGCAGTATTATTCTATAAATAATATAATCCAATTTACTAATATTGTCCTGTTGTTTACCGACTTGTTCCTTTCAGGCACGTCTTGCCTGTGTGAACAGGATGTCATATTTTGAGACCAGAGTTGATAATAATGAAATCACAGATCTCTCTTGATACCCAGGTGCTATTTTACTTGGCAAATTGTTGTTTACAATTTTTTTTATCATTAATGTAAAAAAAATAAATAAATTAAGATGTGATATTTCTGTGGTGTATTTATGTACCATGACTGTATCTGTTGGTTGAATATCTCACCTGTCAAGCAATGTTTTGGAAAGAAAAGAAAATCACATTGTGTTTTTAGACGTATTAACTGTAATGTCGTAGGCAGAAAACCTGATTATTTTCCAACAACCTGATTTCACAAATGGAAAAGCAGCATCTGTTTTCACGCAGCTTCACATATGGCTATCAATGTCGCTTAGAAAAGCATGTGCAGGTAACTGAAGCAAAAGAACCTCTCTGGAGTGCAACAACCTGAGGGACCAAGAAGCAATGCTCCCAAATGGTAAACAGCTGCTCTCCAGGAACAGCTATTGGACTTTTATCAGATGAGGTCTCTCCTGATTCCACATTACACGGCAAACAGGAAATCTCTTACTCTACTTAGGTTAGGTATATTCTATTGAGTTTCATAACAGATTTTCTCCATTTACTGTATTTTAATGTAAATGGTTGTTTTTTTTCCAAAATCTGAAAAGGGTTTCCAGGTAAAATAAAATAAAATTTAGAAACTGTGTAGGGATTAAAGTAACAAAAATACTCATATTCTCCTTTTAATCCCGTTTCCCCCCTTTCAACTCTAGGTCCTGTGGTCACTAGTAAGCTCTGGCCGGAGCTTTAGCACTGTGTTTTGAGTATGGACGTTTAAGTAGCGATTAGCGGCTCGATCCGTGAACGATTGAGTTCAAGGTGAATTTCTTGAAATTCACGGATCCATGGGAATTTCAACATTTCACCTGGCAAAATAAAACTTACCCTGCTCCATTTCCCACAATGGAGAAGCATAAAGAGAGTGCTAATGTAGTTTTGTGCAGCCAAGCAGTCGTCCCTTTAATGCCCAACTATTTTGACATATCATCCTATCTGTCCTATAGAAATTTTACACCACCCAAAATAGTAAAATATGAATAATGTATTGAGAATATCTACAAAATCTAGTTACTCATATAAATTATACCAATAAAAATGCATTAACACAATGAAGCACATTAGGGTAGAGATAAATATGTAGTAACACTATGCAGAAAAATGATTGCCATATAAGTTCCAATTTTTATTTAAAATGCAGTGATTACTTCACATGGATAATATAGCTGAAACAATTATATCCACATTTGTTGGGTATGTTATATAACAATGTTAATACACACATGGTCAAAATTGTTGGTACCCTTCGTTTAATGACAGAAAAACCCACAATGTTCACAGAAATAACTTGAATCTGGCAAAAGTAATAATAAGTAAAAAATCTATGATAATGAACAAATTATCAACCATTGCTTTTCAACCATTCATCCACAGAATTTTAAAAAAAATGAAACTCATGAAATAGGCCTGGACAGAAATGATGGTACCCTTAATTTAACTTAATATTTTGTTGCACAGCCTTTTGAGGCAATCACTGCAATCAAACGATTCCTATAACTGTCAATGAGACTTCTGTACCTCTCGACAGGTATTTTGGCCCACTCCTCAAGAGCAAACTGCTCCAGTTGTCTCGTGTTTGAAGGTTACCTTTCGCAGACGGCATGTTTCAGCTCTTTCCAAAGATGCTCAATAGGATTTAAGCCAGGGCTCATAAAAAGGCCACTTCAGAATAGTCCAATGTTTTCCTCTTAGCAATTCTTGGGTGTTTTTTAGCTGTGTGTTTTGGGGCATTATCCTGTTACAAGACCCACAACCTGCGACTGAGACCAAGCTTTCTGACACTGGGCAGCACATTTCTCTCTAGAATCCCTTGATAGTCTTGAGCTTTCATTGTACCCTGCACAGATTCTAGACACCCTGTGCCAGATGCAGCCCCAGAACATAACAGAGCCTCCTCCATGTTTCACAGTAGGAACAGTGTTCTTTTCATGATATGCTTATTTTTTTGTCTGTGAACATAGAGCTGATGTGCCTTGCCAAAAAGTTCAATTTTTGTCTCATCTGTCCATAGGACATTCTCCCAGAAGCTTTGTGGCTTGTCAACATGTAGTTTGGCAAATTCCAGTATGGCTTTTTTATGATTTTTTTTTTCAACAATGGTATCCTCCTTGGTCATCTCCCATGAAGTCCACTTTAGCTTAAACAACGACGGAGGGTGCGAACTGTAGTCTCAGGACCATCAAGCTGCTTGGAGATGGTCTTATAACTTTTGCCTTTTACATGTTTGTCTATAATTTCCTTTCTAATCTCCTGAGACAACTCTTTCCTTCGCTTCCTCTGGTCTATGTTGAGTGTGACACACACCATGTCACCAAACAACCCAGTGAGTATCTGTAGCCCTCTATACTGGCCCACTCACTGATTCCAAGAATGTAGATACCTGTGATGTTAATTAGTGTACACATCTTTATTTAACATGTCCCTTTTGTCACATTATTTTCAGGGGGACCATCATTTCTGTCCAGGCCTATTTCATGAGTTTTATTTTTTTTTAAATTCTGTGGAAGTATGGTTGAAAAGCAATGTCTGACTTTCATTTGTTCATTTTCATAGAGTTTTTATTTATTATTACTTTTGCCAGATTCAAGTTATTTCTGTCACCATTGTGGGTTTTTCTGTCATTAATCGAGGGGTACCAACAATTTTGACCACGTGTGTTTACAGCAAACAATTAAGAAAATATACAAAATAACTATCATGATTATCCAAATCTCTCAATATTAGCCGCACATTATAGTTTATCAAGTGCATTATCATACATTGTACAATAGTAGTCAGTAGACCACGAGTCATCGGAGATCAGTGGTTACCAGCTAGTTTAGTCAGGCACAGGGCTGGTGATATTCCATCTTCAGATTTACAGAGTAAGGCTAAGTTCACATTTGCATGCGCAGCGTATCATCTGTATGCGCAAACACATGCAAAAAAGCATGCAAACGCAGCATTTTTTATCTGCATCATCTTACCCAAGGTGCCATAAAACTGCTGCGTTTGCATGCTTTTTTTGCATATGTTTGCGGTTTTTATGCACATTCGTTCAATATTCCCAATGCTTTGCCAGCACAATTGCCTTGACATCAGACACCCTATGGGCGTGTATCATGGGATTTCTACAGTTATATGAAAAAGTTTGGGCACCCCTATTAATCTTAAGCTTAATGTTTTATAAAAATTGGTGTTTTTGCAACAGCTATTTCAGTTTGATATATCTAATAACCATTGGACACAGTAATGTTTCTGCCTTGAAATGAGGTTTATTGTACTAACAGAAAATGTGCAATCTGCATCCAAACAAAATTTGACAGGTGCATAAGTATGGGCACCTCACCAGAAAAGTGACATTAATATTTAGTAGATCCTCCTTTTGCAAAAATAACAGCCTCTAGTCACTTCCTGTAGCTTTCAATGAGTTCCTGGATGAAGGTATTTTTGACCATTCCTCTTTACAAAACAATTCCAGTTCAGTTAAGTTTGATGGTCGCCGAGCATGGACAGCCCTCTTCAAATAATCCCACAGATGTTCAATGATATTCAGGTCTGGGGACTGGGATGGCCACTCCAGAACATTGTAATTGTTCCTCTGCATGAATGCCTGAGTAGATTTGGAGCAGTGTTTTGGATCATTGTCTTGCTGAAAGATCCATCCCCTGCGTAACTTCAACTTTGTCACTGATTCTTGAACATTATTGTCAAGAATCTGCTGATACTGAGTGGAATCCATGCGTCCCTCAACTTTAACAAGATTCCCGGTGCCAGCATTGGCCACACAGCCCCAAAGCATGATGGAACCTCCACCAAATTTTACTGTGGGTAGCAAGTGTTTTTCTTGGAATGCTGTGTTTTTTTGACGCCATGCATAACGCCTTTTTGTATGACCAAACAACTCAATCTTGGTTTCATCAGTCCACAGGTCCTTCTTCCAAATAGAAATTGGCTTCTCCAAATGTGCTTTTGCATACCTCAGCCGACTCTGTTTGTGGCGTGCTTGCAGAAACAGCTTCTTTCGCATCACTCTCCCATACATCTTCTCCTTTTGCAAAGTGCGTTGTATAGTTGACCGATGCACAGTGACACCATCTGCAGCAAGTTGATGCTGCAGCTCTCTGGAGGTGGTCTGAGGATTGTCCTTGACTGATCTCACCATTCTTCTTCTCTGCCTTTCTGATGTTTTTCTTGGCCTGCCACTTCTGGCCTTAACAAGAACTGTCCCTGTGTTCTTCCATTTCCTTACTATGTTCCTCACAGTGGAAACTGACAGGTTAAATCTCTGGGACAGCTTTTTGTATCCTTCCCTGAACAACTATGTTGAATAATCTTTGTTTTCAGATCATTTGACAGTTGTTTTGAAGAGCCCATGATGCCACTCTTCAGAGGAGATTCAAACAGGAGAACAGCTTGCAAGTGGCCACTTTAAGTAGCTTTTCTCATGATTGCATACACCTGGCTATGAAGTTCAAAGCTCAATGAGGTTACAAAACCAAAAAAGTGCTTTAGTAAGTCAGTAAAAAGTAGGTAGGAGTATTTAAAACAAGAAAATAATAAGGGTGCCCATACTTATGCACCTGCCAAATTTTTTGTTTGAATGCAGATTGCACATGTTCTGCTAGTACAATAAACCTCATTTCAAGGCTGAAACATTACTGTGTCCAATAGTTATTAGATATATCAAACTGAAATAGCTGTTGCAAAAACACCAATTTTTATCAAACATTAAGCTTAAGATTAATAGGAGTGCCCAAACTTTTTCATATAACTGTATATATACACACACTGCACTGAGGAAATCCTAGTCTTTTGATGCTGCTTCTAGCTGAAAGATGGATCTTATTAGCAAAGAGAGCTTCATGCTTAATTGGGATTTGTCTTTGAAATTGGCTCATGCCTTTGCTGTGGCTTGTGAAGAACAAAGAAGAAGAGAAGGACGGCAAAGACGTCGTCGTCGGTATTGGCAGCGCCTCATTGTCTAAGTCTGAGGGAGCCGTGGAGCCTACCACTCATTGTACACTGAGCTGTGTGAAAACCCAGAGAAATTTTTTGATTACACAAGAATGTCACAACACAGCTGTCATGTGTGCATTACCACGAAGATCGTCGCGGTTGCACATTTTGACTTCTCACAGCTGAGTTGCTGTTTCTTTGTGTTTGGCAGCTAGGGAGTTAATTCTGTCTGTGCTCGGTGCTGGGACTGGGTGCAGTTTCTCCCGGCTGCAATTGATTCTTTGTTGATTGGTTTCCTTTAAATTCCTGGTTGTCTGCTTTGGGAGTTGCCAGTGAAATCCTTCATGCAGACCACAGATAGGAATGAATCTATATAGCTGTACAGACTTAAGTTGAGAGCTCCTTAGCTGTGTTAAGCTCAACTTGCTTAGAGTTTATTCCCCAGACCATTTATGTTCCTTCGGTGTTTGAGTGTGTATGCAAGTGAGTGCTATCCTGTCTGTCTTATATGTCTAATCTGTGTATTTAGCTGAGATCAGCCCATATCCCTTTGGTGGTAATCAGGATCCTTCTTAGGACTGATTACAGGGTTCAGGGTCTGACAGGAGACAGGGTTAGGCTGGAGACTTGGACCTCTGAACCATTATCAGTACCTCCAAGGTAAGGGATTAGTTAGGACCCCAGTGCAGGGTCAGGTTAGACCCCGGTCCTCCTCTTTCCTGTTACAGCTCATCAAGTCCTCAAGATTAACCCTGAGGTCAACTATATCGTTTCTGCACATCTAGTCCTCAAGATTAACCCTAAGTTCTGCAGAGATTGTGTCAGGTAAATCTATTTTATACTTACATTCTGATGTTGCTAAACTATATGTTGTATAGAGTGAGGTTCCTGTATAAATAGTTTACTGACATTGTATTCATATCATTAGACAGCGTGACAACAGCTTCCATAACTTGTTGCAACGTATCAGAGGATCCATCAGCAGGCAGGACACACAGCTCCGTCGATCAATTCCTGCTGAGGAACGTCTCTTGGTCACCCTGAGGTATGTAGTGTTGAAAAAGAAACTTCTGTCACAAATAACCCTAACCCTACCTTATCACTAACCCTATCCCTATCCCTAACCCTATCCCTAACCCTAAGCAGTGTACTGATTTTTGTTTCTCATTTTCTTTTCCGCAGATTACTGGCTACTAGAGAGTAGTGTTGAGCGATACGATACCACAAGTATCGGTTATCGGCCGATATTAGCTGTTTCGACCTTTCGATACTTTGTTCCGATATTTTCATCTTATCGGATACCGGAATCGGGATTGTCACTGTCACTGTCAGTGTCCGTCGGTCGGGTCTGTCAGGAGTCAGCGGCACTTACCTGGCAGAAGATCTCCGGCGGTCACGGGCTGGACTGCTTGATGGCCACCATCATCTTTTCCCGGCGGTCACATGCAGTTTCTCGCGATAACTGCAGTGACTACTGGGTAATCCCGGCCGTAAAGCAGTCAGTCCGATGACGTCACCGCCGGGGAAGCAGGTAATTAGCTGTGCTGCGTCGCGATGACAGGCTCTGCCTGTCATTGCGATGTAGCAGAGCTGGATCGTCGTGGGACTGTCGTTACTATGGACTGCGTCGGACAGGTGGTATACTGTTGGTTTGTTTTTTTTCTTTTTTTACAGGAGATCGATGGCGTCGCAGGAATGAGTGTATAATAAAAGAAATGAAAACTGTGTTGTCTCTTTTATTTCATTAAAAGACTTTTTTCTTGCTTTGTCTTTTTTTTATACATTTAAAAACTTTGGGATTAATAATGGATCGGTGTCTTATTGACACCTCTCCATTATTAACCGGGCTTATTGTCACCGTGCAATCAACGGTGACATTAACCCCTTATTACCCCACTTGCCACCGCTACAGGGCAGTGGGAAGAGCCGGGTAAAGTGCCACAATTGGCACATCTTTTGATGCGCCAAATGTGGGGCTGCTGTAGCCTGGTATTATCAGGCTGTTGAGGGCCAAAATCCATGGGCCTTGACAGTCTTTTAATACCAGGCCGCAGCAGTCTGCATTTTACTTGGCTGGTTAACAAAAATAGGGGGACCCCTACGCCGTTTTTTTTTCGAGGGGATCCCCTATTTTTGTTAACCAGCCAAGCTAAGCAGACTGCTGTGGCCTGGTATTATCAGGCTTGCAAGGTCCATGGATATTGGATCCTTACCAGCCTGAAAAACCAGGCCTCAGCAGTCTGCTTCATCTGGCTGGTTAACAAAAATAGGGGGGACCCCACGCCAATTTTTTTCGAGGGGATCCCCTATTTTTGTTAATCAGCCAAGATATGCAGACTGCTGTGGCCTGGTATTATCAGGCTGGCAAGGTCCATGGATCTTGGCTCCTTAACGGCCTGAAAATCCAGGCCTCAGCGGTCTGCTTCATCTGGCTGGTTAACAAAAATAGGGGGGACCCCACGCCAATTTTTTTCGAGGGGATCCCCTATTTTTGTTAACCAGCCAAGCTAAGCAGACTGCTGTGGCCTGGTATTATCAGGCTGGCAAGCAGGGTCGGACTGAGCCACCGGGACACCGGAGAAACCTCCGGTGGGCCCCAGCTCCTGCGTGGTGGGCCCTGATTTGAAAGGATAGGTCACGGGCAGAGGGGGCGGTGGCCCCGGGCCTCGCGCTCTGAGAGGGCCCACCCGGAGCTACGCTACAGTAACTGTATCGGCGTGCACAGCACGCCGATACAGTTACATTCTGCGGCAGAGCAGGGAGAATCGCTCTCCCTGCTCTGCCGCCCGGAAGCTATGGGGCCTGAACAGGCAGTGGGGGGGCCCGTTGCCAGCAGTGGGCCCCCCACCCGTCATCGGAGGGTCAGCTGTATCGGCATCCAGCTGTATCGGCATCTCAGCGTCTGACAGCGGGCGGGTGCTGTGGCCTGGTATTATCAGGCTTGCAAGGTCCATGGATATTGGATCCTTACCAGCCTTAAATACCATGCCTCAGCAGCAGGGGCGTACATAGAAATCATGGGGCCCCATAGCAAAAGTCTGAATGGGCCCCCCCCAAAAAAAAAAAAACCCAGAGCCATTGTAAATGTAAAGTGCCAGCACAGTGAGGGGACACATTAAACAAAAAAATGTATTATGCCCCCATAGATTGTGCCCCCATAGATGCTCCATAGTATAGGCCCTTATGCTGCCGCAGCTGCTGCAACCAAAAAAAAAAAGACATACTCACCTTTCGTCGCTGGGGGCCAGGTGCCGGTGTCCTGAGCAGGGGGTGACACCAGGTGCCGATGTCACCGCTCGCTCAGGGCCCCGGCACCTGAGATATTTACCTGTCCTCTCTCCACTGCTGAGTGCCGCTGTCTTCGGGGTCCTCCAGCAGTGAATGATCAGGCAGAGGGCGCGGCGCGCACTAACGACGTCATCGCGCCCTCTGACCTGAACATTGCAGCAAGAGGACGCGAGCAACGGTGGAACGGGACAGGTAAATATCCCTTATACTCACCCTTCCGCCGGCGCGGTCTGTGCAGCCCCTGCTCTCCCACGGTCTCCGCCGCCAGTGTTCAGCGGTCACGCGGGACAGCTCATTAAAGTCATGAATATGTGCGTATTCATGACTGTAATGAGCGGTACCACCTGACCGCTGAACACAGGCGTCGGAGACTGTGGGAGAAGAGCAAGGGCTGCAGAGACCGCACCAGGAGGGGTGAGTATATAGAAGAGCTGCGCTCCCCCTCCCTCGCCGACCCCCTGGTATTACTGTGTCAGCACAGCTACCCGACCGTCGAGGGCCCCCTCACCTGTCCGGGCCCCATAGCAGCTGCTTGGTCTGCTTCATTCACGGTACGCCACTGCTCAGCAGTCTGCTTCATCAGGCTGGTTAACAAAAATAGGGGGGACCCGACGCCATTTTTTATTCGAAGGGAACCCCTATTTTTGTTAATCAGTTCCCTCTGACGTCACTGATTGTGTCCCTGGCTGACCTGAAGTGAAAGTGGAAAGCAATCAATTAAGCTTTCCACTTCCTCTCCTGTCAGCCAGGAGAGGAACTCATTCATTTGGGGGTTTACTGTGAGGCTGCAGCATTAGCTGCGGTCCCTGCAGTAAACATTAACCCTTTCTGAAGGATTACACCGTGGGACCTGACTGTGCATGGGATAGGTAAGAATAATTTTGCTTTTTTATTTTATTTTTATTACAGGAAATGGTTTTTGCAGTCAAATAAAAGATGGTCAAAAACATGTGTCTTTATTTCATTAAAATGATTTTTAATTAAAGTGTGTGTGTTTTATTTTTATTTCATGCAATAGGATTAATAATTGATAGTTGTCTAATTGACATCTCTCAATTATTAACCTGGCTTAAGGTCACCTTTCAATTGCAAGGTGGCTTTAACCCCATATTAACCCATTCGCCACCGCTACAGGGCAATGGGAATAGACGGGCAAAGTGCCAGAAAGGGCGAATCTAATTATAGATTTGTCTTTTCTGGGGTGTCTGGGGGCAGATGTTAGTAGCCAGGGGGGGGCCAAAAATAATGGTCCCTCTCTGGGCTATTATTATCTGCCCCCATTCGCTGGCTTTGTCTGTCTGGTTGCGAAAATAGGGCGGGAGCCCACGCATTTTTTTTAAACAATTTTACACCTCATATATATATATATATATATACATGTCATTGAATTTGTGACACATATATATATATATATTTATATTTATAGTTCATACACTTCTACATAGTATAATAGCCGCTAATTCAATTGCCGGCTTTTGTGAAAATGCAGAACCCGACATGAAATGACACTTGGTGTACATAGGGTTAACCATGTCTTTTCATGTCCTTTGCTATCTGATTTGCACAAACAATTACATCAGTCTATGTGTGCAAAATTTCACACCTGTAGGGGTTAATTAAAGGTGTAAATTCGTAGCAAAAAAGTCTGTTTTTTTTACAACGAATTTACACCTTTAATTAACCCCTACAGGTGTGAAATTTTGCACACATAGACTGATGTAATTGTTTGTGCAAATCAGATAGCAAACGACATGAAAAGACATGGTTAACCCTATGTACACCAAGTGTCATTTCATGTCGGGTGCTTCTGTCTTTTCACAGAAGCCGGCTTTACCCGGCAATTGAATCAGAGGATATTTTACTATGTAGAAGTGTATAAACTATACATATATGTATATATATATATATGTCACAATGACATGTATATATATATATATATATATATATATGTATTCTATGTGTGTATATTTAGTGTTTACAAGGAAATAAAGGTTTTTTTTAGTTGCGATATTTTGTTCCCATAGACTTACATGGGACTTCCGGTATCGGAATCGGATATCGCCGATATTTAGTGATATCGGCGATACCATTCCGATCCGATATTTTAAGATATCGAGCAGTATCGCTCAACACTACTAGAGAAACATTATGTTCGTTACATTTCCAATTCAGGATTGGAGTATCCACGCTTTCGGGGATTGTTGATGAAACATGCCGTGCTTTGTGTGAGGTTCTGCACCAAGAATTCCTCCTCCTACCCACAACTGAACTATGGATGGAAAATGCTGCCAAATTCATGGAAATTTGTAATTTTCCCAACTCTTTGGGTGCTGTGGACAGCAAACATATGAGGATTGTGAAACCTGCTGGCAGTGGATCAGAGTATTACAATTCTAAAAATACTTTTCTATAGTCTTAATGGCTATTGCAGATGCTGAGTGTAGATTTGTTGCTGTGGACATTGGCTCGTTTGGATGAGGAAATGACTCCCAGAGGTTCAAAAAGTCTGACATGGGCCAACGTCTGCATGGGAATAATTTTAATTTTCCGCAGCCACAACCTCTTCTCAACACTGACGGACCGCCAATGCCTTTTGTTGTTGTTGGGGATGAGGCATTCCAAATGTGTGACAACCACATCAAACCATACTCAAGTCGGGACTTGAACCACACAAAAAGGATTTTTAACTACAGATTAACAAGGGTACGAAGAACTGTTGTGTGCACGTTTGGATTGCTGGTGTCAAAATGGTGCATTTTGGGAACATCCATTAATCTTAAAATTGACACTATTGATCAGGTTGTAAAGGCGTGTGTGGTTCTTCACAACTACATCCTAGCTAAACATCGACCCAACCTAGAGGAACCTGCTACTATCACATTGCTGGATTACCACAATCACCCTATGAGGACTACACTGTCAGTTGCCCAAATAAGAAAAAAATTTGCTGCCTACTTTGTGTCTGATATTGGACGTGTGGCATGGCAAGATGGAATCGTGTAATGTACCTGTTATGTTTGCTTACTTAACACCTTTCCAAAACCCCTTGAGTGTAACACCCGTTACTACACACATGTTTAAAAAAAGACAAAAATAAAAGATAGGCAGTGATTGTGAACCCAAAAAAGGAAATAAAGACATAAATAAAAGACAGACAGTGATTGTGAACCAAAAAAGGGTTTTATTAACAAAACTAAAAACAAAGTTTATTTCAACATTAATAATTTTTGAAAAAAAAAAATGTCTGCAATGTCTGCTTCTTGTTCTGCCCAATGGTGTGACATTTTGGACATGAGGATCGTTGGGCTGGGATGATTGGCTAGGAGTGGTTGGGGAAGTGGTTACAGGGGGAGTGGCAGATGGATCAGACACATTGAAAGCAGATGAAACATTGGGGAAGAGGACAAATTAGGAGAGGCAAACAAAGTGGAAGGATTTGACATATTGGAAAGTTTTAACATATTGGAAAGGATTGAAAAATTGGAAGGGACAGAAGGAGTATAAGGTGGGGACACACTTGGAAACAGATAATCAGGGACAGTTGAGGTTTGACGTGGGAGGACAGGTGAGGGTTGAGTTGGGAGGACAGGTGAGGGTTGAGATGGTGGGTTGTATTTCTTCGTATTTTTTTTTCCGTGAGGTTTTGCTGGTTCCTAGCCATTTTGCTTGGCTCCGGTCTTGAGTTGCTGCACTTGGCTGAGATGTAGATGGCATGTCTTCACTCCACTGCATAGTGGCACTTGAACTCGGCTGTGTGGTGAAGCTGGGTACTGTCCTAATGTACAGCAGTTGGTGGTTGTGGAAACGTCACTTGCGCTGGTTGAGCTGACGGGTATCCTAGTCCTTGTGAGGTGTTGAAAGGTGCTAGAGGATTCTGCCACTGCTGCTGTGCTGGCCCTTGTTGACCTGTATGGAAGGAAGGTGGTACCAGCTGCTGATATCGGGACAGCTGCTGTAATTCTTGGTGGTAAGCAACTTGGCAAGCCTGCATCACGTTTAGCTGGAGATCAGGCGGTAGGTTTTCCATCACGCTTCGTTCCATAGAGGAAATAAAATGGCGTGCCGGTCTCTCTTGGTTGGCTTTCAGGCGGTCAAGGCTTTTTTGTAGTCCTGGAATACTGTGTGCAACAGAGGGAACCCACTATCCATTTTGTCTACAACCGCCTTGTTCCCTTCCCGGAAGATCAACCCTAAGTACTCAAACTCGGGCAAGACTTGCCTCTCCCAGGTCTTCTGCCACTGACGAGCAGAGCCAAATAAAGCAGTGGCAGAGGTCTGGGAGAGGGGAAAACCTGCTGGACCTGCTGCCTGATCCCCAGCCTGTGAAGCCTGCCTGATTGCTCCATCACTGGTGGTTGACTGGGATTGGACTGGTTTGTTGGCTGGTCGATGAAGGTCCGCTCCAACAGAGGATGGTCCAGGTTCTGCAATGCTTCTCCAGGTTCTGTTTGGAAAATAAATGAAAAACATTAGTAAGAAAATTTAGACAGTTTGTATAAGAAAACACAAAAGATACTCACGTTCGCTGAGCAAGCGCAGGCCTCAGAAACGCAAGCTGTCGGTGATATTTATATTTTCTCTGCCTTTGAGCAGCACCACTTTTAACCCAGATCTTCTCTCTCAAGTGATTGTTGAAGCAATCCTTCAACGAACGCCAATGGACTTTTATACTCTTCACTATGAAGGGGAAAAAAAAAAGAAAAAATTGTTAATCAGACCACATTGAAATACTTACAAAAATCTTTTCTGGAATGTGGCGTGACACGGTCCCAATCATCCAGCAGTGATCTTGACACTTCTTCCCAAAGTTGTCGAATCAAGACTGCCTAGGAATGGTTCTGATAATGGGGGTCCCACAACGCTGCTTGATCTTGCACTGATTGAATAAGAGTGTCATTATCAATCTCTGGTTTGCGATCACATTGTGGAACCTATAGAAAAAAATAGAAAAAAAAATTGGTAAGTAAAACTAACAAAAAATTAAATTACAACTCTGATAATGAAAAGAATACTTACACCCTGTCTTTCAACCTCAGGAGCTTGAGGCCGACGACTCTGGGAAGATTCATTTCCACTTGAATGCTGCTCTTGCCAGGTACCTGTAAAGAAAATACATGATTCACATGTATAGTATTGACAGTCAATACATACCAAACAGTATATCAAATGTGCTTACATAATCACTGTCATGTCCACCCTGGGATGATTCACTTGAGGACATGTTGTAATCGCAGGCAGCAGTCATGTGAAACACTATAGAAAAAAAACAGAGAAGAAAAATTAAACTTGTTAAGAGCCAAAAAAAAGACACCAATACATACATTACAGGGAGCAGTCCAACAGCGCAGCAGTCAGGCAGCACAGCAACACGGACGGCAGCACCAGAACCAGAGCACCAGGGATGGCAGCACAAGTGAAACACTACAGAAAAAGAGAAGAAAAATTAAACTTGTCAAGAGCAAACCGCGAAAAGATGCATGCGTATGCAAACGCATGCAAACTAATGCAAATGCATGTCCCTGCATACACCATGTTAAATATACAGGGGTTGGACAAAATAATGGAAACACCTGGAAACATCAACAAAAGTTAGTTTAATATGGTGTAGGTTCACCTTTTGAGGCGATTACAGCCTCAATTATCCGAGGTATGGATTCATACAAGGTATGAATTGTTTCCAAAGGAATTTTAGCACATTCTTCAGTTAAAACACCCTCCAGTTCTTTGAGCGATGATGGCGGCGGAAATCGACGTCTAACTTGATTCTCTAGCCAGATGAGATGCTCAACTTCATTAGAATGTTCCTCGTGCCATGCTTTAACGATTCTAGCTGTATGAATTGGTGCATTATCATCCTGAAGGATGGTGTTCCCCTCTGGGAACAGTGATTGAACCATAGGATGCACTTGGTCGCCCAAAATGCCTAAATAATCGTGGCTGTTAATTCTTCCATGAAGGGATATCATTGGCCCGGCGGATCTCCACGAAATAGCACCCCAGATCATCACAGAACCTCCGCCATGTTTTACGGTTGGGAGAAGGCAGTCTGGATGGAATGCTTCTTTCGGCTGTCTCCAAACGTACACGTGGCCGGAGGTCGGAAAAAGGGTAAACGATGATTCGTCTGAGAATATCACGTTTCCACGGCTCGAGGGACCAATTCTGGAGGATTCTTCACCACTGTAAACGCTTGGAAACATTTGTCATTGAGAACAGTGGTTTTCGAATTGCAGCTCTTCCGTGGAATCCAGATTTGTTCAGCTCCCGACGAACAGTTTTCGTGGAAACTGGGTTCTGTAGATGTTCATTGAGCTCAGCAGTGATTTTCGGAGCCGTGGTCTTTAGATCCTCTTTCACAATTCGCTTTAGAGTCCGATGGTCTCTCTCAGTCAACTTCGACTTTCGGCCGGCCCTATGCTTTGCTGCGGATGTTTTTCCTTCTCTTTCAAACGCAGTCATTACTTTGGAGACAGTACCTCTTGACACGCCAAGCATTCGGGCACTTTCGGTTACACTAGCGCCTGCCATACCAGCACCAACAATTTGGCCTCTTTGAAAATCCGAGAGGTCTGCCATTGGTATCAGGTTCTCATCAATGTTCTTACAATTAAGCAAAACAAATAGTTAATTTACATACACATATCACATAACACAAATAATCAGCTACAAAACATTACCATATGTCACGGTTTGCATGTTTATAACATGTTTGAAGATTATGATGCCAAAACGTTAGGTGTTTCCATTATTTTGTCAAACCCTTGTATGTATGCATGACGCATGCGGATGAATGCTGCCCACAAAGACACAAATGTGAAACCAGCCTAAGACACATAATATTGAAACAATATATATTATTCCTGTAGGTGGTCTATCTCTCTTTCTGATTTTAATTTTAATTTCAAAAGATCCACTCAACTCGACAAATAAGTATATAGGGCCCAAAGGCAACAGCTAGAATTTCCTTCAGAAAAAAAACCTTCTGCCAGTTCCAAGATATCTAAAGAAAAGCCATTTTTAGGACAGCCTCCTTTTTTTTCGTACATTTGCGCTGCAAGATCTGTATTGAACAATCCGGGCTGCGTTCCTGACTATAAGAGCGTGTGGTTGAGTTATATTACCTGTGATGACTGCATATTTATTATATAATGGATTGTTCACTTATAACAATATAGCTTATGATGTAATTAAAAACGCAAGTGCATGTCCTATATAGACGGAAGATAGGTTCCCCAAATCAAACCAAAACAAATCATTATTTCTGGTGGGCCAAAGGAACTTTATCCTGTTCTATACAGAGTACTGTCATAGCTTTGAACTTCTAATAATAAATACTTTTTTTAGGCTTAAGAAAATTATTTCTTTCTTTCCTTGTAGTACATGAAAATAGCGATAAAATGGGAGCATTGTGCAGTCAAGAACCAAGATATATGAAGGATAAAATTTCATTTACTGTCCTCAAAACCCTCCAATGAATAACAAGTGAAAAGGAAGTCTCGAAAGCATAGTTCTAAAGTATGCCGGCATGCTAGCTTCAATTGCACTCCGCTCGAATTATGAAACTCATAGAAGTTTATAGGGCCCTACAATATCATCATATGCTTGTAATTTTATTTCTGCAGATACAATAATATAGAAATAAGTGTTTCTTCTAGGATGAGCGAACATGCTTGGTGATATTTGGATATCGCTCGAGTATATGGGTTCTCGCATGTGTTCGGCACTGGCTTATGCACGGATGGGAAGCTCGAATCCCTGCCCCGCATGTTTGGCACCTGTACACAGGCTTATTAAGCATGTGGTGATTGCCTGCCAGTTATTGTAATGCCGTAGCCATCTTGGTAGTGGTATTACTGTGATTGGCTGGCCGCATTACCTCATCAGAGGTTATAAAAAGGTTGCACTCAGCTCAATAATGCCATTGCACAGCTTTGGGACAGTTCTGATTGGAGGAAAACAGCAGTTATCCAAGCCTGTGTGCACAATTTAACTAATCAGAGTCCTCTAGTATTGATACTGGTGCGATGCTGAACCATCATTCTAACAGTCCTTCTAAGGGCTAATCTTGTGATTTGCTGTTTCTATCAGTGGTGAAAAATCAGAGGTGATTTTGCTGTCCTCCCCAACTCCCTCAGAAAGAAATTAATCTGTAATTTATGTGTACCCCAAAATGGTGGCATCAAATCTACAACTTATTCCGCAATAAATAAGGCCCATACAGCTACATCAATGCCAAAAAAGTTATAGCTATAGAAATATGACAATGAATAAATTACAAAAAAAGAATATCCTGAAATGAACAGAGTGCGGCCGCTTCATTAATTTCATTGGGAGTTCCAAATATTTCCGGAACTCCCAGTCAAATGAATAGAGCCCCTGCACACATGTCTGACCAGCCTGTAAGGGGGTCAGGGTAAAGCCCTTTAAATGTTTGTGCTGCTATGTACATTTACCTGTATATTATTGCAATATTTTGCCGTATGACGTATTTTTGTATCCTTGTATTATATGTAAGCTAGGGACAGTGCAGTAAGGGAAAAGGGCCACTAGATGGGGGCAGTGAGTACACTGCATAGTAATGTTTAGCTATAGGACATTTGGAGGTTAATTCTAGGAGGGGTAGCTGGGGAATAAGGTAATGAGACTTCCTGTTTATAGTCAGTAAGGGGGTAGACCCCTGTGTGTGCTCAGGCAGCCTATGGCCTGAGCTGCTCAGCTATCACACATTTCCAAGTAGAAGCCCATCCATCCATAGAAAGGAGAAAAGTATAAAGGAAGGAAGAGAAGAGTAAAGTGCAAGGTATCCGCAGCAATGTAGTGAAGAAGTCGGTGAAGAAGTTACTGATGAAGTTACTGAAGATGTTTGGGTGCTGAAGTAGTAGAGTGGGCCACCAGCGAGTGCATGGGCAGAATAATCGTAAAGGGGTGGACAATCCAGTAGATAGTGTTTCCATGTCTGGTCTGAAATCGGTTCCAGGGTGATACATTGAAGTGGCGTTTTCACCGAGCTCCTCGTCCCGTTATATCTTTGTGGCCTATTCTTGTGAAGTAGAAGAATTTAGGGAAAGACGAAGAAAATGCATTGCTGGTACTGTGACAAGTGTGTTGAAAGTGTTATGGATGTGCTTTGTCCTGAAAAAAATAAATCCGTTATGTTTAAATTTGCTTTGGACTCTGCCTCCTGTCTTTTGAACGCAACGAAGAATGGGGGACACAGCAGTGAAGAAGCAGCGACCGGCACAGTGAGTACGGATTGTGCTGACATGATCACCACTCGGCCGGCGTGCTACAAGTCGCTCCATTCACATCACTGGGCAGTTAAACTTACTGGCTCCCTGTGCTTGGGATCAGTGGGTGTTCTACTTCTGGGCCCTCCACTGATCATAACAACAGGGCCCCTGGTCTCATTAACCCTGAAATGAGTGAAGCAGCTGATTGGGCATGCATGGAACCGCTCAATTGTAATGGCCAGCTCACATAGCAGATTTTCAAGCAGAATTTTCGTGCGAACTGGTCCTTTATTGGCACGGCTGCTGCTAAAATGTGCCATCCCCATTGTTTTTTCTCATAGAGATGAATGAGATGCATGAAGGAAGCAGCTGCAGTGAATATTCAGCAGAATTCTAGCATAGCTGTCCGCGCCAAACTTCTGCTTGAAGATCTAATATGTAAACTGGTCCTAATAATTATCCCATACATTGTGTATAGAGGATAAGTACTAGGTTCATCTCTTCTTCAGTCCTCTCGATCCATCTCGCCTCTTCCTCAGAACTGTTCCTCAATTTAGAATCCTCTGTCTCCAAACACAGACAGCCCTCTCATGCCCTCTCCTGCTTCCACCTGCCAACACTTTCTCTGCTCCTGCTCATTGCCGGTGATATTTCTCCAAATCCTGGTCCTCCTCACCACATCCCCACAGTCATTTCTACCTCCCATCCACGCTCTATCACAACTTTCCGTAACCTCTCTAACCTTATAACCATTTGCCCAGCCCCCGCTTCCCCAGTCCCACTAACAGGAGCTCTATGAAATGCTCGCTCTGCAACAAACTTTCCTACATCCATGATCTTTTCATTACTAACAAACTTTCCTTCCTCGCTGTCACCGAAACCTGGCTCACCCCCTCTGATACAGCATCTCCTGCTGCACTTTCGTAAGGTGGATTCCAACTTTCCCACACCACCTGCCCCAGCAGCAAGCATGGCGGAGGAGTTGGTTTTCTCCTGTCAGATAACTGCTCCTTCACCCCAATCCCACTGGCACCCTCTGTTACCCTCCCTTCGTTTGAGGTGCACTCTGTGCGCATCTATTTCCCCTCCATCCTCCAACTGGCTGTCATTTACCGCCCTCCAGGGCCAGCCACCACCTTCTTCAGCCACTTTACTGCCTGGGTACTTCTTTTCCATTCCGATTACATCCCCACTATCATCTTGGGCGACTTCACCATCCCCATTGACACTTCCCTCTCAGCTGTGACTAAACTTCTATCTCTCACTTCCACCTTCGGCCTCAATCAATAGTCTTCTGCAGCCACTCACAAAGATGGCTACACACTGGACCTCAACTTCACCCGCTCCCTATTTAACCTCTCTAACTCACCTCTACCTCATTCTGAACACAACCTACTTACATTCTCTTCCCTCTCCTCTCCAGGTCCACAATCCCCACCCCACAAACTTGCACACCCTCGCATAAATCTTAAACACCTCAATCTACACTCACTGTCTGAATCCCTTCTCCCTCTTACAGACATAAGTTCCCTACACAATGCGGATGCCGCTGCCGCTCTATATAACACCACAATACCTATAGCTCTGGAATAGGTTGCCCCTCTCACATATACCAAAGCTCGTAAAATCAACAGACAGCCCTGGCACACCAGCCTGACCAAAGAACTGAGGCAGGCTTCTATGGTTGCTGAGCAGAGATGGAAAAGATCCCACTCCAATGAGAACTTCATCACATTCAAACAGTCCCTCACTACTTTCAAGGCCACATGCACTGCAGCAAAACAAGCCTACTTCTCATCTCTCATATCCTCCCTGTCTCACAACCCTAAATAACTATTCAACACCTTCAACTCTCTCCTCCATCCCCCAGCACCTCCTCCTTCTCCACTCATATCAGCTGAAGACTTTGCCTAATTTTTCAAGCAGAAGATTGATAGCATCAGAGACTGTTTTGGTCGACAACCCCCAGAGCCCTTCCTCCTAACTGCTCAGCCCTCCTACTCCAAAACTAGCTTCTCCACATTACAGAAGATCGACTCTCCACTCTACTTTCAAGATCATATCTCACCACCTGTGCACTTGACATGATCCCATCCAACTTCATCCCAACCCTAACCCATCTCTTCAACTTATTAACAACTGGTGTTTTCTCCTCAAGCTTTAAACATGCCCCAATCACATCTATCCTCGCAAAGCCCTCTTTTGACCCATCCACTGTATCTAGCTATCGCCCTATACCACTTCTCCCCTAAGCCTCAAAACTACTGGAACAACATGTCCATCTTGAACTGTCCGCCCTTCTCTCTTCTTGCTCCCTCTTTGACCGCTAACAATCTGGCTTCCGGCTGCACCACTCCACTGAAACTGCCCTAACTAAGGTCACCAATGACCTATTAACTGCCAAGGCCAAGCAACACTACTTTGTCCTCCTTCTCCTGGACCTGTCCTCTACCTTTGACACAGTGGACCATTCCCTATTACTACAGACCTTCTCATCTCTTGGCATCACAGACTTGGTCCTATCTTGGATCTCATCATACCTAACAGACCGGACATTCAGCGTCTCACACTCGCACACCACCTCCTCACTTCGGCCCTATCTGTTGGAGTCCCGCAAGGTTCAGTCCTAGGGCTCCTGCTCTTCTCCATTTACACCTTCAGCCTCAGACAGCTCATAGAATCTCATGCCTTTCAGTATCACCTCTATGCTGATGACACATATATCTACATCTCTGGACCAGATATCACCTCCCTACTAACCATAATCCCACAATATCTGTCTGCTATTTCATCCTTCTCCACTAGATTTCTAAAACTTAATATGGACAAAACAGAATTCATCATCTTTCCCCCATCTCACTCGACCCCCCCAGTGGACCTATCCATTAAAGTAAATGGCTGCCCACTCTCCCCAGTCCCGCAAGCTTTAGTATTATTTATTTAAAAAAAAAACATAGAAAGAAAAAAGAAAAATCGAAAATCCAGGCACCCATTCGCTGACCAAAACCACATAAACAGGTGATAAACAATATTGGGGTTTAAGAAGGGGGCCTACATGTACCCTAGTAGGCCCTATCCAACAGCCCTGCCTAACAGCAGAGGTTGACACCCTCTTGAAACGCCATTGGCGCCCCTGCTCCACGGTGGCTGTCCCTAAAATCCCTATTGGACCCAACTGATAGAGATAAATACCAATCAACAAACAACAACCTCTTTAGATTGTGTTTCAAGAGGGTGTCAACCTCCGCTGTTAGGCAGGGCTGTTGGATAGGGCCTACTAGGGTACATGTAGGCCCCCTTCTTGAACCCCAATATTGTTTATCACTGTTTTTGTGGTTTTGGTTAGTAAATGGGTACCTGGATTTTCGATTTTTCTTTTTTCTTTATATGTTTTTTTTTAATTCAACAGTACTAATAAAGTTTATTTTTATGATTAGTTTTTTTCTGATGAGCCATAACAGAAAATGCCAAACATCCAAACATACTCACATACATACAGTATAATGTTACGCTTCCCACGGCTGCGGGGCGTTGGGACATGGCATAGCTTGCCTAACTAGCCAATGCTCCCACGCCGCCAGTCCACGACGACGTGAGGCATGCGTCCCAGATGGTAAGAGAATGTGGACCCACTGGACCACAGAGGGAGACCCGGGCTTGCTCGGACTAGGGGAGGGCAGCGACCGGGATCCGTGGCAGCTGAGCATGTGGGCAAGATGGCGACCTGCAGGACTAGACAACACCGCACAACTTCAGGTATGAAGAAACATAAAGTTTACTTAAAGACACACACAGTGCATAAACAGAACATAATGCCGGGCTCTCGATTCCACACATCAGAGAAGGGTACACGTCTCAGGATTACAGACGAGTGCAGGAGGACATCACGGGCAGATGCAGTCCAAGGTTATCTGGCACGGGCATACTAGGGCGGCCTCTCTCTCAGGCCTCAGGCGTAGCACGGGCTCAGCAGGAGAACATCAGACACCGACCTCAGGCAGACTTCAGACGATGGTGGGGTCATCACGGGTAGATGCAGTCCAGGATCATCTGGCACAGGCATACTAGTATGGCCTCTCTCTCAGGCCTCAGGCATAGCACAGGCTCAGCAGGAGAACATCAGACACCGGCCCAGGATGAACGTCAGATGATGGCGGGGTCATCACGGGTTGATGCAGTCCAGGGTCATCTGGCACGGGCATACTAGGAAGGCATCTCATTCAGGCCTCAGGCGTAGCACAGGCTCAGCAGGAGAACATCAGACACTGACCCAGGACAGACGTCATCACAGGGTAGACCATGGAGGAACCGGCAGGACATCGGGACATAAGGAACACGGACTGGATCGCAGGGACTCAGGAACACAGACAGGACATCAGGAACACGGACTGGATCTCAGGAACACGAACTGGAACTCAGGAACACGGACTGGAACTCAGGAACACGGACTGGAACTCAGGGACTCAGGAACATGGACAGGACATCAGGAATGTGGACTGGAACTCAGGAACATCAGAACACTGGCATCAGACTCCGGACATCTGGCAACGATCGGCAGGCTCCGGACATCTGGCAACGATCGGCAGGCTCCGGACATCAGGCAGAGGCAGAGGCACAGGGTTCAGGACACAGAAGGACTTCAGGAACATAACAAAGAGGACACAGTTCAGACAGTCAGGTACAGGATCCGATCCAGGATCAGGGAATCAGGAAACAAAACACAACAGGAACAGGCCTGGATATGCAGCCTCCAGGAAGGGCGATCTGGGTATTCTACCCCCAGAGCTGACGGAAACACAAGACACAGTTCAGACATTCAGGTACCGTAACAGATCCAGGATCAGGGATTCAGGTAACAAGACACAGCAGGAACAGGCCTGGATATGCAGCCTCCAGGAAGGGTGATCTGGGTATTCTGCCCCCAGAGCTGGCGGAAACACAAGACACAGTTCAGACATTCAGGTAACGGAACAGATCCAGGATCAGGTATTCAGGGAACAAACACAACAGGAACAGGCCTGGATATGCAGCCTCCAGGAAGGGCGATCTGGGTATTCTGCCCCCAGAGCTGGCGGAAACACAAGACACAGTTCAGACATTCAGGTACCGTAACAGATCCAGGATCAGGGATTCAGGTAACAAGACACAGCAGGAACAGGCCTGGATATGCAGCCTCCAGGAAGGGCGATCTGGGTACTCAGCCCCCAGAATAGGCAGAAACACAAGACAGGACAAAGGGAATCAGCTCTCCAGAACTGATCGCACTCAGAGCAGGAGCTGAACACACAAACACACACAGCTAGGTTCAGGAACTCAATGAAAACTCAATACAAAGCTCTGGCAACACCCCACAGGGCTGGGGAACTTTATATACTGTATGAGCTGCTTCACAGCGATAGGCTGGAGCAGCAATTCTAGTGCACACCCATTCCTCATAAAAGCAGGACAGGTGTGGGCCGCGCCCCCTATGCAGAGCCAGACACAACTCAGCACAGAAGGACACCTGACAGTGGCTGCAGCCTCAACACACGTAGTAAGTCATGCACCGCTGAGGAGGACTTTGCAACCTACGGGTAGCTTCTACAGCAGGCCAGGGACCGCACATGCGGGTGGTCATGCAATGCAGCGGAGACACTCACGCAAGTACGGATACGCAGCAGAGCTGGGAACTGAGCAGCATCCATACAGGTAACAGACAACAGTATCCCAGCTGGTTAGGGGGAAGGGAGCAAAAGGGTTAAAGCAAAGACATGCAAAGTAACGCTGGAAAACAAGGTACAGATAATACAAGCGTTACATATAACAGAAGTATGCACCTGGCAGTGGAGGATGGGGTTAAGTCAAAGTAGGAAAGGAAAGGGAATAATCACACACTGAAAACCAAGCAACTGGTACCCACATCCTCTCTTCAGTATCCCTTCCAGTGTACCAGATACTGAAGCGACCTATGAACTAAGCAAGAATCAATGATCTTTGCTATCTGAAATTCTAAATTTCCATCCACAATGACAGGGGATCATGGTAGCGGTGATGGTACAGAGGACACAAAAATTTTTTGAGAAGAGATCGATGACACACATTATAGATCCCAAAGGTGGGCGTTAAAGCAAGGCGAAACACTACTGGATTGACAACGGCCACAATCTTTTAAGGAATGATGAAACTGGGACCCAGTTTCATAGAGGTGGGAACCGAGCAGCACCCATACAGGCAACATACAACAGTATCCCAGCTGGTTAGGGGGAAGGGAGCAAAAGGGTTAAAGCAAAGACATGCAAAGTAACGCTGGAAAACAAGGTACAGATAATACAAGCGTTACAGTATCCCCCTCCTCAGGCCCCCTCTTCTGAAGACCCAAGTAAAAAAAAATTCCCCAGAAAATTCACTTGGGTTTGGCGGTAAGTCCCACAGTTCACAATATGGCAGCAGAGTTCATAGCTCGAAAAGTCCGAACCGCTGACCAAGCGGGGAATCGAGCCATCTAGTCCACTTACCATGTGGGGACCAAGCAGTCTAGTTCGCACATTAGGTGGAGCTTGGAGAAAGTCCTGCAGACCACACATGCTCAGCGGAGTCCATGGCCAGAGCTTTCTGTTACGCTTCCCACGGCTGCGGGGCGTTGGGACATGGCATAGCTTGCCTAACTAGCCAATGCTCCCACGCCGCCAGTCCACGACGACGTGAGGCATGCGTCCCAGATGGTAAGAGAAAGTGGACCCACTGGACCACAGAGGGAGACCCGGGCTTGCCCGGACTAGGGGAGGGCAGCGACCGGGATCCGTGGCAGCTGAGCATGTGGGCAAGATGGCGACCTGCAGGACTAGACAACACCGCACAACTTCAGGTATGAAGAAACATAAAGTTTACTTAAAGACACACACAGTACATAAACAGAACATAATGCCGGGCTCTCGATTCCACACATCAGAGAAGGGTACACATCTCAGGATCACAGACGAGTGCAGGAGGACATCACGGGTAGATGCAGTCCAAGGTTATCTGGCACGGGCATACTAGGGCGGCCTCTCTCTCAGGCCTCAGGCGTAGCACAGGCTCAGCAGGAGAACATCAGACACCGACCTCAGACAGACTTCAGACGATGGCGGGGTCAACACGGGTAGATGCAGTCCAGGATCATCTGGCACAGGCATACTAGTATGGCCTCTCTCTCAGGCCTCAGGCATAGCACAGGCTCAGCAGGAGAACATCAGACACCGGCCCAGGACGAACGTCAGACGATGGCGGGGTCATCACGGGTTGATGCAGTCCAGGGTCATCTGGCACGGGCATACTAGGACGGCCTCTCTCTCAGGCCTCAGGCGTAGCACAGGCTCAGCAGGAGAACATCAGACACTGACCCAGGACAGATGTCATCACAGGGTAGACCATGGAGGAACCGGCAGGACATCGGGACATAAGGAACATGGACTGGATCTCAGGGACTCAGGAACACAGACAGGACATCAGGAACACGGACTGGAACTCAGGAATACGGACTGGAACTCAGGGACTCAGGAACACGGACAGGACATCAGGAATATGGACTGGAACTCAGGAACATCAGAACACTGGCATCGGACTCCGGACATCTGGCAACGATCGTCAGGCTCCGGACATCTGGCAACGATCGGCAGGCTCCGGACATCAGGCAGAGAAGGATAGGATCCGGACATCTGGAAGTGGTCATCGGACATCGGACAACAGGCCGTAGTCATCAGGGAGGACACGGTCCTCGGACTGCGGACATCTGGTAACGATCTGAAAAGGAACCCCAGCGGTCTGGTGCAAGCCCGCCAGGCTCAACGGGAGCAGGCCGGGGATTGCACCGAAGGTGAGCACAGAGTAACAGAAACTCAGCACAAACACCGGACTCCTCCTTCCAAGATGAACTCAGGTTATATAGCAAAGAATCACAGTCACTGGCACAGGGTTCAGGACACAGAAGGACTTCAGGAACATAACACAGAGGACACAGTTCAGACAGTCAGTTATAGGATCCGATCCAGGATCAGGGAATCAGGAAACAAAACACAACAGGAACAGGCCTGGATATGCAGCCTCCAGGAAGGGTGATCTGGGTATTCTGCCCCCAGAGCTGGCGGAAACACAAGACACAGTTCAGACATTCAGGTAACAGAACAGATCCAGGATCAGGGATTCAGGGAACAAAACACAACAGGAACAGACCTGGATATGCAGCCTCCAGGAAGGGCGATCTGGGTATTCTGCCCCCAGAGCTGGCGGAAACACAAGACACAGTTCAGACATTCAGGTACCGTAACAGATCAAGGATCAGGGATTCAGGTAACAAGACACAGCAGGAACAGGCCTGGATATGCAGCCTCCAGGAAGGGCGATCTGGGTACTCAGCCCCCAGAACAGGTGGAAACACAAGACAGGACAAAGGGAATCAGCTCTCCAGAACTGATCGCACTCAGAGCAGGAGCTGAACACACAAACACACACAGCTAGGTTCAGGAACTCAATAGCAAAGCTCTGGCAACACCCCACAGGGCTGGGGAACTTTATATACTGTATGAGCTGCTTCACAGCGATAGGCTGGAGCAGCAATTCTAGTGCACACCCATTCCTCATAAAAGCAGGACAGGTGTGGGCGCGCCCCCTATGCAGAGCCAGACACAACTCAGCACAGAAGGACACCTGACAGTGGCTGCAGCCTCAACACACGTAGTAAGTCATGCACCGCTGAGGAGGACTTTGCAACCTACGGGTAGCTTCTACAGCAGGCCAGAGACCGCACATGCGGGTGGTCATGCAACGCAGCGGAGACACTCATGCAAGTACGGATACGCAGCAGAGCTGTGAACTGAGCAGCATCCATACAGGTAACAGACAACAGTATCCCAGCTGGTTAGGGGGAAGGGAGCAAAAGGATTAAAGCAAAGACATGCAAAGTAACGCTGGAAAACAAGGTACAGATAATACAAGCGTTACATATAACAGAAGTATGCACCTGGCAGTGGAGGATGGGGTTAAGTCAAAGTAGGAAAGGAAAGGGAATAATCACACACTGAAAACCAAGCAACTGGTACCCACATCCTCTCTTCAGTATCCCTTCCAGTGTACCAGATACTGAAGCGACCTATGAACTAAGCAAGAATCAATGATCTTTGCTATCTGAAATTCTAAATTTCCATCCACAATGACAGGGGATCATGGTAGCGGTGATGGTACAGAGGACACAAAAATTTTTTGAGAAGAGATCGATGACACACATTATAGATCCCAAAGGTGGGCGTTAAAGCAAGGCGAAACACTACTGGATTGACAACGGCCACAATCTTTTAAGGAATGATGAAACTGGGACCCAGTTTCAAAGAGGGGAAACTGAGCAGCATCCATACAGGTAACAGACAACAGTATCCCAGCTGTTTAGGGGGAAGGGAGCAAAAGGGTTAAAGCAAAGACATGCAAAGTAACGCTGGAAAACAAGGTACAGATAATACAAGCGTTACAGTATCCCCCTCCTCAGGCCCCCTCTTCTGAAGACCCAAGTAAAAAAAATTCCCCAGAAAATTCACTTGGGTTTGGTGGTAAGTCCCACAGTTCACAATATGGCAGCAGAGTTCATAGCTCGAAAAGTCCGAACCGCTGACCAAGCGGGGAATCGAGCCATCTAGTCCACTTACCATGTGGGGACCAAGCAGTCTAGTTCGCACATTAGGTGGAGCTTGGAGAAAGTCCTGCAGACCACACATGCTCAGCGGAGTCCATGGCCAGAGCTTTCTGTTACGCTTCCCACGGCTGCGGGGCGTTGGGACATGGCATAGCTTGCCTAACTAGCCAATGCTCCCACGCCGCCAGTCCACGACGACGTGAGGCATGCGTCCCAGATGGTAAGAGAAAGTGGACTCACTGGACCACAGAGGGAGACCCGGGCTTGCCCGGACTAGGGGAGGGCAGCGACCGGGATCCGTGGCAGCTGAGCATGTGGGCAAGATGGCGACCTGCAGGACTAGACAACACCGCACAACTTCAGGTATGAAGAAACATAAAGTTTACTTAAAGACACACACAGTACATAAACAGAACATAATGCCAGGCTCTCGATTGCACACATCAGAGAAGGGTACACATCTCAGGATCACAGACGAGTGCAGTAGGACATCACGGGTAGATGCAGTCCAAGGTTATCTGGCACGGGCATACTAGGGCGGCCTCTCTCTCAGGCCTCAGGCGTAGCACAGGCTCAGCAGGAGAACATCAGACACCGACCTCAGACAGACTTCAGACGATGGCGGGGTCATCACGGGTAGATGCAGTCCAGGATCATCTGGCACAGGCATACTAGTATGGCCTCTCTCTCAGGCCTCAGGCGTAGCACAGGCTCAGCAGGAGAACATCAGACACTGACCCAGGACAGATGTCATCACAGGGTAGACCACGGAGGAACCGGCAGGACATCGGGACATAAGGAACATGGACTGGATCTCAGGGACTCAGGAACACAGACAGGACATCAGGAACACGGACTGGAACTCAGGAATACGGACTGGAACTCAGGGACTCAGGAACACGGACAGGACATCAGGATTATGGACTGGAACTCAGGAATATCAGAACACTGGCATCGGACTCCTGACATCTGGCAACGATCGGCAGGCTCCGGACATCTGGCAACGATCGGCAGGCTCCGGACATCAGGCAGAGAAGGATAGGATCCGGACATCTGGAAGTGGTCATCGGACATCGGACAACAGGCCGTAGTCATCAGGGAGGACACGGTCCTCAGACTCCGGACATCTGGTAACGATCTGAAAAGGAACCCCAGCGGTCTGGTGCAAGCCCCGCCAGGCTCAATGGGAGCAGGCCGGGGATTGCACCGAAGGTGAGCACAGAGTAACAGAAACTCAGCACAAACACCGGACTCCTCCTTCCAAGATGAACTCAGGTTATATAGCAAAGAATCACAGTCACTGGCACAGGGTTCAGGACACAGAAGGACTTCAGGAACATAACACAGAGGACACAGTTCAGACAGTCAGGTATAGGATCCGATCCAGGATCAGGGAATCAGGAAACAAAACACAACAGGAACAGGCCTGGATATGCAGCCTCCAGGAAGGGTGATCTGGGTATTCTGCCCCCAGAGCTGGCGGAAATACAAGACACAGTTCAGACATTCAGGTAACGGAACAGATCCAGGATCAGGGATTCAGGGAACAAAACACAACAGGAACAGGCCTGGATATGCAGCCTCCAGGAAGGGCGATCTGGTATTCTGCCCCCAGAGCTGGCGGAAACACAAGACACAGTTCAGACATTCAGGTACCGTAACAGATCAAGGATCAGGGATTCAGGTAACAAGACACAGCAGGAACAGGCCTGGATATCCAGCCTCCAGGAAGGGCGATCTGGGTACTCAGCCCCCAGAACAGGCGGAAACACAAGACAGGACAAAGGGAATCAGCTTTCCAGAACTGATCGCACTCAGAGCAGGAGCTGAACACACAAACACACACAGCTAGGTTCAGGAACTCAATGCAAACTCAATGCAAAGCTCTGGCAATGCCCCACAGGGCTGGGGAACTTTATATATGAGCTGCTTCACAGCGATAGGCTGGAGTAGCAATTCTAGTGCACACCCATTCCTCATAAAAGCAGGACAGGTACGCCCCCTATGCAGAGCCAGACACAACTCAGCACAGAAGGACACCTGACAGTGGCTGCAGCCTCAACACACGTAGTAAGTCATGCACATCTGCAGAGGACTTCGCAACCTACGGGTAGCTTCTACAGCAGGCCAGGGACCGCACATGCGGGTGGTCATGCAACGCAGCGGAGACACTCACGCAAGTACGGCTACGCAGCAGAGCTGGGAACTGAGCAGCATCCATACAGGTAACAGACAACAGTATCCCAGCTGGTTAGGGGGAAGGGAGCAAAAGGGTTAAAGCAAAGACATGCAAAGTAACGCTGGAAAACAAGGTACAGATAATACAAGCGTTACATATAACAGAAGTATGCACCTGGCAGTGGAGGATGGGGTTAAGTCAAAGTAGGAAAGGAAAGGGAATAATCACACACTGAAAACCAAGCAACTGGTACCCACATCCTCTCTTCAGTATCCATTCCAGTGTACCAGATACTGAAGCGACCTATGAACTAAGCAAGAATCAATGATCTTTGCCATCTGAAATTCTAAATTTCCATCCACAATGACAGGGAATCATGGTAGCGGTGATGGTACAGAGGACACAAAAATTTTTGAGAAGAGATCGATGACACACATTATAGATCCCAAAGGTGGGCGTTAAAGCAAGGCGAAACACTACTGGATTGACAACGGCCACAATCTTTTAAGGAATGATGAAACTGGGACCCAGTTTCATAGAGGTGGGAACCGAGCAGCACCCATACAGGCAACATACAACAGTATCCCAGCTGGTTAGGGGGAAGGGAGCAAAAGGGTTAAAGCAAAGACATGCAAAGTAACGCTGGAAAACAAGGTACAGATAATACAAGCGTTACAGTATCCCCCTCCTCAGGCCCCCTCTTCTGAAGACCCAAGTAAAAAAAAATTCCCCAGAAAATTCACTTGGGTTTGGCGGTAAGTCCCACAGTTCACAATATGGCAGCAGAGTTCATAGCTCGAAAAGTCCGAACCGCTGACCAAGCGGGGAATCGAGCCATCTAGTCCACTTACCATGTGGGGACCAAGCAGTCTAGTTCGCACATTAGGTGGAGCTTGGAGAAAGTCCTGCAGACCACACATGCTCAGCGGAGTCCATGGCCAGAGCTTTCTGTTACGCTTCCCACGGCTGCGGGGCGTTGGGACATGGCATAGCTTGCCTAACTAGCCAATGCTCCCACGCCGCCAGTCCACGACGACGTGAGGCATGCGTCCCAGATGGTAAGAGAAAGTGGACCCACTGGACCACAGAGGGAGATCCGGGCTTGCCCGGACTAGGGGAGGGCAGCGACCGGGATCCGTGGCAGCTGAGCATGTGGGCAAGATGGCGACCTGCAGGACTAGACAACACCGCACAACTTCAGGTATGAAGAAACATAAAGTTTAACTAAAGACACACACAGTACATAAACAGAACATAATGCCAGGCTCTCTATTCCACACATCAGAGAAGGGTACACGTCTCAGGATCACAGACGAGTGCAGGAGGACATCACAGGTAGATGCAGTCCAAGGTTATCTGGCACGGGCATACTAGGGCGGCCTCTCTCTCAGGCCTCAGGCGTAGCACAGGCTCAGCAGGAGAACATCAGACACCGGCCCAGGACGAACGTCAGATGATGGCGGGGTCATCACGGGTTGATGCAGTCCAGGGTCATCTGGCACGGGCATACTAGGACGGCCTCTCTCTCAGGCCTCAGGTGTAGCACAGGCTCAGCAGGAGAACATCAGACACTGACCCAGGACAGATGTCATCACAGGGTAGACCACAGAGGAATCAGCAGGACATCGGGACATAAGGAACACGGACTGGATCTCAGGGACTCAGGAACACAGACAGGACATCAGGAACACGGACTGGAACTCAGGAATACGGACTGGAACTCAGGGACTCTGGAACACGGACAGGACATCAGGAATATGGACTGGAACTCAGGAACATCAGAACACTGGCATCGGACTCCGGACATCTGGCAACGATCGGCAGGCTCCGGACATCTGGCAACGATCGGCAGGCTCCGGACATCAGGCAGAGAAGGATAGGATCCGGACATCTGGAAGTGGTCATCGGACATCGGACAACAGGCCGTAGTCATCAGGGAGGACACGGTCCTCGGACTCAGGACATCTGGTAACAATCTGAAAAGGAACCCCAGCGGTCTGGTGCAAGCCCCGCCAGGCTCAACGGGAGCAGGCCGGGGATTGCACCGAAGCTGAGCACAGAGTAACAGAAACTCAGCACAAACACCGGACTCCTCCTTCCAAGATGAACTCAGGTTATATAGCAAAGAATCACAGTCACTGGCACAGGGTTCAGGACACAGAAGGACTTCAGGAACATAACACAGAGGTCACAGTTCAGACAGTCAGGTACAGGATCCGATCCAGGATCAGGGAATCAGGAAACAAAACACAACAGGAACAGGCCTGGATATGCAGCCTCCAGGAAGGGTGATCTGGGTATTCTGCCCCCAGAGCTGGCGGAAACACAAGACACAGTTCAGACATTCAGGTAACAGAACAGATCCAGGATCAGGGATTCAGGGAACAAAACACAACAGGAACAGGCCTGGATATGCAGCCTCCAGGAAGGGCGATCTGGGTATTCTGCCCCCAGAGCTGGCGGAAACACAAGACACAGTTCAGACATTCAGGTACCGTAACAGATCAAGGATCAGGGATTCAGGTAACAACACACAGCAGGAACAGGCCTGGATATGCAGCCTCCAGGAAGGGCGATCTGGGTACTCAGCCCCCAGAACAGGCGGAAACACAAGACAGGACAAAGGGAATCAGCTCTCCAGAACTGATCGCACTCAGAGCAGGAGCTGAACACACAAACACACACAGCTAGGTTCAGGAACTCAATGAAAACTCAATACAAAGCTCTGGCAACACCCCACAGGGCTGGGGAACTTTATATACTGTATGAGCTGCTTCACAGCGATAGGCTGGAGCAGCAATTCTAGTGCACACCCATTCCTCATAAAAGCAGGACAGGTGTGGGCCGCGCCCCCTATGCAGAGCCAGACACAACTCAGCACAGAAGGACACCTGACAGTGGCTGCAGCCTCAACACACGTAGTAAGTCATGCACCGCTGAGGAGGACTTTGCAACCTACGGGTAGCTTCTACAGCAGGCCAGGGACCGCACATGCGGGTGGTCATGCAATGCAGCGGAGACACTCACGCAAGTACGGATACGCAGCAGAGCTGGGAACTGAGCAGCATCCATACAGGTAACAGACAACAGTATCCCAGCTGGTTAGGGGGAAGGGAGCAAAAGGGTTAAAGCAAAGACATGCAAAGTAACGCTGGAAAACAAGGTACAGATAATACAAGCGTTACATATAACAGAAGTATGCACCTGGCAGTGGAGGATGGGGTTAAGTCAAAGTAGGAAAGGAAAGGGAATAATCACACACTGAAAACCAAGCAACTGGTACCCACATCCTCTCTTCAGTATCCCTTCCAGTGTACCAGATACTGAAGCGACCTATGAACTAAGCAAGAATCAATGATCTTTGCTATCTGAAATTCTAAATTTCCATCCACAATGACAGGGGATCATGGTAGCGGTGATGGTACAGAGGACACAAAAATTTTTTGAGAAGAGATCGATGACACACATTATAGATCCCAAAGGTGGGCGTTAAAGCAAGGCGAAACACTACTGGATTGACAACGGCCACAATCTTTTAAGGAATGATGAAACTGGGACCTAGTTTCAAAGAGGTGACCTTCAATTTAATGTTACTTGAGGATAACCATACCGAGTAACCAACACACAGGTCCAGACCCACCAAACATCTCACAATTACTCTTACTAAATAAGTTGAACAGAGGTTGAAATCCGTACACCCAGAAAAACAGGGACTTACCAGTATTTATTGCACATTTTTGCTAGAGGTAAGTAGGTAACCAAATTCTCCTGATTCTCAGACACAAAACACCTAAGATAAGTCTCAAGATTCTGGTTAACTTGTTCAGTTTGCCCATTAGACTGTGGGTGAGATGCTGAAGAGAATGACAGATGGATCCCCAAACAATTGCAAAATGCCCTCCAAAATTTGGAAATAAACTGCATTCCTTAGTCAGAAACAATATTGGTATGGTGGTAAGGATCCCATGAAATTTTACAGTCTCGAGGATGAAAATTTGCACCAAGGTCTTGGCTTTAGCTAAAGGGGATAGCCCAATAAAATGAGACATTTTACTGAATCTGCTCACCACCACCAAATTTACTGTATTACTTGTCGGGTAGATCAATAGATAAATGAGTCCAAGGTCTACTGGGAAACGCCAACCATTGGCGAGACACCGACGGAAAAGTATGGAAGGTTTTAGAACGTGCACAGACACTGCAGGTGGCTACTTACTGCCGGACATTCCAATGTACCCCTGAGCGCCAAAACCACAGAGTAAGAAGATCAGTGGTGACTTTATTACTAGGATGTCTGTTATGTTTCGGTAACTGAGGAGAAAAAGCAAAAACGGTAATACACCAGAGAGGCTGGAACCTATTGGATTGCAGTAACCTGAACTAACCACACAACTAGAGGTAGCCGTGGAGCGTTCCTACGTTGATCCTAGACGCCTCGTCACAGCCTGAGAGATAACTACACCTAAAGGCAGAAAGATGAAAGCTATCTGCCCCGGAGCAGATCCCCAAAGAAATTAGGAAGCCCCCAAACATGTAATGGCGGTTAGACAAGAAGAAAGCACGGACACAGACAGAAAATAGAATGAGCAAACGCTGGGGCCCAATCTGTCTAGACAGAAAAGTACAGGAAAGAATTCTGACTGCAATCCAACAAAAACCCTAAAAAATACCAACACTTCTGATTGCCAAAAAACCTGAGATCACACAATCTCATCCACCTAAATCAGATCTCTGGTGTAACAAACGGTATTCAGCAAATAAAAAGTAACAAAGGAGCAAAGCAAAAGTGCAGACAAAAACGGAGCACAATTGCAGCGCCAGACCCCCAAAAGGGGACAGGCTGCAGTCCACTTGAAGAAGCCAACCAGCAATGAAAATCAAACAGAGGAAAAAAAAACAGCAAACACTTATCTGAAGGAGAGCAGGAACCTAGCAGTGCTTCAAGCAAGACCAGAAGGAACAATTGATAACCGGCAAGGCTGCTGGGAACTCAGGCCACTTATAGCCTACCATTCAGCGCCAGCTGAAGGCCATTCAGTAATCAGTTCATTACCCTCAGCAACCACCAGAGGGAGCCCCAGCTCAGAAGCCGCATCCAGCATATTCACAACAGTACCCCCCATTGAGGAGGGGTCACTGAACCCTCACCTGCGCAACCAGGCCGATCAGGATGGGCTCGATGATAGGCACGGACAAGTCTCCCAGCATGAATGTCCGAAGCAAACACCCAAGAATTGTCCTCTGACCATAACCTCTATACTTAACCAAATACTGGAGTTTCCGTCTAGCAAAACGAGAATCCAATATCTTCTCAACCACATACTCCAAATTGCGAAAAGACAACTGAACACCAAGTTTAGAACAAAATGTCCTCCAAAATATGGAAACAAACTGGACTCCTCTGTCAGACACAATGTTCTCCGGAATGCCATGTAACCGAACCACGTGCTGAAGGAACAAAGGCACCAACTCGGAGGAGGAAGGCAACTTAGGTAATGGCACAAGATGTATCATCTTGGAAAACCTATCACAGATTACCCAGGTAATGGTCATTCTCTGAGAGACAGGGAGGTCGGAAATAAAATCCATAGAGATATGGGTCCATGGTCTCTTGGGCACAGGTAATGGCATCAACAAACCACTAGAGCGAGAGCAAGGCTTGGAGCGAGAGCAAGTCCCACAGGACTGCACAAAGTCCCTGACGTCACGAGACAAGGTAGGCCACCAAAAGGATCAACTCACCAAGTCTCTGGTACCAAAAATCCTGGGATGACCAGCCAACGCGGAACAATGAATCTCAGACATCACACTCTTTTTCCACTGGTCTGGAACAACCAACTTCCCAACAGGGCAGCGCTCAGGTTTATCCTCCTGACATCCTTCCAGAGCCAGTCTCAAATTGGGCGAAATGGCGGAAAGAACCACACTCTTTTTCAAAATAACAGCAGGTTCAGATAACTCAGGAGAATCTGTAAAGAAACTCCTCAAGAGGTCATCCGCCTTGACATTCTTAGGGCCAGGAAGAAAAGAAACCACAAAATTAAAACGTGTGAAAAACAAGGCCCACCTGGCCTGTCTAGGATTAAGTCGCTTGGCTGATTCGAGATAAATCAGGTTCTTATGGTCTGTAAGGACCACCACCTGATGTTTGGCTCCTTCCAGCCAATGTCTCCACTCTTCAAAGGCCCACTTCATGGCCAATAACTCTCGATTACATACGTCATAATTACGTTCAGTTGGAGAAAATTTTCGAGAGAAAAAGGCACAAGGGTTACTCTTAGAGATCGCTGGATCCCTTTGGGACAAAACAGCACCTGCCCCAATCTCAGAGGCATCAACCTCCACCTGAAACGGCAGAGAAACATCAGGCTGCCGTAGAACAGGAGCAGAAATGAATCTCTGCTTAAGTTCCTGAAATGCAGAAACTGCCTCAGGAGGCCAATTCACCACATCGGAACCCTTTTTGGTCAAATCAGTCAATGGTTTAACAATACCAGAGAAATTACCAATAAATTTACGATAAAAATTGGCAAAACCCAAAAATCTCTGAAGAGCCTTCAATGAGGTAGGTTGAACCCAATCACAGATGGCCTGAACCTTGACCGGGTCCATTTCAATACAGACGGAGACAAAATGAATCCCAGAAATGAGATCTTCTGTACGCCAAAAAGACACTTTGATCCCTTCACATACAGTGCATTCTCTCTCAAAATCTGGAACACAGTCCGAACATGTTTCACATGAGAGTTCCAGTCATTGGAAAAAATCAAGATATCATCCAAATAAACAATCAGAAATTTATCCACAAAATCCCTGAAAATATTCAGGAAGGTTTGGAAGATAGAAGGGGCATTAGTGAGCCCAAAAGGCATCACTAGGTACTCAAAATGCCCCTCTGGGGTATTAAACGCCATCTTCCATTCATCCCCGTGCTTAATGCGAATATACGCCCCCCTGAGGTCAAGCTTGGCAAACCAACTAGCACTTTTCACTCTGGAAAATAGGTCAGAAATCAAAGGTAAGGGATATTGATATTTAACAGTGATCTTATTCAGGAGGCGATAATCAATACACGGCCTCAATGAACCATCCTTTTTGGCCACAAAGAAAAAAACGGCGCCCAAGGGTGAAGAGGATGGTCTGATATAACCCTTCTCAATGACTCCTTGATATAAGATCGCATAGCATCGTGTTCAGGTACAGATAAATTAAAAAGGCGACCTTTAGGAAATTTACCACCAAGCACTAATTCAATAGCGCAATCATAGCTCCTGTGAGGGGGCAAGGATGCAGATTTACTTTCATCAAACACATCAGAAAAATCAGTCAAAAAGTCAGGGACATCCTGAGACTGGGGAGAGGCAGAAAAAACAGGAGTGTCAGTATTAACACATTGGCAGCCCTAACTGGTCACAGACACAGATTTCCAATCCAAAACAGGATTATGAGACTGTAACCAAGGGAAACCTAGTACAATAATGTCATGTAGATTATGGAGCACCAGAAATTTGCAACTCTCCTGATGATCTTGTTCAACCCTCATTATCACCTGAGTAGAAAACTGGAGTTTATTCTCCGCCAAAGGGGTAGAATCAATGCCCAGCAGGGGAATAGACTTCCGCAGGGGTACCATGGGAAACCCACAACGTTTGGCAAAGTCAAAATCCATCAGGTTAATAGCTGCTCCTGAATCAACAAAAGCCTGAGCAGAAAATGTGGACAGGGAGCAAATCAGGGTAACAGTCAACAGAAATTTAGTCTGAACACTACCCAAGACAACTGAGCGTGCAAAACGTCTTCTCCACTTAGGGCAGACAGAAATAGCATGGGAAGCGTCACCACTGTTGAAACATAACCCATTGCGCTTACGAAACTCATGATGCTGAGCCCCAGAAGTCACTCCGTAACACTGCATGGGCTCAGAAGCTGGCTCACAAGGCAACATTATCTCACGCATACCTCGTCACAGCCTGAGAGATAACTACACCTAAAGGCAGAAAGATGAAAGCTATCTGCCCCGGAGCAGATCCCCAAAGAAATTAGGAAGCCCCCAAACATGTAATGGCGGTTAGACAAGAAGAAAGCACGGACACAGACAGAAAATAGAATGAGCAAACGCTGGGGCCCAATCTGTCTAGACAGAAAAGTACAGGAAAGAATTCTGACTGCAATCCAACAAAAACCCCAAAAAATACCAACACTTCTGATTGCCAAAAAAACCTGAGATCACACGATCTCATCCACCTAAATCAGATCTCTGGTGTAACAAACGCTATTCAGCAAATAAAAAGTAACAAAGGAGCAAAGCAAAAGTGCAGACAAAAACAGAGCACAATTGCAGCGCCAGACCCCCAAAAGGGGACAGGCTGCAGTCCACTGCAAGCAGCAAACCAGCAATGAAAATCAAACAGAGGAAAAAAAACAGCAAACACTTATCTGAAGGAGAGCAGGAACCTAGCAGTGCTTCAAGCAAGACCAGAAGGAACAATTGATAACCGGCAAGGCTGCTGGGAACTCAGGCCACTTATATCCTACCATTCAGCGCCAGCTGAAGGCCATTCAGTAATCAGTTCATTACCCTCAGCAACCACCGGAGGGAGCCCCAGCTCAGAAGCCGCATCCAGCATATTCACAACAGATGTCCTGCCAAGACTGAATCATGATGTTCACAAAGAGCTCTAAGACGGAGATTCACAGGCACACAGTTTACCTACTGGACAAGCAGCAGGAGCATCCCCCTGAGCATCACCAACCTCTTATTCAAGATTGGAGCATATAGACACAATAACCACCCCTTTTTGTAGTATAGGAACCAGTTCACAATTATCTCCACCCCCAGATATGGCATCCACTTTAATTTTCTTGTTCCTCTGCCTATATGTGACAAAAAAGTTATACCTGGTGAAGAACACTGCCCATCTTGCCTGTGGAGGTGTTAGGTGTTTCGCAGAAGTAAAATATATGAGATTCTATTGAGCTATGATTACCATAACCGGATGAACTGCTCCATCCAGGAAATGACGCCACTCTTCAAAAGCCCACTTGATTGCCAAGAGTTCCCTGTTACCAATGTCATAATTTCTCTCTGTAGATGACAGAGTTTTAGAAAAATATGCATATGGACCCCATATACCAGGAGACACACTCTGCGACAATTCAGGCCCCACCCCCATCTCAGACGCGTCAACTTTGATGATAAAAGGCTGAGTAGGGCAGGTTTTATGAGAATTGTCACAGAGGCAAAACACTCTTTCAAGGTAACAAATGCCTCCTTGGGCAGTCTTGACCACTTGGAAAAGTTTTTCCCCTTCCTGGTCATATCCATCAGAGTTTTGGCCACTACTGAAAAGCTTTTGATGAACTTACGGTAGTAGTTGGGAAACCCAAAAACCTTTGTAACACCTTCAAATTCTCAGGACGATCCCAATCCAGTACTGCCTGACTTTCACCGAATCCATGCGAAAACTGGTGCACAATAAAACATCCTAGAAAAGGGATCTCCGAGTCCTCAACCAAGAACATACATTTCTCTGGTTTGACAAACAATTTATTGTCTCTTTGTATCTGTGTAGACCTGTCTGACATGGACCTAATGTGACTAAAGGTCAGATTAATAAATTAATTTGTCATCAAGATAAATTACCCCAAATCTACCTACCAAGTAACTAAAAATGTAATTTAAAAAGTCCTGAAATGTGGACGCATTTGTCAACCCAAATGGCATCTCAAGGTTCCCATAGTGCCCTTCAGGGGTATTGAAAGCTGTTTTCCACTCATTCTCCTCTTTAATACGACTGAGATTATACGCCCCCTGAGATCCAGATTATAAAACCATTTTGCTCCAACAATCTGATTTAAGAGGTCTGAGATGAGAGGGAGGCGATACGGATACCGGACCGTGATCAGATTGAGTTTGAGGAAATCTAGGCAGACACCCCACCTTTCTTCTTTACAAAGAGAAACCCCACAGCAATGATGGGGCATGAGGATGGTCTGATATGACCCTTTGTCAAACTTTCTGTGACATAGTCCTTCATTGCCTTCCTCTCTGGATGACATATATTCTGCTCTTAGGCAGCTTGGCCCTAGGAACAAGATTAATGGTGCAGTCATAAGGGTGATGGGGAGCACCCCTGCTCTGAGAACACATCCCAAAAGTCAGACAGGTATTTAGGCACAGACTGGGTATCCACCCTTGCAAGTAGGGTGCCCAAGCAGTGTTCTTGACAATACTCACTTCATTTTACCATCTCCTGAGTCTGCCAATCTACCACAGGGGTGTGCAGAGGGAACCAAGGAAGTCCAAGAACCACAGGAGAGGGAAGACCATCAATCACATAAAAATCAATACCTTCTGAGTGCATGGCCCCTACCTGTGTATGTAACTCTCAGACAGTTTGAGTAAAATACCCCTGTCTCAAAGATGCAGAGTTGATGGCGATTATGGGTATACTTCTGAACAATGTATGCAGCTTGTGGCCCTGAACCTAAAAGAACCTAGCGTCAATCAAGTTAAACCCTGCCCCACTGTCCAGAAATGCAGAAATAATCACCTTACTTTTGCCCAGATGGATTTCAGCAGAAAAATTGTGCCCTACCCATGGAGCTGAAATATACACGTGAGTTGCTAACCTCCCCACAACCTGGGCTCCTTAATTTTCTGGCAGCTGTTGACCATGAGATAGGGAATTACACGTGCCCTTGAAATGGTCTTCTCCTGTAATAAAACAAAAATAAAGACAACCATGTTCTTCAACTGTCAATCATTCTGTCCCACGCTGTATTCCATGTCTGTGTATAAACAGTTTTCAACCTGAACAGTGCCAAGATGTGACCGTCCAGGCTGAGAACGGCTTAGGAATGAGCTGCTGTAAGTGCAGCATCAGTGACTAGCAGTGAAGTTTTGGCTGATCACTCAGGCTGCATTCCCAGCCAGGCCCCTGAACAGTTTTGATCTCAGTGAGATCACTGCTAGCACAGTGAGAAAAAGTCTCATGGTTCAGAACTCTCTCTAAAAAAGTCCCAGACTGGGGAACAGCTAACTTTTTGATTGTGAAATTCAGGAGTGTCGGTGCTCTGCAGAGCAGTTGCCTGCCTTTTCATTCTGGTAACCCCACTGTCTCTTCCTGTCTGTTTCGTTGCTGCCAATCTTTCCCCCTCAGCGCTGTTGGCCTCACTCTGCATGCCAGCTTCCCAGGTTGAATCTGTGACTTCATCATCCACTACCTCGTCTTCCACCACAGCACTCTGGTCCTCCTGACTTTGTGACTTAACAACAAGACTTAGCGGCAACTGTGTCTCATGATCGTCTTCGTCTTCCTCTTTATCCCACATTTGCCATTTTTCACCGTCATATTCTTGTGGCCATGACTCTTCTAAGGTTTGTGCATCACACATGCATCAAACAGCATGTCCTCCTGTCCGTCTTGGAGCATGCAGATTGAGAGTCCTCCATAAAGAAATTATGTTGTAAAGAGCTCCTCAAAGTGTCCTTGTGTGGGATTACTAGTCTCCTGGGACTCAACATGGTGAGATTACAGAAATGTTCACAGACCAAGTAACACTGTGTCTGAGAAATGAAAGCCTACAAAAATTTTTAAATCTTTTGTTCACTTTTAGAGATCACAGAAATGTTCACAGACCAGGTAACACTGTATGTCTGAGAAATGGAAGACTACAACATTTTTAAAAGCTTTTTAGCAGTTTTACAGATCAAAGAAATGTTCACAGACCACAAAGCACTGTATGTCTGGAGAAATGGAAGCCTACAAAATTTTTAAAATCTTTTATTCGCTTTTAGACATCACAGAAATGTTCACAGACAATGTAACACCGTATGTCTGAGAAATAGAAGGCTACAAAATTTTTAAAAGCTTTTTAGCAGTTTTAGAGATCACATAAATTTATTCCACACTATGAAATATTGTATGACTGAGGCATGTGGCTCAGAAAATTGTTTCAATGATTTTTGGGTGTGTTATATGACACAAAAAAGGACTTCAAAGCATGCAATACTTGATGGATGAAAATATGTTCAATTTTTTCAGCCTCCACAAAAAAGGCCTTATCCCTGTTTACTGACTGGATTCTGTCACTCTCCCTGCTCTTGTGACTCTCTCTCCTTCCCTAGGCTAAATGCAGATTGTACATGCTACAATCTATTAGTCCTTAGAAGGGCTATTAGTATGATAGCTCAGCTTCTGCACCAGTATCAATACTACAGGCCTCTGATATATTACAATTTGCACACAGGCCTAGAAAAGCACTATCTCCCTCCAATACGAAGTTTCACAGAGCTGTGCAATGGGGTCAGTTTGCCGAACCGGGCAGTCCCTGTCCTTTTATAATCCCTGATGTTGTCAAACTGCCAGCCAATCAACAGCAATGCCACAACCAAGATGGCTATAGCATTACAGTGACTCACAGGTAATCCCTGCATGCTTATTTACTGTGCAACAGGAGTCCAAAGATGCGAGGCAGGGATTCAAGTTTTACATCAAGCACCACCCATTACTCACATTCGAATTTTACATCCGAGTACCGTGATACTTGAGTAATATCCGAGTATCACCGAGCACATTCACTCATCCCTACTAATAGGAGAAAACGGACAGTACAATTTGTTAAACAATTTCTCCTGAGTATGCCAATGCTCCATATGTGTTCAAAAACTACTATTAATGGCACAGTGCAAAGTTCTGAATGTTAACAGCGCCATACTGCAACTCAGATGGTTTGCAGGTGCCATGTCTCATTGGCAGAGCCCTTGACATGCCAGAAAATCAGACCCCCCCCCTACAAGTGGCCCCATTTTCCAAACTGTGCACCCCCAATAAATTTATCTAGGGGTGCAGTGAGCATATTAACTTACAGGTATGTCACAAAATGTTATACCATTGGGCAGTGTAGAAAAAATAATTAAATTTTTACCACTAAAATATTGTTTTAGCCCAAGATTTGGCATTTTCACACAGTGGAATGGCTATAAATGATACAAAAATTTGTCACACACTTTCTGCTGAATATGGCAATACCGCATATGTGGCTGTACCATTAAGCTACACAGTGAGACTCAGGAGGGAAGTTCTGCTATTAGACTATTTTCCTAGAATAGTTTGTGGACTCCATATACAGAGCCCATAAGTGCCAGAAGAGCAGAAACCCCCTGTAAGTGTCCCCAACTTGAGAATTTCACCTCTCTGGGAATTCATTCATTGAAAAAATGGACAAGGCAACTGTTATGTGGATTGATAACTGGTTTAGTGATTGGACCCAAAGAGTGGTCGTAAATAGCTGCACATCCAATTGGAAGGATGTCTCAGGTGGGGTACCACAGGGTTCAGTCCTGGGCCCTGTATTTTTCAACATTTTTATCAATGATTTGGATGAAGGAATTGAGGGTAAGCTGATTAAATTTGCTAATGACACAAAGCTAGGAGGGATAGTTAATACTAAAGAAGAGAGAGAGGATTCAAAAAGATATCAATAAACTGGAGCAGTGGACAGCAACTAGCAGAATGGTGTTTAATAGTAAAATATGCAAAGTACTACATCTGGGCAATAAAAATGAAAACAAAAAACATATACAGAATGGGAGGAATAAGGCTAAGCAACAGCATCTGTGAAAAAGACTTGAGTATACTAATAGATCACAGACTAAACATGAGTCAACAGTGTGATGCAGCAGCAAATGCAATTCTGGGATGTATTAACAGAAGCATACAGTCTAGATCACGTGAAGTCATTATTGCCCTCTACTCCTCTTTGGTCAGACCTCATCTGGAATACTGTGTCCCGTTTTGGGCACCACATTTTAAAAAAGACATCAACAAACTGGAGCAAGTTCAGAGAAGAGAGACCAGAATGGTGACCGGTCTGCAAACCATGTCCTATGAGGAATGGTTACAGGATTTGGGAATGTTTAGCATGCAAAAAAAAAGACTGAGAGGAGACTTAATAGCTGTCTACAAATATCTCAAGGGCTGAGACATTGTAGAAGGATCATCCTTATTCTCAAGGAAAGACTAGAAGCAATGAGATGAAAATGAATGGGAGCAGACACAGATTAAATATTAGAAAAAACTTTTGACAGTTAGGGTGATCATTGAGTGGAACAGGCTACCACGAGAGGTGGTGAGTTCTCCTTCAATGGAAGTCTTTAAATAGAGGTTGGACAGTTATCTGCCTGGGATGGATTAGTGAATCCTGCTTTGAGCAAGTGGTTGGGCCAGATGACCCAGGAGGTCCCTTCCAACCATGGGCGTACCCAGGATCAAAACTAGGGGGGGGGGGGCAAGCCAATGTCGCATCTTATACACGTTACATCATATACACTGTACATTATACTGCATATTAGGTATGGAGCATTAGAACTGTTGTATATTGTATAATACAGCAGTGTATGCTACACTACGCTGTATATACCATATATTATACATGGCACACTCACCTCTATAAAAAGAATAAGAGGCATTATAACCTGTATATGAAAAGTATAATACAGCAGTGTATATACACTCTATATACCTTACACAATGTGTATGACCCTGTATACACCATATACTACACTCTTATTTTGAAGTAAAAAAAAAAAACAAACAGGAACAAATACAATACTTAAAATAAAGAACAAGTAAAGTTAAAAATCAACAAACTTGCTGGTATTTCCATGGGAACTATGGGCCTGCTTTTGGCTAATGAGATGGTCAATGTTCGGTTCCATATTTGTCACTGCTAGTCGTAACAAGTGAAGCAATTTTTCTTTTTCTTGATATCATTATTTCCTAGGGATTCCAAATTGCTATTAGTAAAATTCCAATATATATACAGCGCTACAAAAACAATATACCAGCAATAAAACTGCCCACACAGAGACATACAGCCTGCACTGCCCATCACTGCAGCCTTGCCAATCCATATAATTTCATCCTCATCTGTGCACATATTGGTGCAACTCCGCTTTTAGCTCAGACTCGTGTGGTGCGAGAGTCCCTAATAGGCAGGTAAATGTCCCCAATAGGCAGCATTGGTCCCCAATAGGCAGGTAAATGGCCCAATAGGCAGCATTGTTCCCAATAGGCAGCATATGTCCTCAATAGGCAGCATAGGTCCCCAATAGGCAGCATAGGTCCCCATAGGCAGCATAGTCCCAATAGGCAGCATATGTCCTCAATAGACAGCATAGGTCCCCAATAGGCAGCATAGGTCCCAATACGCAGCATAGGTCCCCAATAGCAGCATATGTCTCAATAGACAGCATAGTCCCAATAGGCAGCATAGGTCCCCAATACGCAGCATAGGTCCCCAATACGCAGTATATGTCCTCAATAGGCAGGTAAATGTCCAATAGGCAGCATAGTCCCAATAGCCAGCATAGTCACCAATAGGCAGCATAGGTCCTCAATAGGCAGGTAAATGTCCCAATAGGCAGCATAGGTCCCAATAGCCAGCATAGTCCCCAATAGGCAGCATAGGTCCCAATGGGCAGGTAATGTCCCAATAGGCAGCATAGGTCCCCAATACGCAGAATATGTCCTCAATAGGCAGGTAAATGTCCAATAGGCAGCATAGTCCCCAATAGGCAGCATAGTAATTTCCCCGGGATCAATAAAGTGTATCGTATCGTAGTATCCCCAGTAGGCAGCATAGTAATCCCCCATAGGCAGCATAATCCCCATAGGCAGCATAGTAATCCCCCATAGGCAGCATAATCCCCATAGACAGCATAATCCCCAATAGGCAGCATAGTAGTCCCCAATAGGCAGTATAATCCCCATAGGCAGCATAGTCCCCATAGGCAGCATAGTCCCCATAGGCAGCATAGTAGTCTCCAATAGGCAGCATAATCCCCCATAGGCAGCATAATCCCCCATAAACAGCATAGTCCCCGCCATAGGATGACGTAGTCCCCATAGGCACATAGTAGTCCCCAATAGGCAACATAATTCCCCATAGGCAGCATAGTAATCCCCCATAGGCAGCATAATCCCCATAGACAGCATAATCCCCCATAGGCAGCATAGTAGTCCCCAATAGGCAGTATAATCCCCCATAGGCAGCATAGTTCCCCATAGGCAGCATAGTCCCCATAGGCAGCATAGTAGTCTCCAATAGGCAGCATAATCCCCCATAGGCAGCATAATCCCCCCATAAAGCAGCATAGTCCGCCATAGGCAGCATAGTCCCCATAGGCAACATAGTAGTCCCCAATAGGCAACAAATTCCCCATAGCAGCATAACCCCCATAGCAGCATAATCCCCATAGCAGCATAGTCCCCATAGCAACATAGTATCCCATAGGCAGCATATCCCATAGGCAGCATAGTATCCCCATAGGCAGCATAATCCCCATAGCAGCATAATCCCCCATAGGCAGCATAATCCCCATAAGCAGCATAATCCCCCATAGCAGCATAGTCCCCATAGGCAGCATAGTCCCCATAGGCAGCATAATCCCATAGCAGCATAATCCCCATAGCAGCATAATCCCCCATAGCAGCATAGTCCGCCATAGGCCAGCATAATCCCCCATAGCACAATAAATCCCCATAGCAACATAATCCCCATAGCCAGCATAATCCCCCATAGGCAGCATAATCCCCATAAGCAGCATATATCCCCATAAGCAGCATAATCCCCATAGGCAGCATAATCCCCCATAGCCAGCATAATCCCCCATAGCCAGCATAATCCCCCATAGCCAGCATAATCCCCCATAGGCAGCATAATCCCCCATAGCCAGAATAATCCCCCATAAGCAGCATAATCCCCCATAAGCAGCATAATCCCCCATAAGCAGCATAATCCCACATAGCAGCATAATCCCCCATAGGCAGCATAATAGTCCCCAATAGGCAGCATAATCCCCATAGGCAGCATAATCCCCCATAGCCATGAATAATCCCCCATAGCAGCATAATCCCCCATAGCCAGCATAATCCCCATAGGCATCAGCATAATCCCCCATAGCAGCATAATCCCCCATAGCAGCATAATCCCCCATAAAGCAGCATAATCCCCCATAGCAGCATAATCCCCATAAGCAGCATAATACCCCATAGGCAGCATAATCCCCCATAGGCAGCATAAATCCCCATAGGCAGCATAATCCCCCATAGGCAGCAATAATCCCCCATAGCAGCATAATCCCCCATAGCCAGCATAATCCCCCATAGCAGCATAATCCCCATAAGCAGCATAATCCCCCATAGCAGCATAATCCCCCATAGCAGCATAAATCCCCAATATGCAGCATAATCCCCCATAGGCAGCATAATAGTCCCCAATATGCAGCATAATCCCCCATAGGCAGCATAATAGTCCCCAATATGCAGCATAATCCCCATAGCCAGCATAATCCCCCATAGCCAGCATAATCCCCCATAGGCAGCATAATCCCCCATAAGCAGCATAGTCCTCAATAGGCAGCATAATCCCCCATAGGCAGCATAATCCCCCATAGGCAGCATAATCCCCATAGGCAGCATAATCCCCCATAGCCAGCATAATCCCCCATAGCCAGCATAATCCCCCATAGGCAGCATAATCCCCATAGCCAGCATAATCCCCCATAAGCAGCATAATCCCCCATAAGCAGCATAATCCCCCATAAGCAGCATAATCCCCCCATAGGCAGCATAGTCCCCCATAGGCAGCATAATAGTCCCCAATAGGCAGCATAATCCCCCATAGGCAGCATAATCCCCCATAGCCAGAATAATCCCCCATAGCCAGCATAATCCCCCATAGCCAGCATAATCCCCCATAGGCAGCATAATCCCCCATAGCCAGCATAATCCCCCATAAGCAGCATAATCCCCCATAAGCAGCATAATCCCCCATAAGCAGCATAATCCCCCATAGGCAGCATAATCCCCCATAGCCAGCATAATCCCCCATAGGCAGCATAATCCCCCATAAACAGCATAGTCCTCAATAGGCAGCATAATCCCCCATAGGCAGCATAATCCCCCCACAGCCAGCAGAATCCCCCATAGGCAGCATAATCCCCCATAGCCAGCATAATCCCCTATAGCCAGCATAATCCCCTATTAGCAGCATAATCCCCCATAAGCAGCATAATAGTCCCCAATATGCAGCATAATGCCCATAGGCAGCATAATAGTCCCCAATATGCAGCATAATCCCCCATAGCCAGCATAGTCCCCCATAGGCCGGGCCCGGTGTTGAAAAAAAAAAAATGCCAGTACTCACCTATCTCCCCCGCAGCTCTGAAGAAGCGCGCTCTGGACTCCGTCTTCTCCTTCCACAGGCGGCGTGACATCATCAGGGCGCGCAGGCGGCGTGATGACGATCACGTCGTCTGTGCTGCATATGGAAGGCCGCAAGGCCTTCCTCACTCATTCCGCCCGCGATTTAAAGGGCCCGCCGGCACTGAACTGTCAGTTCAGTGTCGGCGGGGCCGGTTATTTCACTGAGCGCCCTGCTTCTAGGGGGGGGCAGCTGCCCCCCCTGCCCCACAGTGGGTACGCCCATGCTTCCAACTCTACCATTCTATGTTTCTATGATTCATCTACTGGAGTAGTGACGATTTTGACTCCATGGATATTTTCCAGAAACAAGAAGCAGTGGATGTTGCCGAGTTAAAATTGCAAATATGCCATTGTAGGGTCCAATACATTATGATTAGCTCATGCTTCTGGAGACACATGCCCCGTAAATTAAGTGGTATCTCCTCACTACAGAACTGACAAACTTGTGGTTTTGGCACACTGCGGGGCTCAGAAGGGAGACGGATATTTAGATTTGGGAGCAAATTATTTAATTGAATTTCTTTTGGGAGACCAACATAGCTGGCAGACCAGGAGATCATTATTTCAACTGCCATTCCTACCATCGGGTCTCCATGATTGCATAGCGGAATGGCTGATGGGGTGAGAGAGGGAGCCCAATGTTTTGATCACTATTAATTGCAGCATTTAAAGGTTAGGATCGGTGCATAGCAAACTGGCTGTTACAGCAGGAGCTCAGCTGTCACTTAAAGGTGTTGTGCCATGAACAAAAGTATATTTTGATCAACAGATCTTGTAATGAAAATAAACTCCACAATTTAATGTGTTTAAAAAAAAATTTCGGTACTGAGATAATCTTATAAATCCGCCCCTGTTATGTACTTTGTAATGGCTGTGTCTGACCGTGCAGGAACATGGTCTGATATACCACAGCTACTGGCCAGGGGAGGAAGCAAAACAGTTTACAGAAATTACAGCATGGTATCACAGCTGATTCTTTCTTTTGAGGTAAAATATTGTTTAAAAATAAGCAGTGAAATGTATTACTCACAAAAAGAATCAGCTGTGATCCCATGCTGCATCCTCTCTTTTGCTTCCTCCCCTACCCAGGAGATGTGGTAACATTAAACCATGTTCCTGTACTGGCAAGCCAAGCTCCTGGCGGCGATAGTGGGTACACAGCTCCTGTGTACCTAAAATCACTAGGATGCACTGGTACGTCCCTTTGTATAAAACGCACTTCAAAATAGGAGAGTTCCCGCTCCTCAGCGACGCTGCCGGCAAATTCCGTTCTCAGGGATGCATTGCGAGAATGACCTTTGTGTAGGGTTGAGCGATACTTTCCGATATCAAGAAGTATCGGATCGGAATGGGTATCACCGATACCCCAAAAGTATCGGCGATACCCGATTCCGATACCGGAAATCCAATGCAAGTCTATGGGACAGAAATATCGTAACTAAAAAAACCTCTTTCTTTCCTTGTAAACACTAAATATACACACATAGAATACATATATATATATATATATATACATGTCATTGTGACATATATATATACATATATTTATAGTTTATACACTTCTACATAGTAAAATAGCCTCTGATTCAATTGCCGGGTAAAGCCGGCTTTTGTGAAAAGACAGAAGCACCCGACATGAAATAACACTTGGTTTACATAGAGTTAACCATGTCTTTTCATGTAGTTTGATATCTGATTTGCACAAACAATTACATGAGTGTATGTGTGCAAAATTTCACACCTGTAGGGGTTAATTAAAGGTGTAAATTCGTTGTAAAAAAAACAGACTTTTTTGCTACGAATTTACACCTTTAATTAACCCCTACAGATGTGAAATTTTGCACACATACACTCATGTAATTGTTAGTGAAAACAATAGATCAAACAACTTGAAATGACATGGTTAACTCTATGTAAACCATGTGTCATTTCATGTCGGGTTCTGCATTTTCACAAAAGCCGGCAATTGAATTAGCGGCTATTATACTATGTAGAAGTGTATGAACTATAAATATAAATATATATATATATGTGTCACAAATTCAATGACATGTATATACATATATGAGGTGTAAAATTGTTGAAAAAAAATGCGTGGGCTCCCGCCCTATTTTCGCATCCAGACAGACAAAGCTAGCGAGTGGGGGCAGATAATAATAGCTCAGAGAGGGACCATTATTTTTGCCCCCCCCCCTGGCTACTAACATCTGCCCCCAGACACCCCAGAAAAGACAAATCTATAATTAGATTCGCCCTTTCTGGCACTTTGCCCGTCTATTCCCATTGCCCTGCAGTGGTGGCGAATGGGTTAATATGGGGTTAAAGCCACCTTGCTATTGAAAGGTGACCTTAAGCCAGGTTAATAATTGAGAGCTGTCAATTAGACAACTATCAATTATTAATCCTATTGCATGAAATAAAAATAAAACACACACACTTTAATTAAAAATCATTTTAATGAAATAAAGACACATGTTTTTGACCAGCTTTTATTTTACTGCAAAAAACATTTCCTGTAATAAAAATAAAATAAAAAAGCAAAATTATTCTTACCTATCCCATGCACAGTCAGGTCCCACGGTGTAATCCTTCAGAAAGGGTTAATGTTTACTGCAGGGACCGCAGCTAATGCTGCAGCCTCACAGTAAACCCCCAAATGAATGAGTTCCTCTCCTGGCTGACAGGAGAGGAAGTGGAAAGCTTAATTGATTGCTTTCCACTTTCACTTCAGGTCAGCCAGGGACACAATCAGTGACGTCAGAGGGAACTGATTAACAAAAATAGGGGTTCCCTTAGAAAAAAAATGGTGTGGGGTCCCCCCTATTTTTGTTAACCAGCCTGATGAAGCAGACTGCTGAGGCATGGTATTTAAGGCTGTTAAGGAGCCAATATCCATGGACCTTGCCAGCAGCGTCGGACTGGAGTACCTTGGGCCCACCAGAGAAAAATTATTCTTGGGGCCCACCATCATACTTCCCAACCTTTGAAGAAGGGAAAGAGGGACAAAGGCTGTGGCATGCTGTGCCTGCTGCAGCAAATTTTAGGCCATGCCACATTGCACCACAGACTGTCCAGGAGTTGGTGGATGCTTTAGTCCAGGTGTGGGAGGAGATCCCTCAGGAGACCATCCGTTGCGCTCATCAGGAGCATGCCCAGAAGTTGTAGGGAGGTCATACAGCATACCTCCCAAATTTTGAAGACAGGAAAGAGGGTTAAAGGCTGCAAATTTTAGGCCACGCCCCGACCTCACCCATTTCACAACTAATCACACCCATATCCTCGCCCCAAGCGTACCCATTTAGCACTGCTGATCACACTGACTGGTAATGAGGGCACAGTGGCTGGTACTGAGGAAAAGAAAGAAAGAGCAGCGAGAGAGAAAGAACAAACAGAGAAAGAAAGAGAGCTAAGAAAGAAAAGAGAGAGAGAAAGAAAGAACAGAGAGAAAAAAGAACAGAGAGCGAGAAAGAAAGAACAGAGAGCGAGAAAGACTAGAGAGAGAAAGAAAGACTAGAGAGAGAGCCAGAGGCGTAGCTAGGGTTTTGGTTTAGTGGGGGCGAAACTTCTGAGTGGGCCCCTAATCAGAGAACCTCAGCAAATGACCGCGCTGTTGCCAAAAATAATCTATATATAAAAAGACCAATATTGATATTACCGCCATATGGTGTGTGGTAAATAATACCAGTCCTACAGAACATATAATAGATTACAGCACAGGTATAGATAATGACTTACCGCTGATGTTCTTTCTAATGGAATTGTTCACTTTTCATGTCTTTTCCATCTGGCCCAGACCGACATGACGACTTCTCCAGCCAGGACTCGACTGCAGAGATTACAACAAAGACACATTTCACTTCTCATATTTTCAGCACTGTCACGGTCACCAATTGGACTATTCTCAACCTGCACAAACTCCTCATCCTGCTGATACCCCAATACTGAGCCGCTGCTGCCATATGTGTCCCTATTTCTGCACCTGATACCCCAATACTGAGCCGCTGCTGCCATATGTGTCCCTATTTCTGCACCTGATACCCCAATACTGAGCTGCTGCTGCCGTATGTGTCCCTATTACTGCACCTGCTGTGTGGTTCTGTGTGACCTCTAAATTCTAAAGCACCCCTCTAGAATATAGTAATGCCGGGTGCAAGTGCCCTAGAAAACATTGCCCACATTTTGTCCCCTAGACTGTAATAATGCCCTGTGTGCCCTTTTGACAGTCACAGTAACCCGAGTTCCCCTATAACAATAAGTGTCCACTTCACATTTAATAATGTCCCAAATCTCCCCCTGTACATCTCCCCTATACACAGAATAATGCCCCTCACTGGATATATACTGACCCCTTAATGTCCCCAAACTATTTAATGGGTCCAACACTGTATGATGGCCCCTAGATAGCATCCATACAGCATAATACACCAGATAGTCCTCAATATAGTATAAAGCACCCCCATAGGCAGTCTCTATATTATAATAAACCCCCATAGGCAGACTCTATAATATAATGCACCACCATAGGCAGCCGCTATATTATAATGCACCGCCATAGGCAGCCTCTGTAGTATAATGCATCCCCATAGGGAGTCTCTGTAGTATAATGCACCCCAATATGGAGCCTCTGTAGTATAATGCACCCCCCATATACAGCCTCTGTAGTATAATGCACCCCCATTAAAAAAAAAAAAAAACAATACTCACCTCCCGGCTCCTGTGCTGCTCACTGTTCTCCCTCTCAGCGTCTGACAGTGGGCGCGATGACGTCACTTGCCGGCGCCCGCTGTCAGACGCTGAGATGCCGATACAGCTGGATGCCGATACAGCTGACCCTCCGATGACGGGTGGGGGGCCCACTGCTGGCAACGGGCCCCCCCACCGCCTGTTCAGGCCCCATAGCTTCCGGGCGGCAGAGCAGGGAGAGCGATTCTCCCTGCTCTGCCGCAGAATGTAACTGTATCGGCGTGCTGTGCACGCCGATACAGTTACTGTAGCGTAGCTCCGGGTGGGCCCCCTCAGAGCGCGAGGCCCGGGGCCACCGCCCCCTCTGCCCGCGACCTATCCTTTCAAATCAGGGCCCACCACGCAGGAGCTGGGGCCCACCGGAGGTTTCTCCGGTGTCCCGGTGGCTCAGTCCACCCTGCTTGCCAGCCTGATAATACCAGGCCACAGCAGTCTGCTTATCTTGGCTGGTTAACAAAAATAGGGGATCCCGTCGAAAAAAATTGGCGTGGGGTCCCCCCATTTTTGTTAACCAGCCAGATGAAGCAGACTGCTGAGGCCTGGTTTTTCAGGCTGTTAAGGAGCCAAGATCCATGGACCTTGCCAGCCTGATAATACCAGGCCACAGCAGTCTGCATATCTTGGCTGGTTAACAAAAATAGGGGATCCCCTCGAAAAAAATTGGCGTGGGGTCCCCCCTATTTTTGTTAACCAGCCAGATGAAGCAGACTGCTGAGGCCTGGTTTTTCAGGCTGTTAAAGAGCCAAGATCCATGGACCTTGCCAGCCTGATAATACCAGGCCACAGCAGTCTGCTTAGCTTGGCTGGTTAACAAAAATAGGGGATCCCCTCGAAAAAAAAATGGTGTGGGGGTCCCCCTATTTTTGTTAACCAGCCAAGTAAAATGCAGACTGCTGTGGCCTGGTATTAAAAGACTGTCAAGGCCCATGGATTTTGGCCCTCAACAGCCTGATAATACCAGGCTACAGCAGCCCCACATTTGGCGCATCAAAAGATGTGCCAATTGTGGCACTTTACCCGGCTCTTCCCACTTGCCCTGTAGTGGTGGCAAGCGGGGTAATAAGGGGTTAATGTCACCGTTGATTGCACGGTGACAATAAGCCCAGTTAATAATGGAGAGGCGTCAATAAGACACCGATCCATTATTAATCCCAAAGTTTTTAAATGTTTAAAAAAAAGACACAGCAAGAAAAAAGTATTTTAATGAAATAAAAGAGACAACACAGTTTTTATTTCTTTTATTACTCTCTCATTCCTCCGACGCCATCGATCTACTGTAAAAAAAGGAAAAAAACAAACCAACAGTATACCACCTGTCCGACGAAGTCCATAGTAACGAGGGTCCCACGACGATCCAGCTCTGCTACATCGGAATGCCAGGCAGAGCCTAACATCCCGACGCAGCACAGCTGATTTCCTGCTTCCCCGGCGATGACGTCATCGGACTGCTTTACGGCCGCGATTACCCAGCAGTCACTGCAGTTATCGCGAGAAACTGCATGTGACCGCCAGGGAGAAGAGGATGGCGGCCATCAAAGCAGTCCAGGACGAGACCACCGGAGATCTTCTGCCAGGTAAGTGCCGCTGACTCCTGACAGACCCGACCGACGGACACTGACAGTGACAGGACAATTACGATTCCGGTATCCGATACGACGAAAATATCGGTACTCGGAATCGGAATTCCGATACAGCGAATATCGGCCGATACCCGATATTTGCAGTATCGGAATGCTCAACACTACCTTTGTGATGTCGTGGTCACTCAACCGCGATGTCATCAGGGGTGATTCTCGCAATGCATCCCTGGGAACGGAACTTGGCAGCATCTTCGCTGAGGAGCGGGAAGACTCCGGGGGCCGACTGAGGGTGAGTATATCCATATTTTTTATTTTAATTCTATTTTTGACTGGAATATGGTACCCAGGGCCTGGAGGAGAGTCTCCTCTCCTCCAGACCCTGGGTACCAAGCGCACATGAAGCGCTCACTTCACGCATGGTGGGCACAGCCACATGCGTAAAGTGAGCGTTTCAATGCAATCCTATGGCGGCGTAATCGTCACGATTACGCCAAAAGAATGGACATGATGCTTATTTTTACGCAAAGAGATTACCCTCTGCAAAAATACAGTGTGTGCACAGCAATGCGTAATCCCATAGGATTGCATGGGATGCATTTTCTAAGCGCTTTTAAACGCTGTGTAAAATCGCGGCAAAAATGGTTAAAAAATGCTATGTGTGCACATAGCCTATAACTAGATGTGATAATATGCTTAAAAATGTGATACACTTTCTCTCAAGATTAAGGTGCAGTGAGTAGGGATGAGCGATATTGCCCGAAATCGTATCGGAATTCCGATTTCCGATATCGGAAATTGGAAAAATATCGGATATCGGAATTTCCGATTTCCGATATCAATGCAAGTCAATGGGAGAAAAAAATCGGAATTACAAAATGACCACTACAGTGCTATATAATGGATAAAATGGAGGGGAAACACCTCAGGATAATGGGAAGGAGTATGCAGAGGCAGAGGAGCAAAAAAATCGCTAGAGAAATGCACAGAGCGAAAATTGTAGCAGGAAAACTGGTCGCCATCTTCTTAACAGCGGTGGTTTTTCTTTGGGTTAGGATTAGTTGGGGTAGGGTTAGGGTTTATGGTTAGTAGGGTAAGGGTTAGGGTTAGAACGAGCGTTGTCGAAACACGGTTTGGAGCAGGAGGTACCCGTGCCCTTGGGTACTCCCGACAACCAGCTGGCGATGCTGGAACTCAGTTTACCCTTTGGGGGAGGCACCTGTGTCCACACTTCACTGCCACGAAACAGCCGGAGTGGCTGGATCCCGCCTCTTGTGCTTCTGCCTATAGGTGTTTGGCATCTGTCGTCCTTTTTTTCCACTTTGGTCTAATGAGGTACAGCTGGCGGTACTGTTGCCCAGAAACACAGCATGCTGTGAAAGTGGCAGTCACGGAAATGGGCACTAGCTGGCGGTACTGGAGCCCAGAAACACGGCATGCTGTGAAAGTGGCAGTCACAGAAATAGGCACTAGCTGGCGGTACTAGAGCCCAGAAACACGGCATGCTGTGAAAGTGGCAGTCACAGAAATGGGCCCTAGCTGGCAGTACTAGAGCCAATGGAAACCAGTACCAGGTGCTACCAAGTAGAGGCCAGAGCACGGGCATAACAGATTACGCTGTGTGCAACATAGGCACATGACAGAGCATGCATACTGCTACTAATCATGCATGTAACCTGTGTACTGTGGGTCAGGGCAGCAAAAGTCACCAGAAATCCAGGCCTGGTTCATTTTTAGGAATGTAAGCCGGTCACACTGGCACCAGGACAAGCCAGGACCTCCATACAGGCATACTGGCTAAGCTCGGGCCATGTATCCAACTTGGAGACCCAAAACTTGAAGGGGCAGATCCATCCTTAAGCCCACTGACAGGGGTGAAAAGGTATTGTGCCACCATGTCACGGTAACGTTGCCTCATAGTGCGTTGCACTGTCTGTGCTGATGGTGCCTGAACTGTTTGTGGGTTCAGAAACCGTTGGAACAGGTTGCGTATACTGAACCTGTCAGTAGCAGATGTACTGCTTCTGCTACCGGCTTCTGAACGGATTCCGCTGGGCCCAGGACGCACTGAGGTGCCTGCTAGTGCACACGCAGCACTGCTATGCAGTGGAAAAGAGTACATGAGTGAATTAACCAGTGCTTCTTGGTACTCCTGCATATTACGCGCCCGGTTCAACGGTGTAATTAGGCTTTCAAGGCTGTCCCGGTAACGTGGATCTAAGAGGGTGGCCACCCAGTAGTCATTTGTGTGGAGAATACGAGCCACGCGTGGGTCTTTTCTCAGACACTGCAGCATGAAGTCACTTATGTGCTGAAGGCTGCCAACTGGCCATGCATCGCTGTCACCAGCTGGAGGAATGTGCTCTGGCTGATCTGCATCACCCCATCCACGCTCTATCTGGTGACTACTAGTAGAGCGCTGTGTACTTTCCTCCTCTAGCTCATCCTCATAGTCCTCCTCATCCTCCTCGCTTGCTGTGTCCTGCCTGGACCTTTGTGAGGCACCCACAGAGCTTTCTACCAACCGGGCCGATGAAGATTGCCTGATTGGTGCAAGTGTCTCATCATACTCCTCCTCCTGAGAAACCTCATCCCTTAGTCCTTTAAGTGATGATTCTATAAGGCATATAAGGGAAATAGTCAGGCTGAGAAGGCAGCATCCGCGCTCACCATCAGAGTGGAGTCCTTGAAGCACTTCAAATGGTGCATATGTCCTTCATGGTTGCCCACTCTGTGGTTGTAAAGTGGGAGGGCTGAGATGTGTGTCGCCTACTTTGAGCCTGCTGCAGCTGCAACTCCATAATTGCAGGTTGCTGCTCACACAACCTCCGCAGCATATGCAAAGTCGAATTCCACCTGGTGGGGAGGTCAACAATGATGCGGTGCTCGGGCAGGCCCAATCTGCACTGCATGGCTGAAAGGCGTGATGCAGCCATGCTTGAACGCCGAAAATGAGAGCACTCGTATCTGACTTTGTGCAGCAGCTCCTCAAAGTCAGGATAGTTCCTAAGGAAACTCTGCACCACCAAGTTTAAGACATGGGCAAGGCATGGAATGGGAGTCAGACCACTTAGGCCCAGAGCCGCGACCAGGCTTTAGCCATTGTCACACACCACCATACCTGGCTGGAGGTTGAGCGGCGCAAGCCACATGTCTCTCTGCTCCTTGAGCGTGTTCCACAGCTCGGTTGCGGTGTGGCTAACATTACCCAGATAAACCAATTTCAACACGGCCTGTTGATGTTTGGCCTATGCAGTGCTGAAATCGGTTGTTGTGGTACGTCTGGGTGCAGGCGAGTCAGACGAGGAGTATGAGGAGGAGTCAATTTGTACGGAGGAGAGGCCTGCAATCCGTGGAGTTGGCAGGACCCGCGCACTTGCACTGTCTACTTCAGTTCCAGGCTCAACTACATTTACCCAATGGGCGGTGAAGGAAATGTAGCGTCCCTGGCCATGCTGACTGGTCCACGCGTTGGTGGTCAGGTGGACCTTGCTACTAACTGCATTTTGTAGCGCATGCTTAATTTTACCCTCCACATGCTGTTGCAGGGTGGGGATGGCTTGCCTGCTGAAGTAGAAGCGGCTGGGAACTCTGTATTGTGGGATTGCAAACCCCAACATATCGATAAAGGCTGACTTGCTCACCAGCCAGAATGGTAGCATTTTCACTGCAAGCAGTTTGGCAATGAGAGAATTCATGCCCTGTGCTCGTGGGTGGTTTGCCGAGTACGGGCGCCTTTTCTCCCACACCTGTGTGACAGATGGCTGCACACTGGATTGGGAGTGTGAGGATGCCAGCGATTGGGATGCTGATGCTGACGAAGTACAGACAGTGTGCCACCGTACAACACTGCCTGCAGATGCACCCTGGCATTCTGGCGAGGAAGCGGGAGCAGCTGTTTGCGAGCTGGAGGTAGGGGTGGCTGAAGAGATGGAAGGTGATGGACCAGCTGCAGGTGGCGAATCATCTTGGGTGTGATGCTGCCACTCCACAGGGTGCCTCTTCCTGACATGCGTCAACATATTGGTGGTATTAAGGTTGCTGACGTTCTTCCCTCTCCGCACAGTTTGTTGACAAAGCTTGCATCTGACTACTGTAACGTCATCTGCAACTTGGTCGAAAAAGGCCCATGCACCACAACTCTTGGGCGCACCCCTTGTGCTCTTTAAAAGAGCCCTGCTCCTAACGGGTGCTGAAGTTGAGAGAGCAGACAACAAATTTTTCCCTCTTCCTCTCCCACGTGGACGGCCACGCTGCGCCACATCTGCAAGCTCTTCCTCTGAGCTATCCCTACTTGCTTGCTGCCCCTCAGCATGCCATGATGGGTCAAGGACCTCGTCATCCAATACACTTTCATCAGCAGAGACTGGCAGCTGAGTTTCATCATCATCTGCTGACTGGGGTCTGGTCACTGTGGGCACTGACCCACCCTCCACTTCTTCCTCAGACGCACACAGTGGTTGCGCATCTGTGCACACTACCTCTTCTTAAGCTGCAGGAATGCTGTCTGGCTGGCACACAGATTTCAAGCCAACAGATTCTGAGAATAGGATTAAGGTTGGCTCCTGGCCTTCTGAATGTCTGGGCAATTTAGTGGGCGATGAAGAAGCAGATGGGTGCTGCTCTTCAGTGGCCTGACCCAATGTGGTGGAGAGGTCCTGGGAGGATGCTGCGCTCAATGAGGTGGATGCCTCAGCTGCCATCCAACCAACAACGATTTCTACTTGATCCTCTCTTATCAGACTATGGCCCTGTGCTTCTAACAAGCTGTGCATAAATGACTGCTGCCGGGTGACAGTAGGTGCTGAGTGACTTGGGCCTGCTGCTTGCTCTGGATGTGCACCATGTCTAGCTGCTGATGCACCTCTTCCGCGGCCGCCACAGGGACGTCCCTTACTCCCTGCCTTCATCTCTATTGATGGATTCAGAACGGCAATTTCACTATTAGATTCAAGATCTATCCCTATCCCTATGGCAGGCGCAGCCTTTTATACTGCCTGATCACACCATCCAGCCAGCCAATCGCAGCGCAGCCCCTAGCTAGCAAGTTTGGACGCCTCCTACCAAGCTTAGGGGAGTTACACAATGTTGTCAGCAATTCTTCAGCTCCTGATTGGCTCCACGGAGCGCTCAGAGGCTGAAGGATTCTGGGATTTCCGATGTGAAAAAAATATCGGAATCGGAAATCGGAATTCCGATATAGCAAATATCGGGTCGATTTCCGATATTGCAATATCGGAAAGCTCATCCCTAGCAGCGAGGACTCAATTTATCAAGCAATGTTTGCCAGTTTTCTGTCATATAACTCCTTGAAACCTCAAAATAATTGCACAATTTCAAAATTGAGCAAAACTTTGACAATTTTATGCCAGATCTATCTTATTTTAAACATGTCGGCAGGGCTTAGCTGGGAGGGAATTGGCAAACGTAGCCAAAAAATTCATCAAAATTTATGGCAAAACATTTTATAAGTTGTAGCAGAAATGTACTGCAATCTCTGAGCACAATCCGGCACACGTCAACTGATTACGGGGTACACCCAACCTAATGAATATGGCACATTTTACTCCAGCGCACTCTTCATCAATACTGACATGCCTAATACCAGTTTTGATGAATTGAGAGCCTAAGACTAGTAAATTACCCTCAATCTATTATCACAGTATATGGTTGATTTCTACATCTTATGCATTAAAAATATGATGTATTATGGTTATTTCTGTGTATCTATATTTGTATTCCTCATAACTTCTGTAAATAGCAGCTACAACAACTTTCATTCTGATTCTGACTCTGTGGATAGCTTGACATTACAAAGACATTTTAATTCTTTAATTCTTCCTCATACCCAGTAATACAACCACAGTAATATTCTCATTTCCATCTGAGTGGGCAGATGACAATTGTACAGTAATTATAATCATAGACTATCTGCTACCAAACAACTGACATATATTAACCGGTATTTCTGTAACGGCTTATTGGTGAGATAGATAGATAGATAGATAGATAGATGATAGATAGATAGATAGATAGATAGATAATAGATAGATAGACAGACAGACAGACAGACAGACAGACAGACAGACAGACAGACAGACAGACAGACAGACAGACAGACAGACAGACAGCAGACAGATAGATAGATAGATAGATAGATAGATAGATAGATAGATAGATATGATAGATAGATTAGATAGATAAAAAATCTGCCCTGGGCACATCTGCAATGTTACCAGGGGCAACTGATGAGACTGAAACGAAGCTTCAAAGCGTTCAGCACAACTGCCTTTGTGGTCTGCCAAATAGCCAGATGCTGGTGTTGAGTGATTATTGTACTGCTTGGTATACATGACCAGCAAGGCAAGCAATACTGGCATTCTCATCTACTTTTGCTATTTTTGTGCATGCTCCCTGATGATATAAATACTAATTGTGAAGAATGTGGTGTTATATATCACAATTGTCCTGTACATAGATAGCATGAATTAAACTATCTACCTCTCTGCTCCACTAATTAATAAAATCAGATATTACATACAACCTGACAGTCAGCGATACATTTTTTGTTTAGATTTTTCCTAAAAAAACTTGTTGGTATCCCATTGAAGTTATGGCAATTCAATCAAAGAGTCACTAATAGGACACAACAGAGTGTTTTCGATTTTCTCCCTTAGGTGATTATAGAATATAAAAAGCAGTCACCTGTCAGACAAATTTGAGCAGTGAAATTTAGCAGCCTATTGTCCCAATCGCAGCTTTCAATCATTTTAAACGGTCTCTGGAGACAGCCATTATTAACGGACATGTTCCTAGAAGTAGATAAATGAAACCCCACCTGCCAGCCTTCATAGGCAAAGGCAGACAATCTAGGCCAAAAATATGATAGGGCCTGGAGCTTTATTGACATTTACATCAAAAATAGTTAGCAATGAAAGCAGCTGTTGTAGAGAGCATTCACCACGTCGCGTTCAGAATCTGCTGTGAACGGAAATGCAGACCTCCCGACAAGCAATTTACCGTCTGCCAGTCTCCATGTGCTTGCAGTGTTACTGAGTAGTTTCATGGATAGCCCACTTAAAACCGCACATGTGTACAGTTTGGATAAAAGATTGCCTGTAATTTGAAGTAAATTGCAGAACGTCGCATTATGGGTCTCGCTTTCATTCGCGAGGTGACATTGTGAAACGAAAGTGCTGCTGTTTTAACCGAATTCCCCAAATTATGAAATCAAGTGCAGTGTGGCTATAGAAGAGAGGATAAAAATGTAAAGTAAAATTGCTGACTTGTATAGTATATGTATAATTTTTTCTTATTAAAGTACTAAAAACCTGAAGATTCAACTGTGATGTGCCAAACCCTTCACTTATCCTAAAAGGAATAAAGGTCAAGGAAACTTATTACAGGACAGCAGAGAATGGATTTCACACATCTCACTCTATTAAAACAACCTTATTCAATTGCCAATTGAAAGATCCAATCAAACATAAAATATAGATGAAGACGTTCAACTTGTGGAGATTCTCTACCCGCATAACCTAGTAGCTCTGTGAATAATTGTGGAGCCACCTCATGGAAAACTGTAGTAAGGATGCTCCTGTAATTGTATAGTGTCCAAGAAGTTCATATCCTGAGACCTTCTTGTCCTCGATGGGGCCTTGTGGTGGCTAACTAATACTTGTCTAGGTTGGCAATGACACAAGGCTACCAACCTGTTATATACTTGTTACTATTGCTAAACATGCTAATTAGTGATGATCAAGCACTAAAATGCTCGAGTGCTCATTACTCGAATCGAGCAAATTGAACGCTTGGACGGGCTCAACTCGAGTACCAAGTATAATGGAAGTCAATGGGAAACTCGAACATTTTTCCAGAAGACCTTAACAGGAGGGCTGGGAAGGAAGGAAAATCACTGAAATGGAAGGAAACAGTGCTCAAATGGAATGGGAACTGCATGAGGAAGACACCAGTAATCATCTATGACTCCCAGGTTGCTGCTTGGAACAATGTTGTCAGAGTATTCCTCCACTTTTAAGAACTTTCAATAAAACATACAAAACCGAAGATAAAATGGATTTTACAGGAAATATTGTCAGGAAACATTCTTTGCTGTATAATGAGTTGTATAAAAGGCAAAATTAAAAATAAAAAATGCCTCCTCCACCTACCCGGGCTATCTCTCTGTATTTCCCTGTCGCCTATAATTACAGAAGATGACATAGTAGAGGGGGAAATAAAACTACACCCACCGGAATTCACCGGTAACTGTAAATTTAACATTTTACTACTTTATCTGGTGTAGTGTGTAGGACATGATCAGACACATATTGTTTAATATATGAAGGAGGAACTCTGAAACTCACAAAGCCTTTGTGGAAAATGCAAAAACTGCCAAGTGCCAACAATTAGGAAGAGGGACTCTGATACACCCAGTATTAGACATAAAGGAGTGCCTCATACACTGTGTCCAGGGCCGGCGTCAGCACCCGGCACACCAGGGCAAGTGCTGGGGCCCTGAGCAGGCGGGGGGGCCCATTCGCCGTCGGGCACCCCGGCGCCCATTAGCGGTGTCAGCGCCGCCACTGGGCCCCCCCGCTTGCTTAGGGTCCCGGCAGCACCCGGCACAATACTTACCTCTCCCCGTGCCTCCGCTGCCGCAGCTCCGAGCTCCAGGGGGCACCTGTGCCGGCGCTTCCTCTCTCACAGCAGCGCCACTGAATGACATCATCATTCAGCGGCCGGCTGTGGCAGAGAGCGAGCGGACGCCGGACAGGTGAGGCGTGTGTGTGTGTGTGAGAGAGTGCTGCCTGCGGTGCTGTATGTGTGATGGTGGTGGGGGGAGGCAGTGATGGTGGTGAGGAGGCAAAGATGATGATGATGATGATGGGGAGGCAATGATAATGGGAAGGCAATGATGATGATGATATTAATGGGGAGGCAATGATTATGATGATGATGGGGAGGCAATGATAATGGGAAGGCAATGATGATGATGATATTAATGGGGAGGAAATGATAATGGGAAGGCAATGATGATGATGATATTAATGGGGAGGCAATGCTAATGATGATGATGGGGAGGCAATGATAATGGGAAGGCAATGATGATGATGATATTAAGGGGAGGCAATGATAATGATGATGAGCTTGCAAAAAAGAAGACTGAGAGGAGACTTAATAGCTGTCTACAAATATCTCAAGGGCTGTCACATTGTAAAAGGATCATCTTTATTTTCATTTGCACAAGGAAAGACTAGAAGCAATGGGATGAAACTGAGTGGGAGGAGACACAGATTGGATATTAGAAAAAACTTTTTGACAGTTAGGGTGATCAATGAGTGGAACAGGCTGCCACGAGAGGTGGTGAGTTCTCCTTCAATGGAAGTCTTCAAACAGAGGCTGGGCAGACATCTGTCTGGGATGATTTAGGGAATCCTACTTTGAGCAGGGGGTTGGACCAGAAGGCCCAGGAGGTCCCTTCCAACTCTACTATTCTATAATTCTATGATTCTATGATGGGGAGGCAATGATAATTGGAAGGCAATCATGATAATGATATTAATGGGGAGGCAATGATGATGATAGGGAGCCAATGATGATGATGATGGGCAGGCAATGATGATGAGGGGAGGTAATGATGATGATAATGGGCAGGCAATGATGATGATAATGGGGAGTCTTTCCACAGCGCCCTTTCCTGAGCCGTAACAGTGCAGAACGCAGCACAGTGTAGAGGAGATGTCACGCGGTCTTATGATATGTGTACGATGTCAGTAAACTATTCTTAAAAGAACAACACTCTATACAACCTATAGATTAGCAACATCAGCATGTAAATATAGAATAGATTTACCTGACACGATATCCGTTGAACTCAGGGTTAATCTTGAGGACTTGATACACTGTCACAGGAAAGAGGAGGACCGGGGGTCTAACCTGACCCTAAACTGGGGTCCTAACTAATCCCTCACCTTGGAGGTACTGATAATGGTTCAGAGGTCCAAGTCTCCAGCCTAACCCTGTCTCCTATCAGTCCCTGAACCCTGTAATCAGTCCTAAGAAGGATACTGATTACCACCAAAGGGATATGGGCTGATCTCTGCTAAATACACAGATTAGACATATAAGACAGACTGGAGAAAACACAGACTTGCATACACACTCAAACACAGAAGGAAAATAAATGATCTGGGATATTAAACTCTAAGCAAGGTGAGCTTAAAACAACTAAGGAGCTCTTTAACTTAAGTCTATACAGATACAATCCTATCTGTGGTCTGCATGAAGAATTTCACTGGCAACTCCCAACACAGACAACCAGAGATTTAAAGGAAACCAATCAACAAATAATTAATTGCAGCCGGGAGAAAACTGCACCCAGTCCCAGAACTGAGCACAGACAGAAATAACTCCCTAACTGCCAAACACAAAGAAACAGCAACTCAGCTGTGAGAAGTCAGAATGTGCAACCGCGACGATCTTCGTGGCGATGCACACATGACAGTACCCTCCCTTCTACGAGGGGCCTCCGGACCCTCAGGGCCAGGTCTGCCCGGGTGAGTTCTGTGGAAGGTCCGCACCAAACGATCTGCGTTAATGTCAGACGCAGGAACCCACGTCCTCTCCTCTGGACCATACCCCTTCCAATGCACCAAGTACTGAAGGGACCGGCGATTCAGACGTGAGTCAATGATCTTTGACACTTGAAACTCCAAGTTACCATTGACCACCACTGGAGGAGGAGGTAGAGGTGACGGTATGACTGGTGCCACGTACCTCTTAAGTAATGACTTGTGGAACACATTATGAATTTTAAACGTAGGAGGGAGGTCCAGACGAAATGCCACAGGATTAATTATGGAACTGATCCTGTACGGCCCGATGAATCTGGGGCACAGCTTCCAGGAGGGAACTTTAAGTTTTATATTCCTGGTAGACAACCATACCAGATCGTTCACATTAAGATCTGGACCAGAAACTCTCCTCCTATCAGCCATACGTTTGTATCGGTTCCCCATAGCACTCAGATTATTCAATACACCTCTCCACACTGAAGCAAGTGAAGATGAGAAACGCTCCTCCTCAGGAACCCCAGAAGGGCCCCCCCCATTGAATGTACAAAACTGGGGATGAAAACCATATGCCCCAAAAAACGGGGACTTACCAGTGGACTCGCTCCGCCTGTTGTTAAGAGCGAACTCTGCCAGAGGCAAGAAAGAAGACCAGTCCTCCTGGTTCTCTGAGACAAAACACCGAAGATAAGTCTCTAGGCTTTGATTCAGACGCTCTGTCTGACCATTGGTCTGCGGATGAAAAGCCGAGGAAAATACAATTGCATCCCCCGACGTAAACAAAATGCCCTCCAAAACTTGGACACAAACTGAGACCCCCTATCTGACACCACATCAGAAGGCAACCCATGAAGTCTCACAATCTCCCCAATGAACACCTGCGCCAGAGTTTTAGCATTAGGGAGGGCAGGAAGAGCAATGAAATGTGCCATCTTACTGAACCTGTCAACAACCACCAGTATGACAGTCTTCCCTGACGACTGAGGAAGGTCCGTGATGAAGTCCATAGACAAATGAGTCCATGGACGCTCCGGAAGTTTCAAGGGTAAGAGGGTCCCAGACGGACGGGTATGAGGGGTCTTAGAGCGAGCACAAACCCCACAGGACGCGACAAAAGTTAAAACATCTTTATTAACGTTAGGCCACCAAAACCGGCGAGAAAGGAGATCTAAAGTAGCCTTACTCCCTGGATGTCCTGCTAAAGCAGAATTATGATGTGCCTCAATAACCTTTTGTCTCAACTGATTTGGGACAAACAGTCTCCCTGGAGGTCCTGCAGGGCGTCCCCCTGAGCCTCTAACACCTCCTCCTCAAGCTCAGAACATACAGCCGACACTACCACCCCCTCCTGAAGGATAGGAATCGGGTCATCCATTTTCCCGGCCCCTGGGAAACTGCGAGACAAGGCATCCGCCTTAACATTCTTAGATCCAGGGCGATAAGTGACAACAAAATTAAACCTGGTAAAAAACAACGACCATCGAGCTTGTCTGGAATTCAGACGCTTAGCAGATTCCAAATACAGCAGGTTCTTGTGATCAGTAATGACGGTGACCGGGTGGACTGCCCCCTCCAAAAAGTGACGCCATTCTTCAAAAGCCAACTTAATGGCCAAAAGTTCCCTATTGCCGATATCATAATTCCTTTCGGCGGACGACAATTTTTTAGAAAAGAAAGCGCACGGATGCCATTTACCAGGGGACGGACCCTGGGACAATATTGCACCCACCCCTACGTCAGACGCGTCCACCTCCACAACGAACGGCTGTGATGCATCTGGTTGGATGAGAACGGGTGCCGAAGCAAAACATTTTTTCAAAGAGGAAAAAGCTTGGCAAGCTTTGTCCGACCATTTAGAAAAATCCGTCCCTTTTCTTGTCATGTCAGTGAGAGGTTTGACGACAGATGAGAAATTACAAATAAATTTCCGGTAGTAGTTAGCAAACCCCAGAAAACGCTGCAGAGCCTTAAGATCCTCTGGCTGATCCCATTCAAGCACTGCTCTCACCTTTTCAGGGTCCATACGGAAACCGGAGGCTGACACCAAGAAACCCAAAAACTGAAGTTCCTGTACGGCGAATACACACTTTTCCAGTTTGGCGTATAGTTTATTGTCTCGCAAGATCTGCAACACCTGTCTCACATGCTCCTGGTGAGACACAAGATCTGACGAGTAAATTAAAATGTCATCCAAATATACGACCACAAACAGCCCCACCAGATGACGAAAAATGTCATTAAAAAATGTTGGAATACTGCTGGTGCAGTAGTCAGACCAAAAGGCATGACAAGGTTCTCATAATGTCCCTCCGGCGTGTTAAACGCCGTTTTCCACTCATCCCCCTCTTTTATCCTAATCAGATTATACGCCCCCCTGAGATCCAATTTAGAGAACCATTTGGCGCCAACAATTTGATTGAAGAGATCAGGAATCAGAGGGAGTGGATACGGATCTCGAACAGTAATCCGATTAAGTTCGCGGAAATCCAAGCAAGGGCGTAGGCCTCCATCTTTTTTCTTCACAAAGAAGAACCCCGCGGCCACTGGGGAAGATGAAGGTCTAATATGCCCTTTGGCCAGACTTTCCGAAATATAATCTTTCATAGCCTGCCTCTCAGGACCAGAAAGGTTATATAACCTAGCTTTAGGTAACTTAGCATCAGGAAGTAAATTAATAGAGCAGTCATACACGCGATGAGGAGGCAACTCCTGACACCCCTCCTCAGAGAAAACATCCCCAAAATCCTCCAAAAAAGGAGGCAATGTACTAGGCACGACCGCACTGATGACTGTGTTCATGCAGTTACTTTTGCAAAACTCCCCCCATTGGCTTATATCTCTGGACTGCCAATTAATCACAGGGTTATGTTTAACCAACCAAGGAAGTCCCAACACAATAGGAGTAGGTAGACCCTCCAACACATAACAAGATAATAGTTCCCTATGTATTGCCCCTACCCGAAGGTCAATGTTATGAACCTCATGAACAAAGCTACCTTGGCCGAGAGGCCTGGCGTCAATGGAGAATATAGGGATCGGTTTGACCAATACACTCAGATGCATACCTTGAGCCTGAGCAAACTGAGCGTCAACCAGATTAGCCCCGGACCCACTATCAAGAAGAACAGAAAATCTCTCCACTCTCGTACCAACCACCACCTCCACTGGTACAAGGAACTGAGAAGAACTAGCGGACGAAATACATACTCCCAGGTTGTCGTCCACCACACAACCTGGGATTAACAGTTTTCCGGCGACTTTTTGCTCAACAAGGCACGGGATGGACATCCCCCAACAAAATGTCCCTCTTTCCCGCAGAAGAAACACCTTCTAGTCCTGCGGCGTACCGCCAATCCCCTCCTACGAAATGATGTCCCTCCCAACTGCATAGGCTCCTCCGAACAGACAAGGGGAACCTCAACATAAGGGACTTTAGTAGTAGGTGGAGTAACAACAGGGAGCGGAGTTACCTCGCACCTCTCCCGGAGCCGTCTATCAGTACGGATAGCTAGGGCCATAGCAGCCTCCAGTGATGGAGGAGAATCATACTGAGCCAAAACGTCCTTTAATTTGTCAGAAAGCCCATGACAAAACTGGCTCCTAAGAGCTGGGTCATTCCACTGAGTATCTGTGGCCCATCTACGGAACTCAGAAGCAAATTCCTCCGCCGGACGATCTCCCTGCTGTATCTTACGTAATTTTGTCTCAGCAAGAGAGACCCGATCTGGGTCATCATATACCAAACCCAGGGCAGTAAAAAATCGATCTACTGACTGTAGAGCCGGGGATCCCGGAGGAAGGGAGAAGGCCCAGGATTGAGGGTCCCCTTGTAGGAGCGAGATAACAATTCCCACTCTCTGCTCTTCACTCCCTGATGATCGAGGCCGAAGCCGAAAATACAATTTACATGCTTCCCTGAAGGTAAAAAATTTGTCTCGCCCACCAGTGAACCTGTCCGGGAGAGCTACTTTAGGTTCAAATCTGGTTTGCTCCGAGGGAGACAAAACTTTGGACTTAATGTCCGTCAGCTCCATGGATAATCCCTGCAACTGCAGAGCCAGCTGGGCTACTGGATCCATGGCAACTGGGGATAATTTTATGGGCCAGTGAAAATGTCACGCAGTCTTATGATATGTGTACGATGTCAGTAAACTATTCTTAAAAGAACAACACTCTATACAACCTATAGATTAGCAACATCAGCATGTAAATATAGAATAGATTTACCTGACACGATATCCGTTGAACTCAGGGTTAATCTTGAGGACTTGATACACTGTCACAGGAAAGAGGAGGACCGGGGTCTAACCTGACCCTAAACTGGGGTCCTAACTAATCCCTCACCTTGGAGGTACTGATAATGGTTCAGAGGTCCAAGTCTCCAGCCTAACCCTGTCTCCTATCAGTCCCTGAACCCTGTAATCACTCCTAAGAAGGATACTGATTACCACCAAAGGGATATGGGCTGATCTCTGCTAAATACACAGATTAGACATATAAGACAGACTGGAGAAAACACAGACTTGCATACACACTCAAACACAGAAGGAAAATAAATGATCTGGGATATTAAACTCTAAGCAAGGTGAGCTTAAAACAACTAAGGAGCTCTTTAACTTAAGTCTATACAGATACAATCCTATCTGTGGTCTGCATGAAGAATTTCACTGGCAACTCCCAACACAGACAACCAGAGATTTAAAGGAAACCAATCAACAAATAATTAATTGCAGCCGGGAGAAAACTGCACCCAGTCCCAGAACTGAGCACAGACAGAATTAACTCCCTAACTGCCAAACACAAAGAAACAGCAACTCAGCTGTGAGAAGTCAGAATGTGCAACCGCGACGATCTTCGTGGCGATGCACACATGACAGGAGAGCTCCATATTTTGTATGGAGCATTATATGTGGTCCAGTATTCTGTATGGAGCATTATATTGGGTCCAGTATTCTGTATGGAGCATTATATGGGGGATGGCGGAGTGACATCCTGCATGGGGTATTATATGGGTGATGAGGGGGAGACTATGTGGTGCCCATAATATTGTATGGAGGACTGTACTGTGTGCTGTGAGGTTTTGGCAGTTTTTGAGCTATTGTACAATTTACAATAGGTATCAGTCATGTAATGGAAGAAGAGAAGTGTTTGGCGTTGGGCTATACCCATATTTCTCTGCAGTATCTGTGCATCATGAATCATGGTCTGTGTTAAGGGGGCCAACTGAGACTCTTTCGCCCGGGGCCCATAAAAACCTGGAGCCAGCCCTGACTGTGTCTCATAATCATCTAACACTTGAGACACTATTTGCTGTTTCTATTGTCATCTTCTTCTGACTGTGGCTGCTCAAAGATTTAGGCATCACTATACACAATCTCAACATGTCCCTCTTGAAACGTGCAGAGGGAGAGGCTAGAATCAGTAAATTTAAATGTAAAGAGCTCCTTTTAATATCTGAGCGTGGAATCACTTGTCTCCTGGAACTCGCCATGGTGGGAGGAAGGAGTATCATGGTGAGATTTATGTGGTCCAGACTTTGGCTAGTGAGACTGGACCACATGAAAGACAGGGTGGTTTGGGGAAACATACTGGAAGCATTATCAGCAATCGAACCAACCACCTGTTTGCACTGTTTTGGCTTCAAGACTCGTGTAGTGGGACAGGAAGCTAGGTCTCATAGATGAGCCTGTTTGTTGTGCTCCCACAGCAGGCACAGTTTCACCTGGCCCATGGCCTCGACCTCTATGTGCACCATCATCAGCACTTCTCTGTCCCTTACTGTACGTCTTGCGCATTTTAAATTAGGTAAACAATACATATCTGCAAACTTTCTGGTGCAAACTCTCTGGTATTAATAGGAAAAAGAAAATATATAGCATGGGTTTTAATTGCAACAGTAACCTACCTACACATAAATGCATGCTCCAGCCTAGATAGGTTCTCAACAACCGGAGATTGCTTTGTTGTTAGCTGCTGGGCACGCTTAAATTGGACAAATTATGTGCTCATTAGAGTTGAGCATTCCTATACCGCAAGTATCGGGTATCGGCCGATATTCGCTGTATCGGAATTCCGATACTTAGTTCCGATATTTTTCATATATCGTATACCGGAATTGGAAGTTCCCATAATTCTTTGAGAGGCAATGTGATTTTAGACAGCCAATGAGGAATCCTAGGAAGTGTGGGCACATCCTGTAATGCTGCGGTCATGTTAACTAATGGCATGGCTGTGATTGGATGCTGAAATGATGTCAGAATGCACTATAAAAGGCGCCGCCGCCATTTTAGCGTCACTGTGCTGTGAATTCAGTTAGGGACAGAACGCTGCTCTGCTGACTCTGAGGGACAGTTACAGATAGCGTTTTTGTAAATTGCTGTGTAGGCAGGCTATTTGAGAAACCGCTCTGTAAATCATCCTTTTTCCTTGCAGTGTTGTTTTCACAGCTCTGTGCAAGGTGTGTGTGTGAGTGCAGGTGACGCTGCAGTTTGCTCTGCATCCAACGCTGTTTGTAGTCATCTGCACGTGTCACTCACTGACTCTTTTTTTTTTATTTTGTAGAATTGGTGCTGCTCCATTCATTTGAAATTAACAGTGATCTATTAGTGTGACGCGCTTCCATCCGTATACAATACATTGGTTGCAAACACTATAGAAGTACACAAAGGAGCCTTTCACAGCTAGTGAACAGTTGTGTGCAGTGTTCACTGTAGTCTGAGGTTTTCATTTTTGGAGTGCAGATCACGCTCCAGTTAGTTCTTCAACCACTGCTGGTTGTAGTCTGCTGAGCGTGTGTCACTGCCTCATCCTTGACATTTTTCTCTAATTGGTGCTGCTCCATTCTATTTCAAATAACTCAAATCTATTAGTGTGACGCGCTTCCATCCGTATACAATACATTGGTTGCAAACACTATAGAAGTACACAAAGGAGCCTTTCACAGCTAGTGAACAGTTGTGTGCAGTGTTCACTGTAGTCTGAGGTTTCCATTTTTGGAGTGCAGATCACGCTCCAGTTAGTTCTTCAACCACTGCTGGTTGTAGTCTACTGAGCGTGTGTCACTGCCTCATCCTTGACATTTTTCTATAATTGGTGCTGCTCCATTCTATTTCAAATAACTCAAATCTATTAGTGTGACGCGCTTCCATCCGTATACAATACATTGGTTGCAAACACTATAGAAGTACACAAAGGAGCCTTTCACAGCTAGTGAACAGTTGTGTGCAGTGTTCACTGTAGTCTGAGGTTTTCATTTTTGTAGTGCAGATCACGTTCCAGTTAGTTCTTCAAAAAGCTGCTGGCTGTAGTCTACTGAGCGTGTGTCACTGCCTCATCCTTGACATTTTTCTCTAATTGGTGCTGCTCCATTCTATTTCAAATAACTCAAATCTATTAGTGTGACGCGCTTCCATCCGTATACAATACATTGGTTGCAAACACTATAGAAGTACACAAAGGAGCCTTTCACAGCTAGTGAACAGTTGTGTGCAGTGTTCACTCTAGTCTGAGGTTTTTATTTTTTGAGTGCAGATCACGCTCCAGTTAGTTCTTCAACCACTGCTGGTTGTAGTCTGCTGAGCGTGTGTTACTGCCTCATCCTTGACATTTTTCTCTAATTGGTGCTGCTCCATTCTATTTCAAATAACTCAAATCTATTAGTGTGACGCGCTTCCATCCGTATACAATACATTGGTTGCAAACACTATAGAAGTACAAAAAGGGGCCTTTCACACCTAGTGAACAGTTGTCTGCAGTGTTCACTGCAGTCTCTGCGGAATAACAACACTTAGGCCTTATAACTTTTCTGACTTTCTTTATCAATCTACCAAGATGAAGAAGGCAGGGAGTAAGGCACGTGGTCGTGGCCGTGGAGTTTCAGCAGGGAGAGGACATGGGGATTCTGTGGCTGCTGCCGCCCCCAGTGACACAGCATCCACCAGTTTTCCCAGTGAGCGTTCCTTTATGCACACTTTTGTAGGAGCTCGGCGTACCCCTGCTGCGGGAAGAACAAATTGAAGCCGTTGTTGGTTGGATGGCAGCCAATGCATCGACTTCAATTGCTTCCACCTCCTCTCAGGACCACAGCACTGTTGAGCAACCATCTGTCTCTTCACCGCCTGCCAAATTGCCCAGGCAGTCAGAGAGTTCTGTACAGGAGCCAGCTGAGTCTCTGCTTCTGTTCTCAGAATCTGTTGGCTTGCAAACAGGGGCCCAGCCAAGCAGCATTCTGGAATGTGAAGAAGAGGGAGTATGCAGTGATGCGCAACAGCTGTGTCTCTCTGAATCAGAAGAGGAAGGTGAGCCAGTGCCGATGGTCAGCACACCGCAGAACGCATCTGATGATGATGAGACTCAGGTGCCAGTTTCTGTTGAGCATCTTGCTGGCCAGACCACCCAACAGCAGCAGGTGTTGGAAGAGGGTAGTGGAGATGATGAGGTCCAAGACCCAACATGGCGTGAGGAACAGGAAGGTGGTGGGAGCAGCTCTGAGGAAGAGATTGCCCCAACGGTCCAAACAGGAGGGAGAGGTAGGCTGCAGACTCGGTTGCCTGTAGCCTCCAGTTTGGCACCTGTTCGGAGCAGTTCTCTTCCAAAAGTCAAAACGTGCGCTCCCAGGACTTGCACTGCGTGGTCCTTTTTTGTCACACTTGCAGATGATATTTGCTATGTCAAATGCAAGCTGTGTAATCAAAAAGTAAAAAGAGGTAAAAGTGTCAGTAACCTCAATACCACAAATATGTGGAAACATGTGCGGACAAAGCACGTAGTTGAGTTACAAAGACACACTGGAGATGTAGGCCAACCTACAGCACCACCTACATCTTCAGGTCGTGTTGGAGCCTCTAACTCCAGCTCACACACAGCTGGTTCGGCTTCCTCATAGGATCGCCATGGAAGAACCTTGGTCACTGTTGTCCAGAGACAAGGTGTTATTCCACACACAGCAGCAAGTTCCCTGTCATCCTCACACTCCCAGGCCACAAAACAGCCATCGGTAGCACAGGCATGGGATAAAAGACGGCCATACTCGGGAAACTGTTGTGAATGGACTTGAAATGAGTTCTGAGCAGAGGCTCCCTCTGGTGGTTACAAGCGGTACTGGACTGTCCAGTGAAGATTGTGAGGAGTGGGAATCAGGTGTTACTGACTGGTCTTATATAAGGGAGTCGCCTTCCCATCAGGGTTGCCGGTGATCAATTGTTCTGGTCTCAATCCTTGTGTCCTGTTTCCTTTGTAGCCTGCTGTGTCATGTCTGCATCTCCTGCTAACAGATAAGACATTTTCTTCTTTTTGTTTTTGTGCTTGATTTTTGCATTTTGTCCTGCACTTCTGTGGGGGCCTTCAGGGTCCCCTCCGGGGGCTTTTGCCCTCTCAGTTTAGTTCAGCCACTGATGTTTGTACTTTTGCTTTTTCCAGTTTTTTCAGTGGCTGCTGTTTTGATTTTGTTACACCAGAGAACTAATTTAGGTGGTAGAGGTCGTGTGATCTCAGGTGATTTTGAAATTAGTAGAGTTGGTGCTTTTCAGGGTTTTTTGGGATTGCAGTAAGTACCCTTCCTATCCTTTTCTATTTAGGTAGTTTGGGCCCCAACGTTTGCTCATACTATTTTCTGTCTGTGTCTGTATTTCATCTTGTCTAACCGCCATTACATGTTTGGGGGCTTTCTATGTTCTTTGGGGATCTGCTCCGGGGCAGATAGCTTTCCTATATCTATCTTTAGGTGTAGTTAGTTTCTCAGGCTGTGACGAGGCGTCTAGGACCAACGTAGGAACGCTCCATGGCTGCCTCTAGTTGTGGTGGTTAGTCAGGGTACTGCAATCTCATAGATTCCAACTTCTCTGGTGTATTGCCTTTTTTACCTGCACTCCTCAGCTACCGAAACATAACAGTATCACCGGACTAAAAATTGAAAATTGTATGGTACTCACAGAAGGGAAAAAATATTGTGAAAGAAAAAAGGTTGTCAGAGTTGTCAGAGATATTTTTCTGTTTGTTGCATTTTTTTTTCCCTCTGTATCTGTGGGTGCTGGGGAGGATTTTTTTTTCTCTCAATGGAGTTTGCACAGTTGTCTGGCCGTGTGGATCAGCTTGCCACTAAGGTTCGGAGTATTGCTGCCTATCTTGCTAGGTTGCCTGTTGTGGAACCTAGGATTCCCATGCCAGATTTGTTTTTAGGGGATCGAGCTAAGTTTCAGAATTTCAAAAATAATTGTAAATTGTTTTTTGCCTTAAAATCTAAGTCCTCAGGGAACGCAGCGCAGCAGGTTCAAATTGTCATCTCTCTCCTGCGCGGCGATCCTCAGGATTGGGCTTTTTCCCTGACACCTGGGGATCCTGTTTTGAGTGATGTTGATGCATTTTTTTCAGGCTTTGGGGTTATTGTACGATGAGCCTAATGTCACTGATCAAGCTGAAAAAGCCTTGTTGGCATTAAATCAGGGTCTTGATGACGCTGAGTTATATTGTCAGAGATTCCGTAGGTGGGCAGTCCTGACCAAATGGAATGACGACGCTTTGGCGGCCCTTTTTCGGAAGGGTCTGTCAGATAATGTAAAGGATGTTATGGTGGGATTCTCTGTCCCCTCTGGTCTCAATGATTCTATGTCATTAGCGATTCAAATTGACAGACGTTTGCGTGAGCGGAGAAGTATGCGTGGAATGGTGTTGCCTTGTGAACCTGCTTCTGAACCCATGCAGTGTGATAGAGTGGTGTCTGGGGCACAGCGTCATGAGTTTCGAAAGCGCAATGGGTTATGTTTCTACTGTGGTGATGCCTCTCATGCTATTTCAGTCTGCCCTAAGCGGGGAAGACGTTTTGCACGCTCAGTTGTCTTGGGTAGTGTTCAGACTAAGTTTTTATTAACTGTCACTCTGATATGCTCTCTGTCCTCATTTTCTGCTCAGGCTTTCGTTGATTCCGGAGCAGCTATTAACCTGATGGATTATGAGTTTGCTAAACGTTGTGGGTTTCCCTTGATACCCCTACAGAAGTCTATTCCCCTACTGGGGATCGATTCTACCCTTTGGCTGAGAATAAACCTCAGTTCTCTACTCAGGTGATAATGAGGGTTGAACCTGATCATCAGGAGTGCTGTAAATTTTTGGTTCTGTATAATCTGCATGATATTATCGTACTGGGCTTCCCTTGGTTGCAGTCTCATAATCCTGCTTTGGATTGGAAATCTGTGTCTGTAACCAGTTGGGGCTGCCAATGTGTTAATACCAACACTCCTGTTTTTTCTGCCTCCCACCAGGCTCAGGATGTTCCTGACTTTTTGATTGATTTTTCTGATGTGTTTAGCGAAAGTAAATCTGCATCCTTGCCTCCCCATAGGAGCTATGACTGTGCTATTGAATTAGTGCCTGGTAGTAAATTCAGTAAAGGTCACCTTTTTAACTTGTCTGTACCTGAACATGACGCTATGCGGTCTTATATCAAGGAATCATTGGAGAAGGGTCATATCAGACCATCCTCTTCACCCTTAGGTGCCGGTTTTTTCTTTGTGGACAAAAAGGATGGTTCATTAAGGCCGTGTATTGATTATCGTCTTTTGAACAATATTACTGTAAAATATCAATACCCGTTACCTTTGATTTCTGACCTGTTTTCCAGGGTGAAAAACGCTACTTGGTTTACCAAGCTTGACCTCAGGGGGGCATATAATCTTATTCGCATTAAGCACGGGGATGAATGGAAGACGGCATTCAATACCCCTGAGGGGCATTTTGAGTACCTTGTGATGCCCTTTGGGCTCACTAATGCTCCTTCCGTCTTCCAGTCCTTCATGAATGACATTTTCAGGCATTTTGTGGATAAATTTCTGATTGTTTATTTGGATGATATCTTGATTTTTTCTAATGACTGGGACTCTCATGTGAAACATGTTCGAACTGTATTCCAGATTTTGAGAGAGAATGCTCTGTATGTGAAGGGATCAAAGTGTCTTTTTGGCGTACAGAGGATCTCATTTCTGGGATTCATTTTGTCCCCATCTGTTATTGAAATGGACCCGGTCAAGGTTCAGGCCATCTGTGATTGGGTCCAACCTACTTCATTAAAGGCTCTTCAAAGATTTTTGGGTTTTGCCAATTTTTATCGTAAATTTATTGGTAATTTCTCGGTTATTGTTAAACCATTGACTGATTTGACCAGAAAGGGTTCTGATGTGGTGAATTGGCCTCCTGAGGCAGTCTCTGCATTTCAGGAACTTAAGCAGAGATTCACTTCTGCTCCTGTTCTACGGCAGCCTGATGTTTCTCTGCCATTTCAGGTGGAGGTTGATGCCTCTGAAATTGGGGCAGGTGCCGTTTTGTCCCAAAAAGATCCAGAGACCTCTAAAAGTAACCCTTGTGCCTTTTTCTCTCGAAAATTTTCTCCTACTGAACGTAATTATGACGTGGGTAATCGGGAGTTACTGGCCATGAAGTGGGCTTTTGAAGAGTGGAGACATTGGCTGGAGGGAGCCAAACATCAGGTGGTGGTCCTTACGGACCATAAGAATCTGGTTTATCTGGAATCTGCCAAGCGACTCAATCCTAGACAGGCCAGGTGGGCCTTGTTTTTCACACGTTTTAATTTTGTGGTTTCCTTTCTTCCTGGCACTAAGAATGTTAAGGCGGATGCCCTCTCGAGGAGTTTCCTTGCGGACTCTCCTGAGTTATCTGATCCTTCTGTTATTTGAAAGAGGGTGTAGTTCTTTCCGCCATCTCACCCAATTTGAGACTTGCTCTGGAGGGGTGTCAGGAGGATAGGCCCGAGCGCTGCCCTGTTGGAAAATTGTTTGTCCCGGACCAGTGGAAAAAGAGTGTGATGTCTGAGATTCATTGTTCCGCGTTGGCTGGGCATCCCGGAATTTTTGGTACCAGAGACTTGGTTAGTCGGTCCTTTTGGTGGCCTACCTTGTCTCGTGATGTCAGGGAATTTGTGCAGTCCTGCGGGACTTGCTCTCGCTCCAAGCCTTGCTCTCGCTCTAGTGGTTTGTTGATGCCATTGCCTGTGCCCAAGAGACCATGGACCCATATCTCTATGGATTTCATTTCCGACCTCCCTGTTTCTCACAGAATGACCGTCATCTGGGTGATTTGTGATAGGTTTTCCAAGATGATACATCTTGTGCCATTACCTAAGTTGCCTTCCTCCTCTGAATTGGTGCATTTGTTCCTTCAGCACGTGGTTCGTTTAA
>JARQOD010000006.1:364845858-365194858 GCA_033576555.1 Oophaga sylvatica
AATTGAGGGTAAACTGATCAAATTTGCTGATGACACAAAGCTAGGAGGGGTAGCTAATACTAGAGAAGAGAGAGAGAGGATTCAAAAAGATATAAATAAACTCGAGCAGTGGGCAGCAACTAACAGAATGGTTTTTAACAGGGAAAAATGCAAAGTACTACATCTGGGCAATAAAAATGAAAAAAGCATATACAAAATGGGAGGAATAAGGCTAAGTAACAGCACATGTGAAAAAGACTTGGGTATACTAATTGATCACAGACTGAACATGAGTCAACAGTGTGATGCAGCAGCAAAAAAGGCAAATACAATTCTAGGATGTATCAACAGAAGCACACAGTCTAGATCACGTGAGGTCATTATTGCCCTCCTCTTTGGTCAGACCTCATCTGGAATACTGTGTCCAGTTTTGGGCACCACATTTTAAAAAAGACATCAACAAACTGGAGCAAATTCAGAGAAGAGCCACCAGAATGGTGACCGTCTGCAAACCATGTCCTATGAGGAACGGTTGCAGGATTTGGGAATGTTTAGCTTGCAAAAAAGAAGACTGAGAGGAGACTTAATAGCTGTCTACAAATATCTCAAGGGCTGTCACATTGTAGAAGGATCATCTTTATTCTCATTTGCACAAGGAAAGACTAGAAGCAATGGGATGAAACTGAATGGGAGGAGACACAAATTAGATATTAGAAAAAAAATTTTGACAGTTAGGGTGATCAATGAGTGGAACAGGCTGCCACGAGAGGTGGTAAGTTCTCCATCAATGGAAGTCTTCAAACAGAGGCTGGACAGACATCTGTCTGGGATGATTTAGAGAATCCTGCTTTGAGCAGGGGGTTGGACCAGATGGCCCAGGAGGTCCCTTCCAACTCTACCATTCTATGATTCTATGATATGACCCTTCTCCAATGACTCCTTGATATAAGACCGCATAGCGTCATGTTCAGGTACAGACAAGTTAAAAAGGCGACCTTTAGGGAATTTACTACCCGGCACTAATTCAATAGCGCAGTCATAGCTCCTATGGGGGGGCAAGGATGCAGATTTACTTTCGCTAAACACATCAGAAAAATCAGTCAAAAAGTCAGGCACATCTTGAGCCTGGGGAGAGGCAGAAAAAACAGGAGTGTTGGCATTAACACATTGGCAGCCCCAACTGGTTACAGACACAGATTTCCAATCCAAAACAGGATTATGAGACTGCAACCAAGGGAAACCTAGTACAATAATGTCATGCAGATTATACAGCACCAAAAATTTGCAACTCTCCTGATGATCAGGTTCAACCCTCATTATCACCTGAGTAGAGAACTGGGGTTTATTCTCAGCCAAAGGGGTAGAATCAATCCCCAGTAGGGGATTAGACTTCCGTAGGGGTATCAAGGGAAACCCACAACGTTTAGCAAAATCAAAATCCATCAGGTTAATAGCTGCTCCCGAATCAACAAAAGCCTGAGCAGAAAATGTGGACAGGGAGCAAATCAGGGTAACAGTCAACAGAAATTTAGTCTGAACACTACCCAAGACAACTGAGCGTGCAAAACGTCTTCCCCGCTTAGGGCAGACTGAAATAGCATGAGAGGCATCACCACAGTAGAAACATAACCCATTGCGTTTTCGAAACTCATGACGCTGTGCCCCAGAAGCCACTCTATCACACTGCATGGGCTCAGAAGCTGGTTCACAAGGCAACACCATTCTGCGCATACCTCTACGCTCACGCAAACGTCTGTCAATTTGAATCGCCAATGACATAGAATCATTGAGACCAGAGGGAGCAGGGAAACCCACCATAACATCTTTTACATTCTCTGACAGACCCTTCCGAAAAAGAGCTGCCAAAGCATCATCATTCCATTTGGTCAGAACTGCCCACTTTCGGAATTTCTGACAGTACAACTCAGCGTCCTCAAGCCCCTGATTTAATGCCAACAAGGTTTTTTCAGCTTGATCAGTGACATTAGGTTCATTGTACAATAACCCCAGAGCCAGAAAAAATGTATCAACATTACTCAAAACAGGGTCCCCAGGTGTCAGGGAAAAAGCCCAATCCTGAGGATCGCCGCGCAGGAGAGAGATGACAATTTGAATCTGATGTGCTGCGTTCCCTGAGGACTTAGGTTTTAAGGCAAAAAACAACTTACAGTTATTTTTGAAATTCAGAAATTTAGCTTGATCCCCTAAAAACAAATCTGGCATGGGGATCCTAGGTTCCACAACCGGCAACCCTGCAAGATAGGTAGCAATACTCCAAACTCCAGTGGCAAGCTGATCCACACGGCCAGACAACTGTGCAAACTCCATTGAGAGAAAAAAAAATCCTCCTCAGCACCCAGAGAAAAAGAGGAAAAAAAATGCAACAAACAAAAAAAAAAAATCTCTGACAACTCTGACAACTTTTTTTTTTTTTCCACACTATTTTCCCTTCTGTGAGTACCATATAATTTTCAGTTAGGCCGGTGATACTGTTGTGTTTTGTGTTTTGGTAGCTGAGGAGAGCAGGCAAAAACGGCAATACACCAGAGAGGTTGGAATCTACTGGATTGCAGTACCCTGACTAACCACCACAACTAAAGGCAGCCGTGGAGCGTTCCTACGTTGTTCCTAGACGCCTCGTCACAGCCTGAGAGGCTAACTACACCTAAAGATAAAAAGAGGAAAACTATCTGCCCTGGAGCAGATCTCCAAAGAACATAGGAAGCCCCCAAACATGTAATGGCGGTTAGACAAGAAGAAATACAGACACAGGCAGAAAATAGTATTGACGGGGTCGTCTCGTCAAACACTCGTCCTCCAGTCACTCCAGATTAGATTAAGAGCATGGGTCGACCAATCAAAGTATGAGTCAGACACAAGGCTGGTTCAAACTTAGAGCACGCTCAGGAATGGTACTAGTGGCACCGATCTCAGCAATGTCCTGTCTTTATTAGCATACATGGGATTATATAGACATAACAAACAGGATGACCCACGTGGGGTAAGCTATATTCATCTAATGTAAGAACGCTAACCAGCTCACCGGTTTGTAGAAGCACGGATCCTCCGCTTGATCAAACGTGAAGATACATGAGAAAATGAAGGAAAAAGGGATCCAGCTTCAATAAAATCTTCATCTTTATTGATTCATAAAAACATGAATAATGGCATGCTCCTGGACAAGCTCAGGACAAGGCTACGCGTTTCGATCACAGGGATCTTTATCACAGCTGACATATTCAGACAAGGGCACATATTTAAGACAAAGGAAGACCAATCACGATCAGAAAAAATGTCATGTGATTTTTGACAAGTCCTTAAACAATTTTCACATAACGAATAAAGAAAAAAAAAAAAAAAAAAAACACAATATTTGCACAAATAAAATCAATGCAAAGAAATAAAATTAATAATGGAACATCAATTCGTTTCTTTTGTTGAGACCAAATGGATGTCTGGTATGTAGATTAAAGATCCAGAAAGCTTCACGTGTGAGGAGTCGCTGACGTGCATCTCCACCTCGGGAAGACAGGTTAACACTTTCAATACCTGTGACTTGGAAGGAAGAAACATTGCGAGCATGCTGAAAAATAAAATGTTTAGCAGCAGCAGAAATATTGCGATTCGAAGAAACATTCTTTACATCCTGCAAATGTTCAGCGATCCTGATTTTTAGTTTCCTAGTAGTGCAGCCTATATAAGATAAATTGCAAGTAGTGCACGTAATTTTATATACCACATAGCATGAATTACAATTGATATATTTGTTAATGGTATAAATCGCAGTGCTGTCATTATTTTCAAAGGTTTTCGTTACACAAACATATTTGCAAAGTGCACATCTATTGTGGCCACATTTATAAAAACCTTTATGTTCTAACCACGATGTTTTATGAGAAGAGAAATTATTACTGAACATGCTTGGAGAAACTTTGTTACCAATAGATGGCGCTTTCCTTGAAACAACATTAATACCTGATGAAAGAATGTCAGCAAGAGAGGGATCTTCATATAAAATAGGCAGCGATCTCAAAATGATTTTTTTGATGTCCCCAAATTGAGGACTATATTGAGCACAAAAATATGGTTTCACTGCAAGATCATTTTTTTGTTGTCGCCCTCCACTAATGAGATCCTCTCTGTTTTTATTACTTACAATTGTTCGTGCTCTTTTTAATGACCATTTAGGATAATTTCTGTTTTTTAATTTTGTATCCACACAATTAAATTCCGTTTCCAAAGCTGTAGGATCGCTGCAGTTTCTCAAAATTCTAGTATATTCACCCAAAGGAATCGATTTAATAGTATGTTTGGGGTGACTGCTTGCTGCATGCAAGATAGAATTACCAGCACAAGGTTTGCTGAACGTTTTAGTAATAATAACAGAGTCATGTACCCCATATAAATCAAGATCCAAAAAAGAAATTTTGTTATGATGAAATTTATGAGTAAAATGTATGTTGAATGAATTAGAATTGATATAATCAATAAATCCGGATATGGCAGGTACATCACCACTCCAAATGATGAGTAAATCATCAATATATCTACCATACCAAGCAATCGAGTCAATAAATGGATTAGTAGCTGAAAAAATAAAAAAATATTCCCAATATGACATAACAAGATTAGCTAGGGATGGCGCGAATTTCGCACCCATCGCCACGCCAGATTTTTGTAAAAAAAATTTATTGTCAAATGAGAAAAAATTGTGGGTTAATAAAAATTGAATAACTTGTAAAATATAATTAATGAGATCCTGGGAATAATTACTGAATTTCGTTAAGACAAACTGCAGCGCTGTCATGGCAACATTGTAAGGTATACAGGTATATAAAGAAGTCACATCACAACATAACCAAGTATTTTCTTTAGACCAGATTTTCTTGGAAAACATTCTCAGCACTTCTTTAGAATCTTTAATGTAACCAGGAGTGATTTGTACTAGTGGTTGAAGTAGTGAGTCAACCCATTCACCCAGATGTTCATTTAAAGATCCAATCCCTGAGACAATAGGTCTCATGGGGGGATTTTCATATCCTTGTGAATTTTTGGGAGACCATGCATGATAGGGATAATAGGATGAGACACTGTGAGATAATCAATTTGTTTTTTGGTTAAAATGCCAAGGCTGAAACCCTCATTGATAATTTGGATAATCTCACTTTTAAATTTATCAGTGGGATTTGTATGGAGTTTTTCATATACATCACTGTCAGACAAGAGAGACATAATTTGAGAATGATAATCCTCTTTATTCAGGATAACTACCATGCCACCCTTGTCCGACATTTTAATTATTATATCTGACATACTTTTGATCTCATCTAATGCAGTTTTCTGGGCTTTTGTTAAATTGGAATGATTTCTGCTGCTGCCCATTTTAACCCTATCATGAAGGATTTTTAAATCCCTCTCTATCACCTCCTGGTATTTAGTCATGCAATCAGGCCTGGATTGAATGGGATAAAAAGAGGGATTTTTTGTTTTAAACACAGGTGCATGAATGGTATCAGATTCATTATCATAGGAATGAGTAGACAAACTAAACAAAGTGTTGAGAGATACCTGTTCTCTGAAAGACAAGTCAGTAAATTCATTATTATATGTCAGCGACTCCTGCAAAGGGGTCTCATCAGAATGATTTAAAAAATGCTTTTTGATGGTAAGGTCTCGCATAAACTTATTGACGTCCAAAATAGTAGAAAAAAGATTGAAATTCTGATCGGGCACAAAATTCAGACCTAAGGACAAAACATCTAATTGCGTTTTGGTAAAGTCTCGTGCAGATAAATTCAAGACATTATCATGGTTTATTATTTGCGATAATTCTTCCTGCGGCGTGTAATCATGACATGATCTTTGTCTGTGTTTTCTGCCACCCCGCCTTTTACGTTTTTTGAATGACGAAAAAACTTTGTGGTGTGAACACTGTCATTAGAGGAAACACTCAGATTATTGTCAGATGAATCCAACTCAGAGGATGTAAAACAGACATGTGGTTTAGATACCGGTTCATTGAGAGCATGGTTGCGTTTTAAAATAGATTTAGGAGTTCTATGACCCCGCTCCCAATGGCCCCAGTCATAGACTTTCTTGGTTGAATAGTCTCTTAGATCACGAGAAAATTTTCTTTTTTTCCGGTCCATGATATCCTTTTCTAGGCTAGAGACATTATCTTGCATTTTAGCCACAAGTGAGTCATACTGAGTCAACGATTTAAATTCAGTGAGCGCAGTATCTGCATCATTCATTTGTTTCTGAATATCCTCCAATTTATTACTCTCATATTTGACTATGAGTTGCATTAGTTTGGAAGAACAATTACTGAGTATCTGATTCCACTCTTCAATGAAAATGTCAGAAAAAATTGTAGTGGGGATTTTTTTAATACGAAGCCCCCTTGGAATCATATCCTTAGCTAGATAATTTTGGAGGGTAGTATGATCCCACCACAACTTTGTTTCTTGAAGCAAAAGTTTTTCCATTTTGTTGATATTTTCATTCAGATCAGGCATGTCTGGAATTTCGTTAATATCACCAGAAAACACTTGTGCCGCTTTGACAGATCTGTCTTGAACAAAAATAGATGCCATAATAAAGCTGGTGCCTGAGCTTAATGACTGAGTCCACTTTCAAAATACTTGAAAATATTGAGCATGAAACCGGGGGCACGGTAATCAAAAGTACAAATGTAAGAACGCTAACCAGCTCACCGGTTTGTAGAAGCACGGATCCTCCGCTTGATCAAACGTGAAGATACATGAGAAAATGAAGGAAAAAGGGATCCAGCTTCAATAAAATCTTCATCTTTATTGATTCATAAAAACATGAATAATGGCATGCTCCTGGACAAGCTCAGGACAAGGCTACGCGTTTCGATCACAGGGATCTTTATCACAGCTGACATATTCAGACAAGGGCACATATTTAAGACAAAGGAAGACCAATCACGATCAGAAAAAATGTCATGTGATTTTTGACAAGTCCTTAAACAATTTTCACATAACGAATAAAGAAAAAAAAAAAAAAAAAAACACAATATTTGCACAAATAAAATCAATGCAAAGAAATAAAATTAATAATGGAACATCAATTCGTTTCTTTTGTTGAGACCAAATGGATGTCTGGTATGTAGATTAAAGATCCAGAAAGCTTCACGTGTGAGGAGTCGCTGACGTGCATCTCCACCTCGGGAAGACAGGTTAACACTTTCAATACCTGTGACTTGGAAGGAAGAAACATTGCGAGCATGCTGAAAAATAAAATGTTTAGCAGCAGCAGAAATATTGCGATTCGAAGAAACATTCTTTACATCCTGCAAATGTTCAGCGATCCTGATTTTTAGTTTCCTAGTAGTGCAGCCTATATAAGATAAATTGCAAGTAGTGCACGTAATTTTATATACCACATAGCATGAATTACAATTGATATATTTGTTAATGGTATAAATCGCAGTGCTGTCATTATTTTCAAAGGTTTTCGTTACACAAACATATTTGCAAAGTGCACATCTATTGTGGCCACATTTATAAAAACCTTTATGTTCTAACCACGATGTTTTATGAGAAGAGAAATTATTACTGAACATGCTTGGAGAAACTTTGTTACCAATAGATGGCGCTTTCCTTGAAACAACATTAATACCTGATGAAAGAATGTCAGCAAGAGAGGGATCTTCATATAAAATAGGCAGCGATCTCAAAATGATTTTTTGATGTCCCCAAATTGAGGACTATATTGAGCACAAAAATATGGTTTCACTGCAAGATCATTTTTTGTTGTCGCCCTCCACTAATGAGATCCTCTCTGTTTTTATTACTTACAATTGTTCGTGCTCTTTTTAATGACCATTTAGGATAATTTCTGTTTTTTAATTTTGTATCCACACAATTAAATTCCGTTTCCAAAGCTGTAGGATCGCTGCAGTTTCTCAAAATTCTAGTATATTCACCCAAAGGAATCGATTTAATAGTATGTTTGGGGTGACTGCTTGCTGCATGCAAGATAGAATTACCAGCACAAGGTTTGCTGAACGTTTTAGTAATAATAACAGAGTCATGTACCCCATATAAATCAAGATCCAAAAAAGAAATTTTGTTATGATGAAATTTATGAGTAAAATGTATGTTGAATGAATTAGAATTGATATAATCAATAAATCCGGATATGGCAGGTACATCACCACTCCAAATGATGAGTAAATCATCAATATATCTACCATACCAAGCAATCGAGTCAATAAATGGATTAGTAGCTGAAAAAATAAAAAAATATTCCCAATATGACATAACAAGATTAGCTAGGGATGGCGCGAATTTCGCACCCATCGCCACGCCAGATTTTTGTAAAAAAAATTTATTGTCAAATGAGAAAAAATTGTGGGTTAATAAAAATTGAATAACTTGTAAAATATAATTAATGAGATCCTGGGAATAATTACTGAATTTCGTTAAGACAAACTGCAGCGCTGTCATGGCAACATTGTAAGGTATACAGGTATATAAAGAAGTCACATCACAACATAACCAAGTATTTTCTTTAGACCAGATTTTCTTGGAAAACATTCTCAGCACTTCTTTAGAATCTTTAATGTAACCAGGAGTGATTTGTACTAGTGGTTGAAGTAGTGAGTCAACCCATTCACCCAGATGTTCATTTAAAGATCCAATCCCTGAGACAATAGGTCTCATGGGGGGGATTTTCATATCCTTGTGAATTTTTGGGAGACCATGCATGATAGGGATAATAGGATGAGACACTGTGAGATAATCAATTTGTTTTTTGGTTAAAATGCCAAGGCTGAAACCCTCATTGATAATTTGGATAATCTCACTTTTAAATTTATCAGTGGGATTTGTATGGAGTTTTTCATATACATCACTGTCAGACAAGAGAGACATAATTTGAGAATGATAATCCTCTTTATTCAGGATAACTACCATGCCACCCTTGTCCGACATTTTAATTATTATATCTGACATACTTTTGATCTCATCTAATGCAGTTTTCTGGGCTTTTGTTAAATTGGAATGATTTCTGCTGCTGCCCATTTTAACCCTATCATGAAGGATTTTTAAATCCCTCTCTATCACCTCCTGGTATTTAGTCATGCAATCAGGCCTGGATTGAATGGATAAAAAGAGGGATTTTTTGTTTTAAACACAGGTGCATGAATGGTATCAGATTCATTATCATAGGAATGAGTAGACAAACTAAACAAAGTGTTGAGAGATACCTGTTCTCTGAAAGACAAGTCAGTAAATTCATTATTATATGTCAGCGACTCCTGCAAAGGGGTCTCATCAGAATGATTTAAAAATGCTTTTTGATGGTAAGGTCTCGCATAAACTTATTGACGTCCAAAATAGTAGAAAAAAGATTGAAATTCTGATCGGGCACAAAATTCAGACCTAAGGACAAAACATCTAATTGCGTTTTGGTAAAGTCTCGTGCAGATAAATTCAAGACATTATCATGGTTTATTATTTGCGATAATTCTTCCTGCGGCGTGTAATCATGACATGATCTTTGTCTGTGTTTTCTGCCACCCCGCCTTTTACGTTTTTTGAATGACGAAAAAACTTTGTGGTGTGAACACTGTCATTAGAGGAAACACTCAGATTATTGTCAGATGAATCCAACTCAGAGGATGTAAAACAGACATGTGGTTTAGATACCGGTTCATTGAGAGCATGGTTGCGTTTTAAAATAGATTTAGGAGTTCTATGACCCCGCTCCCAATGGCCCCAGTCATAGACTTTCTTGGTTGAATAGTCTCTTAGATCACGAGAAAATTTTCTTTTTTTCCGGTCCATGATATCCTTTTCTAGGCTAGAGACATTATCTTGCATTTTAGCCACAAGTGAGTCATACTGAGTCAACGATTTAAATTCAGTGAGCGCAGTATCTGCATCATTCATTTGTTTCTGAATATCCTCCAATTTATTACTCTCATATTTGACTATGAGTTGCATTAGTTTGGAAGAACAATTACTGAGTATCTGATTCCACTCTTCAATGAAAATGTCAGAAAAAATTGTAGTGGGGATTTTTTTAATACGAAGCCCCCTTGGAATCATATCCTTAGCTAGATAATTTTGGAGGGTAGTATGATCCCACCACAACTTTGTTTCTTGAAGCAAAAGTTTTTCCATTTTGTTGATATTTTCATTCAGATCAGGCATGTCTGGAATTTCGTTAATATCACCAGAAAACACTTGTGCCGCTTTGACAGATCTGTCTTGAACAAAAATAGATGCCATAATAAAGCTGGTGCCTGAGCTTAATGACTGAGTCCACTTTCAAAATACTTGAAAATATTGAGCATGAAACCGGGGGCACGGTAATCAAAAGTACAAATGTAAGAACGCTAACCAGCTCACCGGTTTGTAGAAGCACGGATCCTCCGCTTGATCAAACGTGAAGATACATGAGAAAATGAAGGAAAAAGGGATCCAGCTTCAATAAAATCTTCATCTTTATTGATTCATAAAAACATGAATAATGGCATGCTCCTGGACAAGCTCAGGACAAGGCTACGCGTTTCGATCACAGGGATCTTTATCACAGCTGACATATTCAGACAAGGGCACATATTTAAGACAAAGGAAGACCAATCACGATCAGAAAAAATGTCATGTGATTTTTGACAAGTCCTTAAACAATTTTCACATAACGAATAAAGAAAAAAAAAAAAAAAAAAACACAATATTTGCACAAATAAAATCAATGCAAAGAAATAAAATTAATAATGGAACATCAATTCGTTTCTTTTGTTGAGACCAAATGGATGTCTGGTATGTAGATTAAAGATCCAGAAAGCTTCACGTGTGAGGAGTCGCTGACGTGCATCTCCACCTCGGGAAGACAGGTTAACACTTTCAATACCTGTGACTTGGAAGGAAGAAACATTGCGAGCATGCTGAAAAATAAAATGTTTAGCAGCAGCAGAAATATTGCGATTCGAAGAAACATTCTTTACATCCTGCAAATGTTCAGCGATCCTGATTTTTAGTTTCCTAGTAGTGCAGCCTATATAAGATAAATTGCAAGTAGTGCACGTAATTTTATATACCACATAGCATGAATTACAATTGATATATTTGTTAATGGTATAAATCGCAGTGCTGTCATTATTTTCAAAGGTTTTCGTTACACAAACATATTTGCAAAGTGCACATCTATTGTGGCCACATTTATAAAAACCTTTATGTTCTAACCACGATGTTTTATGAGAAGAGAAATTATTACTGAACATGCTTGGAGAAACTTTGTTACCAATAGATGGCGCTTTCCTTGAAACAACATTAATACCTGATGAAAGAATGTCAGCAAGAGAGGGATCTTCATATAAAATAGGCAGCGATCTCAAAATGATTTTTTTGATGTCCCCAAATTGAGGACTATATTGAGCACAAAAATATGGTTTCACTGCAAGATCATTTTTTGTTGTCGCCCTCCACTAATGAGATCCTCTCTGTTTTTATTACTTACAATTGTTCGTGCTCTTTTTAATGACCATTTAGGATAATTTCTGTTTTTTAATTTTGTATCCACACAATAAATTCCGTTTCAAAGCTGAGATCGCTGCAGTTTCTCAAATTCAGTATATTCACCAAAGATCGATTTAATAGTATGTTTGGGGTGCTGCTTGCTGCCATGCAAGATGTAGATGATTTTACAATAAACAGCAGGACATAAGATGTTTGGTGACTGACGTTTGTGCAGTGAAATAAAACGCATGTACCCATATGAAATCACGAGTTTCCAAAAAAGAAATTTTGTTCATGATGAAATTTATGAATTAAAATGTATTTAATGAATAGAATTGATATATCATAATGGAATGGCAGGTACTCACCACTCCATTATATGATGAGTAAATTTCATCATAGTATCTCACGTTGATCAGCGGAGGATCCTGCTTCTACAAACGGGTGACTGGTTAGCGTTCTTAATTTGACTTTGATTACCGTGCCCCGGTTTCATGCTCAATATTTTCAGTATTTTGAAAGGGGACTCAGTCATTAGCTCAGCACAGCTTTATTATGGCATCTATTTTTGTTCAAGACAGATCTGTCAAGCGGCACAAGTGTTTTCTGGTGATATTAACGAAATTCCAGACATGCCTGATCTGAATGAAAATATCAACAAAATGGAAAAACTTTTGCTTCAAGAAACAAAGTTGTGGTGGGATCATACTACCCTCCAAAATTATCTAGCTAAGGATATGATTCCAAGGGGGCTTCGTATTAAAAAAATCCCCACTACAATTTTTTCTGACATTTTCATTGAAGAGTGGAATCAGATACTCAGTAATTGTTCTTCCAAACTAATGCAACTCATAGTCAAATATGAGAGTAATAAATTGGAGGATATTCAGAAACAAATGAATGATGCAGATACTGCGCTCACTGAATTTAAATCGTTGACTCAGTATGACTCACTTGTGGCTAAAATGCAAGATAATGTCTCTAGCCTAGAAAAGGATATCATGGACCGGAAAAAAAGAAAATTTTCTCGTGATCTAAGAGACTATTCAACCAAGAAAGTCTATGACTGGGGCCATTGGGAGCGGGGTCATAGAACTCCTAAATCTATTTTAAAACGCAACCATGCTCTCAATGAACCGGTATCTAAACCACATGTCTGTTTTACATCCTCTGAGTTGGATTCATCTGACAATAATCTGAGTGTTTCCTCTAATGACAGTGTTCACACCACAAAGTTTTTTCGTCATTCAAAAAACGTAAAAGGCGGGGTGGCAGAAAACACAGACAAAGATCATGTCATGATTACACGCCGCAGGAAGAATTATCGCAAATAATAAACCATGATAATGTCTTGAATTTATCTGCACGAGACTTTACCAAAACGCAATTAGATGTTTTGTCCTTAGGTCTGAATTTTGTGCCCGATCAGAATTTCAATCTTTTTTCTACTATTTTGGACGTCAATAAGTTTATGCGAGACCTTACCATCAAAAAGCATTTTTTAAATCATTCTGATGAGACCCCTTTGCAGGAGTCGCTGACATATAATAATGAATTTACTGACTTGTCTTTCAGAGAACAGGTATCTCTCAACACTTTGTTTAGTTTGTCTACTCATTCCTATGATAATGAATCTGATACCATTCATGCACCTGTGTTTAAAACAAAAAATCCCTCTTTTTATCCCATTCAATCCAGGCCTGATTGCATGACTAAATACCAGGAGGTGATAGAGAGGGATTTAAAAATCCTTCATGATAGGGTTAAAATGGGCAGCAGCAGAAATCATTCCAATTTAACAAAAGCCCAGAAAACTGCATTAGATGAGATCAAAAGTATGTCAGATATAATAATTAAAATGTCGGACAAGGGTGGCATGGTAGTTATCCTGAATAAAGAGGATTATCATTCTCAAATTATGTCTCTCTTGTCTGACAGTGATGTATATGAAAAACTCCATACAAATCCCACTGATAAATTTAAAAGTGAGATTATCCAAATTATCAATGAGGGTTTCAGCCTTGGCATTTTAACCAAAAAACAAATTGATTATCTCACAGTGTCTCATCCTATTATCCCTATCATGCATGGTCTCCCAAAAATTCACAAGGATATGAAAATCCCCCCCATGAGACCTATTGTCTCAGGGATTGGATCTTTAAATGAACATCTGGGTGAATGGGTTGACTCACTACTTCAACCACTAGTACAAATCACTCCTGGTTACATTAAAGATTCTAAAGAAGTGCTGAGAATGTTTTCCAAGAAAATCTGGTCTAAAGAAAATACTTGGTTATGTTGTGATGTGACTTCTTTATATACCTGTATACCTTACAATGTTGCCATGACAGCGCTGCAGTTTGTCTTAACGAAATTCAGTAATTATTCCCAGGATCTCATTAATTATATTTTACAAGTTATTCAATTTTTATTAACCCACAATTTTTTCTCATTTGACAATAAATTTTTTTTACAAAAATCTGGCGTGGCGATGGGTGCGAAATTCGCGCCATCCCTAGCTAATCTTGTTATGTCATATTGGGAATATTTTTTTATTTTTTCAGCTACTAATCCATTTATTGACTCGATTGCTTGGTATGGTAGATATATTGATGATTTACTCATCATTTGGAGTGGTGATGTACCTGCCATATCCGGATTTATTGATTATATCAATTCTAATTCATTCAACATACATTTTACTCATAAATTTCATCATAACAAAATTTCTTTTTTGGATCTTGATTTATATGGGGTACATGACTCTGTTATTATTACTAAAACGTTCAGCAAACCTTGTGCTGGTAATTCTATCTTGCATGCAGCAAGCAGTCACCCCAAACATACTATTAAATCGATTCCTTTGGGTGAATATACTAGAATTTTGAGAAACTGCAGCGATCCTACAGCTTTGGAAACGGAATTTAATTGTGTGGATACAAAATTAAAAAACAGAAATTATCCTAAATGGTCATTAAAAAGAGCACGAACAATTGTAAGTAATAAAAACAGAGAGGATCTCATTAGTGGAGGGCGACAACAAAAAAATGATCTTGCAGTGAAACCATATTTTTGTGCTCAATATAGTCCTCAATTTGGGGACATCAAAAAAATCATTTTGAGATCGCTGCCTATTTTATATGAAGATCCCTCTCTTGCTGACATTCTTTCATCAGGTATTAATGTTGTTTCAAGGAAAGCGCCATCTATTGGTAACAAAGTTTCTCCAAGCATGTTCAGTAATAATTTCTCTTCTCATAAAACATCGTGGTTAGAACATAAAGGTTTTTATAAATGTGGCCACAATAGATGTGCACTTTGCAAATATGTTTGTGTAACGAAAACCTTTGAAAATAATGACAGCACTGCGATTTATACCATTAACAAATATATCAATTGTAATTCATGCTATGTGGTATATAAAATTACGTGCACTACTTGCAATTTATCTTATATAGGCTGCACTACTAGGAAACTAAAAATCAGGATCGCTGAACATTTGCAGGATGTAAAGAATGTTTCTTCGAATCGCAATATTTCTGCTGCTGCTAAACATTTTATTTTTCAGCATGCTCGCAATGTTTCTTCCTTCCAAGTCACAGGTATTGAAAGTGTTAACCTGTCTTCCCGAGGTGGAGATGCACGTCAGCGACTCCTCACACGTGAAGCTTTCTGGATCTTTAATCTACATACCAGACATCCATTTGGTCTCAACAAAAGAAACGAATTGATGTTCCATTATTAATTTTATTTCTTTGCATTGATTTTATTTGTGCAAATATTGTGTTTTTTTTTTTTTTTTTTTTCTTTATTCGTTATGTGAAAATTGTTTAAGGACTTGTCAAAAATCACATGACATTTTTTCTGATCGTGATTGGTCTTCCTTTGTCTTAAATATGTGCCCTTGTCTGAATATGTCAGCTGTGATAAAGATCCTGTGATCGAAACGCGTAGCCTTGTCCTGAGCTTGTCCAGGAGCATGCCATTATTCATGTTTTTATGAATCAATAAAGATGAAGATTTTATTGAAGCTGGATCCCTTTTTCCTTCATTTTCTCATATTCATCTAATATCCGGCCAGCCCTGATTGGCCCATGTCTCCAGACAGATGTTGATGTCGTCTTCAATTGTTAAATGTCATTGTGGTCGTCACCAATGGCTTGATTCAACTTTGTCTGTCAGAAGTAGGTGTTGATCTGGGTCAATGTCTCAGGAACAGATGTTGGCGGATACTGGTGCTATCTTTGAACTAAGTTTCGATATGACTTGTCTTCAGAGCACAGAATAGAGGCAAAGCACACAAGCATATATATATATAAGAAAATATAAGAATATAGAAATGGACATATGACATTAGACATTGGGCATATTATAATTGTCCTTTGCAATTGCAATCATGGGCAAATTGTTTATGTTTAGCATCTACCATCTCTGATTAATTATGTCGTGTTATTCAAGCAGGTTATAAAATGTAACGACAGGAAATGTAGCCGCGTGGGCTCATTTCTATGTCTATGATATTCTGCAGATATAAAGTTCAACCATTACATTTCCTTGTTGTGGTCTTGTCCAGACGTCGTGACATTTCCTCAGAGGAAACAAGGTGGGTGTAGGTCGATGCTGGTGTAATCTTAGCTAAAGCATTGTTATATTTGATATATCTGGTTTCACTCGACAAGGAAAATTTATGTTTCAAAATGGATGCAGAACACAAAATGGTGGCAAAGCACATGTAAGCATATATATGTGTGTATAAAGTAAGAAAGTATATTTTACCTTAACAATCCCCCTAAACACTAAATTTTCCCTTGGCTTGGTGACCTTTGAGACTGTCCATGTGTGGGGAGAGGGGAGGTGGATTTCTTCACCCAGCTACCTCAGAGACTGCCCCCTTATGGGACGCCCCCAGGCAGCTGGGTCCCTATGTTGGTTAACACATGGAGTTCTCCCATCTGTCCCTAAACTAACTCTTTTGATTGTATCGCGTCATAGAGGGTTTTGCCAAGAGGATCAGGCGGGGTATATTGTTCCATATCCCCTACATTCATATACATCTCTTCTTGATAAAGGAAAATACCTGAGGGGTCGGTTGCATTGGTTACAGCTTTCCTATATATGGGTACCACGCAACATAGGATTATCAATCCTATGACTAAAAGTCCCATTACCACCAAATAGGCCTGTTGGAGAAATCCTTTAAAGCCTCCCAACCATTCTGAGAAGAAAGAAGTATCAACTCCTGCATTCTCTTTCACCTCCTTAGCCAGCTTCTTAATTTTTGTGAGGGCTATCATAGTTTTTCCATTGTCCCCAGAGTTTTGAGGAATATAAGTACAACATTCTTCCCCTATCATCCCACAGACTTCATCTTTTTCAGCTAGAATCATGTCAATGGCCAGTCTATTTTGAAGAGTCAGTCTTTTGTTTTGGGCCCAGTTTCTCAACTATACCCTGGAAAGCATCTTGACTAAAATTGATATTGATAAATCTTTGCTTGGTGTAGTATATATATTTTATCCAATCTACATTGTAATTGATCTGCACAGTTGGGATGAGAGAACGGAAACCCGTCAGGATCTGATTCTGAGCTTTGTATTCGTCTGGGACCCCCCCCTAGGAACACCTATGGAATCCATATAAACTTTGGGATCCTCAGCATAACCGGTGTGCAGCTGACCCAGACTCCTTCTTTTTCTGGATATCAGTGGAGCTATATTCTCGGATCCAGACTCTTTCTCACGTGTCTTTTAATGACTACCCAGTCTCCGGGCTGCAGGCTGTGACTCCCAGGATCCTGGTTTGGATCTGGAAGAGAACTGAAGACATTATCATGTACTTTCTTGAGTCTTTTATGCAAATCCCTTACATATGAACTTAATACATGGTTACTTATTTCCAATGCTTGGGAAAACAAACATCCTAAACTAGGCACTTTGCCAAATAGTACTTCATACGGAGAAAGTCCAGTTTTCCTATTTGGAGTGTACCTTACTGAGCATAGGGCTAATGGTAAACATTCAGGCCAAGATTTCCCTGTTTCAGCCATGGCCTTTTGGATTTTTAACTTCAATGTCCCATTTAGTCTTTCTACTTTTCCACTGCTTTGTGGATGATATGGGGTGTGGAAAACTTGTTGAATTCCCAGAGCTGTCAAGACTTCATTCATTATTTCACCTGTGAAATGTGTACCTCTGTCACTTTCGATCACCTCTGGTACTCCATACCTGCACACCTCCTCCGCAAGCAGCTTCTTTGCGGTTGCCGCAGCCGTAGCCTTGGCAATCGGGAAAGCCTCCGGCCAACCTGAGAATAAATCAAAACACACCAACACGTACTCCCATGATCCTGATTTTGGCAGCTGAATATAATCAATCTGCAGTCTCTGGAAAGGATAGAGGGGCCGAGGGGCGTGTTTGGGTGGTGTCTTGACTACCCTTCCCTGATTATGTGTAGCACATACCATGCATCCATGGATCAAACCTTCTATACAGGTGGAAAAGCCTGGTGCAACCCAATGCTTCTGCATCACGCTCATTACAACAGTTTTGGACTGGTGGGTTGGCCCATGTAACATCTGGGCGACCGCAGGGTACAACGCCCTTGGAAGGCATCGACGCATCCCTCTTCCCCATACCCCAGTTGCTGCATTCAGACATGCACCTTCTTTTTCCCACTTTTCTACTTCCTCCTGGCGCACCTGAGCCTGCATCTGGGATAAGGCATCCTCCGACACAAAGGGATTTTTGGGAGCGCTTACCTGGTGCATCGTTACCCCTTGGAGTGGTCTACTGGCTGCTGTTTTTGCTGCTGCATTGGCCATTGCGTTTCCTTTACTCACCTGATCAGTGCATCTGGTATGTGCTTTAACTTTTATGACAGCTACTTCTTTTGGTAATTGTAATGCATCAATTAACTGCTGGACTGCGTCAGCATTTTTAATGGGATGTCCTGCTGCCGTCAGGAATCCTCTAGACTTCCAAATTGGACCAAAATCATGAGCTATACCGAATGCGTATCTAGAATCTGTGTAGATGTTAACAATTCTACCTTCAACTATCTTACAGGCCTCGGTCAGAGCCTTAAATTCAGCCTCCTGGGCCGACTGATGTGGGAGCATTGGTTCTGCTTTGATCACTGCATTCAGGGAGACGATGGCATACCTGGTGTGGAAGGTACCTGAGTCATCTTGGTGGCGAGATCCATCTACAAAAAATTCAAAATCAGCATTAAGTCTTTCAGTTTCAAACACTGTGGGTAGGCCTGCTGTTTCCTGTGCCATAAGCTGAACACAATCATAAGGAATCTCCTCTCTTGGATCTTCTTTGTACAATACCGTACAATACCTGACCTCCCCCCTAGATCCGAGAGAGGTAACAATGTGGCAGGATTAAGTGTGGTACATCTCTGCAAAGAAACATTTGGAGGCATTAAAAGTGCACATTGCAATCAAAGATGACGTGCAGCTGAAAGGTGTGCCGGTTGCACTTGGTTCAGTATGGTGTATACATCATGAGGTGTAAGTACTGTCAGTGGATGATCAAGCACGATGTCTGACGATTTGTGGAACAATAGCCCTACAGCATGTACTGCCCGTACACAGGACGGGGCACCTCTAGCCACTGCATCTAGTCTTCCACTGAAATAGGCTACTGGCCTTTGATTGTCACCATATAACTGAGTCAATACTCCTGCCGCGTGTCCCTGCTGTTCATGGAGATACAGGGTGAATGGTAGTTCATAGTTGGGGATTCCTAGCGCTGGAGCTGCCACAATCCTGTTTTTGAGGGAATAAAAAACAGTCTATACCTTCAGGAGTTAGTTTAAAAAGCACAATGGTGATACAGTCACAGAGAGGCTGCATGAGGATTGACACAGCATGTATCCACTGTCTGCAATAGAAACCAGTCCAAGAAATGTCCTAAGAGCGGCAACATTAACAGGAATAGGAAAATTCTGTACAGCTTCTTTGCGAGCGCTGGTCAGATGTCGAGCCCCGGTGTAATACAATGTCCCAAAAAGATAACTGAAGATTTACAAAATTGCAGTTTATCCTTCAACGCTTTACAACCTGCTTGATACAGAAACAACATAAGTAATATTGTTGCAATACGACACTGTTTCCTGGAGGGGGCACAAATCAGTAAATCATCAACATATAAAAATAACATTGGCAAAATCAATAACTGTAAACTAAGCAGCATCCTGAGATATCTGGAACAAAAGTGTATATTATATAGACACCACTGGAGTTTCCAGATCAGTAGCTGCATTAACTGCCCATAATTTTTGTACCAACCCGTACACAGGGTTAAGTTGAAGGGGGGCTGGAGTTTGCCATGTGGGCACTGATAAGAACTGTCCTTGGACCTGCAGCTGCCTGCTTGCAAAATGTGGGCTAGAACTACTCCTGGCTGGCTTTTTTTTTTTTTTTTATCTGATACAGAACAAGCTGAATTCTTCTAACTTTTTTTTTTTTTACTTTTAATACATTGTTCGGAGTGGACAGGAAAAACATACAGGATTACATTCTGGACAGCTTCAGTAAGTAATTGTTGGGACCTAGGCATATTAGTAGAAGTATATCGTGATTTCATTGCATATATTGCATATTGACATGGCAACTGTCCTGCTCTGGTTGCTGGGACCTGTCCTATTTCTACCTGACCACACGTTTGTATATACGAATTAGATTCGTCCTGTATCATGGGTCCGCCTTTCTGTGAAATTGTTGCGGCCAGTCCTCCAGCATAGTGGAGTTGATTATTTGCAGCATTTACTATGACCCCAACATGTTGTTTCGTAAAATCCCCTGTCCCTATCCTAAAGAGTACATCATGACGGTGGGGTCCAGGAATAACATTGGAATATATTTCCTGAAAATCTTCTCTTTCCTCTGTACTAGCAACGTCTAGCGACATGATTTTACAAAGAGTGCTCTGCTTCAGTTCTGGTGTCATAGTGACAGTTCCAACCGGATAATACTCAATACGTGCTTGTAATTGTAACAACACATCACTTTCCTGAAAGATTACATTGACCCCGTGGTGATACCATTAACTGTGTGTGTACAGTGGTTCCTTGAATTTGCAGGGGAATCTTTTTAGTGACGGGGAGCAGGATAGTTGTCTGTAATTACTGAATTTTCTGCCCCCGTGTCCACCTGGAATTCAACCTCATGTCCCCCTAGTAGGTTCACCTGTACTGTGCAATTAGGAATGGGGGGTAAGGAGACAAGGGGGCTCATGCGCAAGCCACCTTATCCTATGGGTGCGGCACTAATTGGTTTTGGGGGCCTCCTGCAGGCGGGTCATTTGGATATGGATTAGTTGGACAGGCTGGATATGGATTAGTTCTGCAATCCCTTCTGAAATGTCCTGGTTTCTTACACCCGTAGCACAATTTCTGTCCATCTCCTGGCACACGTCTCCTCTCCCTGTTATTTGCAGGACGAGTACCTACAGCGTGTATCCTTGCTCCTCTTTTTGCCTGCGCCAAATCATGCCGTGCCCCCTGTGCCATTCTGGCCAGATCCTCCGCTTCAACTGATCTCCAATCCGGTCTACCCACTTTCAGCTTTCTGTCACTTCCTTTCTCTGCCTGTCTATCTTTCTTCTCACATACACTGACCTTCTATTCACATGCCTAGCCCTTCGATTCTTACGTACTGTGTCTATTCCAAAAACCTATTCAACAAAATCTGAAAACTACTGCACTCTGGCTCTGCGTCTCTATGCTGAATGCCTGATGGGAGGGGTAAGTCGGGTCGCTGCGCAGTTTGTCAGTGTGCTCTCCCTCAGCCTTCAGCTTCCTTATCTGTAGAATGACCTTGGTGTACAGCAAAATACCATCTCGCTGCTACCAGCACTTCCTCCCTCCCTTATACCTTTGCTTGCTGTCACTGACTCCTGCATTCTTAGATCAGTTCCTACAAATATAATACTTGTATATCTCATTTATCAATCTATTGTATCTAGCTTCATTTGCCAATTTTTCCCTTAAATTTAGTGTGTTGATCCCTTGAAATCATTCCTATCACAGTTGAATATTTGATAGAAACCGAACTTAAAGATAACCACAGGGTTGTAATATTAACCCAAAGGTGGGCATACTGGCACGAGGTCAGGATATAGCTCAAAGGATATGTAACAGAAGGTTCATGACTGCTGGCTAATCTTGTCCTTCTTGTAGTGGGAGGCGTGAATCCAGGTGCTCTTGCCCTCGAGCTTCGGGTAGTAGGAGTGGTCAGGACCACAGTGTAGGGACCCTCGAATCTGGGCTGGAGACAGTCTCTTCTCATAATTTTTTTTTATATATATATGAGGTCATCAGGCGAGAACTCATGCACCGTGTCACCTGTAAATTCTGGGAGAGAAGCAGACACTGCAGAGTGGGTGTTAGTTAACTCTTTAGACAAAGCAATCACAAATTTGCTATTTTATCATTGGTTTCAAATAATTCCTGGTGCCTAATGTCTTCTGTTTTTAACATACCAGCATGATGGAGTATTGAATGTATAGTGGCCCGAAGGGTGGCCCGTGACTCATTTGAGTTTAGAGGATCATAGACTGGACCTACTGCATGGATGATGATATCAGCGGGAAGGTCCCCTGCATGGGTTGTCAGAGTCTGTCCAGGTGGCAAAGGGCCATGAGTGTATATATGAGCCATGCATTCTGCAGTGACGATGGGACCACCTGCTTGGGCTATTAATAGAGCCAGACACCCTTTCTTGGAGCAGTTGGAGTTGGCAGGACTAACTATAGCACCAACCCGATGTGTCAGGATATCACCGTACCCTATGGATAATGTCACTGGATTTCCGTTGCGGTCTGTGTAATGCTGTGAATGGCTGGGATACCAGTTTTCAAGTACACAGGGAGCTGGGGGCCTGACCGGGGTTTCCGTGAATCTTACAGAGCGACTGTCCTCTCTGAGGATTTGTGAAGGAGAGGAAGGTGCCTTATCTCTGAAGTAGGGGTGGAATAGGCCCTAGGACCAGGGGTTGACAATGATGGTGGGGGAATGGAGGAGGGAAGAAAAGATACTGGTGCTGCTGGGGATAGTGGTGGCTGTTAAGGGGCCCACCCCTCTTCTCTCTCCTGATCCTCCTTCCCTTCATTAGATCCCATAATATCATGGCGGCGGCTCCTGATCATTGTTTGAAAAACTGAAGATTCATGCATTGCAGCAATGGCCGGGTTGGGGTGTGTGAAAGGGAACAATGGTGTTGCATCTGGTGCCATATTGGGAGCTGTGGCCTGCACAGGTGCGGGGGCTGGTAGTAGGCCCTGGTTGGTATCAGCAAGGGATATAGGCCTGACTGGGTGTGCTTGGGTGTCTCAAGATGGCCGCCGGAGGAGATGGGGTGTTGGTCATTTCCAGGTGTATTAAGATGGCTGCCAGGTGCAGCAAGATGGCCGCTGGAGGAAGGGGAGGGACCATTTACGGGTGTGCCAAGATGGCCGCTGGAGGAAGGGGAGGGACCATTTACGGGTGTGCCAAGATGGCTGCTGGAGGAAGGGGAGGGACCATTTACGGGTGTGCCAAAATGGCTGCTAGAGGAAGTGGGTGTCCCAAGATGGCTGCTGGGTGTAGTGGGAGGGGCATTTCCCAGTGGGGGCCAGGGGCGGGGAGCCCCACAAACACGACAGGACTCCGCCCAGGGCGGGTTCTGTTCACCACACACACGGCACACCCACCCTTCCGGTGATTTGGTGTCGGCACCATTATAGGGCGGTGGCTGGGGCGCACTGGGTACAGTGACGGGCATTATGGGGCTGACGGCCATTTTTATTACATCAACAAGGTCACATTCTGAACATTTTATATATCCAAACAAAGGCTCAGCATTTTCTGAACCTCCTGCACCGTCTACCTCTCTCCAGCCTTAAACTTTCAAATCATTTGCTACTCTGAGATGTGCTTGTGCTTGGTGCAGGAGTCCCTGATCACTTAACATTCCTTTCTTCTGACTTACAAAATCTTTCCACACTGAAGGCTGAAGCCTCCCTGTACTGGGTAGGCCCATCATTTTGTATAAACTCCTCACATTTTTGACAGCCTTCTTGCCATCCCGTGACTGAAACAATCTTACCAACTCCCAAAGCACCACCCTCTAACTTGTGGGTTTTTTTCTGATTTCAACATGCGCATCATGATGTTAACAGAGTGTAATGATCTGTCGCGACTCAGACCACCGGCGTCACTTGCAGGTCACCACCCGTCAATACAGAGTCCCCGCTCTATGCACTGACAAGACAAAGAGTCCCTGCTCTATCTGTCTCTTCCCTAACTGTGGATGGTGACTTTACAGCACAGTTCGCCGTGACACTCTTCACAGCACAGAGTCCCCGCTCTATGTGCTGACACCTGGGCTTCTCCTAATGAGACTTCCCAGGTTAGACAAAGAGTCCCCGCTCTATTTGTCACCTCCCAGACGAAGAGACCTACTCAGTTCGTCCTTTTCCCTTGGAGGAATTTGATTATGCGCACCCCTACCACAATTCTCTACAAGATACTAGAAATTTGGATACTTTCAAATTGTCACGTGAGGCAGCTATACCCACATCAACACTATACATCTACAGTCACGGGAGACAGCTATCTAGAACAGAGTACAGTGACCGGAGGAGGAGGAAGTGGTGCACACGAGTACGCGCAGGTACGCGACGTCACTCGGTCTGACAGTGCTGGTTCGGGACGTGGCGCGGGGTCGCCCCCAGTCTCACCACTCGACTGGTCACTCACCCAGACCCAGACAGAAAACACGACAGGACCTACAGTGACTGACACACAGGCAAGTGGGACATATAAATATATGCCCCCAACTTACCGTGCTTGACGGAGGGTGATCAGTCCTCAAATTCAGTCACCGCGGGTACCACCGGGAAATCTATGAGACGGGTCTGGCAAGTAGCGAGCCGCTGGCCACGCCCACGTTGTGGCGCCAATTGACGGGGTCGTCTCGTCAAACACTCGTCCTCCAGTCACTCCAGATTAGATTAAGAGCATGGGTCGACCAATCAAAGTATGAGTCAGACACAAGGCTGGTTCAAACTTAGAGCACGCTCAGGAATGGTACTAGTGGCACCGATCTCAGCAATGTCCTGTCTTTATTAGCATACATGGGATTATATAGACATAACAAACAGGATGACCCACGTGGGGTAAGCTATATTCATCTAATATCCGGCCAGCCCTGATTGGCCCATGTCTCCAGACAGATGTTGATGTCGTCTTCAATTGTTAAATGTCATTGTGGTCGTCACCAATGGCTTGATTCAACTTTGTCTGTCAGAAGTAGGTGTTGATCTGGGTCAATGTCTCAGGAACAGATGTTGGCGGATACTGGTGCTATCTTTGAACTAAGTTTCGATATGACTTGTCTTCAGAGCACAGAATAGAGGCAAAGCACACAAGCATATATATTTATAAGAAAATATAAGAATATAGAAATGGACATATGACATTAGACATTGGGCATATTATAATTGTCCTTTGCAATTGCAATCATGGGCAAATTGTTTATGTTTAGCATCTACCATCTCTGATTAATTATGTCGTGTTATTCAAGCAGGTTATAAAATGTAACGACAGGAAATGTAGCCGCGTGGGCTCATTTCTATGTCTATGATATTCTGCAGATATAAAGTTCAACCATTACATTTCCTTGTTGTGGTCTTGTCCAGACGTCGTGACATTTCCTCAGAGGAAACAAGGTGGGTGTAGGTTGATGCTGGTGTAATCTTAGCTAAAGCATTGTTATATTTGATATATCTGGTTTCACTCGACAAGGAAAATTTATGTTTCAAAATGGATGCAGAACACAAAATGGTGGCAAAGCACATGTAAGCATATATATGTGTGTATAAAGTAAGAAAGTATATTTTACCTTGACAGTATGAGCAAACTCTGGGGCCCAATCTGACTTAGACAGAAAAGGATAGGAAGGATACTTAATGCAATCCAAAAAAAACCTTAAAAAAAAACCAACGCTACTAATTGCAAAAACACCTGAGATCACACGACCTCTACCACCTAAATTAGTTCTCTGGTGTAACAAAACTAAGCCGCAGCCACAGAAAAAACTGGAAAAGGCAAATGAACAAACAACAATGGCTCCAGAGGAACCGAGAGGAGACCAAGCCCCCCGGGGAGGGGAACCTGGCCAACCTCACAGAAATGCAGAGAAATATACAAATGGCAAGCAAAAAAAACAAAAAACAGAAAATATCTTATCTGAGAGCAGGAGAAGAGGCAAGACTCAGCAAGCTTCCAAGTGAACCAGGAAACAACGTTGAGACAAGAACAATTGATCACCGGCAGCCATGATGGGGGGAAACCTCCCTTATATCCAGCCAGTCCGTGATCCCTGATTGCCAATCCTCATTGAATGGTTCAGTACTGTTTGCAACCACCAGAGGGAGCGTCTGCTCCGAATTCATTTCTAAAACATTCATAACAGTAAGAGGTCTGGTTTAGGGTCAGTATTCAGGGCTTATTTAGCTTTAAAGAATACTCCAATAGCGTGGACAGGGCTTATTTTTTAAATATTTCCTTTGCAAGATGCCTAACCACCTCCTCCTCTTCCTAACCTCTGTTACTTCTGAAACATTAGCATGTGAGATGTGGCTTATCCTCCGGCGAGCCTACTAAAGGAAACATCTATACAGTGCAATGTAAGATATGTACAAGACATAATCAGGAATATCTGAGTAATTTCTTAGTAAACTTGAGTTCCTAAAGGAACAGACAGCAATAAATGATACATAAACAGTCCAAAGTGTGCAAATAAATGGAGGTCACAATTTACCCTCCTTAGGACTCCTAGTGTCCATTTTTTTCCACACCCAAAAAATCAGACCAATTTTCATCGGTGGGGAGGATCCAATTTTCAACTGTTTTTGGACCATGTGCCTATTTTGATAATATGCGCAAAAAAATACATTCCAAGTTTCTCTTACCCACTAAATAGTAAAAAACAGCACTTGGATGACACATAGAGCTCATAGATACCTCTGAGCGTTATCCGTTTTTTTACGGATCCAATGATTGGACACTTTTGTTTTTTTTTTTACCGATTGTCAACATGTTTATAGACTATAATGGGCATGTGTTCAATCTATGAAAACCATGCATAGATTATGTACAACAAAAACAGACATCTAAATAGGGTTTTAGTCTCATACATGAGCTTTAGACTTTCTACTCAGCATTCAAACTGCATGGACTAATCAATACACAAAAAGATCACTGGGCTCAAATTGAAATGTTTTAGATGCTAACAATGTTTTACTCTCGCCAAGACGAACACCGTGACCATGTCTATAAAAAGCTTATAGACACACAAATGACCTTGGAATTAAGAGAGGTGGAATAGCAATGCTGAAGAAGGAGCCTGAGCAGAGCGGCATGGCAGATCCCATTAGAGGTAGTTGTTCAGCGACAGAAAAAATTGTTAATGAAATGTTAGCTAACATAAAGAAAGGGAAGCCGGCATTCCAGGTGTCGTAAATGAAACTTAAGTTCCACTTACACAATCCCAAATTTTAACGTTTTGATCTTAGACTTCAGACCTTCATCAGACTGCGGATCGTGTTTGGTTGGAAAGTAAGCTCTTCTATTCTCCTGGGAAGACAAGATCTACAGCTCTCCAGAAATGATGCCTGGAGTCTCCAGAGATGATTCCAGAAGTCTCCAGAGATGATGCCCTCCTCCAGGCCCATCTCTGGAGGGCTGTAGATCTCATCTTCCTAAAAGAATGGAGTGGTATCGTATCCGAGCACCCATCAACACCGAGTGACGTATTTCCTTCTCTGAAATGTTAACTAACTTTAGGCCCTGGTCACATCACGTTCAAGCCACACATCACACATTCATAATTGTATTGGGGGTTCTATATGAGCCCCTGAAAAATGTCATTCACCATGCCCCCTATGGAGCCATTTGCTTTAATGAGGTAAACTGAGTGACTTTGTACTCTGTCTGGCCTCAATTCTAGTGGTGTCTTGTCTTTTTTTGGCAGGCACAAAAGTGTAGCAAACCCCGTTTTTTTTGTCCTCCTAAAAAGGCAAGACACAAACAGGATAAAGGCCAAATGAAGTATAACAAGGCTCTATATTGTGAAGGTCTCCACCAGTGGAATGTCCATGGTGTTTTTCTGTGGATTGGCATAATTATCGTGTTTTGTTTGAGGTATACTTCATCTTTAAAGCGGCAACCCAGCATTTTTTTTTCTTGTATGTTGCAGTCGAGTCTATTATTAAAGTAAAAAATCTAGAGACTCTTGTACATGCCTTGTTTATACTTGTTATAGTCAATGGACAATTTCTGGGTTTTCTGCTATCTTGATCCTTTAGCCATCTCTTATTGTCCCGTCACACTCTTCAATGTCCCAGCGATCCCACCAACGATCCGACGTGGATGGGATCGCTGGGACATCGTTAGCTGATCGCTGGTGAGCTGTCACATGGGCAGACTCACCAGCGATCAGGACCAGCGAGCACGCTGGTATCCAGTGTACACATCAGGTAACTAAGCGCTGCGCCGCGCTTAGTTACCCGATGTGTACCCTAGATACCAGTTCCCAGCTTCTGTTGTACGCGCTGGGAGCTGGTATCCAGTGTACACATCGGGTAACTAAGTGCTGCGCTGCGCTTAGTTACCCCCTGTTTACCCTGGATACCAGCTCACAGCTTCTGCTGTATGCGCTGGGAGTTCACTGATCGTTGGTCTCCCGCTGTCACACGCAGCGATGTGCGCTGGCCAGCGGGAGACCAATGATGAAAAAATGGTCCAGGCCATTTGACGACAATCAGCGATATCCAGCAGGGGGGCTGGTCATCGCTGCGTGTCACACTAAGCGAGATCACTGGCTAGGTCGCTGTTGCGTCACAAAATCGGTGACGCTTCAGCGATCTCGCTTAGTGTGACGGGGGCTTTAGTTACTGGGAGGAGAAACCTGCTGTCACGGCACTGTTGCAGGATATTCTGGGGCTAGGTGTTTCATCCCTATACCTAAAGCTAGGGGGCTCCCTAGCTATCCCTGCTCACTGGATTACTTCTGAAGGTGAAGAAGCCAGGGCCACGTGCCTTGATAAGCTCCTAAATCAGCCCTCATCTGTCCCCTCCCCTACCCAGGTAAGTGGGGAGTTGTAGTGTATAAGAATACGCAAACCAGACAACAAGGGTAGACGTACAGGGGTAAATAATTATACCAATTCTAAAAATATGCCCTCAATAACAACAGAGTGGAAAACACCGGGAAGTAAAGGAAGGAAAAAAACAAGTAGGAGAGTATGAAAATGTGAACCTCAGCAGATGGCTTTCTGTTACTGAAAAAACATACAAAGACCAGCACTGATATTACCACCATATGGTGACCATATAGTGGTAGATACCAGTCCTGCAGAACATATAAGATACAGTTCAGTTATTGATGGTGACTTACAGTTGACATTCTTTGTGGTGGAGTCATTCACTTTTTCCGTCTTTTCCATTTGGCCCAGACCAACATGACAACTTCTCCACCCAGGACTAATCTGCAGAGATTACAACAAAGACACATGACTTCTCACATTTCAGCACCATCATCATATATTACCAACTTGCAAAAACGCGTTATCCTGCTAATACCCCATTGCTGAGCTGTTACTGCCGTACGTGTCCCTATTCCTGTACCTACTGTGCGGTGCTTTGTGCCCTCTAATTTTCCTGCTACTGAAGAACTAAATCCCCCTTTTAATTGTACTCATAAAGTATGATGTCAACAAAAGTGCCCCACAAACACTGTATGATACCCCCTCAGTGAATTCCTCCACAGTACCCTACACACTCACAGTATGATGACTCTACTGTAGCCCACCCCTCAACTCAACCGGAAAAGTATGGTGACCCCTACATAGTATGATCCTCTAACAGTGACCCCCCCACATAGACCTCCATGAAGCATAATGGGCCTACATACAGTATATTGGTCCCACACCTCTCCACACTGCAGAATGGCCCCCTCACAGCCCTCCACACAGTATGATGGACCCCAAACAAAACTTTATAGTGTATAATTGCATGCATACAGTATAATGCATCCCATAGCCCATACAGTATAATGGGCTTCCCATAGTCCTCCATATAATTTAATGCACCCCACCCATAGTCCTCTGGAGAGTATAATGCACCCCACAGTCCTACATACAGTATAATGCACCCCATAGTCTTCTGTATAGCATAATGCACCCCATAGTCCATACAATATATTGCACCACAAAGTCCATAAAGCATAATGCATCCCATTATCCATACAGTATAATGCACCACATAGTCCATACAGTATAATGCACCCTATAGTCCTCTGTATAGTATAATGCACCACATAGTCCTTTGTATAGTATAATGCACCCCATAGTCCATACAGCAAAATGCACCCCATAGTCCATACAATATAATGCACCCCATAGTCCATACAGTATAATGCAACCATAGCCCATACAGTATAATGCAACCCATAGTCCATATAGTAGAATGAACCCCATAGTCCAAATTATTATTATTATTATTCATTTTTTATAGCGCCATTTATTCCATGGCGCTTTACATGTGAGAGGGGGCGAATATAGACAAATACAATAAATATGAGCAATACAGGACGCACATAAGTACAGAAGGAGAGAGGACCCTGCCCGTGAAGGCTGACAATCTACAGGGGATGGGTGAGGATACACTAGGAGAGGGTAGAACTGGTCGTGCGGCGGTTCAGTAGACTGAGGATCACTGCTGGTTGTAGGCTTGTCGGAAGAGGTAGGTCTTGAGGTTCTTTTTGAAGGTTTCCATGGTAGGCGAGAGTCTGATGTGTTCGGTAGAGAATTCCAGAGTATGGAGAGGCACGGGAGAAGTCTTGTATGCGGTTGTGGGAAGAAGAAATAAGGGGAGAGTAGAGAAGGAGATCTTGAGAGGATCAAAGGTTGCGTGTGGGTAAGTAACGGGAGACCATGTCACATATGTATGGAGGAGACAGGTTGTGGATGGCTTTGTATGTCATACTTAGGGTTTTGAACTGGTGCTTCTGGACGATAGGAAGCCAATGAAGGGCTTGGCATAGGGGAGGCTGGGGAATAACGGGGAGACAGGTGGATTAGTCGGGCAGCAGAATGTAGGATGGATTGGAGTGGTGCCAGAATGCTAGAGGGGAGGCCAGAAAGTAGGAGGTTGCAGTAGTCAAGGCTGGAGATGATAAGGGCATGCACTAGTGTTTTTGTGGTGTCGTGGTCAAGGAATGCATGGATCCGTGAAATATTTTTGAGTTTGAGACGCCAGGAGGAGGCTAGGGTTTGGATATTTGGCTTGAAAGAAAGGGCAGAGTCGAGGATCACCCCGAGGCACTGAGCATGTGGAACCGGGGAAAGTGAGCAGCCGTTGACATTGAGGGATAGGTCTGGTGGAGGGGTAGAGTGAGATGGGGGAAGATGATGAATTCTGTTTTTTCCATGTTCAGTTTTAGAAAGCGAGCAGAAAAGAAAGCTGAAAAAGCAGACAGTGTGGGATTTTTGTCAGTAAGGAGGTGAGGTCAGTGTTGTGAATGTGCTAGAAATGAATTCTGAGCAGAAGCTCCCTCTGGTGGTTACAAACAGTACTGAACTATTCAATGAAGATTGTGAAGATTGGCGATCAGGTGTTACTGACTGGTCTTATATAAGGGAGGTTCCCTCCCATCAGGGTTGCCGGTGATCAATTGTTCTGGTCTCAACTTTTGTTCCTGGTTCACTTTGAAGCTTGCTGTTTCGTGCCTGCATCTTCTGCTAACAGATAAGACATTTTCTTCTTTTAGTTTTTTGTGCTTGCTTTTTGCATTTTGTCCTGCACTTCTGTGGGGGTCTGCCAGGTCCCCTCCGGGGGCTTGTGCTCCTCTCAGTTTAGTTCAGCCAGTTGTGTGTTCATTTGCCTTTTCCAGTTTTTTCTGTGGCTGCGGCTTAGTTTTGTTACACCAGAGAACTAATTTAGGTGGTAGAGGTCGTGTGATCTCAGGTGTTTTTGCAATTAATGTGTTGGTATTTTTTTTAGGGTTTTTTGGATTGCAGTAAGTGACCTTCCTATCCTTTTCTGTCTAGGAAGATTGGGCCCCAACGTTTGCTCATACTATTTTCTGTCTGTGTCTGTATTTCCTCTTGTCTAACCGCCATTACATGTTTGGGGGCTTCCTATGTTCTTTGGGGATCTGCTCCGGGGCAGATAGTTTTCCTCTTTCTATCTTTAGGTGAAGTTAGCTTCTCAGGCTATGACGAGGCGTCTAGGACCAACGTAGGTACGCTCCACGGCTGCCTTTAGTTGTGGTTAGTCAGGGTACTGCAATCCAATAGATTCCAACCTCTGGTGTATTGCCTTTTTTGCCTGCTCTCCTCAGCTACCAAATCATAACAGTATCACTGGCCTAAAACTGATAATTATATGGTACTCACAGAAGGGAAAAATAGTGTGAAAGAAAGAAGATTGTCAGAGTTGTCAGAGATTTTTTTTTTTTTTCCTACCTCTGTATCTCTGGGTGCTGAGGAGGATTTTTTTTTCTCTCAATGGAGTTTGCACAGTTGTCTGGCCGTGTGGATCAGCTTGCCACTGAAGTTCGGAGTATTGCTACCTATCTTGCAGGGTTGCCTGTTGTGGAACCTAGGTGTCATGACCCAGGACGGGGTTTTGTCTTTGCCCCGTCCTGGTCAGACTGGGGTTAATGGTTTCAGCCTCTCTTGGCAGAGGGCGGCTATTTAGTTTCCAATTGACCTAGGTCTGGTGTCAGTTATACTCCTGCCCTCGGCTGAGTTAGTTGACCTCCTGTGTGCCTGTGCCTTGTGCCTGATCTTGTTGCTTGTTTGGTTTTGACCCGGTCCGTCTCTTCGTTGTGAGTTTGTCTACTGTCTTGGTACTGTGTATTTGCCCGTTCTGGTTTTCTGATCCCTTGGCTACGTTCTGGTTATTCTCTGCCTGCTTCACTTGTACTGCGTTGCTCCCTCTGTGTATGACCTGGCTATCCTGACTATCCGTTTTGTCTATGCCCTTGGTAACTCTGTCCCGTAGTTACCCTTTTAGGAGTTTTCCTTCTGCTCATAGCTCTCTGGAGCTTAGGCCACGCCCACCAGCAGTCACGTGCTTAAGGTCCTCTGGCCTGAAACAATCTCTGTCTGTTACTGCCTTCTCTGAGAGACCTGTGGCCGGCGCCGCCCCTTGGCAGTCACGTGCTTAGGGTCCTGTTAGTCTGAAGCACGCATCTTCACCGCTACTGCCCCGCTCCACAGGTATCTTTGAGTGCAGTCTGTCTTATTCAGGACACGCGCACTGGCTCAGTGAGCAAGTGCAGTGCGGTGTTCGTGATACTAGGATTCCCATGCCAGATTTGTTTTTAGGGGATCGAGCTAAATTTCTGAATTTCAAAAATAACTGTAAGTTGTTTTTTGCCTTAAAAATCTAAGTCCTCAGGGAATGCAGCACAGCAGGTTCAAATTGTCATCTCTCTCCTGCGCGGCGATCCTCAGGATTGGGCTTTTCCCTGACACCTGGGGACCCTGTTTTGAGTAATGTTGATGCATTTTTTCAGGCTCTGGGGTTATTGTACGATGAGCCTAATGTCACTGATCAAGCTGAAAAAGCCTTGTTGCCATTAAATCAGGGGCTTGAGGACGCTGAGTTATACTGTCAGAGATTCCGAAGGTGGGCAGTCCTGACCAAATGGAATGACGATGCTTTGGCAGCCCTTTTTTGGAAGGGTCTGTCAGAGAATGTAAAGGATGTTATGGTGGGATTCCCTGTCCCCTCTGGTCTCAGTGATTCTATGTCATTAGCGATTCAAATTGACAGACGTTTGCGTGAGCGTAGAGGTATGCGTGGAATAGTGTTGCCTTGTGAACCAGCTTCTGAACCCATGCAGTGTGATAGAGTGGCTTCTGGGGCACAGCGTCATGAGTTTCGAAAACGCAATGGGTTATGTTTCTACTGTGGTGATGCCTCTCATGCTATTTCAGTCTGCCCTAAGCGGGGAAGACGTTTTGCACTTTCAGTTGTCTTGGGTAGTGTTCAGACTAAATTTTTGTTGACTGTTACCCTGATTTGCTCCCTGTCCACATTTTCTGCTCAGGCTTTTGTTGATTCGGGAGCAGCTATTAACCTGATGGATTTTGATTTTGCTAAACGTTGTGGGTTTCCCTTGATACCCTACGGAAGTCTATTCCCCTACTGGGGATCGATTCTACCCCTCTAGCTGAGAATAAACCCCAGTTCTCTACTCAGGTGATAATGAGGGTTGAACCTGATCATCAGGAGAGTTGCAAATTTTTGGTGCTGTATAATCTGCATGACATTATTGTACTGGGTTTCCCTTGGTTACAGTCTCATAATCCTGTTTTGGATTGGAAATCTGTGTCTGTAACCAGTTGGGGCTGCCAATGTGTTAATGCCAACACTCCTGTTTTTTCTGCCTCCCCCAGGCTCAGGATGTTCCTGACTTTTTGACTGATTTTTCTGATGTGTTTAGCGAAAGTAAATCTGCATCCTTGCCCCCCCATAGGAGCTATGACTGCGCTATTGAATTAGTGCCTGGTAGTAAATTCCCTAAAGGTCGCCTTTTTAACTTGTCTGTACCTGAACATGACGCTATGCGGTCTTATATCAAGGAGTCATTGGAGAAGGGTCATATCAGACCATTCTCTTCACCCTTGGGTGCCGGTTTTTTCTTTGTGGCCAAAAAGGATGGTTCATTAAGGCCGTGTATTGATTATCGTCTCTTGAACAATATCACTGTGAAATATCAATATCCGTTACCCTTGATTTCTGACCTGTTTTCCAGGGTGAAAAGTGCTACTTGGTTTACTAAGCTTGACCTCAGGGGGGCATATAACCTTATTCGCATTAAGCACGGGGATGAATGGAAGACGACATTTAATACCCCAGAGGGGCATTTTGAGTACCTAGTGATGCCCTTTGGGCTCACTAATGCTCCTTCCGTCTTCCAGTCCTTCATGAATGACATTTTCAGGGATTTTGTGGATAAATTTCTGATTGTTTATTTGGATGATATCTTGATTTTTTCCAATGATTGGGACTCTCATGTGAAACATGTTCGGACTGTGTTCCAGATTTTAAGAGAGATTGCTCTGTATATGAAGGAATCAAAGTGTCTTTTTGGCGTACAGAGGATCTCATTTCTGGGATTCATTTTGTCCCCATCTGTTATTGAAATGGACCCGGTCAAGGTTCAGGCCATCTGTGATTGGGTCCAACCTACTTCATTAAAGGCTCTTCAGAGATTCTTGGGTTTTGCCAATTTTTATCGTAAATTTATTGGTAATTTCTCTGTTATTGTTAAACCATTGACTGATTTGACCAAGAAGGGTTCTGATGTGGTGAATTGGCCTCCTGAGGCAGTTTCTGCGTTTCAGGAACTTAAGCAGAGATTCACTTCTGCTCCTGTTCTATGGCAGCCTGATGTTTCTCTGCCATTTCAGGTGGAGGTTGATGCCTCTGAAATTGGGGCAGGTGCCGTTTTGTCCCAAAGAGATCCAGAGACCTCTAAAAGTAACCCTTGTGCCTTTTTCTCTCAAAAATTTTCTCCAACTGAACGTAATTATGACGTGGGTAATCGGGAGTTATTGGCCATGAAGTGGGCTTTTGAAGAGTGGAGACATTGGCTGGAGGGAGCCAAACATCAGGTGGTGGTCCTCACGGACCATAAGAATCTGGTTTATCTGGAATCAGCCAAGCGACTTAATCCTAGACAGGCCAGGTGGGCCTTGTTTTTCACACGTTTTAATTTTGTGGTTTCCTTTCTTCCTGGCACTAAGAATGTTAAAGCGGATGCCCTCTCGAGGAGTTTCCTTGCTGACTCTCCCGAGTTATCTGATCCTACTGTTATTTTGAAAGAGGGTGCAGTTCATCTCGCCCAATTTGAGACTGTCTCTGGAAGGGTGTCAGGAGGATAAACCCGAACTCTGCCCTATTGGGAAATTGTTTGTCCCAGACCGGTGGAAAAAGAGTGTGATGTCTGAGATTCATTGTTCCGCATTGGCCGGTCATCCAGGAATTTTTGGTACCAGAGACTTGGTTAGTCGGTCCTTTTAGTGGCCTACTTTGTCTCGTGACGTCAGGGAATTTGTGCCGTCCTGCGGGACTTGCTCTCGCTCCAAGCCTTGCTCTCGCCCTAGTGGTTTGTTGATGCCATTGCCTGTGCCCAAGAGACCATGGACCTATATCTCTATGGATTTCATTTCCGACCTCCCTGTTTCTCAGAGAATGACCGTTATCTGGGTGATTTGTGATAGGTTTTCCAAACTGATACATCTTGTGCCATTACCTAAGTTGCCTTCCTCCTCCGAATTGGTGCCTTTGTTCCTTCAGCACGTGGTTCGGTTACACGGTATTCCTGAGAACATTGTGTCTGACAGAGGAGTCCAGTTTGTTTCCAGATTTTGGAGGACTTTTTGTTCTAAACTTGGTGGTCAATTGTCTTTCTCCTCTGCTTTTCATCCTCAGACCAATTGTCAAACTGAGAGAACAAACCAGACATTGGAGACTTATGTGAGATGCTTTGTGCCTGCTGATCCGGATGACTGGGTCTCTTTTTTGCCTTTGGCTGAGTTTGCCCTTAATAATAGGGCTAGCTCTGCAACCTTGATATCTCCATTTTTCTGCAATTTTGGGTTTCACCCTCGATTTTCTTCAGGACAGATGGAGGCTTCTGTCTGTCCAGGTGTTGACTCTGTTGTGGAGCGTATGCAGCAGATTTGGGACCAGGTAGTGGAGAGGTTGTCCCTCTCTCAGGAGAGGGCCCAGCGGTTTGCCAACCAGCATAGGACTGATGGTCCTCGGTTTGAAGTGGGGGACTTGGTCTGGTTGTCCTCAAGAAATATCCCTATGAGAGTTGCATCTCCTAAGTTTAAGCCTAGGTTCATTGGACCTTATAAGATCATGGAGATTCTTAATCCTGTTTCCTTTCGTTTACTTCTTCCAGGGACATTTAAGATCCATAACGTGTTCCACAAGTCCTTATTGAAGAGGTTTGTCGAGCCAGTGGTTCCTATGGCTGTGCCTCCTGACCCTGTTTTGGTTCAGGGCAATCTGGAGTATGTGGTTGAGAAAATATTGGATTCTCATTTTTCTAGACGGAAACTCCAGTATTTGGTTAAGTGGAGAGGTTATGGTCAGGAGGACAATTCTTGGGTGTTTTCTTCGGACATCCATGCTAGAAGACTCATCCGTGCGTATCACAGAGCTCATCCTGACTGACCTGGTTGCCCAAATGAGGGTTCGGTGACCCTCCTCAAGGGGGGGTACTGTTGTGAATGCGCTAGAAATGAATTCTGAGCAGAAGCTCCCTCTGGTGGTTACAAACAGTGCTGAACTATTCAATGAAGATTGTGAAGATTGGCGATCAGGTGTTACTGACTGGTCTTATATAAGGGAGGTTCCCTCCCATCAGGGTTGCCAGTGATCAATTGTTCTGGTCTCAACTTTTGTTCCTGGTTCACTTTGAAGCTTGCTGTTTCGTGCCTGCATCTTCTGCTAACAGATAAGACATTTTCTTCTTTTAGTTTTTTGTGCTTGCTTTTTGCATTTTGTCCTGCACTTCTGTGGGGGTCTGCCAGGTCCCCTCCGGGGGCTTGTGCTCCTCTCAGTTTAGTTCAGCCAGTTGTTTGTTCATTTGCCTTTTCCAGTTTTTTCTGTGGCTGCGGCTTAGTTTTGTTACACCAGAGAACTAATTTAGGTGGTAGAGGTCGTGTGATCTCAGGTGTTTTTGCAATTAGTGTGTTGGTATTTTTTTAGGGTTTTTTGGATTGCAGTAAGTGACCTTCCTATCCTTTTCTGTCTAGGAAGATTGGGCCCCAACATTTGCTCATACTATTTTCTGTCTGTGTCTGTATTTCCTCTTGTCTAACCGCCATTACATGTTTGGGGCTTCCTATGTTCTTTGGGGATCTGCTCCGGGGCAGATAGTTTTCCTCTTTCTATCTTTAGGTGAAGTTAGCTTCTCAGGCTGTGACAAGGCATATAGGACCAACGTGGGTACGCTCCACGGCTGCCTTTATGTTGTGGTGGTTAGTCAAGGTACTGCAATCAAATAGATTCCAACCTCTCTGTTGTATTGCCTTTTTTGCCTGCTCTCCTCAGCTACCAAATCATAACAGGTCAGGTCCAGATAGGTAGATCTGCGTGTCGTCAGCATAGAGATGATACTGCAAACCGTGGGATTCTATGAGCTGTCCCAGGCCGAAGGTGTAGATTGAGAAGAGTAGGGGTCCTAGAACTGAGCCTTGAGGAACACCGACAGAGAGGGGGCGAGGTGAGGAGGTGGTGTGGGAGAGGGAGACACTGAATGTTCGATCTGTTAGATATGATGAGATCCAGGATAGGGCCAAGCCTGTGATGCCCAGAGATGAGAGAATCTGGAGCAGGAGGGAGTGGTCCACAGTGTCGAAGGCAGAAGACAGGAGAAGGAGGACAGAGTAGTGTCGCTTGCTCTTGGCGGTTAGTAGGTCGTTGGTAACTTTAGTTAGGGCAGTTTCAGTTGAGTGATGCAGTCGGAAGCCTGATTGTAAGCGGTCAAAGAGGGAGCAGGAAGAGAGGTGGGAGGACAGTTCAAGATGGACATGCTGTTCCAGTAGTTTTGAGGCATAAGGGAGAAGAGATATCGGGCGATAGCTAGACGCAGAAGATGGGTCAAGGGAGGTCTTTTTGAGGATGGGTGCGATCGAGGCACGTTTGAACCATGAGGGGAACACACCATTTGTAAGTGAGAGGTTGAAGAGGTGTGTTAGAGTAGAGATGAAGACTGTGGCGAGGTTAGGGATGAGGTGGGACGGGAGCGGGTCAAATGTGCAAGTGGTGAGGTGTGATCTTGAAAGGAGGGTGGAGAGCTGATCTTCTGTCATGGTGGAGAAGTTGGTTTTGGAGTAACAAGGCTGAGCAGCTAAGAAGGGCATTGGGGGCTGCGCGCCAAAGCTTTCCCTAATCGTATCAAGCTTCTGCTTGAAAAAGGAGGCAAAATCTTCAGCAGTAATGACATGAGAGGGGGGAGGTGCTGGGGGACGGAGTAGAGAATTGAAAGTGTTGAAGAGCTGTTTAGGGTTGTGAGACAGTGAGGATATGAGAGATGAGAAGTAAGTTTGCTTTGTGGCAGTGAGTGTGGACTTGAAGCTGGCGAGGGACTGCTTGTATGCGGTTAAGTGCTCGGCAGAGCGGGATTTCTTTCATCTCCGCTTAGCAACCCTGGAAGCCCGTCTCAGTTCTTTGGTGAGGCTGGTCAGCCAGAGCTGCCTGCTGTTTGTGCGAGCTCTGCTATGTGCGAGGGGGGGCGGCCGAATCAAGTGCTGCTGTTATTGTGTTATAAAAGGTGGTAGCAGCATCTGTGTCATGAAGTGAGTTTATGTCTGTAAGAGGGAGGAGGGACTCAGAGAGTGATTGTAAATTGAGGTGTTTGAGATTTCTGCGAGGATGAGCGAGTTTGTGGAGCGGGGGTTGCGTACTAGGAGAGGAGAGGGAAGAAAATGTCAGTAGGTTGTGGTCAGACGGGCAGGGGTGAGTTAGTGAGATTAGTAAGGGACAAGAGGAGGGTGAAGATAAGGTCCAGTGGTATAAAGTGTTATAAATTACAGTTTATTGCAGATTGAGCATGCGTTCCATAGTGCTCCAGGTAGGGGGCCCGGAGGAGTGGGGGCTGGATGAATGGGTATGAGGTTATCATGGTTGCAGAAATGTAGAGGATCGTGGCAGGGTGTTAGAAATGAGTGTGGGGATGTGTTGAGGAGGACCAGGATTTGGGGATACGTCGCCAGCAATGAGGAGTAACAGACAGAGTGTTAGAAGGTGGGAGCAGGATAAGCCATGGTGTGGCCGTGTGTGTCTGGACAAAGAGGCTTGTATGTGGAGGAACAGTTCGGAGGAGAAGGTGAGATGGCTGGGGGGGATGGAGGGAGAAATGACTAGTTCCTTATTAGGAGGGGCGATTACTAGAGATCGGGCAAAATAGAGAAGTATGGGGGTGAAAGTGAGAAGTCGAAACATTGTTGTGGGGTTATAGTCAGTTACCGTACAGTCATATTCCAGTACAATTCTAGTCTAATTCAGAATGTTGTAATTATAAATCTGTAATTTGAAATATGAGATTTGAAATAAGCCTGTGCAGACTGCGACTGTGCAGACGCATGGCCCTGAATATATAACTGGGATTGAGAGGGATCAGCTGTGAGAGGGGATGTGGGCGTGATCAGCCACACCACATGTTCAGAGTTAACCAAAGGTGAGAAAAAGGGGGGGAAGGACTGCACTGTTATGAATGTGCTAAAAATGGTTTCTGAGCAGAGGCTCCCTCTGGTGGTTACTGACAGTACTGAACCTTTCAGCGAGGAGTGGCAATCTGGAATCACGGACTTGTCTGATATAAGGGAGGTTCCCTCCCATGATGGTTGCCGGTGATCAATTGTTCTTGTCTAAATTGTGGTTCCTGGTTCATTTGGAAGCTTGCTGAGTCTTGCCTGCATCTTCTGCTATCAGATAAGATATTTTCTGCTTTTATTTTTGTGCTTGCTTTTTGCATTGTTCCCTGCACTTCTGTGGAGGTCAGCCAGGTCCCCTCTGGGGGGCTTGTGCTCCTCTCAGTTTATCTGGAGCCACTGTTGTTTGTTCATTTGCTTTTTCCTGTTTTTTCAGTGGCTGCGGCTTAGTTTTGTTACACCAGAGAACTGATTTAGGTGGTTGAGGTCGTGTGATCTCAGGTGTTTTTGCAATCAGTAGAGCTGGTATTTTTTAGGGTTTTGTTTGGATTGCAGTGAGTATCCTTTCCTGTACTTTTCTGTCTAGACAGATTGGGCCCCAGCGTTTGCTCATTCTATTTTCTGTCTGTGTCCGTGTTTCTTCTTGTCTAACCGCCATTACATGTTTGGGGGCTTCCTATTTTCTTTGGGGATCTGCTCCGGGGCAGATAGCTTTCATCTTTCTGCCTTTAGGTGTAGTTATCTCTCAGGCTGTGACGAGGCGTCTAGGATCAACGTAGGAACGCTCCACGGCTACGTCTAGTTGTGTGGTTAGTTCAGGTTACTGCAATCCAATAGGTTCCAGCCTCTCTGGTGTATTGCCGTTTTTGCTTACTCTCCTCAGCTACCAAAACATAACACTGCACACTCAGAGATAGGCATGGAAGACACAGGAGGAATGGAGTACATTATGGTTGCAAGAGGTAGGGTAAGCAATTGTCACGCTGTATAGCAGATATATATTATATATGTGATGTCAGTAATCTATATCAAAAGGGCAACATACTATATAACATGCGCATAGATATATGATAACATAGAATTACCTGACAATGTCCAGTGGGTCAATACGGAATCCGTTATACGCTGTCTCCGGCTAGAGGGTGACCGGGGTCTATGCTGACCCTAAACTGGGGTCCTAACTAATCCCTCTACCTGGAGGTACTGTTAAAGGTACAGAGGTCCAGGCCACCAGCGTAAACCCTGTCTCCTATCAATCCCTGCCAACTGTAATCTAGTCCTAAGAAGGACCCTGATTACCACCAAAGGGAATGAACAGGTAACGGTTAATGAACAGAAAGACATACAAAAAAGACAAGAAATAAAGTAAATAAAGTCTTACATACAACACTCACACATAGTAGGAACACCTAAGGTCTCAGAGATAAACTATAAGCTGTAAGAGTAAAAACAACTAAGGAGCTCTTAGCTTAAATATTCTCAGAACCGATCCAGTCTGCTAGACTACATGAATGCTTTCACCGGCGTCTAACACCCAGACTGGCAGGAATACAAAGGAACAGCAACTCAGCTGTGAGAAGTCAGCGTGTGTAATCGCGACGATCCTCGTGGCGATACACCCATGACAGTACCCCCCCTCTACGAGGGGACTCCGGACCCTCAGGGCCAGGTCTGCCCGGGTGAGTTGTGTGAAAGGTCCGAACCAATCGATCTGCGTTAACATCAGACGCAGGGACCCACGTCCTCTCCTCAGGACCCTAACCCCTCCAATGAACCAAGTACTGAAGGGATCGGCGACTGAGACGTGAGTCAATGATTTTCGACCCATGAAATTCCACGTTATCATTGACCACCACTGAAGGAGGAGGTAGAGGTGACGGTATGACTGGTGCCACATACTTTTTAAGTAATGACTTGTGAAACACATTATGAATTTTAAACGTAGGAGGGAGGTCCAGACGAAATGCCACAGGATTAATTATGGAACTGATCCTGTACGGCCCGATGAATCTGGGACCCAACCTCCAGGAGGAAACTTTAAGTTTTATATTCCTGGTAGACAACCAAACCAGATCGTTCACCTTCAGATCTAGACCAGAAACTCTCCTCCTATCAGCCATCCGTTTGTAACGGTTCCCGTAACCTTCAGTCTTAACCGATCTGGAACTATCAGTCTCCCTGGAAGTCCCACAGGGGCGTCCCCTGAGCCCCCAATACCTCCCCTCAAGCTCAGAGCATACAGCTGACACTACAACTCCCTCCTGAGGAATAGGAACCGGATCATCCGTCTTCCCGGCCCCTGGGAAAGTACGAGATAAGGCATCAGGAAGCAACTTTATTGAGCAGTCATATGCGCGATGAGGAGGTAACTCTTTACACCCCTCCTCTGAGAACATCTCCCCAAAGTCCTCCAGAAAAGGAGACAAAGTCCTAGGCACAACCGCACCGATGACCGTGCTCATGCAGTTATTCCTGCAAAATTCACCCCACTGGCTTATCTTTCTGGATTGCCAATCAATCACTGGGTTATGTTTAGCCAACCAAGGAAGTCCCAACACAATAGGAGTAGGTAGACCCTCCAACACATAACAAGACAATTGCTCTTTATGTCTTGCCCCTACTCGAAGATCTATGTTATGAACAGCTTGTACCAAGCTACCTTGACCGAGAGGTCTAGACTCAATAGAGACTATAGGGACCGGTTTGGCCAATACACTCAGTTGCATACCATGCGCCTGGGCAAACCGAGCGTCCACCAGATTAGCCCCGGACCCACTATCAAGAAAAACAGAAATCCTCTCAGTTCTAGTACCAATCACCACCTCCGCAGGCACGAGAAACTGAGAGGGATTTGGGGACGAAATACACACTCCAGGTTAACTCCTTTGCTCAAAGAGGCCCGGGATGGACACCCCCCAACAAAATGTCCCTCTCTCCCGCAAAAGAAACACCTTCTAGTATTGCGGCGCACCGCCGATTCCCTCCTACAGAAAGATGTCCCTCCCAACTGCATGGGTTCCTCAGAACAGACATGGGGAACCTCAGTATAAGGGACTTTAGTAGTAGGTGGAGTCATCACGGGAGGCGGAGTTACCTCGCGTCTTCCCCGAATTCGTCTATCAATGCGAATAGCGAGGGCCATAGCAGCCTCCAGTGATGGAGGAGAATCATACTGAGCCAACACATCCTTTAATTTGTCAGACAACCCTTGACAAAACTGGCTCCTAAGAGCTGGGTCATTCCACTGAGTATCTGTTGCCCATCTACGGAACTCAGAAGAATATTCCTCCGCTGGACGATTTCCTTGCCGTATTTTACGTAACTTTGTTTCAGCAAGGGAAACTCGATCCGGATCATCATATACCAGACCCAGGGCAGTAAAAAATCGATCCACTGACTGGAGATCTGGGGAGCCTGGAGGAATAGAGAACGCCCAAGATTGAGGGTCCCCTTGTAAGAGTGAGATAACAATTCCCACCCTCTGCTCTTCACTCCCAGATGACCGAGGCCGCAGCCGAAAGTACAATTTACATGCCTCCCGGAAAGTAAAAAATTTGTCCCGCCCACCAGTGAACCTGTCCGGGAGAGCAACCTTAGGTTCAGATATGGTTTGCTCCGGGGGAGACAAAACCTTGGACTTAATGTCTGCAAACTCCATGGACAACCCCTGCAACTGCCGGGCCAGCTGGGCTACTGGATCCATGACAGCTGGGGAGAATCTTTAGTATGGCCGGTGAAAATGTCACGCTGTATAGCAGATATATATATATATATGTGATGTCAGTAATCTATATCAAAAGGGCAACATACTATATAACATGCGCATAGATATATGATAACATAGAATTACCTGACAATGTCCAGTGGGTCAATACGGAATCCGTTATACGCTGTCTCCGGCTAGAGGGTGACCGGGGTCTATGCTGACCCTAAACTGGGGTCCTAACTAATCCCTCTACCTGGAGGTACTGTTAAAGGTACAGAGGTCCAGGCCACCAGCGTAAACCCTGTCTCCTATCAATCCCTGCCAACTGTAATCTAGTCCTAAGAAGGACCCTGATTACCACCAAAAGGAATGAACAGGTAACGGTTAATGAACAGAAAGACATACAAAAAAGACAAGAAATAAAGTAAATAAAGTCTTACATACAACACTCACACACAGTAGGAACACCTAAGGTCTCAGAGATAAACTATAAGCTGTAAGAGTAAAAACAACTAAGGAGCTCTTAGCTTAAATATTCTCAGAACCGATCCAGTCTGCTAGACTACATGAATGCTTTCACCGGCGTCTAACACCCAGACTGGCAGGAATACAAAGGAACAGCAACTCAGCTGTGAGAAGTCAGCGTGTGTAATCGCGACGATCCTCGTGGCGATACACCCATGACAGCAATGCATACCAAGGAGAGCAAAAGCAGTTCACAAAACACAATCAGGAGTTGGGAAAAGCCGGGGACATTCGGTGCATACCAAGGAGAGCAAAAGCAGTTCACAAAACACAATCAGGAGTTGGGAAAAGCTGGGGACATTCGGTGCATACCAAGGAGAGCAAAAGCAGTTCACAAAACACAATCAGGAGTTGGGAAAAGCTGGGGACATTCGGTGAACACCTGTGGGAAGAGGAGAAACAGCTTGATTAGATTGGTACAGATGATAATATTGCAGGAGCGATGAGTGGCCAAATGCATTCTAGAATTCTAGTCTAATTCAGAGTGTTGTAATTAGAAATCTGTAATTTGAAATATGGGATTTGAAATAAGCCTGTGCAGACTGAGTCTGTGCAGATGCATTGCCCTGAATATATCAAAATAGCATATTTCACGTGATAGTCCATACAGTATACTGCACCTCAGTCCATATAGTATAATGTGCCCCATAGTCCATATAGTATAATGAACCCTGTAGTCCAAACAGCAGCTTATTGCACCCCATAATCCAGTACAGTATAATGCAGCCGATAGTCCTCTGTATAGTATAATGCACCTCTTAGTCCTTTGTATAGTATACTGCAACCCATAGTCCATATAGTACAATGCACCCCATAGTCCAGATAGCATAATGCACCCCATAGTTCATATAGCATGATGCACCCTGTAGTCCATACAGCAAAATGCATGCCATAGTCCATATACATATAGTATATTGCGCCCCATAGTCCACGTAGTATAATGTGTCCCATGGTCTATACAGCATAATGCACCCCATAGCCCAAACAGCAGCATATTGCACCACATAGTCCATACAGTATAATGCACCCTATAGTCCTCTATATCGTATAATGTACCCCATAGTCCTCTGGATAGTATAATGCACCCCATAGTTCTTTATACAGTATAATGTACCTCATAGTCCTCTGTATAGTATAATGCACCCCATAGTCCATATAGTACAATACACCCCATAGTCCATTTAACATAGTTCACCCTGTAGTCCATATAGTATAATGCACCCCATAGTCTATACAGCAAAATGCACCAAATAGTCCATATACATACAGTATAATGCGCCCCAAAGTCCATACATCATACTGCACCCCACAGTCCATACAGTATAATGCACCCCATAGTCCATATAGTATAATACACCTCTTAGTCCATATAGTATAATTCACCCCATAGTCCACGTAGTATAATGCGTCACATAGTCTATGCAGCATAATGCACCCCATAGTTCATGTAGTATAATGCACCCCATAGTCCATGTAGTATAATGCACCCCATAGTCCATACAGCAAAATGCACCCCATAGTCCATATACATATAGTATAATGCGCCCCTAGTCCATACAGTATACTGCACCCCATAGTCCATACAGTATAATGCACCCTTTAGTCTATACTGCATAATGCACCCCATAGTCCATATAGTATAATGCACCTCTTAGTTCATATAGCATAATTCTCCCCATAGTCCACATAGTATAATGCGTCACATAGTCTATACAGCATAATGCACCCCCTAGTCCATATAGTACAATTCACCAAATGATCCTCTATACGGTATTTTTTCCAACACAATGTTCAAAAAAATTAAATACATTACTCACCTCTTTTCCTTGTTCCTCCGCTACTCCGGTCTCTGCACCAACCGCTCTGAATCACAGCGTAGTTGGCGCCATGAAGTGAATTCATCGTGCTTCCTTTCGCTGGGAAGTTAGACGCTGAGGAAGAATGATGAAGATGGAAGTATTACCTGACGCTCACTCCTTCATCATTGTTTTTCAACTGTAGTGGCAGTTGAAGTGCCAGCGCTGGCCTCCTCCTGGCTCACAGGCCCCACAGCGGCAGTGCAAGGAGATCATGTCTCCCTGCTCTGCCGCTGAGTTTAACTGTATCTGCACGCTATACTCTTCAATACAGTTAGAATATTGTTGCTCCAGGTGAGACTCATAGAGAGGGGGACCAGGGAAGGTCGCACTCTCTGCCCCTCAGGGAGCTACGCTACTGCTCTTCAAGTATTTCTAAAGAACGATTCCTATTAAAAGAGCAGAACTGTTGATGTGAAACCCATAGTCCCCGAAGAATGGGGACTTACCAGTACACTCATGACAATGGTTATTCACCGCAAATTCAGCTAGAGGTAACAAAGTAACCTAATCCTCCTGATTCTCAGATACAAAACACCTAAGATAAGTATCAAGATTCTGGTTTACACATTCAGTTTTCTGTTATGATCTGCTACAAGATCTAAGGAAAGATGGGAATTCTGTCCCTACAATAGAACTAAGCTGGATCCCTACGATGTAACGGGGAACCTGATCCTGCGACCAGACCCGCTAAAGTCCTCAGCTAGTCTGAACGAAGACCTATAGTTGCGAGGGAGGAATCCCTACAAGATCTAGGGACTGGGAGAAAAGGTGGACACCTCCTAACAGAAATTGTAGCAGGGAAAATAAAACAGAAAAACAAATTACTTAGAGATCCTAAGATCAAGCAAAACTGACTGAGTAAGGCACCTAAGCACCCGGCTAGCTTAAGAGTAGATAATACAATGAAGTCCAGCAAAGCCAGAAGGGCGGAGCCAGACTAAATAGGGAAAAATGGTCATGTGACCAGCAAACTGAAAAAAACCTAACAAGAGGGTTCTAACAGTACCCTCCCTTCTAAGAGGATCCTCCGGATCCCCTAGGACTTAGGCTTATCCGGAAACCTCTTGTGAAACGCTCTGACAAGTCTAGACGCAGAAACATCATCTGCCCTCACCCATGAGTTATCCTCGGGTCCATAACCCTTCCAAGCGACGAGGTACTGCAAACTCCCTCTATACCGTCTAGAATTTAGGATGCGAGAAATCTCATATTGCCCGTCCTCCACCACCAGGGGAACAGTGGCCGAGACGTCTCCATCTGAGACCTCAGCTTTTTTCAAGAGAGAAACATGAAACACCGGATTAATCTTCCAGGAGGTAGGAAGCTCCAACTTAACAGCAGATTGGTTAATAACCTGAAGCACCTTAAATGGCCCTACAAACTTGGGACCCAATTTCTTAGACGGAATCCTCAAGCGCAGATTCTTAGAGGACAACCAAAACATGTCACCAATAGCAAACAAAACCTCTTGTCGTTTTCTATCAAAATACACTTTGGATCTTTTGTTAGCCTCCTGAAGATTACCACGCACATCAGTCCAAACTCTCTCCAAAACACCAGAAAAATTCTCCTCTTCAGGTACAGCCGATCCCAACTTGGAAAATGACCCAAACAACGGATGTTTCCCAGTACAACAAAAAAAAGGCGAACAACCAGCAGAAGCGGATGTATGGTTGTTAAGAGCAAACTCAGCAAGTGGCAGAAACTCAGACCACCCTCTTGATTATCAGTCACAAAACAACGCAAGAACTGCTCAACATCCTGGTTTTTCCTTTCTGTCTGGCCATTAGACTCAGGATGATATCCGGATGAAAACGACAAATGAACTCCCAACCTGTCACAAAAGGCGCGCCAAAAACGAGCCACAAACTGAGGTCCCCTATCGGAAACAATGTCAGTAGGAACGCCATGTAGTCTGACAATTTCCTTGACAAAGGCCTTAGCGAGAGTCTTAGCGCAAGGCAGTTTGATGAAAGGAACCAAGTGACACATCTTGCTAAAACGGTCCACGACCACCCAGATGACAGTGAAACCCTCAGAGGGGGGAAGGTCAGTAATAAAGTCCATAGCCAAATGTGTCCAAGGTGCACTAGGAACCTCCAGAGGGCAAAGCAACCCCGCAGCAGGAGTATGAGAAGACTTAGATCTAGCACACACCGTGCATTGACGCACCCACTTAATGACTTCCTTCTGCCATCCAGGCCACCAAAAGCTGCGACCCACAAGTCTCTTGGTCTCAGAGATTCCAGGATGACCTGCCAACCGAGAGTCATGACATTCAACAAACAAATCTCTCCTCAGGGTACCAGGCACAAACAACCTCCCATGCGGCGTGTTAGATGGGGCATTCTCCTGTGCTTTAAGAATCTCATCTTCCAACACAGAGTCCAAAACAGCAATAACAACCCCCTCTTGCAAAATGTTTTCCTCCTCCTCAGTACCCACCATAGGAGAAAAGCTGCGAGACAAAGCATCAGCTTTAACATTTTTAGTACCTGGGATGTAAGTAACGGTAAAATTAAACTGCGAGAAAAACAGTGCCCACCTAGCCTGACGGGCATTCAAGCGTTTGGCAGCATCAAGGTAGACCAGATTTTTATGATCGGTGAAGACTTGAACGGGAAATTCCGTTCCCTCCATAAAATGACGCCAGTGTTCAAATGCGAGTTTAATTGCCAACAATTCCCGATTACCGATATCATAATTTAGTTCAGACTCAGAAAGTTTCTTTGAAAAAAAAGCACAGGGATGTACTCTATCCGTCTTTTCCTGAGACAACACCGCGCCGACCCCCACAGAAGAAGCATCAACCTCAACAAAAAATGGTTTAGTCACATCAGGCTGCGTAAGGATGGGAGCAGAGCTGAACTTCTCCTTTAGCAACACAAAAGCCTCAATGGCCTCAGTAGTCCACTGAACCGCATCAGCACCTTTCCTGGTGAGATCGGTCAGAGGTTTGGCAATCACAGAAAATTTTTTAATGAATTTTCTATAATAATTGGCGAACCCCAAAAACCTCTGTATTGATTTCACACCAATAGGTCTAGGCCAATCCTGCACAGCTTGCACTTTCACCAGGTCCATCTCAAAACCTTCACTGGAGACAATGTAGCCCAAAAAACTAAGTCTCTGTACAGCGAACTCACATTTTTCTAGCTTGGCAAAAAGTGAATTATCACTCAGTAACTGTAATACTTCACGCACACTCCTCCAATGAGACTCCAAATCTGGTGAATAAATCAAAATGTCATCCAAATACACAACCACACTTCTGCCGATCAAAGGTCTAAGGATGTCATTAATAAGATTCTGAAAAAATGCCGGAGCACTGGAAAGCCCAAAAGGCATAACCAGATTCTCAAAATGACCCAGTGGAGTGTTAAATGCAGTCTTCCATTCATCCCCTCCTTCATGCGCAACAAATTGTATGCCCCTCGAAGATCAATTTTCGAGAACCACTTGGCCCCCACTAACTGGTTAAACAAATCAGGAATCAATGGCAGTGGGTAAGGATTGCGTACAGTGATTTTATTAATCTCACGAAAGTCTAGACAAGACCGTAAACCGCCGTCCTTTTTTTTAACAAAAAAAAATCCAACCGCCACAGGAGACTTGGAAGGCCTAATGTGACCGGCGGCCAAGCTTGTCTGTATGTATTCCTCCAAAGCCTTTCTCTCAGGAATAGTCAAATTAAATAAACGACTTTTAGGAAGAGTTGCTCTAGGGACAAATTCAATTGCACAATCATAATCTCTATGAGGAGGCAATACCTGCGATTCCTTATCAGAAAAAACTTTCCAAAAATCCTGAATAGGTACAGGTAACTCCCCCTTAACTACAGCAGCAATACGCCCGTTACAACACTTGTCATAACACTTAGGACTCCAGGACTTAATTTCATTGGTAGACCAATCCAGTACCGGATTGTGCAATTTTAACCAAGGTAACCCCAAAATCACCGGTGAGGGCAAATTATTCAAAACTACCAAATCCAAATTCTCTTGATGAACACCATTAATAGAGGAAATTCACAGATATGGTGAGTAACATTTTTCAAGGAAGAACCATCCACAGCAACCACATTAATAGGGGAAGACAGAAGTTTGGGTTTTAATTTTAGTTTTTCCAAAAATTTCCCATCAATCACATTGAGAGTTGAACCACAATCCACAAATGCCCGAAACCCCATTAATTCCTCCTCAACAGCAGTGGTAGCAGAAAGAAAGACACCTTTATTGTTTAAACAAGCTATACGGGCGAAACTGACCTCATTTTTTTTTTTTTCTTTATTCATACGAAGCACACAGTTCTTAATGAAATGGTCAGATTTGCCACAATAGAAACACAAACCTTCAGCAAATCTACGGTCTTTTTCCCGAGAGTGAGGTGTCATTGCTCCAATTTTCATCAGCTCTCCAATGTCAGTACAGTCCCTCTCCAGACTTGGAGCTGACAAGGCAGATTTACTCTCATTAACCCTTGCACGCAGTCTCCTATCCACCCGTATGGCTAATTGCATAGCCTCTTGCAAGTTACCAGGTATAGGATAAGCAATCAGCAAATCTTTAACCCTTTCACTTAACCCTGCAAGAAATAAACTTTTCAAAGCTGAATCGTTCCACCCCACCTGAGTGGACCACCTTCGGAAGTGAGTACAATATTTTTCCACATTACCTGATCCCTGTCTCAAACGTCTCAATTCTGTCTCAGCTGATGAAACACGATCAGGATCGTCATACAATAACCCCAAAGCAGAAAAAAAACTATCCACTGATCTAAAGCATGGATCACTAGGCTGCAGAGAAAAGGCCCACTCCTGAGGTTCTTTGCGCAAAAGTGACATTATGAACCCTATGCGCTGTGATTCATCAGAGGATCTGGGTCTCAAACGGAAATACAACAAGCAAGCATTTTTAAAAGAAAAAAAATCTTGTTGTTCACCAAAAAATAAATCAGGCTCCACGAAATGTGCTCCAGAACAACTACTCACGTGTTGCTGGATCTCAGCCACCTCCAGAGAAAGTCCCTGCAGGCGTTGAGCCAAATCCTGAACCGACACCATGATGGAAACAGAAAATCTTTCCTTAGAGATTTTTTTTTTTTTTGGGCTGGACTTACTGTTATGATCTGCTACAAGATCTAAGGAAAGATGGGAATTCTGTCCCTACAATAGAACTAAGCTGGATCCCTACGATGTAACGGGGAACCTGATCCTGCGACCAGACCCGCTAAAGTCCTCAGATAGTCTGAACGAAGACCTATAGTTGCGAGGGAGGAATCCCTACAAGATCTAGGGACTGGGAGAAAAGGTGGACACCTCCTAACAGAAATTGTAGCAGGGAAAATAAAACAGAAAAACAAATTACTTAAAGATCCTAAGATCAAGCACTGAGTAAGGCACCTAAGCACCCGGCTAGCTTAAGAGTAGATAATATAATGAAGTCCAGCAAAGCCAGAAGGGCGGAGCCAGACTAAATAGGGAAAAAAGGTCATGTGACCAGCAAACTGAAAAAAACCTAACAAGAGGGTTCTAACATTTTCTCATTAGACTGTGGATGAAAAACTGAAGAAAACGACAGATGGATCCCAAAACGAGCGCAAACGCTTTACAAAATTTGGAAATTGCACCCCCGTCAGAAACCATATTGGTAGGAATCCCATGTAATTGCACGATTTCTTCGGTAAAAATTTGTGCCAATATCTTTGCATTAAATAAAGCGGGTAGCGCAATATAATGAGACTTTTTTTTTATTAAATCCACCACCACCAAAAGAACTGTATTGCCTGCAGATACAAGGAGATCAGTGATGAAATATACTGATAAATGAGTCCGAGGTCTACTGGAAATTGCCAATGGTTGAAGAGACACTGACGGATGAGTATAAAGGGTCTTAGAAAGCGCACAAACGCTGCAGGCAGCTACATACTCCCGAACATCTTGGTGTACCCCAGACCACCAAAAATGCAGAGTAAGGAGATCTGTGGTGGCTTTACTATCAGAATGTCCGGCCAAGACCAAATCATGATGTTCAATTAAAACTTTAGGACAGAGATTCACAAGTTTAAATAGTTTACGTATTGGACAGATAGCAGGGGCGTCCCCCTGAGCCTCTACCACCTCCTTCTCAAGGTCAGAACTTATAGATGCAATAACTACACCTTTCTGTAGCATAGGAACCGATTCACAATTATCTCCACCCCCAGGAAAACAAGATAAGGGATCCACCTTAATGTTCTTATTCCCTGGCCTATAAAATCATGAAAAAGTTGAATCGGGTGAAGAACAGCGACCATCTTGCCTGTCTAGGCATCTGATGCTTAGCAAATTCTAAATATAAAAGATTTTTATGATTAGTGATTACCATGACCAGATGAACGGCCCCCTCCAGAAAATGTTGCCACTCTTCAAAAGCCCACTTAATTGCCAATAGTTCCCTATTACCAATGTCATAGACAGTTTCTTAGAAAAATGTGCACATGGATGTCAGTTACAAAAAGATGCACCCTGCGATAATGCAGCCCCCACCTCAGACGCGTAAACTTCTACAATAAATTTCTGAGTGACGTCTGGTTGTATGAGATTCGGAGCAGATGCAAAACATTTTTTAAAAGTATCAAATGCCTCCCTGGCTGGACTGGACCATTTGGAAATGTCCATCCCTTTCCTGGTCATATCCGGTATTAGGTTTGGACACTACCGAAAAGTTTTTGATGAACTTACAGTAGTAGGTGGCAAAACCCAAAAATCTTTATAATGCCTTTAAGTCCTCATGATGATCCCAATCCGATACCGCCCAGACATTTTCCAATTACAGCAAAAACTGGTGGATGATAAGAAATAACCCAGAAAAGAGATCTCCTGAACTGAGTACATACATTACTCTGGTTTGACAAATAATGTATTGTCTTTGAGTATCTGTAAGACCTGCCTGACATGAATCTGATGTGACTCGAGATCAGGTGCATAAATCAATATGTCATCAAGTTGGATCACAACAAATCTAACTGCCAGGTAACTAAAAATGTAATTTACAAAGTTCTGAAAGACACAAATGGCATCACAAGGTTTTCATAGTGTCAACCAGGTGCATTTAAGGCTGCCTTCCACTCATACACCTCCTTCATTTGAATAAGATATGCCCACTGAGATTCAGTTTAGAAAACTATTTAGCTCTTATAGTAACATAGTTATTAAAGTTGAAGGAAGACTTTAAGTCCATCTAGTTCAACCTATATCCTATCCTAACCTGCCCTTACATGTTGATCCAGAGGAAGGCAAAAAACCCCAAGTGGCAAACAGTAAGCTTCACATTGGGGAAAAAAATTCCTTCCCAACTCCACATACGGCAATCAGACTAGCTCCCTGGATCAATGCAATATCTAGGAAACTAGTGTAAGGTTCTTTGTCTCTGTTGACATGTTCCTTGAAACTCAGTTTTTCGTCGGCCATTTTGCTTTCTGTCTTTCTGCAGCTCTTGCCCTCAGTTAATATGGAGTTTCTAGTTTTCATGTTCCCGCCCTGATTCTTCCCTCTTGCTTCTTAAGCAGCCTCAGCTGAACAATCAGTGCTCCTGAATCAAGCCTCAGTCAGTCTGTGACCTGACTCCTGGAAGCCTTGGACTTGTACTCCAGCTATTCCCTACTGAGGAACCTTGGAACACTTTTGGACTCTGGAAACCTGCTGTTTGGTGAATCCATGTTTGCAGAGGAATTACGGTACAGAGAAGAGATCCTGAACCTGCTTTGGAGATTTATTGTAGTGCTTGAAGTTACTCTGGCCTGCTGTGTCTCCTGTCGCTGTTCCTGCAAACTGTGTGAACTTTTCAGCATGCTTGTATGAAGTAATACAAGTCATTTCATTTCAACCTATGTCTCCTGTGTTTTCCTCGCACCCAAGCACAAGACACTATAGGAACTGTACACTATACTTGACAAGATTCAGGAGCCAATGTTTAGTGTCTGCTGGGTCTGGGAAAGCCGTGTCTGCTGTGACTGTGGATATCAGATGTCCATTTAATACCTTATGTGATGACAGTGGTTGTGACTTCTCACAACCATTCCAGGTGAGCTCATTCCCTTAAAATTTTACTCTGGAGTGTTACCACAGGTAAACACTATTGTTTTTTTGTTTTTTTTTCTCCTTTCCTCTTCCAGCACTTTTGCCTTAAAAGATCTGGAAGATGGAGGCCCGCATAAAGGAACTTTGCGGAGTGACTGATACAATCCTTTCAGATGTACAGACTTTAAAAACCCGTTTTGCAAGCCTACAGGACCTCACTAATCATAATTTGCAAGTGTTTGGACAGACTACCCAGGAATTGCGAGCCAGGATTGAGGCTCTAGAGGAACGAGCCCAGGCTCCTGCCATAACCCCGAGTTCTGGGATCCCCAAATTACCTCCTTTTCGTTTTGGCGGTGAACGTGAGAAATTCAGGGGATTTATTAATCAATGCAATTTATTTTTCTCTGCACATGCTTCACAATTTCCCACTGAACGATCCAAAGTGCTTACTATAATCATGTTGCTTACCAATAAGGCTTTGATGTGGGCAAACCCTCTGATTGAGACTGAGGATGATTGTTTGAATCACCTTGATGCTTTTATTTCAGCCATGGGGCAGGTGTTTGATGACCCCAATCGAGGTGCAACAGCTGAAGCAGCCATGTTAACTTTGCGCCAAGGTAAGCGTTCAGTAGCCGAATATGCCCTGGATTTCAGGAGATGGGCTCTTGATACCACTTGGGACACTTCCGCTAAAAAATCTATTTTTCGGAAAGGGTTGTCTCCACTGATTAAGGATGAACTTGCTCGTGCCGACCCTCCCACTGCGTTAGGTGACTTTATTAACTATTGTATCCGTATTGATGCTCGTCTGACTGAACGCAGACAAGAGAGATGGTTCGAAAATAATCGCACTAACCTTTTACTACCTCCCTCCTCAGCTAAGGAACCTTTGAGTAGGATCACAAGGGAACCAGAACCTGAACCCATGCAGGTGGACTCTTTACAAAGACGGGTTAGTGATGCACGCAAAGAACATCGTATAAAGGAAAATCTATGTTTCTACTGTGGTAAGTCAGGGCACTTCATTATAAACTGCCCCAGCCGTTCTCGTAAGACTACTGCAGCAGTCATTCACTGTGAGTGTTGCGAGAGGAGCTCTGTCATGTCCGAGCCTCAGGCTCCAGAGAGATCTGCTGCAAGAGATCTTGATTTCTCGGACTTAAACTCTGTTAGTTCTGGGGACGATGACGGTATAAACGCTGCAATTTTTCAAGTTTCCTCAGCGGTGTCCCAGCTGAGTTGTAAAAGAAACAATTCTCATTGCTTCCTTTCCATCAAACTCTGGGTTGACTCAGTCTGGGTGTCTAGCTCTGCTATGATCGACTCAGGAGCAAGTGGAAATTTCATGGATATCTCCTTTGCTCTGAAACGGGATACGTTCAGTGAAGAAGGCTACTCCAGTACAGATGGAGACTGTGGATGGCTCTCTACTGACTTCTGGACCAGTGGATCAAGAAACAGAGCCTTTGAGGGTCCTTATGGGTAAAGATCATCAGGAGAAAATGTCTTTTTTGCTTATCTCTTCTCCCCACTTTCCCATTATTCTAGGGCTACCATGGCTGCAGGCGCAGAATCCTACGATTAACTGGGAGACCAAGGAATTACACTTTCCGGAGAAACAGATGAGTCAAGGAGTTTCAGCTTGCTCTGTTCCTAAAGGAACCATGTCAGTCCCTGAACTACCAGCTGTATACCAGGACTATGTGGATTTATGTGACAAGAAGAACGCTGATCAGCTTCCTCCTCACCGTCCATATGATTGTCCAATTGAATTATTGCCTGGAGCCGAGATACCTTTTGGTAAGATCTACCCCCTAGCGGGGCCCGAGCTAAAAGCTTTGAAGGATTATATAGACGAAAATTTAGCCAAGGGCTTCATACGCCCCTCTTCATCTCCCGCAGGTGCACCCATCTTCTTTGTGAAGAAGAAAGATGGATCTCTGAGACCCTGCATAGACTATAGGGAACTCAATAAGGTTACTATTAGAAACCGTTATCCATTGCCTTTAATCCCTGAGTTGTTGGAGAGAGTGCGGCATGCCAAAATTTTCTCTAAATTGGATCTCCGTGGGGCCTATAACTTGGTCCGTATTAGACCTGGGGATGAATGGAAGACTGCTTTCAGGTCACGCTATGGACACTTTGAATATCTAGTTATGCCTTTTGGTCTGAGTACCGCCCCAGCCACTTTCCAACACTTCGTGAATGATATCTTCAGGGATCTCCTAGATACATTTGTGGTGATTTATCTGGATGATATTCTAATTTTTTTCTAACTCCACAGAGGAACATCATGGACATGTGAGAATGGTCTTAGAACGCCTAAGACAAAACCATCTCTACATCAAACTTGAAAAATGTGAATTCCATAGGACCGAAATTCAATTTCTGGGGTATGTACTATCTACGCAAGGGATTAGTATGGATGGAAGCAAGACCCAAGCCATCAAGGATTGGCCAATTCCTAGAAATGTGAAGGAGGTGCAGCGTTTCATCGGGTTTGCCAACTTCTATAGACGTTTCATTAAGAATTTTTCTGAGGTAGTGTCACCTATCACCCAACTTACCCGGAAACAGTCTAGGTTCTCCTGGACCCCGCAAGCTCAGGAAGCATTTTCCTGTTTAAAGGATAAATTTACCACCGCACCTATCTTAGTACATCCCAACCCCGAGCTTGCCTTCATAATAGAGGTGGATGCTTCAGACTGTGCCGTTGGAGCTATACTCTCTCAGAGAACAGGTGAGAAGAATGTCTTGCATCCCTGTGCCTTCTTTTCCCAGCAGTTGTCTTCAGCTGAGAGGAACTACGATGTGGGCAATTGAGAATTTTTGGCCATTATTGCCGCCTTCAAGGAATGGAGACACCTTCTTCAGGGAGCTGCACAGCAAATAGTCGTCCTGACAGACCATCGTAACCTTGAATTTATCAGGTCGGCTAAGTGCCTGACTCCTCGCCAGGCTCGCTGGAATCTTTTCCTAAACCAATTTAATTTTGTCATTTCTTATAGACCAGGATCGCGCAATGGAAAGGCTGATGCACTCTCTAGGATTCATTCAGCAGAGACACGTCCACTTACTCCTCCTAAGACTATTCTTCCTGACTCTAGATTCCTGGGAGTGATTCATAATCAAGACCTACTTAAGGACATCAAGGAAGCATACCATGCGGATTCTTTGTTGGCTCAACCCCCAAGGGACGTAAGTCTTGTCTTTAAGAATGGTGTGTGGATTCAGGGACAACGTCTGTATATACCTGAAACAGTCAGATTGAGAGTATTGCAACTCATCCACGATTCCAAGATAGCCGGGCATAGGGGAATTCTAAAGACACAAGAATTTCTTTCTCGTTTCTTTTGGTGGCCCACTTACAGGAAAGATGTCTTAAACTATGTCACTTCATGTGAAGTCTGTGCAAGATGCAAAACACCTCGCTCCTCACCAACTGGTCTGTTGCAACCTCTTTCCACCCCGTCCCGCCCGTGGGGATCCATTTCTATGGACTTCATTGTGGAGTTACCAACCTCTCAAGGGAAGAACACCATTCTAGTGGTGGTTGAAAGTCTAACAAAGGCAGCTCATTTTATCCCTTGTGTCGGCTTACCCACTGCAAAACAGACATCAGACTTGATGATTTATAATAATAATAATAATAATCTTTATAATAATCTTTATTTTTATATAGCGCTAACAGATTCCGCAGCGCTTTACAGTTTTGCCACATTATCGTCGCTGTCCCCGATGGGGCTCACAATCTCGATTCCCTATCAGTATGTTTTTGGAGTGTGGGAGGAAACCGGAGTACCCGGAGGAAACCCACGCAAACACGGGGAGAACATACAAACTCCTTGCAGATGTTGTCCTAGGTGGGATTCGAACCCAGGACTCCAGCGCTGCAAGGCTGTAGTGCTATCCACTGAGCCACCGTGCTGCCCCCGTGATTAAGAATGTGTTTCGCTTACATGGAGTACCGGATGAGGTCATTTCGGATCGAGGGGTGCAATTCACTTCAAGGTTTTGGCAAAATTTCTGTGCAGCATTGGACATTAAAGTAAACCTTTCTTCTGCTTTTCATCCCCAGACTAATGGACAGACAGAACGAACCAATCAGACCCTGGAGCAGTATCTCCGCTGTTTTATCTGCCACCTACAGGATGATTGGGTGGATCTACTTCCACTGGCTGAGTTCTCTTATAACAACTCTCAGAGCGCCTCCACTAAGCAGTCTCCTTTTTACTCCAATCTAGGTTATCAACCTAACATTCTTCCTCGATTTCCCATAGATACGCTCTTGCCGGCAGTGGCTGAAAGAATCACTTCTTTACAAAAGAATATGGATCTTCTAAAGGAAAATCTAGAATTGGCTCAGGAAAGGTACAAGAAAGCAGCAGATAAATTTCGTAAACCTGCACCAGCTTTCAAGGTAGGAGATTTGGTCTGGCTGTCAACCAGAAATCTTAAATTAAAGATTCCATCGTCTAAATTGGGACATAAGTACATTGGACCTTATAAGATCAGTAAGATTATAAGTGCTGTTGCTTGTCGTCTTCAACTGCCCAGAACTATGAGAATCCACCTGTCTTTCATGTATCCCTACTAAAGGCTGCAACACCCAATACGTTTCCTGGACGTTCTTCTCCTTGCCCTGACCCAGTGCTGGTCAATGGTCAGGAAGAATTTATGGTGGAAAGGATTCTAGATTCCAGGTTGTACAGAAATCAGTTGCAATATTTGATTAAATGGCAGGGCTACCCAGTGGAGGACAACTCATGGGAACCAGTCAATAATGTAAATGCTCCTCGCCTGCTCCACCAGTTTCATCAGAGGTACCCTGACAAGCCTGGTCTGAGGTCATCCGGAGGTTGTCCCTAAGGGGGGAGTAATGTAAGGTTCTTTGTCTCTGTTGACATGTTCCTTGAAACTCAGTTTTTTGTCGGCCATTTTGCTTTCTGTCTTTCTGCAGCTCTTGCCCTCAGTTAATATAGAACTTCTACAATAAATTTCTGAGTGACGTCTGGTTGTATGAGATTCGGAGCAGATGCAAAACATTTTTTAAAAGTATCAAATGCCTCCCTGGCTGGACTGGACCGTTTGGAAATGTCCATCCCTTTCCTGGTCATATCCGGTATTAGGTTTGGACACTACCGAAAAGTTTTTGATGAACTTACAGTAGTAGGTGGCAAAACCAAAAAATCTTTATAATGCCTTTAAGTCCTCATGATGATCCCAATCCGATACCGCCCAGACATTTTCCAATTACAGCAAAAAACTGGTGGATGATAAGAAATAACCCAGAAAAGAGATCTCCTGAACTGAGTACATACATTACTCTGGTTTGACAAATAATGTATTGTCTTTGAGTATCTGTAAGACCTGCCTGACATGAATCTGATGTGACTCGAGATCAGGTGCATAAATCAATATGTCATCAAGTTGGATCACAACAAATCTAACTGCCAGGTAACTAAAAATGTAATTTACAAAGTTCTGAAAAACACAAATGGCATCACAAGGTTTTCATAGTGTCAACCAGGTGCATTTAAGGCTGCCTTCCACTCATACACCTCCTTCATTTGAATAAGATATGCCCACTGAGATTCAGTTTAGAAAACTATTTAGCTCTTATAGTAACATAGTTATTAAAGTTGAAGGAAGACTTTAAGTCCATCTAGTTCAACCTATATCCTATCCTAACCTGCCCTTACATGTTGATCCAGAGGAAGGCAAAAAACCCCAAGTGGCAAACAGTAAGCTTCACATTGGGGAAAAAAATTCCTTCCCAACTCCACATACGGCAATCAGACTAGCTCCCTGGATCAATGCAATATCTAGGAAACTAGTGTAAGGTTCTTTGTCTCTGTTGACATGTTCCTTGAAACTCAGTTTTTCGTCGGCCATTTTGCTTTCTGTCTTTCTGCAGCTCTTGCCCTCAGTTAATATGGAGTTTCTAGTTTTCATGTTCCCGCCCTGATTCTTCCCTCTTGCTTCTTAAGCAGCCTCAGCTGAACAATCAGTGCTCCTGAATCAAGCCTCAGTCAGTCTGTGACCTGACTCCTGGAAGCCTTGGACTTGTACTCCAGCTATTCCCTACTGAGGAACCTTGGAACACTTTTGGACTCTGGAAACCTGCTGTTTGGTGAATCCATGTTTGCAGAGGAATTACGGTACAGAGAAGAGATCCTGAACCTGCTTTGGAGATTTATTGTAGTGCTTGAAGTTACTCTGGCCTGCTGTGTCTCCTGTCGCTGTTCCTGCAAACTGTGTGAACTTTTCAGCATGCTTGTATGAAGTAATACAAGTCATTTCATTTCAACCTATGTCTCCTGTGTTTTCCTCGCACCCAAGCACAAGACGCTATAGGAACTGTACACTATACTTGACAACTAGTGAATATAGCCTGTAATATTATACTTTTCAAGAAAGGCATCCAGTCCCTTCTTAAATTTTAGTAAGGAATCACTCATTACAACATTAGACGGCAGAGAGTTCCATAGTCTCACTGCTCTTACAGTAAAGAATCCGTATCTGTGATTATGACTAAACCTTCTTTCCTCCAGACGTAGAGGATGCCCCCTTGTCCCCGTCACAGGTCTAAGGCTGGAGTCACACACAACGTCTAAAAAATCGGACCGTTTTAGTGGGACGATTATCGCCACAAAGTTTCCTGAACATTCATCCGTCTGTCATCCGATTATCCGGGGATGATGCGATTTAGTCGCATCTGAGCGTACGTTTCACATCCGACTGACATCCGACTTGAGAGATTTTGTCGGTGGCTAGCAAAACTGACATATAATGGATCCAAATGAATAGTTTTAAAATCACAAAAGATTGCTTCCCAGGCTAATCAGTTCAGGTCAGCCGGGGACACCGCACAGCATCAGTGACGTCAGAGGGAGTCCCGGCTGACCTGAAGTGAACCGATTAGGCTGGGAAGCAATCAATTAAGCTTCCCACACTAATCACTTCCTCTCCTGTCGGCCAGGAGAGGAACTCATTCATTCGGGGGCTTACAGCTGAGCAGCCAGCATTAGCTGTGCTGCTAGCTGTAAGCCAGTTAACCCTTTGTGAAGGATTACAGCGTGGGACCTGACAGAGCACCGGATAGGTAAGAATAATGTTGCTTTATTATTTTATTTTTATTACAGGAGAACAAGGACTTCGTACGGATTACCTGTAAAATAAAAGATGGTCAAAAACTGTGTGATTATTTCATTAAAATGATTTTTAATTAAAGTGTGTGTGTGTTTTATTTTTATTTCATACAATAAGATTTATAATTGAGAGTTGTCTAATTGACAACTCTCAATTATTAAGCTGGCTTAAAGTCACCTTTCAATAGCAAGGTGGCTTTAACCCATTATTAACCCATTAGCCACCGCTACAGGGCAATGGGAATAGACTGGCTAAGTGCCTGAAAGGGCACATCTAATTATAGATTTGCCTTTTCTGGGGTGGCTGGGGGCAGATGTTAGTAGCCACGGGGGCGCAAAATAAATGCACCCTCCCTAGACTATTATTATCTGCCCCCACTCACTGGCTTTGCCTGTCTGGTGGAGAAAATACAGCGGGAGCCCACGCATTTTTTTTCAACGAATTAACACCTTTAATTAACCCCTACATGTATGAAATTTTGCACACATACACTCATGTAATTGTTAGTGAAAATCATATATCAAACTACATGAAATGACATGGTTAACTGTATGTAAACCATGTGTCATTTCATGTCGGGTTCTGTAATTTCACAAAAGCCGGCAATTGAATTAGCGGCTATTATACTATGTAGAAGTGTATGAACTATAAATATATCTATATATACATATATGGCTCAATGACGTGTATATATATATATATATATATATATATATATATATGTATTCTATGTGTATATATCTATTCTTTCTATTCTTTATTAAACCTGTCAGTGTGATTTTACAGTATAGCCGGGGATGAATTGCCGGCTTTTCTAAAGGACACCGATGCGATTTAATCGCAAGTCACACATGCCGTCCGTTTGTAATCCGATTTTTCATCGCACTCATAGACTTGCATTGGCGATTGTCGACCCACAATCGGTTACAATCGCAGCATGCTGCGATTGCACTCGCACGTATAAAACGGACCACAAAAAATCTGATGGTTGGAGCTGCTCCATAGATTAACATTGGTCCGACTGCAATGTGATATTTTATCGCTTTGCAGTCGTCCGATTTTGTCGCCAGTGTGACCCCGGCCTATGAGTAAAAAGATCATTAGAAAGGTCTTTGTACTGTCCCCTCATATATTTATACATTGTAATAAGATCACCCCAAAGCCTTTGTTTTTCCAAACTAAATAACCCCAAGTGTAATAACCTGTCTTGGTATTGCAGACCCCCCAGTTCTCTAATAACCTTGGTCGCTCTTCTCTGCACCCGCTCCAGTTCAGCTATGTCTTTCTTATACACTGGATACCAGAACTGCAAACAGTATTCTAAGTGTGGTCGCACCAGTGACTTGTATAGAGGTAAAATTATGTTCTCCTCATGAGCATCTATGCCTCTTTTAATGCATCCCATTATTTTATTTGCCTTTGCAGCAGCTGCCTGACATTGGCCACTAAATGTGAGTTTGTCGTCCTCTCATACACCCAGGTCTTTTTCAGTGACAGTTTTGCCCAGTGTTTTACAATTAAGCACATAATTATACATCTTGTTTGTTCTACCCAAATGCATGACCTTACATTTATCCCCATTAAAGCTCATTTGCCATTTATCAGCCCAAGCTTCTAGTTTAAATAAATCCTCCTGTAATATAAAATTATCCTCCTCTGTATTGATTACCCTGCAGAGTTTAGTGTCATCTGCAAATATTGAAATACTACTGTTTATGCCCCCTACAAGGTCATTAATAAATATGTTAAAGAGAAGCGGCCCCGATACTGACCCCTGTGGTACCCCACTGCTAACCGTGACCCAGTCCGAGTGTGCTCCATTAATAACCACCCTTTGTTTCCTATCCCTGAGCCAGTTCTTAACCCACTTACACATATTTTCCCCTATCCCCATTCTTATGATCTGGTTAAAGAGATGTTCGATGAGAGGGAGAAGATATGGATCCCTGACTGTGATCCAGTCAAGTTCCTGAAAATTTAGTCAGGGGCATAACCTCCATCTCTTTTCTTGACAAAGAAAAACCCCGCTGCAATGGGCGATTAAAAAAGTCTGATATGGCCCGTTGCCAGACTTTCAGCTATATCGTCCTTCATGGCTTGCTTCTCTGGATCAGATATTATATAGCATGCTCTTTGGCAGCTTGGCCCCAGTTATAAAATTAATGGATGTGCCCATAGGTAACATTAGCCGCACATGAAACCTGACATGATGGCATAACATCCCCCTCTGGGCCTCCCCCCATATCTGATCACAAACCAACCAATAGTTTCACTAAACACAGCAAATGATTATAGGAGCAAAAAATAAGTACAAAAAGTGTCAAATTCAGGGTTTTTATTTTGCTTACACCCCAAAATAATAATAAAAAAAACTCTGACTAAATTACTGTTTTTTATAAATAAAAATCTGTTGAGATCAGTTAGATAAAATAAAGTACAATCAGGAATCACAAAACCTGTCAGAACTGTGCAGTATTATGGGCAAGGCTGCCAGGACTCAAGATGGCCGCCGCCTGCAGCACGTACGGAGCGTGTCTTCCTGGCTCCGCCCACTCAATTTGCCGGCAGCAGTGTGGTCGTCGGTGACGTAGGGAGAAGTTGCCGCCGCTGAAGCTGAGACCGGGTCCACGCTGTCACCGGGACGGACCGTATGTAAGAGATTGAACCGGAGGCAGGTACGTGAGTGAGTGCGGCTCATTGCCGGTGTCAGCGCAGTGTGAATGGCGCCAACTCTGTCACAGCTGGAGTCAAGGTCACAGAGCCTGGCGGCTGTACACCGGGCCCTGCTGTCCTATCACACAGAGGGGCCCCCACTGCCTGTAGCTGCAGGACTGCACTCTACATACTGGGGGCATGGACATGGCGCCCCCTCCAGGACTTCACTCGTACTGCGCATGACATGGACTAAGTGCAGATGTGGAGGAGGAGCTGACATGATGGCACTTGTAGTTCTACATATGTGCTTCACTAGACCCCTTTTACTGACTGTATGAGTAGATGCTGCCGGACTGTGCCCCAGTGTGTGTCAGCGGCTGTTGTTTTCTATGGGAGATCTTGTCCCTGCGGACTGTTTGCCCCGCAGACATCTGTTACCTGTCAGTTGCCTCTGTCCGCTCTTTCCATCCGTCCCATAGATCAGTTTTCCATCTTTTTAGCTTTATACCCGCTCCCATCATTCATCCCGGCCCGCGCGGGATCTACTTGTAAAGGATCCAGTTGAAAACAAAACACAATTGGATACAAAATAGAAATGAAAGTTCTGGTACTTTTCACCGGTTCAGTATCTGTATTTATTTGCATGTTTTTTTTTGTTTTTTTTTAATAACATTTTTAAAGACCTCGTTTTATTGTCCGAAACCGGAGCACCGACAGAATGGACCCAAACAAAAAAGGAAACGTAAATCTGACTCTGTATGGCTGCTGTAACTAGACGTTGTGTTCTTTCCTCCACACTTGGATGATAAGAGCAGAAATAAAAACGGCTTTAGAAACTAAACATTACTCCTGTGGATCCAGCCCTGATGCTTCCGTGGTTCTTCCTGGCTGGTCAGATGTACATGGCACGTGCCGTCCTGGGGCAGCGCCGCTCTGCGGTGGGAGCCATGACACCAGCAGGATGTTCCCAAGGGTCCATGCAGACGTCCGTGGCGCTGTCTGATCACGGACCTGGCCGAGCTTGACTGCCCCATAGATACATGTGAAGCTGTCATGCTCCAGTCAGGAGACCCGCGTTCAGACCGAGAGCCCAGGACATCTGCATCATCTACATGAGCCCTTAGTCAGATTCTGCCACATTTATTATATTCTGTAGCTTTTATTTTGATCTAGGAATCGTTCAGTCTGGTTTTTTTATGTTGCAGATATTCTACTTGTTCTGCATTGTGACCATCGCAATGTTCATCCCTAAGTCTGTCCCACCCTGTCTGGTATTGTGAAACCAGTGTGTAATAGCCGTCCTGTGACTGACGTTTTATTAGCTGTTTTGTCTCTCCTTTGTACGCTTGCGCTTTTTCTTGTTTATGTTTGCAGTAATATTAGAGAAAAACTCCCAAGAGAGCGAGCAGTCACCTGTCAGTACCACCTTGCTGGGGCTGAGGTGCAGGTAGTACATTTGCAGTTATTTGGGAACTGAAAGTGATAGATTCTGATGACAGAAGAAAAATGGGTGACAGCACCTCCACCATGCAATGCTGGGGGAAACCTGAACACCCATTTATTTGGGGGTCCATTAGGACTTAAGATTAGGGTCCTCTGGTCTAACGTGTATGCCAGGGCCCAAAGACTCCGGTTTCCCTGGCATATCAGTGGGTTACATGCACAGAATTGGCTAATGTTTAATCTTGCCTTTGATGGCATTACAAGGGTATACAGCTCGACGGGGGACATCCATTGAGCAGCTTATTGCCAAGTGTCTCCTAACGACAAAGGTTCAGCATGAACAACATTATTGTCATTTGTAGTAATGTCTTTAGATTAGTTGTCACGTCATAAAAATGGATCTGTAACACGGCGATTACTACTGGAGCCCAGTCACCCCAGTGACTTACAGTACGGTCTGTTGGGTTTTGCCAAACTGTCTTTCATTTTAACCAAAACATATAGATCCTTTTTTCCTGTTGTGTGTAATGAAATTTGCAGCAAAGATGTAAACCGAAAGCCGCCATATAATGTGGATGCCCCCCTCTTTCTCCACCTACACCTTCATACATGTGCTGTCAATAGTGGGAGATACCCGTGGCATATTTCCATCCAATATGTCTAACCCTTTTTTCTCAAATCTGCCTTTTGGGAGGGCTAAGTTACTGCTGCTGGATGGGTGGTTAGTTCTGCCGAAAACTTTGAATTTGGCTGATGCTCATCTACTGTGAATGGTTTTATAGACAGCAGGTAAACAGTCCTATATACGGCAATGCACAGCAGGAGGTTGTATGTGGCCGGTATAATGACGTGTGTGGAATTTATCCTCTCCCATTATTGCCCCACTGTACAGATTTTGGCTGCGTTCACACAACAGTATTAACAGCTCCATTCCAGACACAAAAGCATCTAACTGTGTCATCAATCTCTCAGATTACAAACCCAACAAAGTGGAGCTTGCCGTGCTTTCTAGAGGACTCTCATTTTGTCCTACTAAGGCCCTGGATAAAACCGAACTCTGCAGTGATATGGAACATTTTTTCAGGAGACTGCGCCTGAGGGAATACTTCAATGATACAGAAGATTCAGAAAACACTCGGACTGAAGGAAGAGGGATCCTAATAACCAAGAAGAGGTCAGACTGGACACCTCCACCTGGACGTAACCCTCATTTGGATAAATATATAGACTCATTCAGACATTTGATAAAATCCACCATCATAGCCACCAACAAGAGACAAGCCTCCAACATCAGTGCCCAGGAGAGAAAGGCCATACAGTCTCTGAAAACCAACAAAGAAATCATCATTAAACCTGCTGACAAGGGAGGTGCAATAGTCATGATGAACACATCAGACTATATGAAGGAAGCAAACAGACAACTTACGGACACACGCTACTACAGAAAACTGGAGTCGGACCCTACACAGGACTATTACAAGGAACTAAACAAGTTGGTATCTTGTCTGTCTGACAAATCCATAAGAGCTGATGACCTGATACCAGAAAGTCCAAGAACAGGGACATTCTACATGCTTCCCAAAATCCACAAAGCCGGAAATCCAGGGAGGCCGATTATTTCATGTGTGGACACCCTTACTGAGCAAGTATCTGGATGGGTAGAGGGTGTTCTTAAACCCCTGGTAAAGGATACACCCAGCTACATTCAGGACACAACTGACCTACTGAATAAACTAGCAGCAATAGGTTCTCTACTAGAAGGAACCATCCTGGCCACCATGGATGTGGAATCTTTGTACTCTAATATCCCACACCAGGATGGATTAAATGCCTGCAAAGTCTTCATGGGAAACACCGGGAATGATGCTGATTCTGTGGTGAAACTCACAAAATTCATCCTCACCCACAATTACTTCGAATTTGACAACAAGATCTATCTTCAGGAGACTGGCACAGCTATGGGAAGTAAAATGGCTCCACAGTATGCAAATCTTTTCATGGCCAAGCTTGAAAGCGAATTTTTGCCCCATCAGGCCTCGGGCCTACTACCGCTACATTGATGACATTTTAATCATCTGGACGGAGTCTGAACAACAGCTAAAGACGTTCCATGAACAGTTCAATCAATTTCATCCCACCATCAACTTAACACTTAACTACTCCAGCACTGAAATTAACTTTTTAGACACCACCATTAAGCTAAAGAACAATGAAATAGAGACATCCCTGTATCAGAAGCCAATCGACCGTCCAACATATCTTAAATGGGACAGTTTCCATCCTAAACACATAAAAAACTCTATTGTCTACAGCCAAGCCATCAGATACAACCGTATATGTTCCAACCCCATGGATAGAGATGAACACCTTGGTCGCCTCAGAAAGACTTTTTTGAACCAGGGCTACCATCCAAGAACAATTGAAAACCAAATTACAAGAGCCACCAGAATATCAAGGAATCACCTGCTACATTACAAAGCTAAAGAAGAAAATAACCGGGTGCCTCTAGTGGTCACCTACAATCCAAGTCTGGAGATGCTAAGGGGAGCTGCACGGAAACTACAACCTTTACTACAAAAAGATGCCCGATTACAATCCATATTTCCAGACCCCCCACTACTATGTTTTAGGCAGCCCCCAAATCTAAGAAGCATCATTGTCAGAAGCTCCCTGTCCTCCCCAACAGCTGCAGGAACCTTTCCTTGCAGACAAAAGAAATGCAAGACCTGTACATCTATAATGACCACGGACAGGATAAAGATCCCCAACTCCCATCAGGACTACAAGATACCAGGTACTTTCAGCTGCATCACATCTAATGTGGTGTACCTAATTATATGTACTAAATGTCCAACTGGGGGTCTGTATGTGGGGGAGACCGGGCAAAAACTGAGAACAAGGATGAATTCTCATCGCCACACGATAAGAGAAAAAAGAATGGATTTACCTGTGGCCAAACACTTTTGTATGCCCGGTCATAGCATGACAGATATGGAATTACTTGTATTAAAATCTAACTTCAAATCTGAGAAGGATAGAAAAGTCTGGGAATATAAACTTATGATGACCTTTGACACTCTTAGTGCTGGGATGAATATATCCCAGAGTTTTATGTCGTTCTACAACAATTAAGGAATCTGCCTCCCTGACCTTTTAGGGTCATCACAACACAATACCAGACCCCAATCAGAGGGTAATAAAACCTTCACTCCTTATCTATGAACTAATCATATTTATGTTAATCCCTCTGCCATAATGACAGTTCTGCTTCATGTCACTTGTCCTACCTATTGCATTTTTTCTGTGCTATTTTGTGTATAAATATGTGATTCTTCAGATGTTGTATTAGTCTATGCCTGATGAAGAGACCTGAGTAGTCTCGAAAGCTTGCAATTTGTTACCATCTTTTCAGTTAGCCATTAAAAGGTATCAACCACTGAGGACTCTCAAGTCTAAATATTTTTCTATCTATGAACTAGTCATATTTATGTTCATCCCTCGGCCATAATGACAGTTCTGCTTCACGTCACATGTCTTACCTATTGCATTATTCCTGTGTCCTCTTGTGTATAAATATGTGATTCTTCAGATTTTGTATTAGTTCAGCCTGATGAAGAGACCTGCGTAGTCTCGAAAGCTTGCAATTTGTTACCATCTTTTCAGTTAGCCATTAAAAGGTATCAACCACTGAGGACTCTCAAGTCTAAATATTTTTCCAGCATAGAAGCAGGAACTTATCATGTAAAAGCAGGAATATATTCTTAAAAAATCTCTTCTTCCTATGCGATTAGTTGTCACTTTCAGCGAGATATGCCGTACATAGTCCTGGTTTGGACTGTCACTATGTCATGTAGCATTATAACGTCTGTCTGGTCAGGTATGTTCTTGTTTCGTGAGTTGTATATGCAACATGCCTGGAATTTTGGCTGTCTTCCCCTCGTAGGACATCAAGTTTTTGTAGAAGCATTGATTTTTTTACATTGACATCACAAAACTTACTAGATGATGCCTCCTTAAGCTAGGTGCAGGCAACGCTATATTCTCTTATCCAAGAGTCGGGTAGATTATGCAAATCACACTTTGATCAGAGTGTGATCCGATTCTCTTGGATGAGGGGAAGATGGAGGAAAACATTCCTCCATTTGCTCCATTCTGTGAGTCCTTTGAAATTGGATTGCACTCAAATGTCATCTGAGTGCAGTCTGATGGTTTCCACAGACTCATTGACGTGCATTACCGAATATCTGATTACACTCAGTCCGACGAAAAAAATCTGACATGTGCACAGCCCCATAAAATAACATTGGTCTGAATGCGATCCGATAAAAATATGGCCATGTGTACGAGCCCTATTAGTGACCAGATCCGTCAGGATGTACACATATCGTATGAAAATCTACAGCCAGTGACATGTCGCCATTGCATAGCATATTGCACCATGCAGCTGATTAGCGAGGTCAGGCTAATTACATCTGGGGGGTGAACAAAATACAGTAAACTATAGGAGCCATTTGGACTTTTTAGTAACTGAGCAGTAGATACTTTTAGACGAGGTTCAGTTCTTGGTAAGGCGATGTTCACACACGCAGTACTCTTGGCTGAGCACTGTGTCATAGCTCCTGGAAAACAGCATTCCGACAGCGCCATTCACTATTATGAGACACAGACTCCCTTTGGATACTGGTTGTCTTCATCCCGGCAGTATTTGTCTTTTTCAGACTTGCACAAAGACATGTCCAAGGTAACTCCATCGGCCTCATATGGAGAGCACTGGATGTGTGTGATCACTGGTCTGCTGGGAGTTGTTCTTGCTGGGGCTTCCTGCTATTCCTGTCTGTCGTGGAAAAAAGACAAAGGCCCTATTCATCAAGCAGTTTTCGCTCTCGTTCTGGCTTGAAATATTGCAAAATTTTTGCTTAATGCAATGTTTTATGTCAGTTCTGGCAATCTGCGCCAGCTTTTAGCAAAGTTAGTGGAGCTCAGGCCGGATAGGATTTAGCACAGCGCAGTTGACAATTTCATCAAAATTTATGCCAGAAATGTACTCCAGTCACTGACTTGTTAGCTTTCTAGAGGTGGTACATGGTAGCTGAAAGATTCGTCAATTACGGTAATTAAGAGAATGAACACCTCTTAATGAGTTTGGTACGTCTTATGCCAGCCCCCACGTCAGGAAGACTGGTCTGCAACGCGCAAATCTTGTCTAATCCGGGCCAATGTTTTTTTCTGTCATTTTCCTGTGTCAGAATACCTGTGTAATATGTTGCCGTGCCACTTTACTGTGTGTGTGATCCCGGGAACGCTGCTTTCATGAAAATCTTGCAGTGTGAACGGGCTGATCACCTCGAAGAACGAGAATGGTGCACATCGGCAGCACAGTCTCTAGACTCCAAACTAGACTGGCATCACTAAGAACAATGGCAGCCTATCCACAGAGAGCAATCTACTACAGTCAGGGTTCGGCAAACCCGGGCGCCAGGTCGCCAGTGGCGCCTAGAAAATCATGCCTGGCGCCCGGGTTTGTCGGGGCCCTGAGCAGGCGGGGGGCCCACTCGCCGTCGGGCACCCCGGCGCCCGTTAGCGGAGGAGAGCGGTGTCAGCGCCGCCACTGGCCCCGCCCCGCCCGCTCAGGGCCCCGGCAGCAGCTGGCACAATACTCACAGCTCCCCGTGCCTCCGCTGCCGCAGCTCCGGGCTCCAGGGGGCGCCTGCGCTTCCTCTCACAGCAGCGCCGCTGAATGACGTCATCATTCAGCGGCCGGCTGTGGCAGAGAGCGCGCAGACGCCGGACAGGTGAGATGTGTGTGTGTCTGTATCAGTGTGTGTGTATGTAGTGCGGTGCTTTGTGTGTGTATGTGAGAGAGTGCTTGTGTGCTGCGCTGCTGTCTGTGTGATGGTGGTGGGGGGAGGGCAGTGATGATGATGATGGGGAGGCATTGATGATGATGGGGAGGCATTGATGATAATGGGGAGGCATTAATGATGATGGGGAGGCATTGATGATGATGGGGAGGCATTGATGATGGGGAGGCATTGATGATGGGGAGGCATTGATGATGGGGAGGCATTGATGATGGGGAGGATTGATGATGGGGAGGATTGATGATGGGGAGGATTGATGATGGGGAGGATTGATGATGATGGGGAGGCGATGATATGATGAGGAGGCAATGATATGATGATGGGCAGGCATTGATGATGATGGGGAGGCCATGATGATGATGGGGAGGCAATGATGATGATGAAATGAAAAAAAATTCTGGCTCCTAAATTTTTTGGCTGGCTCCTAGATTCTGAACAACTTTGTCGACCCCTGCTACAGATCACCTCTAAATCGCAATCTGTTTGTGTGAACAGGCTATTAAATGACTGCCGATATGTAAATATTCACTGATTTGCTGTCACTTAATGCTGCAAAGTCGTTAAATGTAAACGCCACTGTGAGGCTGAACGCGGCAGGAGATGAGCGGTCTCTCTCTTTCTGAACTAGTTTATCGAAGTAAGAATCTACACCCCTGTGACTCATAATAGTTTCCTCATATGCCCTGCCAGATTCATGGCCATCATCCCCAGTCTCTGCTGTGTTTTCAGTGTAGTTTTTTACAATCATGATTCATAGATATGTCACATACAGTGCCATGTAAAAGATTGTGCAAAATCACTGTTATTGTGAACCGTTAAGCAAGTTGAAGATGAAATGATGTCTAAACGGGCTAAACTTAAAGATTACACATTTCCTTTGTATTTTAGGAAAAAAGATTTTTCATCTTTTATATTTTAAAAACTACAAAACGGAAAATAGTCCGATACAAAAGTTTGGGCACCCCAAAAAGTTCAGTACCTTGCAGCACCCCACCCCCTTTTGAAAGTATCACAGCTTGTAAATATTTTTTGGAGCCAGCCAAAAGTCTTTCAATTCTTGTTTGAGGGATTTTCTTCCATTCTTCCCTAGAAAATTCTTCCAGTTCTGTGAGATTCCTGGGTCGTCTTGCATGCACTGCTATTTTGAGGTCTACCACAGATTTTAAATGAGGTTCAGATCATTGGACTGTGAGGGCCATTGTAAAACCTTCAGCTTGCACCCTTTGAGGTAGTGTATTGTGGATTTTGACATGAGCTTAGAATCGTTATCCATTTGTAGAAGCCATCCTCTTTTCTACTTCAGCTTTTTTACAGATGGTGTTATTTTTGCATCAAGAATTTGTTGATATTTCATTGAATCTATTCATCACTCTACCCATGAAATGTTCCCTTTGGCTGTATCACAACCCCAAAGCATGATTGATCCACCCCTATGCTTAGTGGTTGACAAGTGCTTTTCCTGAAATTCTATGCTCTTTTTCTCCACATATACCTTTGATCGTTGTGGCCAAAGAGCTCTATTTTAACCTTACCGGTCCACAGGACTTATTTCCAAAATACATCAGGCTTGTTTAGATGTTTTTTCATAGTTCTGACACTGAATTTTATGATGTGGACGCAGGAGAGGTTTTCTTCTGATGACTCTTCCATGAAGGCCTTATTTATGTAGCGGTCTCTGAACAGTAGAACAATGTACCACAACTCCAGAGTCTCTTAAATCTTAGGTCTTTTGCAATCAAGCGGGGGTTCTGATTTGCCTATCTAGCAATCCTATGAGCAGCTCTCACTGAAAGTTTGCTTGATCTTCCAGACCTTATCTTGCTCTCCACTGTTCCTAATAACTACCATTTCTTAATTACCGTATATACTCTAGTATAAGCCGACTCGAGTATAAGCCGAGGCCCCCTAATTTTGCCACCAAAAACTGGGAAAACTTATTGACTCGAGTATAAGCCTAGTATGGGAAATGCAGCAGCTACTGATAAATTTAAAAAATAAAAAGATACAAATAAAAGTAAAATTAATTGAGACATCAGTAGGTTAAATGTTTTTGAATATCCATATTGAATCAGAAGCCCCATTTAATGCTCCATACAGTTCATGATGGGCTCCATAAGATGTTCCATACAAAAATTATGCCCCATATAATGCTGCATAAAAGGTTAATGATGGCCCCATAATATGCCCTATATGCTGCTCCATAAAGGTTGATGGCCCCATAAGATTCTTCATTGAATAATATGTCCCATATGCTTCTCCATAAAGGTTGATGGCCCCATAAGATGCTCCATAGATATATATGCCCCATATGATGCTCCATAGAATAATATGCCTCATATGCTGCTCCATAAAGGTTGATGGTCCCTTAAGATGCTCCATAGATATATATATGCCCCATATGCTCCTGTGATTTAAAAAAAAAAAAAGACATACTCACCTCTCTTCGCTGAGCAGGCTGGGACACTGGCGCTCTATGGGGGCCTGGTGCCGGTGTCGCCGCTGGCTCAGGCCCCCGACACCTGCGATATTCATCTGTCCTCGTTTGACCTCTGCGTGCCGCTCTGTCTTCCAGGTCTCTGCAGTGACTGTCAGGCAGAGGGCAGCACGTCATCGCGCTCTCTGACCTGAACGTCACATCCAGAGGACGCAGAAGACAGAGCGCGGCGGTCAAACGGGTACAGGTGAATATCGCATGGCTCTCCCTGTCCTCCCCGTCACACTTGCCCCCTTTTGGTGCGGTCTCTGCACTTCTTGCTTCACCGATGGTCTCCGGCGCCGGCAGCTCCTTCCAGTGTTCAGCGGTCACGTGGTACCACTCATTAAAGTAATGAATATGCGCTTCACTCCTATGGGAGTGGAGTGGCGTGCATATTCATTACTTTAATGAGCGGTACCACGTGACCGCTGAACACTGGAAGAGCTGCGGTGTCGGAGACCATCTGAGAAGCAGGGAAGTGCAGAGACCGTGCCAGGAGGGGGTGAGTATGATCTGACAGCCGCGGGCTCCTGCACTCCCCCGCCTACCCCTAGGACAATGGTTCGAGTATAAGCTGAAAATCTTGGCTTATACTCGAGTATATATGGTACATTTCGAACTGAGGAAAGGGCTTTTTGAAAACGCTTTGCTATCTTCTTATAGCCGTCTCCTGCTTTGTGGGCCTCCACCATTTTCATTTTCAGAGTGCTAGGCAGCTGCTAAGAAGAACCCGTTTTTTGGCACAAGGTTAGAGGAATCTGGGTTTTTATAAACAGTGAAATTTGCATCACCTGGCCTTTCCTAACGATGGTAGTGACCAAGCCATAACCCTCACAGGCTAATTGCGGTCTGAAACCTTGATCAAATCTGAGCACACAAATGTCCAAGGGTGCCCAAACTTTTGCATCTGCCCATTTTCCATTTTGTAATTTTTTAAATACTGCTGGCAATTAATGAAAAAGTTTTACCTGTGAAGTAAGTCACTATGTGGCAGAAGGTTGCGTTCTTCATTTTTTCTACTATAGCGACTTACTTCACAGGTAAAAATTTGTAATTAATTGCTTGCAGTTAAAATCTTATGCATCTTGTATCTGGGTATAAATCCCAATTAGGCAATAATGTCAATCAACCCTCCTGGTTCTCAATTAGTGTGTTAGACCGTAAGAGTTTAACTGTTTAGAGTCTTTTGCATCTGAACGTTTTTGAGTATGTGGCACCTCTGCACCATTCAAGACAAGGCTCTGCAGAGCCCCATTATCAGGATACCTGTGGGTCCCAGCCGTCGGACCACCATCAGTCAGCTGATTATCCCCTATCTTATGGAGAAGTGTAGCTTGCTGCTTTTGGAATAACCCTTTAAGTTCATTTTCATGTATGTTGTGAAGAATCTTGTGTTTAGATCAGTCTATGCATTATTGTATTTCCTTGTATATGCCCTTAACATTTCTTACATTTTTTCACTTAATTATTGACCTAACCAAAACTGCACATATCATACCCAGTGATCGCTCTGGTTGGAAAATGACACTGAGGAGTTTGTTCTGTCGGGAACTAAATAAAAAGTGTAGATGTGCAAACAAACTAACAGGTCCTACTGTGGCTATCACTGGCTGCCCTAAAGTACAGAGCACAAGATCTGATTCCCGTCTGTGGGGTGGCAGAACTTTTCTTTGTAAATCTGCAAAGTGCTTATAAGGACAAGAAAAATATTTAGACTTGAGAGTCCTCAGTGGTTGATACCTTTTAATGGCTAACTGAAAAGATGGTAACAAATTGCAAGCTTTCGAGACTACTCAGGTCTCTTCATCAGGCATAGACTAATACAACATCTGAAGAATCACATATTTATACACAAAATAGCACAGAAAAAATGCAATAGGTAGGACAAGTGACATGAAGCAGAACTGTCATTATGGCAGAGGGATTAACATAAATATGACTAGTTCATAGATAAGGAGTGAAGGTTTTATTACCCTCTGATTGGGGTCTGGTATTGTGTTGTGATGACCCTAAAAGGTCAGGGAGGCAGATTCCTTAATTGTTGTAGAACGACATAAAACTCTGGGATATATTCATCCCAGCACTAAGAGTGTCAAAGGTCATCATAAGTTTATATTCCCAGACTTTTCTATCCTTCTCAGATTTGAAGTTAGATTTTAATACAAGTAATTCCATATCTGTCATGCTATGACCGGGCATACAAAAGTGTTTGGCCACAGGTAAATCCATTCTTTTTTCTCTTATCGTGTGGCGATGAGAATTCATCCTTGTTCTCAGTTTTTGCCCGGTCTCCCCCACATACAGACCCCCAGTTGGACATTTAGTACATATAATTAGGTACACCACATTAGATGTGATGCAGCTGAAAGTACCTGGTATCTTGTAGTCCTGATGGGAGTTGGGGATCTTTATCCTGTCCGTCACGGACAGGATAAAGATCCCCAACTCCCATCAGGACTACAAGATACCAGGTACTTTCAGCTGCATCACATCTAATGTGGTGTACCTAATTATATGTACTAAATGTCCAACTGGGGGTCTGTATGTGGGGGAGACCGGGCAAAAACTGAGAACAAGGATGAATTCTCATCGCCACACGATAAGAGAAAAAAGAATGGATTTACCTGTGGCCAAACACTTTTGTATGCCCGGTCATAGCATGACAGATATGGAATTACTTGTATTAAAATCTAACTTCAAATCTGAGAAGGATAGAAAAGTCTGGGAATATAAACTTATGATGACCTTTGACACTCTTAGTGCTGGGATGAATATATCCCAGAGTTTTATGTCGTTCTACAACAATTAAGGAATCTGCCTCCCTGACCTTTTAGGGTCATCACAACACAATACCAGACCCCAATCAGAGGGTAATAAAACCTTCACTCCTTATCTATGAACTAGTCATATTTATGTTAATCCCTCTGCCATAATGACAGTTCTGCTTCATGTCACTTGTCCTACCTATTGCATTTTTTCTGTGCTATTTTGTGTATAAATATGTGATTCTTCAGATGTTGTATTAGTCTATGCCTGATGAAGAGACCTGAGTAGTCTCGAAAGCTTGCAATTTGTTACCATCTTTTCAGTTAGCCATTAAAAGGTATCAACCACTGAGGACTCTCAAGTCTAAATATTTTTCTATCTACTGGCTAACACGGTACGAAGATACACATCTTTCCTATATCTATAAGGACAAGGAAACTTTTCAGTTTACTGTTATTAAAAACCCTCCCTATGGTTAAGAACATAGGGAATTTTCATTTTATTGTGTAGTGCTTGTTAGCCAGGTTGAAGTCACTCTGCAGTTTGTTAGCGGTGGCCGGTCTAGTAGGCAAAAGAGCGCAGCGCTTATAAGATTGCTGCTCTGTCCAGCATCAGTCACCTGCTGATTACTGATTAGCGTGGGAACTTTAATTGATTTTTTCACACGCTGTCAAGTTCACTTCAGGTCAGCCAGGGACTCTGTGCAGCCTCACTGACTACCGCTGACGTCACTGAGGCTGTGCGGAGTCCCCGGCTGACCTGAAGTGAACTGACAGCGTGGGAAAAAATTAATTAAGGTTCCCACGCTAATCAGTTAATCTCCTGTGAGCCGGGGAGGCTGCGCAGAGATGAACTCAATCATTCTGCTGGGGTTTACAGCAAGGCTGGTAGCATTAGCACCGGTCCCTGCTGTAAACCTGTTAACCAGGGTGGATAAAAATCATGATTTTTTTAAAAAAATCAAAAAAATCTGATTTTTTTTTTTTTATTTAAATCGGATTTTTTTGATTTAAATAGGATTTTTTGATTTAAATAGGATTTTTTAATCAAGTTGTACACAAGCAAAACTTTGTCTTTTTGCAAATCAAATTATTTTACACAAATAAAAATATTAAAACAGTTGATGATTATGAAACCTAATAATTTTTATTTGCACTATTAAACAATCAGAATTGAACTACAGAGAGTAAGTACTTTTTAACAATAGCCTATCTCTAACGTTTGAAGTAAGCAAACATCTTCAGTGAATACATCAGTCCTTTAAGCCTACTGTTTATTTAGGACTTTTAATAGGAAAACTAGTTGTCCTGCTTTAGCAGTTCCTAAGCGGTTTCGGACTGTTGTGTGCACAAAACCAAATGAAGAAAACAATCTCTCTACTCCTGCCGATGAAGCCGATGCAGTCAGTAGCTGAGTAGCTACATTTATTATCTTCGCTGGAAGAACAAGTGATTGCGACTTCCACCAGTCCAGTGGTTTTAGTTCATTAACGACGTTTTCCAGGACGTCCCTCCTGACAGCACCATGGGACGTCCTCCTCTTTGCTGGGACAGGAAACACACAAGAGATTAAAAGACCCCTCCCCGCCCCCTTTCCCTCAGTGTGTTTCCTGTCCCTGCATGGAGGGACACACAGGAGAATTTACCGGGTTCAGGGGGATCGTAAGGCCACGCCAGATCCTTCCCCCTGTGAAGCAGCCCAGGGCTGAAACTCTCCACGGGGAGTCCCTCAGCTCCAAAGACCAGGTGCGGCAGGCCCTGGATAGCGGACGTTCCTCCAGGTGGGAGGCTCTCGTCCCGGACCTCAGGCAGGGGGTCCAAGGCGGTTCCTGGTAGGACAGCATCCCGCAGCCTGTCGGGCGTTTAGCGGTGGAACCTGTCCATGCTTCGGCTGTGACCAGCGTCTGGGGGAGCGGTTCACTTCCGGTTCGACGGTCGCACTTCCGGTAACGTCATATCCGGGAGACGCTCATCGTATGGTGAGCAGACGTTTCCTGGAACGACAAACGCTGGTGGAGACTGTCACAGCACCTAATCGTGAGTATGTGTGCGTGTTCTGGAGGACGCGTTTGACAGGTGACATATCGCCGCTTCCCCTATCGGCAGGACGCAGTAATTTGGTCGAACAGCCTACCTTGTTCCTCATGGATACAGACGCGGCAGATGGCGGTGGGGTAAGTGCGCCTGGCGCAAAAAATCCCAGCCATAACCTGACAGCCACCCAGGAATCCGACCTGATTAGTTCCTGTCTCCTACTATAGGACAAAGGAACTTCATCCGCTCCCATAACTACAAAAAAGGCTGGCAAAGCCTCAGCGAAATCAGCCAGGTGTCCGGTGTGTCACAGCAAACAGCCAGATGGCTATGACAGAACCCTTTGTTCTTCTTGTACCTCTAAGGTTATGAGAGATGAACAGCCTTCATTACTTTCTGAAATGAGGCGCATGATTTCTGAGGAAGTTCAGGCCTCTATATCTACACTTACTCAGCAGTGGCCATGTAGTCCTGGCTCTAGTCGTAAGCGGCCCAGATGGGAGACGGATTCAAGAGAACAAGATTTAAGCTCTGAAAATAGATCAGATTTAGAGGACGCTATTTCAGAGGAAGAAGGAGAACTTCCCCCCGACACTCAGGAAAGGAAAAAGAAATTTCTATTTCAACCTGAGGATACTAAGAATCTAATTAGATCTGTACGGAGCACTATAGGACTGCCATCCCATTTGAGGACGCCTCTGGCCTACGTGACCCTATGGACAGAAAGGCCGATATTCTCCTGAAAAGAGCCTGGGAAACCTCTGCGGCTCTTATTAGAACTAATATTGCTGCCACCTCTGTAGCCAGATCTATGGTTTATTGGATGAGTCAATTGGAGGATCAGTTATCCAATAAGACTCCTAGAGCTGAGATTTTAGCCTCTCTGCCGGTTATGAATTCAGCCACAGCTTTCCTGGCTGATATGTCTGCAGAATCGGTCAGATTTTCCGCTAGAAACAGCTCCTTATCTAATGCAGCTAGGAGAGCTGTCTGGCTAAAATCATGGTCCGGAGATAACGCCTCTAAGATGAAATTATGTTCCATTCCATTTTCAGGGCTTAGGGTCTTCAGACCGGCTCTGGATACTATCTTAGAATCAGTATCAGATGCAAAAAAGGGTTTCCCAGAGGATAAACCCCGCCGAGCTCAATCCTTTCGGCGGGGTTCCCTGTCTAGAAGACAGTTCGATTCTAGAGGTCAGGGAAGATCAAGCAGAGGATCATATAGGAGTTACCATTCCCAGGGAGGAAAGAACAAGAATACGTTCTTTGGCTCCTCACATAGAACAAGGAGACAATGACGCCAACTTTATTGGCGGACGACTCCGTTGTTTTGCAACAAACTGGGATCTGGTAACTCAGAATCAGTGGGTTCGCAGAACTATAGCGGAAGGTTATCGGATAGAGTGTTACGCTCCGCCACCCGAAAGATATGTTCCCCCTACGGTGATCTCCACAGACTCGGTCATGTGGACAGATCTCCAGGACCTACTAAAGCTTTCTGTCATAATTCCTGTTCCCCGAGCAGAATTAGGCAAGGGTCACTATTCCTCCCTCTTCACTATCTTAAAGCCGTCCGGAGAATCTCGTACTATAATAAATCTGAAACCCTTAAACTATTGGGTCACATACAAGAGGTTCCGGATGGAATCAATCAGGTCTACAACCCACCTTATAGACAAGGGCGCGTTCATGTGCACTCTCGATCTGAAGAGTGCATACTACCAGGTCCCAGTTCATCATACATCACAAGGTCTTCTCAGGTTTGCAGTGCAGTTGCCGACCCGGACCTGCCACTTTCAGTTTCAATGCCTACCCTTCGGGCTGGCCTCGGCTCCCCGAATATTCTCAAAATTGATTTCGGAGATTGTGGCCTTTCTAAGAAGCAGAGGTGCTATTATCGTTCCATACTTGGACGATTTTCTTATAGTGGCGCGAACAGAAATGGCGCTGGTCGAACACAGAGATCGCTGCATTTCCATACTCAATTATCTAGGTTGGGTAATAAATTGGGAAAAGTCAGATCTAGTTCCCGAACAAAAGAAAGTCTTCCTGGGTGTTATACTGGATTCAAATCGAAGAATCTCTTTCTTACCTCGGAAGAAGCGAGAGTCCATACAGGACGTAATAGAGGTTCTAATGAAGCACCAGCCCTCTATAAGATTCGCCATGAAGGTTCTAGGTCAAATGACGGCTTGCATTCCATGCGTCAGATGGGCACAGTTCCACTCAAGACCCCTTCAGAAAGAGATTCTTTCGTCATGGAATCGGAACTACAGCTCGTTAGACAGGACATTACATCTGTCAAAGACGGTAAAAGAATCTCTCCTTTGGTGGATGCAGCCAGACAATCTAAAGTTAGGAGTAAGATGGTCGACTTCCCCTTACGTAAAGGTTACCACGGACGCCAGTTCCTGGGGTTGGGGAGCTCATATAAAGGGCAGAATACTACAGGGCAGATGGCCAGAAGAAATCCAGTATCGATCCTCAAATTTCAGGGAGCTCTACGCTGTATGGGAAGCCCTAAGAAGGAACCAATCCGAACTCAAAGATCAGCACATCAGGATTTACTCGGACAACATCACAACAGTTTCGTTTTTGAATCACCAAGGAGGTCCCAGACATCGACCCCTTCAACAGTTGGCAGAGATGATATTCACCTGGGCAGAGCAGGTCGTCCTTTCCTTAACGGCAATCCACCTGGAAGGTTCCCAGAATGTAATAGCAGACTACCTGAGCAGAAAGAAAGTGAGTCCTACGGAATGGGAACTAAACCAGGATATCTTCAGAGATCTATGTCGGAGGTGGGGAACACCTCAAATAGACCTATTTGCAAACAGAAGAAATGCGAAGATTCCCAGGTTTTTCTCCCTGAACCCTTTGGACGATCCAGAAGGATTGGATGCCCTAAGCCAGAAATGGAAGAACATCTGTTATATGCATTCCCACCTCTAGCGCTCATCCCGGCCGTATTACGGAAGATCAAGGAGGATCGGGCTACAGTAATAATGATCGCCCCTTATTGGCCAAAGAGGAGCTGGTTTTCTCTGCTAACAGACATGTCAATCGAAAACCCCTTAGAGCTGCCGCTGATTCCGGACTTAATCCATCAAGGTCCGATCCATCATCCGGACCCGAAGAGATTGCATCTCTCAGCCTGGATCCTGAGAGGGTGACCTTGAAGGCCAAAGGCTTATCTGACCAGGTTATAACCACAATCCAGGCCAGTAGAAAGCCAGTCACATCGGCTATCTATCTCAGAATCTGGAAACGCTTCTGTACAGTGAGTGGCGGGTCCGACTTCGTGACAGGCACTCCGAACATTCCTAAGATTTTAGATTTCCTCCAGTCAGGCTTCAACATGGGACTCAGACCCAGTACCCTAAGGCTAAGTTCACACGTTGCGGAATTGCCGCGGAAATTTCCGCGGCAATCCCGCACTTCTCCCGCAGGAAATACGCACGTTTTTTGTGTGCTGATTCCCGCCAGAATAATAGCGTTTTGCAAGCGTAATTAGCTTGCAGAATGCTAGCGTTTTCCTAGCGATCTGTAGCATCGCTTGGAAAACTGATTGACAGGTTGGTCACACGAGTCAAACATAGTGTTTGACAAGTGTGACCAACTTTTTACTATTGATGCCGCCTATGTCGCATCAATAGTAAAAAGATCTAATGTAAAAATAATAAATAATGATATTCTCACCTTCCGGCGGCCCCCGCAGCCTTCCCGCCTTCAGCGACGCTCCCGGCAACTCCGGTCCCAAGGATGCTTTGCGGCAAATCACACCGATGACGTAGCATCTCGCGAGACCGCTATGCCATCTGGGTGATTCTTGCAAAGGACTCTTGGGACCGGAAGTTGCCAGGAGCGTCGCTGAAGGCGGGAAGGCTGCGGGGGCCGCGGGAAGGCTGCGGGGGCCGCCGGAAGGTGAGAATATCATTATTTTTTATTTTAATTATTGTTTTACCAGGGATATGGTACCCAGGGCCTGGAGGAGAGTCTCCTCTCCTCCAGACCTGGGTACCACCGCACATGAACCGCTTACATTCCGCAAAATTAATGAACATGTTGCTATTTTTTCCGCAAAGCGTTTTTTTCGCGGAAAAAAACGCAACATGTGGCCAAAACATGCGGAATCAATTAACATGTATAGGATGCTTAATGCTTGCGTTTTTATCGCGTTTTTACCGCGGAAAACCGCGGAAAAACCGCGAAAAAAACGCAATTATTCCTGATCGTGTGCACTTAGCCTAAAAGTTCAGATTGCTGCATTAAGCTCCTTCTTAGACTACTCACTAGCTTCTCACCCATGGGTGATAAGATTTGTTAAAGCTATTCAGAGACTACGGCCCACGATTAGACAGTGTCTCCCAGTATGGGACCTTACTCTGGTACTCAGGGCTTTATGTAACGATCCATTCCGTAACAACAGCACAATGCCTATTTCCTTGCTTACCAGGAAAGCAGCTTTCCTGGTGGCAATTACCACAGCTAAAAGAATAGGTGAAATTCAGGCTCTATCCACTAGAGACCCATATTTTCAGGTTAGAGACGACAGCATTCTGTTAAGGTTGGATCCTGCTTTCTTACCCAAGGTTGCTTCAGATAGTAACCGTAATCAGGAGATTATCTTACCTTCCTTCTGTGATAACCCTTCCAACGAAAAGGAGCTGAGGCTCCATTCGTTGGATGTCAGAAAGGTGGTACTAGACTACATAGATGCCACTAAAGACTGGCGTTTAGATTCGAACCTATTTGTCCTCTACGGAGGAATCAGTAAAGGGAAAAAGGCGTCTAAACCTTCCATCGCTAGATGGATTACCTCTTTAATTTCAGAGGCCTATTTAGCTGAAGGGTCAGAACCTCCGGCGGGCCTAAAGGCACACTCAACCAGAGCATTGGCTGCCTCCTGGGCATAGAGGGCAGGCGCCTCTCTGGAACAAATTTGTAAGGCGGCAACATGGGCTAGAATTGATACATTCTGCAAACATTATAAAATAGATGTACTTTCTAACCAGCAGACGGCCTTTGGTAGGAAAGTTCTGCAGGCTGTGATCCCACCCTAAGGAGCTTTCTTTGGTACTCCCCATGGTGCTGTCAGGAGGGACGTCCTGGAAAAGGGTCATTAGACCTACCGCTAATTAGGTTTCCAGGAGTCCATCCTGACAGCACTGGTAGCTCCCTCCCTCTTCAATACGTCATATGCTGTAATATGATTTTCAATAATTAAAGTGTTTTGTGCATTATACATGTCATGGTTCTTGATACAACACTGAGGGAAAGGGGGCGGGGAGGGGTCTTTTAATCTCTTGTGTGTTTCCTGTCCCAGCAAAGAGGAGGACGTCCCATGGTGCTGTCAGGATGGACTCCTGGAAACCTAATTAGCGGTAGGTCTAATGACCCTTATCTGCAAACATGTATTTTTGAAATGGTGCAGATTCACACTTCAATTTCAGCACAGTTGCCACAATGTCATGGTTAGTATTGGCGAGCCACTCCATTGCAGAGTTGATTTCCGCCTCAGATAGTTTTTTCCCTCTGTAGATGGGATGCAAGATATTGGCTAAATAGTGTTCTTCTTTTAACCCCTTCACCCCCAAGGGTGGTTTGCACGTTAATGACCGGGCCAATTTTTACAATTCTGACCACTGTCTCTTTATGAGGTTATAACTCTGGAACGCTTCAACGGATATTCGCGATTCTGAGATTGTTTTCTCGTGACATATTGTACTTCACGTTAGAAGTAAAATTTCTTTGATATAACTTGCGTTTATTTTAGAAAAAAAACGCAAATATGGTGAAAATTTTTAAAATTTTGCAATTTTCAAACTTTGAATTTTTATTCCCTTAAAACAGAGAAATATATGACACAAAATAGTTAAGAAATAACATTTCCCACATGTCTACTTTACATCAGCACAATTTTGGAACCAAAATTTTTTTTGTTAGGAAGTTATAAGGGTTAAAAGTTGACCAGCGATTTCTCATTTTTACAACAAAATTTACAAAGCCATTTTTTTTAGGGACCACCTCACATTTGAAGTCACTTTGAGGGGTCTATATGGCAGAAAATACCCAAAAGTGACACCATTCTAAAAACTGCACCCCTCAAGGTACTCAAAACCACATTCAAGAAGTTTATTAACCCTTTAGGTGCTTCACAGGAACTAAAGCAACGTGGAAGGAAAAAATGAATATTTAACTTTTTAGCCACAAAAATGATCTTTTACAAACTTTTTTTTTATTTTCACAAGGGTAAAAGGAGAAAATGGACAGATAAGGTTGTTATGCAATTTCTCCTGAGTAAGCCAATACCCAATATGTGGGGGAAAACCACTGTTTGGGCACACGGCAGAGCTCGTAAGGGAAGGAGCGCCGTTTGACTTTTTCAAACTAAAATTGGCTGGAATTTAGATTGGATGCCATGTCGCGTTTGGAGAACCTCTGATGCGCCTAAACAGTGGAAACCCCCCACAAGTGACACCATTTTGGAAACTAGACCCCCTAAGGTACTTATCTAGATCTGTTGTGAGCACTTTGAACCCCCAAGTGTTTCACAAAAGTTTATAATGCCTGGGTGTGAAAAAAAAAAAAATAATTTTCCACAAAAATGATTTTTTAGTCCCAAATTTTTGAATTTTCCCAAGGAAATTGGACCCCAAAAGTTGTTGTCCAATTTGTCCTGTGTATGCTGATACCCCATATGTGGGGGGGGGGGGAAACTGTTTGGGCGCACGGCAGGGCTTGGAAAGGAAGTAGTAACGTTTTGGAATGCAGACGTTGATGGGGGTCATGTTCCGTTTGCAGTGCCCCAGATGAGCCTAAACAGTGGAAACCCCCCACAAGTGACCCCATTTGGAAACTAGACCCCCTAAGGAACTTATCTAGATCTTTGGTGAGCACTTTGAACCCCCAAGTGCTTCACACAAGTTTATAGTGCCCAGGCATGAAAATAAAAAATCCTATTATTTTCCCACAAAAATTATCTTTTAGTCACTAATTTTTTATTTTCCCAAGGGTAACAGGAGAAATTGGACCACATAAGTTGTTTTACAATTTGTCCTGAGTACGCTGATACCCCATATGTGGGGAGGAGGCGCACGGCAGAGCTCGGAATGGAAGGAGCACCATTTGACTTTTTCCAACCAAAATTGGCTGGAATTGAGATTGGATGCCATGTTGCATTTGGAGAGCCCCTGATGTGCCTAAACAGTGGAAACCCCCACAAATGACCCCATTTGGGAAACTAGACCCCCTAAGGAACTTATCTAGATCTTTGGTGAGCAATTTGAACCCCCAAGTGCTTCACACAAGTTTATAATGTAGAGCCGTAAAATTTAAAAATCATATTTTTTCCACAAAAATGATCTTTTCACCCCAATTTTTATTTTTCCAAGGGTAACAAGACTCCAAAAAGTTATTGTGCAATTTGTTCTGAGTGCGCTGATACCCCATATGTGGGGGTAAACCACTGTTTGGGTGCATGGCAGAGTTTGGAAGGGAAGGAGCGCCGTCTGACTTTTTCAACGCAGAATTGGCTGGACGCCATGTCGTGTTTGGAGAGCTCCTGATCTACCTAAACAGTGGAAACCCCTATAAATGACACCATTTTGGAAACTAGACCCCTCAAGGAACTTATCTAGATGTGTGGTGAGAACTTTGAACCCCAGGTGTTTCACTAAAGTTTATAACGTACAGCCGTAAAATAAAAAATCTTTTTTTTTTTTTACAAAAATGATTTTTTCGCCCCCAATATTTTATTTTCACAAGGGTAACAGAAGAAATTGGAACCCAAAAGTTGTTGTCCAATTTATCCTGAGTACGCTGATACCCAATATGTGGGCGAAAACTACTGTATGGGCACACGTCGGGGCTCGGAAGGGAAGTAGTGACGTTTTGGATTGCAGACTTTGATGGAATGGTCTGGGGGCGTCATGTCGCATTTGGAGAGCCCCTGATGCGCCTAAACAGTGGAAATCCCCAACAAGTGACCCCACAAGGAACTTATCTAGATGTGTGGTGAGCGCTATGAAGCCCCAAGTGCTTCACAGAAGTTTATAATGTACAGCCGTAAAAACAAAAAAATATTTTTTTTTGTACAAAAATGATATTTTCGCCCCAGTTTTTTATTTTCCCAAGGGTAACAGGAGAAATAGGACAAATTGCACAATAACTCTTGGGGTCCAGAGTACGCTGATACCCCATATGTGGAGATAAACTACTGTTTGGACGCATGGCAGAGCTCAAAAGTGAAGGAGCACCGTTTGACTTTTTCAACGCAGAATTGGCTGGAATTGAGATCAGACGCCATGTCACATTTGGAGAGCCCCTGATGCACCTAAACAGTGGAAACCCCCCACAAGTGACCCCATTTTGGCAAATAGACCCCACAAGGAACTTATCTAGATGTGTGGTGAGCACTTTGAACCCCGAAGTGCTTCATAGAAGTTTATAACGTACAGCCGTAAAAATAAAAAAATCTTTTTTTTTTTTTTTTGCAAAAATGATTTTTTTGCCCCAATATTTTATTTTTACAAGGGTAACAGGAGAAATTGGACCCCAAAAGTTGTTGTCCAATTTGTCCTGAGTACGCTGATACCCAATATGTGGGAGAAAACTACAGTATGGGTACACGTTGGGGCTCGGAAGGGAAGTAGTGACGTTTTGGATTGCAGACTTTGATGGAATGGTCTGGGGGCGTCATGTCGCATTTGGAGAGCCCCTGATGCGCCTAAACAGTGGAAATCCCCAACAAGTGACCCCACAAGGAACTTATCTAGATGTGTGGTGAGCGCTATGAAGCCCCAAGTGCTTCACAGAAGTTTATAATGTACAGCCGTAAAAACAAAAAAATATTTTTTTTTGTACAAAAATGATATTTTCGCCCCCAGTTTTTTATTTTCCCAAGGGTAACAGAAGAAATAGGACAAATTGCACAATAACTCTTGGGGTCCAGAGTACGCTGATACCCCATATGTGGGGATAAACTACTGTTTGGACGCATGGCAGAGCTCAGAAGTGAAGGAGCACCGTTTGACTTTTTCAACGCAGAATTGGCTGGAATTGAGATCAGACGCCATGTCACATTTGGAGAGCCCCTGATGTGCCTAAACAGCGGAAACCCCCAACTCCAACCCTAACCCCAACACACCCCTAACCCTAGTCCCAACCCTAACCACAAACCTAACCCTAACACACCCCTAATCCCAACCCTAACCCTAATCCTAACTTTAGCGCCAACCCTAACCCTAACTTTAGCCGCAAACCTAACCCTAATGGGAAAATGGAAATAAATACTTTTTTTAATTTTATTATTTTTCCCTAACTAAGGGGGTGATAAAGGGGGGTTTGATTTACTATTTATAGCGGGTTTTTATGATTGGCAGCTGTCACGCTAAAAGACGCTTTTTATTGCAAAAATAGTTTTTTGCATCGCCACATTTTGAGAGCTATAATTTTTGCATATTTTGGCCCACAGAGTCATGTGAGGTCTTATTTTTTGCGGTACGAGTTGACGTTTTTATTGAGCACGTGACATTTTTTGATCACTTTTTATTTCGATTTTTGGGAGGTTAGAATGAACAAAAATCAGCAATTCATGAATTTATTTTGGGGGAGGCGTTTTTATTGTTCCGCGTGTGGTAAAATTGATAAAGCAGTTTTATTCTTCGGGTCAGTACGATTATGGCAATACCTCATTTATATCATTTTTTTATGTTTTGGCGCTTTTATAGAATAAAAACAATTTTATATAAAAAATAATTATTTTTGCATCGCTTTATTCTGCGAGCCATAACTTTTTTTTTCGCTGATGATGCTGTATGGCAGCTCATTTTTTGCGGGACAAGATGACGTTTTCAGCGGTACCATGTTTATTTATATCGGTCTTTTTGATCGCGTGTTATTCCACTTTTTGTTCGGCGGTATGATGATAAAGCATTGATTTTTTGCTTTTTTTTTTTTTTTTTTTAAGGGGTTCACTAAAGGGGTTAACTAGTGGGACAGTTTTATAGGGGGGGGTCGTTACGGACGCGGCGATACCAAATATGTGCACTTTTATTGTTTTGGGTTTTTTATTTACAGGAAGAAATGAATTTATTGGGGAATATTTTTTTTTTTTTTTTTATTTATTTTGGATTTTTTTTTAAAACATGTTTATTTTTATTTTTTTAACTTTTTTACTTTGTCCCAGGGTGGGACATCACTGTATTTTATCAGATCGCTGGTGTGACAGTGTGCACAGCACTCTGTCACACCAGCGATCGCTCAGGCAGTGCAGCAGGCTTCTCAGTGCCTGCTCTCAGCAGGCACTGAGGAAGCCGCCTCCCTCCAGGACCCCGGCGCCATCTTGGATCCGGGTCCTGGGAGGGAGGAAGCCCTCAGAACAGCGCGATCACATCGCGCTGGTCTGAGGGTCTCAGGGGGGCGCGCTTGGAGCCCCCTCCCTGCGCGATGCTTCCCTGTGCCCCCAGTACACCGCGATCATGTTTGATCGCGGTGTGCAAGGGGTTAATGTGCCGGGAGCGGTCCGTGACCGCTCCTGACACACAGTCACGGGTGTCAGCTGTGATAATCAGCTGACACCCGGCGGCGATTAGCTGCGCTCCCTCAGGGAGCGCAGCTGATCGCCTATGACGTACTATCCCGTCCATGGTCAGATTGTCACAGGTTTTATGGACGGGATAGTACGTCTGTCAGAGAGGGGTTAATGCTTGGTCCTTGCGGTGGTGTATTGCAACCTTTACATTGTTTGAGAGGTTCAAGCGATCTAGCGAACCTTCTAAATCTTTCCAAACTTCTGTGGCATCAGCTATGGTTGCAGTATCTTTCTGCATTTTATCCAACGCAATAGATATTGGCTTTAACCTTTCCAAAAGGTCCTCGACATTTCTCTTCACACCAAGATTTAATACTTTGCTTCGTATATTAGCATCAATTTTATCCCGATGTGTTTCGCAAATGGACACTAATTTTGACCAGTTGTTAATAAACAGTTCCAAGCATTCAGCCAAGGTATTCCATCTAACATCTTGTGGTAGAACCAACTTCAGTCCTCCCATTTCCTTGTAGGTTGCATGTGCAAAATGATTATTGCGGAAATATTTAACAATTTCTACAACATGTTCCTTGACACCCGAAATATGCAGGTCTTTTGCCAAAAGATGCAACAAATGGGCAGAACAACCGTATGTAATGACATTTGTGTCATCCTCATGTGCCAGTTCAGCTCGCATTTTTGCCACATTGCTTGCGTTATCAGTAACTAAGCTCCTTACTTTACATCCAAACTGTTCTTGGCATTGGTGAATTGAGTTCTTAGCAATTTCAAGTAAATATTCAGCAGTGTGTGAATTTCCAGATGTGTCGATTGTGTCTGTAAGGCAAGTTTCACCATCTTCTGTTGTGACACAAGTGCAAATTATGGGGTCGTTGTGGATGTTGCTCCAACCATCCAAGCTCATGTTAACAACTTTGTCTTTCAAATATTTTGTACAAGCCGCTCTTTCTTTGTCGTATACAGCCTGAAGATGTTTTCCTGAGATGTCAAATCTACTTGGTGGTTTGTAATCTGGTCTTATTCCTTCGATCATTTGTACAAACAATGGGTGTTCAACTAGTCGGAAAGAAGAATTGGTTGCAAATATGAATTTAGCAATTAATTCATCAAAATGTTCTTTCTGGCTCGTCATAGTCTTTAAGAGGAATTTTTCTACACTTTGCACGCAAAGTTTTTTGTTGGGCTGCTTTGTTGAAGTTGTACCCAGATATTGATTGTCAAGTGCAGCACAAGCCATATTTGACCCTGAAAGCACAGTAATTAAAAATATAATTCGACTGCGTATTTGAAGAAATATAACGAAAATATTTTGAGAAACAAACTTTTTGAACAATGTAATGGTCCTCGTCCTATAAGGGCTGTCTCAAAAGTTATGCTACTCAAGTTTCCGGTGAAGTTGCTGTAATACTAGTAATATCAGAGCAACTGAAAAAAATTGTCACAAAAGTTTTAAAAATGTTTTTTTAAAAAAATGGTCAATTTGGCAGACTTCAAAAGTGAATTGTAGCCTACAATAAAAAAAAAATAGGCGTATACACACTCTTTTATTTTTACTTAACGTTAATCTTCTGTGAAATATTGCCTTAACATAAATTTAGATTCTATACTCCAGAACTAGTGCTAGAAATTTTTCTTTTCATAGACTTTAACCATCCCAGTAAAACGTCTGTTAAAATAGGTTGTAATTGCCAGACTTACCACTAGTGCTAGGGTCCTGGTGCATAAGAAGCTGTGGGGGTTCATTGACATTAGTTGTATCACTATCAACATCTTCATTTCCCTTCTGGTTGCAGTTTTCATAATGTGATTTCAAACGGCAAACAAGTCCTTGGATATCCTTTTGACAGTATTTGCACTTTGCTCTCCCACCTTTCTTTCCAAGCTCTGCTGGCATCTCAACAAAATGAACCAAAATAGGGTCTCTCTTACGACCTGCCATGGCTCACGCAGATCACTTCTGAAGTTTGATTGTTACTACAGCCAAGTACTGCTGACTGACTATCCAACAAGTTTGGGCATGTCAACTGAATGGAAAAAGAAACTGAAACCAAGCTACAGAAAGTGAAACCAAGCTAGAAGTGTGGAGTTAATTGAACAATGATTGAAAGTTTTAGATTTTAATCGTGATTTATATTAAAAAAATCTTTTGATTTAAATCAGTGATTTAAATCATGATTAAAATCACGATTTAAATCGATCTGATTTAAATAGAAAAAAATAATTTGATTTAAATCGTTGATTTAAATTGGCGTGATTTAAATCAATCCACCCTGCTGTTAACCCCTACAGATGGATTGCAGCGTGGGACCTGACTGAATGGCGGAAAGGTATGGATATTGTTGCTTTTTTATTTTATTTTTATTACAGGAGAACAAGGGATTCAGATGGATTACCAGTACAATAAAATTTGGTCAAAAACTGTCATTATTTCATTAAAATAATTTTTAATTAATGTGTATGTGTGTTTTTTTAAACCCTTTAATACTATAGGATTAATAATGGATAGTTGTTTAATTGAAAACTCTCCATTATTAACCCGGATTAATGTCACCTTTCAATAGCAAGGTGACATTAACCCATTATTAACCCATTAGCCACCGCTAAAGGCAATGGGAATTGGCGGGCTAAGTGCCAGAAAAGGCGCATCTAACAATAGATGTGCCTTGTCTTGGGTAGCTGGGGGCAGATGTTAGTAGCCAGGAGGGGCCCAAAAACCATGGTCCCTCCCTAGGCTATTAATATCTGTCCTTAGTCACTGGCTTTCCCTGTCTGGCGGAGAAAATACCGCGGGAGCCCACGCGTTTTTTTACAATGAATTTACACGTTAAATTAACACCTACATTTCAAAAGTTTTGCACACATACACTCATCTAATTATTAGTCAAAACCATATATTAAACTAAATGGAATGAAATAGATTACTGTATGTAAACCATGTGTCATTTCATGTCGGGTTCTGTAATGATTTTACAGATGCTGGCAATTGAATTAGTGGCTATTCTGCTATGTAGAACTGTATGAAAAAAAAAATATATATATATATAGGATTATTTGCTTTTTAAACTGATGTGTACAGTTGTTTTTTTTTTTTGCAATGCTATTTTAACATGAATTTTTACATAGCGAAAACTGCTCTATGTAAAACCTCATGTTAAAATCGCATTGCATACGGATGGAAAACGGGTGGTGCGATTAAAATCGTATACAAATCGCATGACAATTGCATAGATTCGGACCGTTTTTTCTGTCCAGAAAACGGACCGTTTTTTATTTTTTCCGCAAATGGGCCCATTCTCATCAGTGCTTTGGATCAGATATTCATCATTGTGTCAGTTTTTGTCATCAGTGTTTCATCATTATTTATTTTTTGTATGTACAAGAAGGTTTCTTAACTTCTCCTATTAAACATGAAAACTGGACAGCACTAGACTGGCATCCGAGTACTGTCTGATTATTTTTTTTCACAGACCTACAGACTTGCTTTTGCGTTTTCGATCAGGGCATCTGATCATATTTAGACTTTGTGACTTGGTGCTGACCACTCAGTCTGCAAAAAAAATATAGGCATACGGTATATCAAGAGCCCCATAAACTATAATGGGTGCAAGTTCTATCCACGAAAACGTAGATAGAACTCGTCATTGTGAGACTCATGCCTCAATATGATGTCTAAGATAAATTTAATAGGATAAAAATGCAATTATTTTAAAAGTATTGTCCGGCCTTATAATATTGATGAACTATTATAAGGATTCAGTGGGGAAAATAAGTATTTGATACACCGCCTATTTTACAAGTTTTCCCACCTACAAAGAATGGAGAGGTCTGTAATTTTTATCATAGGTACACTTCAACTGTGCGAGACAGAATCTAAAAATAAAAACCAGAAAGTCACATTGTATGATTTTTACTTAATTATATTGCATTTTATTGCATGAAATAAGTATTTGATCACCTACCAACCAGCAAGAATTCTGCCTCTCACAGACCTGTTATTTTTTCTTTTAAGAAGCCTCCTACTCTGCACTCATTACCTGTATTACTGCACCTGTTTGATTATTGTTTGCACTGTTTGATACTCGGGGGAACCTTGACAGTGGTGCACACTACGTACATTCAAGTGTACAGTCATGGCCAAAAGTTTTGAGAATGACACAAATATTATATTTTCACATGATCTGCTGCCCTCTGGTTTTTATGTGTGTTTGACAGATGTTTTTATCACAGACAGAAATATAATAATTGCAAACATATGAGTAACAAAAGCTTATATTGACAGTTAGAATGAGTTAATGCAGCAAGTCAATATTTGCAGTGTTGACCCTTCTTCTTCAGGACCTCTGCAATTCTCCCTGGCATGCTCTCAATCAACTTCTGGACCAAATCCTGACTGATAGCAGTCCATTCTTGCACAATCAATGCTTTCATTTTGTCTGAATTTTTAGGTTTTTGTTTGTCCACCCGTCTCTTGATGATTGACCACAAGTTCTCAATGGGATTAAGATCTGGGGAGTTTCCAGGCCATGGACCCAAAATTTCTATGTTTTGTTCCCTGAGCCATTTAGTTATCACCTTTGCTTTATGGCAAGGTGCTCCATCATGCTGGAAAAGGCATTGTTGATCGCCAAACTGCTTTTGGAGGGTTGGGAGAAGTTGCTCTTGGAGGACATTCTGGTACCATTCTTTATTCATGGCTGTGTTTTTAGGCAAGACTGTGAGAGAGCCAATTCCCTTGGCTGAGAAGCAACCCCACACATGAATGGTTTCAGGATGCTTAACAGTTGGCATGAGACAAGACTGGTGGTAGCGCTCACCTTGTCTTTTCCGAATGAGGCGTTTTCCTGATGTCCCAAACAATCGAAAAGGGGATTCATCAGAGAAAATAACTTTACCCCAGTCCTCAGCAGTCCACTGCCTGTACCTTTTGCAGAATATCAGTCTGTCCATGATGTTTTTTCTGGAGAGAAGTGGCTTCTTTGCTGCCCTCCTTGAGACCAGGCCTTGCTCCAAGAGTCTCCGCCTCACAGTGCGTGCAGATGCACTCACACCTGCCTGCTGCCATTCCTGAGCAAGCTCTGCACTGCTGGTAGCCTGATCCCGCAGCTGAAACACTTTTAAGAAACGGTTCAGGCGCTTGATGGTCTTTCTTGGGCGCCCTGAAGCCTTTTTGGCAACAATGGAACCTCTCTCCTTGAAGTTCTTGATGATGCAATAGATTGTTGACTGAGGTGCAATCTTTCTAGCTGCGATACTCTTTCCTGTTAGGCCATTTTTGTGCAATGATGACTGCACGTGTTTCTTTAGAGATAACAATGGTTAACAGAAGAGAAACAATGATGCCAAGCACCAGCCTCCTTTTAAAGTGTCCAGTGGTGTCATTCTTACTTAACCCTTACTGCCATCGGACGTACTATCCCGTCCATGGTACCTGGGCCCGTATGACCGGGGACGGGATAGTACGTCATAGGCGATCAGCTGCGCTCCTGAGGGGAGCGCAGCTAATCGCCGCCGGGTGTCAGCTGATTATCACAGCTGACACCCATGACTGTGTGTCAGGAGCGGTCACGGACCGCTCCCGGCACATTAACCCCTTGCACACCGCGATCAAACATGATCGCGGTGTACTGGGGGCACAGGGGAGGATCGCGCAGGGTGGGGGCTCCCTGCGCGCCCCCTGAGACCCTCAGAGCAGCGCGATGTGATCGCGCTGTTCTGAGGGCTTCCTCCCTCCCAGGACCCGGATCCAAGATGGCGCCGGGGTCCTGGAGGGAGGCGGCTACCTCAGTGCCTGCCGAGAGCAGGCACTGAGAAGCCTGCATCTATGCCTGTGCGATCGCTGGTGTGACAGAGTGCTGTGCACACTGTCACACCAGCGATCTGATAAAATACTGTGATGTCCCACCCTGGGACAAAGTAAAAAAGTTAAAAAAGTAAAAATAAACATGTGTAAAAAAAAAAATCCAAAATAGATATAAAAAAAAAAAAAAAATATTCCCCAATAAATTCACTTCTTCCTGTAAATAAAAAAAAAAAACAATAAAAGTACACATATTTGGTATCGCCGCGTCCGTAACGACCCCCCCTATAAAATTGTCCCACTAGTTAACCCCTTTAATGAACCCCTTAAAAAAAAAAAAAAAAAAAAACGAAGCAAAAAATCAATGCTTTATCATCATACCGCCGAACAAAAAGTGGAATAACGCGCGATCAAAAAGACCGATATAAAAAAACATGGTACCGCTGAAAACGTCATCTTGTCCCGCAAAAAACGAGCCGTCATAAAGCATCATCAGCGAAAAAATAAAAAAGTTATAGCTCGCAGAATAAAGCGATGCAAAAATAATTATTTTTTATATAAAATTGTTTTTATTCTATAAAAGCGCCAAAACATGAAAAAATGATATAAATGAGGTATCGCCATAATCGTACTGACCCGAAGAATAAAACTGCTTTATCAATTTTACCACACGCGGAACGGTATAAACGCCTCCCCCAAAAGAAATTCATGAATTGCTGATTTTTGTTCATTCTAACCTCCCAAAAATCGAAATAAAAAGCGATCAAAAAACGTCACGTGCTCAAAAATGGTACCAATAAAAACGTCAACTCGTCCGCAAAAAATAAGACCTCACATGACTCTGTGGGCCAAAATATGCAAAAATTATAGCTCTCAAAATGTGATAATGCAAAAACTATTTTTGCAATAAAAAGCGTCTTTTAGCGTGACAGCTGCCAATCATAAAAACCCGCTATAAATAGTAAATCAAACCCCCCTTTATCACCCCCTTAGTAAGGGAAAAATAATAAAATTAAAAAAAAGTATTTATTTCCATTTTCCCATTAGGGTTAGGGTTAGGGTTGCGGCTAAAGTTAGGGTTAGGGTTGGCGCTAAAGTTAGGATTAGGGTTAGGGTTGGGATTAGGGGTGTGTTAGGGTTAGGTTTGTGGTTAGGGTTGGGACTAGGGTTAGGGGTGTGTTGGGGTTAGGGTTGGAGTTAGAATTGGGGGGTTTCCGCTGTTTATGCACATCAGGGGCTCTCCAAATGTGACATGGCGTCTGATCTCAATTCCAGCCAATTCTGCGTTGAAAAAGTCAAACGGTGCTCCTTCACTTCTGAGCTCTGCCATGCGTCCAAACAGTAGTTTATCCCCACATATGGGGTATCAGCGTACTCTGGACCCCAAGAGTTATTGTGCAATTTGTCCTATTTCTTCTGTTACCCTTGGGAAAATAAAAAACTGGGGGCGAAAATATCATTTTTGTACAAAAAAAAATATTTTTTTGTTTTTACGGCTGTACATTATAAACTTCTGTGAAGCACTTGGGGCTTCATAGCGCTCACCACACATCTAGATAAGTTCCTTGTGGGGTCTATTTTCCAAAATGGGGTCACTTGTTGGGGATTTCCACTGTTTAGGCGCATCAGGGGCTCTCCAAATGCGACATGACGCCCCCAGACCATTCCATCAAAGTGTGCAATCCAAAACGTCACTACTTCCCTTCCGAGCCCCGACGTGTACCCATACAGTAGTTTTCTCCCACATATTGGATATCAGCGTACTCAGGACAAATTGGACAACAACTTTTGGGGTCCAGTTTCTCCTGTTACCCTTGTAAAAATAAAATATTGGGGCAAAAAAATCATTTTTGCAAAAAAAAAAGGATTTTTTATTTTTAAGGCTGTGCGTTATAAACTTCTGTGAAGCACTTCGGGGTTCAAAGTGCTCACCACACATCTAGACAAGTTCCTTGTGGGGTCTATTTTCCAAAATGGGGTCACTTGTGGGGGTTTCCACTGTTTAGGCGCATCAGGGGCTCTCCAAATGCGACATGACGCCCCCAGACCATTCCATCAAAGTCTGCAATCCAAAACGTCACTACTTCCCTTCCGAGCCCTGACGTGCGCCCATACAGTAGTTTTCTCCCACATATTGGGTATCAGCGTACTCAGGACAAATTGGACAACAACTTTTGGGTTCCAATTTCTTCTGTTACCCTTGTGAAAATAAAATATTGGGGACGAAAAAATCATTTTTGTAAAAAAAAAAAAAAGATTTTTTATTTTACGGCTGTACGTTATAAACTTTAGTGAAACACCTGGGGGTTAAAAGTTCTCACCACACATCTAGAAAAGTTCCTTGAGGGGTCTAGTTTCCAAAATGGCGTCATTTATGGGGGTTTCCACTGTTTAGGCAGATCAGGAGCTCTCCAAACACGACATGGCGTCCAGCCAATTCTGCGTTGAAAAAGTCAGACGGCGCTCCTTCCCTTCCAAACTCTGCCATGCACCCAAACAGTGGTTTACCCCACATATGGGGTATCAGTGCACTCAGGACAAATTGCACAAAACTTTTGGAGTCTTGTTACCCTTGGAAAAATAAAAATTGGGGTGAAAAGATCATTTTTGTGGAAAAAATATGATTTTTAAATTTTACGGCTCTACGTTATAAACTTGTGTGAAGCACTTGGGGGTTCAAATTGCTCACCAAAGATCTAGAAAAGTTCCTTAGGGGGTCTAGTTTCCAAAATGGGGTCATTTGTGGGGGGTTTCCACTGTTTAGGCACATCAGGGGCTCTCCAAATGCAACATGGCATCCAATCTCAATTCCAGCCAATTTTGGTTGGAAAAAGTCAATGGTGCTCCTTCCATTCCGAGCTCTGCCGTGCGCCCAAACAGTGGTTCCCACCCACATATGGGGTATCAGCGTACTCAGGACAAATTGGACAACAACTTATGTGGTCCAATTTCTCCTGTTACCCTTGAGAAAATAAAAAATTAGTGACTAAAATATAATTTTTGTGGGAAAAAAATAGATTTTTTTATTTTCATGCCCGGGCATTATAAACTTGTGTGAAGCACTTGGGGGTTCAAAGTGCTCACCAAAGATCTAGATAAGTTCCTTAGGGGGTATAGTTTCCAAAATGGGGTCACTTGTGGGGGGTTTCCACTGTTTAGGCTCATCTGGGGCACTGCAAACGGAACATGACCCCCATCAACGTCTGCATTCCAAAACGTTACTACTTCCTTTCCAAGCCCTGCCGTGCACCCAAACAGTTCCCCCCCCCCACCCACATATGGGGTATCAGCGTACTCAGGACAAATTGGACAACAACTTTTGGGGTCCAATTTCCTTGGGAAAATTCAAAAATTTGGGACTAAAAAATCATTTTTGTGGAAATTTTTTTTTTTTTTTTCACACCCAGGCATTATAAGCTTTTGTGAAACACTTGGGGTTCAAAGTGCTCACAACAGATCTAGATAAGTACCTTAGGGGGTCTAGTTTCCAAAATGGTGTCACTTGTGGGGGTTTCCACTGTTTAGGCGCATCAGGGGCTCTCCAAACACGACATGGCGTCCAATCTCAATTCCAGCCAATTTTAGTTTGAAAAAGTCAAACGGCGCTCCTTCCCTTACGAGCTCTGCCGTGTGCCCAAACAGTGGTTTTCCCCCACATATGGGGTATTGGCGTACTCATGAGAAATTGCATAACAACCTTATCTGCCCATTTTCTCCTTTTACCCTTGTGAAAATAAAAAAAAAGTTTGTAAAAGATCATTTTTGTGGCTAAAAAGTTAAATATTCATTTTTTCCTTCCACGTTGCTTTAGTTCCTGTGAAGCACCTGAAGGGTTAATAATCTTCTTGAATGTGGTTTTGAGTACCTTGAGGGGTGCAGTTTTTAGAATGGTGTCACTTTTGGGTATTTTCTGCCATATAGACCCCTCAAAGTGACTTCAAATGAGAGGTGGTCCCTAAAAAAAAATGGCTTTGTAAATTTTGTTGTAAAAATGAGAAATCGCTGGTCAACTTTTAACCCTTATAACTTCCTAACAAAAAAAAATTTTGGTTCCAAAATTGTGCTGATGTAAAGTAGACATGTGGGAAATGTTATTTATTAACTATTTTGTGCGACATATTTCTCTGTTTTAAGGGAATAAAAATTCAAAGTTTGAAAATTGCAAAATTTTAAAAATTTTCGCCATATTTGCGTTTTTTTCAAAAATAAACGCAAGTTATATCGAAGAAATTTTACTTCTAACGTGAAGTACAATATGTCACGAGAAAACAATCTCAGAATCGCGAAGATCCGTTGAAGCGTTCCAGAGTTATAACCTCATAAAGAGACAGTGGTCAGAATTGTAAAAATTGGCCCGGTCATTAACGTGCAAACCACCCTTGGGGGTGAAGGGGTTAATCATGACAGATTGATCTCCAGCCATGTCCTCATCAACACCCACACCTGTGTTAATGGAGCAATCACTGAAAAGAGGTTAGCTGGTCCTTTTAAGGCAGGGCTGCAATGATGTTGAAATGTGTTTTGGGGGATAAAGTTCATTTTCTAGACAAATATTGACTTTGCAAGTAATTGCTGTTAAGCTGATCACTCTTTATAACATTCTGGAGTATATGCAAATTGCCATTAGAAAAAGTGAAGCAGTAGACTTTGTAAAAATTAATATTTGTGTCATTCTCAAAACTTTTGGCCATGACTGTATACATTCTAGCACCATTCTCATGTTTATTTCAGAGATACTCCACCCTTTTACATAAATAATTCTGATCCACCATTAGGGTGGTATTGTTTGTACTGTGTATTATTTTGGTGGTGTTGGTGCACTTTGAACTAATAGTGCACAATACCTATATACAAGTATATAGTATGCCCTCCAGTACCCTCTTCATGACTATTTTAGAGGTTCTCCACCTTCATTCTTAGTGTTCATTTTTACAAATTTATTTTCTTTTTTTTTAAGCAGGTACTTGACCCACCAACGGCTTATCATAACGTACGCTAGGCCCTGTCGTCTACCTGCCTCATTGTGGTTAATGGTGCACTAACTATACATTTAATTAAACAATTTGTCAGATATCATTGCACTACTCCACATGTATGTGTTTCATGTATAAGTGTTGTCCATTTTTTAGTCATTTTTAATAACTAGATTAAAAGTTATATTTTATTATCACTGTACCCTTGCTGCTACTCCTGATATATAAAACTAGCTATGAACCCGTTCTACGCCGGGTGGCAAACATTTTTATTGGTATATGGTCTCCCATCCTGGTATGTGCTGCCCCCTCCTATCCTAGTATGCATGGCACCCCTCATCCCTATCCTAGTATACAAGGCACCCCTCATCCCTATCCTGGTATGCATGGCACCCCTCATCCCTATCCTGATATGCATGGCCCCCTCATCCCTATTCTGGTATGCATGGCACCCCATTCCTCATCCTGGTATGCATGGTCCCCTCACCCCCCAATCCTGGAATGTATGGCCCCCTCATCCCTATTCTGGTATGTATGGTCCCCTCACCCCCCACCCAATCCTGGTATGCATGTCACCCCATGCCTCATCCTGGTATGCATGGTCCCCTCACCCCCCAATACTGGTATGCATGGTACCCCCTCATCCCTATCCTGGTATGCATGGTACCCCTCATCCCTATCCTGATATGCATGGTACCCCTCATCCCTATCCTGGTATGTATTGTCCCCTCACCCCCCAATCCTGGTATGCATGGTACCCCCTCATCCATATCCTGGTATTCATGGTTCCCTCACGCCCCAATCCTGGTATGCATGGTACCCCCCTCACCTCCCAATCCTGGAATGCATGGTACCCCCCTCACACCCCAGTCCTGGAATGCATGGCACCCCATTCCTCATCCTGGTATGCATGGTCCCCTCACCCCCCAATCCTGGTATGTATGGTCCCCTCACCCCCAATCCTGGTATGCATGGTACTCTCTCATCCCTATCCTGATATGCATGGTCCCCTCACCCCCCAATCCTGGTATGCATGGTCCCCTCACCCCACAATCCTGGTATGCATGGTCCCCTCACCCCACAATCCTGGAATGCATGGTCCCCTCACCCCCCAATCCTGATATGCATGGTCCCCTCACCCTCAATCCTGGTATGCATGGCACCCCATTCCTCATTCCGGTATGCATGGTCCCCTCACCCCCAATCCTGGTATGTATGGTCCCCTCACCCCCCAATCCTGGTATGCATGATACTCCCTCATCCCTATCCTGATATGCATGGTCCCCTCACCCCCCAATCCTGGAATGCATGGTCCCCTCACCCCCCAGTCCTGGTATGTATGGTCCCCTCACCTCCCAATCCTGGTATGCATGATACTCCCTCATCCCTATCCTCATATGCATGGTCCCCTCACCCCCCCAATCCTGGTATGCATGGTCCCCCCTCATCCCTATCATAGGATGTATGGTACTCCCTCACCAGCCAATTCTGGTATGCATGGTCCCCTCATCCGCAATCCTGGTATAAATGGCACCCCTCACCCCCCTATCCTGGTATGCATGGTACCCCTCACCCTCAATTCTGGTATGCATGGTACCCCTCACCCTCAATTCTGGTATGCATGGTCCTTTCACCCCCATCCTGGTATGCATGGTCCCCTCACCTCTCTATCCTGGTTATGCATGGTCCCCTCACCCCCAATCCTGATATGCATGGTCCTCTCACTCCCCTTTCCTGGTATGCATGGTCCTCTCACCCCCCCTATCCTGATAGGCATGGTCCCCTCACCCCCAATCCTGGTATGCATGGCACCCCATTCCTCATCCTGGTATGCATGGTCCCCTCACCCCCCAATCCTGGTATGTATGGTCCACTCACCCCCCAATCCTGGTATGCATGGTACTCCCTCTTCCCTATCCTGGCATGTATGGTCTCCTCACCCCCCAATCCTGGTATGCATGGTACCCCCTCATCCCTATCATGGTATGCATGGTACCCTCACTCCTCAATTCTGGTATGCATGGTCCCCTCACCCCATGCATTATATTTTATTATCACTGTACCCTTGCTGCTACTCCTGATATATAAAACTAGCTATGAACCCATTCTATGCCCGGGTGGCAAGCATTTTTATTGGTATATGGTCTCCCATCCTGGTATGCATGGCACCCTCATCCCAATCCTGGTATGCATGGTTCCCTCATCCCCAATCCTGGCATGCATGGTCCTCTCACCCCCCCAATCCTTGTATGCATGGTCCTCTCACCCCCCAATCCTGGTATGCATGGTAGACCTCACCCCCCAATCCTGGTATGCATGGTCCTCTCACCCCAATATCCTGGTATGCATGGTCCTCTCACCCCCCCAATCCTGGTATGCATGGTCCCCTCATCCCCCCAGTCCTGGTATACATGGTACCCCTCAACCTCCTATCCTGGTATGCATGGTCCTCTCACCCCCCAATCCTGGTATTCATGGTCCTCACCCCCCCAATCCTGGTATTCATGGTCCTCACCCCCCAATCATGGTATGCATGGTACCCCTCACCCCCCCAATCCTGGTATGCATGGTCCCCTAACCACCAAATCCTGGAATGCATGGTCCCCTCACCCACCAATCCTGGAATGCATGGTCCCCTCACCCTCCAATCCTGGTATGCATGGTCCCCTCACCCCCCAATCCTGGAATGCATGGCATCCCATTCCTCATCCCGGTATGCATGGTCCCCTCACCCCCCAATCCTGGTATGTATGGTACTCCCTCATCCTTATTGTAGGATGTATGGTACTCCCTCACCCGCCAATTCTGGTATGTATGGTCCCCTCATCCCCAATCCTGGTATACATGTCACCCTCACACCCCCTATCCTGGTATGCATGGTACCCCTCATCCCCAACCCTGGTATGCATGGCCCCTCACCCTCCAATCCTGGTATGCATGGTCCCCTCACCCCCCCAATCTTGGTATGCATGGTCCCCTCACTCCCTATCCTCATTATGCATGGTCCCCTCACCCCCAATCCTGATATGCATGGTCTTCTAACTCCCCTTTCCTGGTATGCATGGTCCTCTCACCCCCTATCCTGATATGCATGGTCCCCTCACCCACATTCCTGGTATGCATGGCACCCCATTCCTCATCCTGGTATGCATGCTCCCCTCACCCCCAATCCTTGTATGCATGGTATTCCCTCATCCCTATCCTGGTATGTATGGTCTCCTCACCCCCCAATCCTGGTATGCATGGTCCCCTCACCCCCCCAATCTTGGTATGCATGGTCCCCTCACTCCCCTATCCTGGTTATGCATGGTCCCCTCACCCCAATCCTGATATGCATGGTTCTCTAACTCCCCTTTCCTGGTATGCATGGTCCTCTCACCCCCTATCCTGATATGCATGGTCCCCTCACCCACAATCCGGGTATGCATGGCACCCCATTCCTCATCCTGGTATGCATGCTCCCCTCACCCCCCAATCCTGGTATGCATGGTACGCCCTCATCCCTATCCTGGTATGTATGGTCTCCTCACCCCCCAATCCTGGCATGCATGATACTCCCTCATCCCTATCCTGGTATGCATGGTCCCCTCACCCCCCCAATCCTGGTATGCATGGTCCCCTCACCCACCCAATCCTGGTATGCATGGTCCCCTCATTCCCAATCCTGGTATGCATGGTCCCCTCATCCCCAATCCTGGTATGCATGGTCCCCTCATCCCCAATCCTGGTATGCATGGTCCCCTCACCCCCCCCCCAATCCTGGTTTGCATGGTCCTCTCACCCCCCTAATCCTGGTATGCATGGTCCTCTCACCCCCCTAATCCTGGTATGCATGGTCCTCTCACCCCCCCAATCCTGGTATGCATGGTACCCCTCACCCCCCTATCCTGGTATGCATGGTACCCCTCACCCCCCAATCCTGATATTGCCGCGGGATCTTGCAATGAGGTCAGGAGAGGGCGGGATTGTGCCGGCGAAATCAGCGCCTGCGCAGTCATCGCTTTCCTTCGCCATTTTCTTGAAGACACACTGCAGTGTGTATTCCACAAAATGGCGCTAGAAAGCGCGGACTGGGCATGCGCCGATGCCGGTGAAATCAGTGCCTGAGCAATCCTCGCTTTCCGGCGCCATTTTCTTGAAGACACACTGCAGCGTGTCTTCCACAATATGGCGCCGGAAAGCGCGGACTGGGCATGCGTCACCCTCTTCATCCCGGGTGCGTTACTCTGTCCAGACTGCGCAGGCGCGTCATGCTTGCGCAGTCTATAAAGGCTTCAGACAGAGTGATGCTCCCAGCGTTATATTATAGATGACGACATGCTTTAAATCATGTTAATTAAAAGTACATTTTTGGCCATGTATTCATCTAATACTTCGTTATTCATCAAAGCTTTACTTACTACACATGAAGGATATTTTTGTCCCATTTTAAACTTTTCCATTGTTAAAAAAAAATTTGTTTTCTTGCACAGTTGTACATCAATAACTGTATGATTGCTTTTAATTATACGGTAGTTATATAGGTTGAAAATTGACCCAGGTCCATCAAGTTTAACCTGTCTCAACCAAATATATATTATAGCTAAGTTATTTATACTTCACATAGTTGATTATGTATTTATTTTCTTTTTTAGGGATTGTGATAACACAGAGAATGCGTTGCTGAATGTGTGCCCAGAGTGCACAGAATCTGGTTAAGGTATGGTTATTATTTACTGAGAGAGTATCCTGTTAAAGCCTAAGCACCACAATTAAAATGCCGCTCCCAACAAGGCATTAATCACAAAATACAGTCATATTTTTTGTGTTTTGCCTCTTCCCAAAATCTGCCGTACATGTATGGGAGAGTGCACGTGTATGGAGGGTAGCCCAAGCAATTCTATGGCGGGTGCTGGCTGTGTTACACAGCTTACATATGCCTCTAACAGCAGTGATCAGAGCTAGCTCAGATCACTGCTGTTTTACCACTTCGGCAGTAGCATTTAAATGTAAAACAAGTTATATAAATTTGGCATTGCTGTAATCGTACTGACTTGAAGAATCATGTTGGAGCGCTGTAACAAAAAAACAATGGCCGAATTGCAGTTCTTTCACCGTATTCCCTGTTCCTCAGAACACTACATGTTAAAATAAACCGGAGCATTCAGAATTGCAATACATACTGTAAAAGCAAGACCTCATGCCTAGCCTGGTCATTGAGGGGTGTTAGTGTACAGATCAGTTTGGAGGTATATGTAGTCAAATAGAAAGGGTGATAATTCATGGCATCACACATTTTTCCCAGTAAATCTGTTAGTCCATTATTTATTTCCTGCATAGACCTGGAAATACGTGACAGTAGCTTCTCCAGCAATGAGATAGAAAATGCCATTTTGCTATGTGCACCTTTATGAACTAATCCTAACAATAGTTGTTAGTGTGATGTTCTTGTTTCTTGGTGTTATAAGCAGCACTGCTCTCCTTATTAGGGCCTGAAGATTTACAGTTTACTTGTCTCTTTCCAGTGTTACTATGGACCTGCAGCTTCCCAGCACTTCCCGTCTGTATATACCGGGCTCTTTGGGGAAAGATTTAGTACTGTCCGATGCTGCACTGGCTTTTACGTCTGGTTAGGATGGTTCTGCAGCAAGTAACCCACAACATGGAATCTGTAAGTTCTACCATCACATCACAAACCTGTGTTTCATGTAGATGAGCTACATCATATGTGACAGCTGATTTACGAGGCCATAATACTTTACTGGAAATCCGATGAGTATTGCCATAAAGAATTAAAGAGCCAATTATTGTGTCGAAAAGATAGCAATTACTGTTATGTACGGTGTGACTATGCGCCAATGAACATGAAGTGCCCTTCATAACTGACCAATAATGCACAGTAGAACATATTAATTATCATTTGTAAATATTGACCTACCACCTATCGTGGTGAGATGGTTACTGCTGCACTTATTACTATGTGACATTGTCAGAAGTGTAAAGACATAAATTGGCTTTGAAGACTTCCAGGCTCGCCCAACATTTCATGCACAGTCCCTCTCTACTGGACCTAGTCTTTCATGTCATCACTAATAATATACAGGTGACGACATATATTTATATTTTCAGCATTTTTTCTTTATGATCGGAGCTTCTTTGCTGAGCCAGGTAGATGATCAGTTTTATGTCTCCAGTGTCCGGCCATGTAAAAGTTGTAACGTAAGATTCTCCAAGTCTCCTCACTCGCAGGCTATTACTCTAACAAGAAGGATTTAGAGTCTGTTTCCACAGGTCATATCTGCTGCAGGATTTCCTCAGTGGCAAAATCCCTATGAACTTGTGGTGACACTGACAAAATTAATTGACGTGCTGCATGAACACTCAATTTACGCTGCAGATTTTTTTCTGAATGAAGTTCCTTGAAAGATCATTCACAATGCTGCTACTGTAAGGGTGGGCTCACATGTTGCTGCTGCGATGGAAGTTTTTTTTTTGTATTTTGAAAAAAAAAGCAGCAAAAATATACACCACGGAAGCAACTTATGAACCCACCATAATTGGCCTGGAAAATCCACTGCATGTGATCCACATGGAACATGCCCTTATTCTCTGTCTCAGGCACCTCTAGACTCACCTATGTTTGTATTTTACTTATAGAGACGTTTTTCTATTTATTGGAATACCCCATTCTGTTCTCCATACCCTACACTGGTGTCAGGAGTCACTTTTACTATTTACAGCTATACACAAAGCTCTCCACAGTTCTGCACTGCCTGACTTCACCTTCATCATTTGTGTGTACCACCCTACACGTGTTCTCCATTCCACTAATGACTTAAAACTAACATCCTCTAGAACAGTGTTTCTCAACTCCAGTCCTCAGGACCCACCAACAGGTCATGTTTTCAGGATTTCCTTAGTATTGCAAAGGTGATGGAATTAATGCTTGAGCAGGTGATAAAATTATCACCTGTGCAATACTAAGGAAATCCTGAAAACATGACCTGTTGGTGGGTCCTGAGGACTGGAGTTGAGAAACACTGCTCTAGAATCTGAACATCCACAACTTCTCTCATGCTACACCAGTTTTCTGTAATGAACTACTCCCGACAATGCAGATAATTCCCAGTATCCACAGTTTCAAGTATGTCCTAGAAACACATTTCTTTAGACTAACCTATCATCTCAGTAATCTAGGTAACTAGTCCCTGTTCTCGCTTTTTAAATTTGCCCCATAATCTGGTCCCTCCTATCCTATGTTTCCACACCCTGCATGCACTCAGTAGCACTTTGAATGTGTGCTTCAACAGATACTGGCTGGTGACCGGATCATGCAGCGTTATGTGAATACGGCTTCATCATACATGACATACTTGGTTTAATTGTTACATGTGTTGTCAGGATATTTTCTTCTAATCAACCTGCATGCCTCAGTTTTTATCTGACACTTGGATTATTTTATAGAAGAAAACTCATACACATCACATTCCTTTTAGGCGTCTGGAGCTGCCCTAGATTACATGTACAGCCATTCATCTAATTGGCCGTCATACTGTGATGCCTGGCTGACGACTATAACCACTTTCAGAAGCCGGGTGGTCTCTGATGAGGCACCTCCTTGGTGGAAGTCATGAACTGCATTATGTATCATATCCTGGTGTATATTATTGACCAATGTGCTGGTTTTTTCCCTTCCTTTTTTTCTTTATCTGTTTATAACTTTTATTAACCCAATCAATGGAACTGGTATTTTGAACAAGCCTTAAGGGTATGCCACACTAAACAACATCGCTAACGGGATCGCTAAAAAACGTCACTATTTAGCGATCCCGTTAGCGATGTTGTTGTGTGCGGCATCTACCAGCGACGTGGCCCCTGCTGTGATCTCGTCCGTCGTCCTGATCGTTCCGGACCCTATTTTCATCGCTGGCGTCCCGCTGGTAAGTATCTAATCGCTGAGTGTGGCACCTTTTTTAGCGATTTAGCGGTACTTTTGTACCGCTAAAGTCGTTAAGGAGATCGCTAACCGCCATAGCGTCCTTAACGATATCGCTAAATTAGGTAGCTACTAGCGATATAGAAACAATCCCGCTAGCGATCTCATTAGTATGCGACGCTAACGAGATCGCTAGCGGGATTGTGTAGTGTGGCAGTACCTTAAAAAACATTAAATGCTGTTGATAAAAGGTGGGTTGATCAGCTTCTAATTTATGTTGCAAGAAAGAAAATGGGTGTTTATTCCTATGGAGCAGGACACATTACTCCTTACTACTTCAGAAAATTTTTGTGTTTTCAGTTTTTCAAGTAATTGTATTTTATTTCAGGCACTTTGGTCAAGAAAATCTTATGGCTCATCTCGAAGTATAGTCCGAAAGATTGGCTCCAACCTTCCCATCATACAGTCCCCTAGAGTTCATTTCCAGGTATGAGGCCTTTCCTTACTGAGTAGATGTGTAATCCATAAACTTTTGAACTCTGGAGCGACCAAGTCACCGGCATCCAATACATGCTGATAGTTGTCTGTAGCTTTTATAATGATGTCAGTGATTTCTGTTAGTTTCGTTCTACATTTGCTTTCTGTTCTCTGTGCACTGTAATAACAGCATACTATAATGGCTCGATTGATCCGCTAAATCAGGGGTCCCCAACCGCCAGTCCACGGCCCAGGACCGGGCTGTTGCAGTTCTGTTGCCGGGCTGCGGAGCCACGGCACAGAATGCTGGACACACATGGAGCCGGCGGCTGTAGCACTGTAGTGACAGCTACAGCCGCCGGCTTCCAGAAGACTGGATATTCACCCTCAGTTCCTGCATCCCTGTCGGCCGCGGTAGCTTCATCCAGTGCTGAGCGGTGACGTAGTACCGCTCATTAAGGTCATGAATATGGACGCGACACCACTCCCATAGCCATGGCGTCCATATTCATGACCTTAATGAGCGGTACTACGTGACCGCACTGCACAGGAGGAAGCTGCCGCGGCCGACAGGGATGCAGTGACGTGCAGCGACGGTGTGAGGGTAAGTATGGGGGAGGACGGAGGAGCCCAGCCATAACCATACAAGGGTGGGAAGGGAGCCTTGTATACAAGGGTGGGAACGGAGCCTTGTATACAAGGGTGGGAGGGAGCCTTGTATACAAGGGTGGGAGGGAGCCTTGTATACAAGGGTGGGAGGGAGCCTTGTATACAAGGGTGGGAGCGGAGCCATGCATACAAGGGTGGGAGCAAAGCCTTGTATACAAGGGTGGGAGCAAAGCCTTGTATACAAGGGTGGGAGCAAAGCCTTGTATACAAGGGTGGGAGCGGAGCCTTGTATACAAGGGTGGGAGGGAGCCTTGTATACAAGGGTGGAACAGAGCCTTGTATACAAGGGAGGGAGCGGAGCCTTGTATACAAGGGTGGGAGCGGAGCCATACATACAAGGGTGGGAGCGGAGCCATACATACAAGGGTGGGAGCGGAGCCTTGTATACAAGGGTGGGAGCGGAGCCTTGTATACAAGGGTGGGTGCGGAGCCATGCATACAAGGGTGGGAGCGGAGCCTTGTATAAAAGGGTAGGAGCGGAGCCTTGTATAAAAGGGTGGGAGCGGAGTCTTGTATGAAAGGGTGGGAGCGGAGCCTTGTATAAAAGGGTGGGAGCGGAGCCTTGTATAAAAGGGTGGGAGCGGAGCCTTGTATAAAATAAAAGGGTGGGAGCGGAGCCATGCATACAAGGGTGGGAGCGGAGCCATGCATACAAGGGTGGGAGCAGAGCCTTGTATAAAAGGGTGGAAGCGGAGCCTTGTATAAAAGGGTGGGAGCGGAGCCTTGCATGCAAGGGTGGGAGCGGAGCCTTGCATGCAAGGGTGGGAGCGGAGCCTTGCATGCAAGGGTGGGAGCGGAGCCTTGCATGCAAGGGTGGGAGCGGAGCCTTGCATGCAAGGGTGGGAGCGGTACTTTGCATGCACGGGTGGGAGATGGTCCAACACATATACATGGGGGGATTATATGTGTCGTGCCATCTTGCTATACATGGGGGATTATATGTGTGGGACCATCTTGCTATACATGGGGGGATTATATATGTGGGACCATCTTTCTTTACATGGGGGATTATGTGTGTGGGACCATCTTTCTTTACATGGGGGGATTATATGTGCTGGACCATCATACTATACATGGGGGATTATATGTGCTGGACCATCATACTATACATGGGGGATTATATGTGTGGTGCCATCTTTCTATACATGGGGGATTATATGTGTGGTGCCATCTTTCTATACATGGGGGATTATATGTGTGGGACCATCTTTCTTTACATGGGGGATTATATGTGTGGGACCATCTTTCTTTACATGGGGGGATTATATGTGTGGGACCACTAGAGGAAGAAAAAGGATGACCACCAAAAATGTTGCACACCACCCTATATAATAATAGAAAATGACTTTATTGGCAAACAACAATAAAAACATGCTAAAAACAGTGAGAAGCCAACCGCATACATCCTGCTATACAATTGTCAATAATGAGGCAAAACATGTAGTATGAACCATCCTATAATCAGCAATAATGCCTAATATATAATTGACAAAATGTCCACAAAGAAAACCCCCATGTGTATGGTTAAATGTGGAAAAAAACACAAATAGACCAGCAGCTGTGTGAACATAGACAAAAATGTTCTGTGAACCAGAATGCACCCATGAGGTAGAAAAAGACAATAATTATGCACAGCAAAAATTGCTAAGATATACTACCAGTCAGGGAAATCCCATGCAATGTGCCCAGATGCAAGTCCAAAGAATGAAAAGCAATGAGCGGTGTAGCAGGGTGGATTGATTTAAATCACGCCGATTTAAATCAATGATTTAAATCATGATTTAAACCAAATGATTTTTTTCTATTTAAATCAGATCGATTTAAATCGTGATTTTAATCATGATTTAAATCACTGATTTAAATCAAAAGATTTTTTTAATATAAATCACGATTAAAATCTAAAACTTTCAATCATTGTTCAATTAACTCCACACTTCTAGCTTGGTTTCACTTTCTGTAGCTTGGTTTCAGTTTCTTTTTCCATTCAGTTGACATGCCCAAACTTGTTGGATAGTCAGTCAGCAGTACTTGGCTGTAGTAACAATCAAACTTCAGAAGTGATCTGCGTGAGCCATGGCAGGTCGTAAGAGAGACCCTATTTGGGTTCATTTTGTTGAGATGCCAGCAGAGCTTGGAAAGAAAGGTGGGAGAGCAAAGTGCAAATAGTGTCAAAAGGATATCCAAGGACTTGTTTGCCGTTTGAAATCACATTATGAAAACTGCAACCAGAAAGGAAATGAAGATGTTGATAGTGATACAACTAATGTCAATGAACCCCCACAGCTTCTTATGCACCAGGACCCTAGCACTAGTGGTAAGTCTGGCAATTACAACCTATTTTAACAGACGTTTTACTGGGATGGTTAAAGTCTATGAAAAGAAAAATTTCTAGCACTAGTTCTGGAGTATAGAATTTAAATTTATGTTAAGGCAATATTTCACAGAAGATTAACGTTAAGTAAAAATAAGAGTGTGTATACGCCTATTTTTTTTTTTATTGTAGGCTACAATTCACTTTTGAAGTCTGCCAAATTGACCATTTTTTTAAAAAAACATTTTTAAAACTTTTGTGACATAATTTTTTTCAGTTGCTCTGATATTACTAGTATTACAGCAACTTCACCGGAAACTTGAGTAGCATAACTTTTGAGACAGCCCTTATAGGACGAGGACCATTACATTGTTCAAAAAGTTTGTTTCAAAATATTTTCGTTATATTTCTTCAAATACGCAGTCGAATTATATTTTTAATTACTGTGCTTTCAGGGTCAAATATGGCTTGTGCTGCACGTGACAATCAATATCTGGGTACAACTTCAACAAAGCAGCCCAACAAAAAACTTTGCGTGCAAAGTGTAGAAAAATTCCTCTTAAAGACTACGACGAGCCAGAAAGAACATTTTGATGAATTAATTGCTAAATTCATATTTGCAACCAATTCTTCTTTCTGACTAGTTGAACACCCATTGTTTGTACAAATGATCGAAGGAATAAGACCAGGCTACAAACCACCAAGTAGATTTGATATCTCAGGAAAACATCTTCAGGCTGTATACGACAAAGAAAGAGCGGCTTGTACAAAATATTTGAAAGACAAAGTTGTTAACATGAGCTTGGATGGTTGGAGCAACATCCACAACGACCCCATAATTTGCACTTGTGTCACAACAGAAGATGGTGAAACTTGCCTTACAGACACAATCGACACATCTGGAAATTCACATACTGCTGAATATTTACTTGAAATTGCTAAGAACTCAATTCACCAATGCCAAGAACAGTTTGGATGTAAAGTAAGGAGCTTAGTTACTGATAATGCAAGCAATGTGTCAAAAATGCGAGCGGAACTGGCACATGAGGATGACACAAATGTCATTACATACGGTTGTTCTGCCCATTTGTTGCATCTTTTGGCAAAAGACCTGCATATTTCGGGTGTCAAGGAACATGTAGAAATTGTTAAATATTTCCGCAATAATCATTTTGCACATGCAACCTACAAGGAAATGGGAGGACTGAAGTTGGTTCTACCACAAGATGTTAGATGGAATACCTTGGCTGAATGCTTGGAACTGTTTATTAACAACTGGTCAAAATTAGTGTCCTTTTGCGAAACACATCGGGATAAAATTGATGCTCTGTAGTTCAATTCTGATTGTTTAATAGTGCAAATAAAAATTATTAGGTTTCATAATCATCAACTGTTTTAATATTTTTATTTGTGTAAAATAATTTGATTTGCAAAAAGACAAAGTTTTGCTTGTGTACAACTTGATTAAAAAATCCTATTTAAATCAAAAAAATCCGATTTAAATCAAAAAAATCCGATTTAAATCAAAAAAATCAGATTTTTTAAAAAAAATCATGATTTTTATCCACCCTGCGGTGTAGAAATATGCTCATAAATCTGCCATGGGGAAGGAGGGCAAGTGACAAGGAAGCAGGAGGCAGAGGCGGAGGCTGCCCAACGCGTGTCGCCGTCACCCGGACGGCTTCGTCAGGGGAAGGTAAGCAATGCATGCCAAAGCCGTCTATAAATACCTGTATCATTAAGGTAAAGCAGCCTCGTGTGTGTGGCGTCTGGGTCAGGAACCGGAAGTGGAGGGGAGGAATGTGATGACGCGGCAGACGTCTCTGCTGAATGACCTTGCTGTGCAGACATCGCTCACTGAGAGCGATGATGCACAGCGAGGATAATGACTGCACGTGCACGGCTCCCGGGAGCTGGGAGAAAAGAGAAAAATATATGTGTGGGACCATCTTTCTTTACATGGGGGATTATGTGTGGTGCCACCTTGCTATACAGGGGGGGGATTATATGTGTGGGACCATCTTGCTATACATGGGAGATTATATGTGTGGGACCATCTTGCTATACATGGGGATTATATGTGTGGGACCATCATACTATACATGGGGGATTATATGTGTGGGACCATCATGCTATACATGGGAGATTATATGTGTGGGGCCATCTTGCTATACATGGGGGGATTATATGTGTGGGACCATCATACTATACATGGGGGATTATATGTGTGGGACCATCTTGTTATACATGGGGGATTATATGTGTGGTACACCTTTTGAATATTTGTCAAATTTTCTTACACCATGATTAAAAAATAATCAGCATGTACAGTACTCCAGTACAATTTTTCTAAGTGCTCAATGCTCCATTATCTTGTAGGTTCCAATCATCATCAGCAGTGACGGTCATCAGTAGCCATCTTTCAGCGTTAGGGGCCCACTACGCCTCCGCCTCAAACTGTTGTAAAATGAGTAAAAAACAAACATTGCTAGAAAGCTTCTTTGAAAAGGGAGAAAGACCTAATGATGAGACAGATGAAGACTCCATGACTGCTAAAAAAAAGAAAGCTGCATTTAAAAGAAAATACAATGAGTCCTACTTAAATTATGGGTTCATCGCAACAGGCGATTCACAGACCCCAAGCCCACTCTGTGTGACATGTCGTGACCGGCTATCCAACGAGGCCATGAAACCTTCAAAACTGGTTTGCCACTTACAGACCAAGCACCCTGCATCAAAAGACAAGCATTTGGTGTTTTTTGAAAGAAAAAAGCGTGAACATGAAGGACAGCAGAAATTATTGAAGGCCACCACATCAACAAATGTGTCTGCACTGAGAGCATCATTCTTGGTGGCTAACTGCATTGCTAAGGCTAAGAAGCCCTTCACTATTGGTGAAGAGTTGATCCTGCCTGCTGCTGAAGGACATTTGCCATGAACTTTTTGGAGAGGCTGCAGTTAAGAAGGTGGCACAGGTTCCTCTTTCAGCGACCACTGTCACTAGACGAATTAATGAAATAGCAGAAGACGTCGAGGTACAATTGTTAGAGAGGATTAATACTTCACCATGGTATGCAATCCAGGTTGATGAGTCTACTGACGTTGACAACAAAGCAATGATGCTTGTTTAATGCGATATATTTTTCAGGAGGATGTGCATGAGGATATGTTATGTGCATTATTGTTGGCAGCCAACACCACAGGTGCAGAACTATTCAAGTCTTTGGATGATTACATATCAGGAAAATTAAACTGGTCATTTTGTGTAGGTATATGCACGGACGGAGCAGCTGCCATGACTGGACGGTTTTCTGGTTTAAATACTCGGGTCAAACAGGTTGCATCTGAATGTGAGTCTACGCACTGTGTCATCCATAGAGAAATGCTGGCAAGCCGAGAAATGTCACCTGAACTTAACAGCGTTTTGCAAGATGTGATTAAAGTTATTAATCACATCAAAGCATACGCCCTTAACTCGCGTCTGTTGGAGCAGCTGTGTGAAGAGATGGACGCGGAGCACAAGCGTCTTCTCTTACACACTGAAGTCAGATGGCTTTCTAAAGGTAGAGCACTGGCCAGAGTTTTTGAATTACGAGAACCGCTTCATAGATTTCTTTTAGAAAAAGAATCACCACTTGCAGCACATTTCAGTAGTAAGGAATGGGTCACAAAACTTGCTTACTTATGTGACATATTCAACTTGTTGAACGATCTTAATCTGTCACTTCAGGGGAGAATGACAACTGCCTTCAAGTTGGCAGATAAAGTTGCTGCATTTAAAGCCAAACTGGAAGTGTGGGGACGGCGAGTGAGAACAGGGATATTTGATATGTTTCAAATATTAGCAGGGATTTTGGAAGAGACCGAACCTGAACCTTCATTCTCCCAGCTGGTGCATGATCATATATCTCAGCTTTCAGTACAGTTTGAGCATTACTTTCCAGCCACAAAAGACCCACGAACTAGGAAGGAATGGATTCGCAACCCATTTGTGAACAAGCCAGGTGAATCGACCTTGTCCGTGCTTGAAGAAGACCAATTGCTTGAGATTGCAAATGATGGCAGCCTTAAAACTATGTTTGAGATGTCAAATCTCCCAACGTTCTGGATTAAAGTCAAGGCAGAATATCCTGAGATCGCCACAAAAGCACTGAAAACTCTGCTTCCATTTCCAACATCCTATCTGTGTGAAACTGGATTTTCTGCAATGACAGCAGCAAAAACAAGATTACGGAGTAGACTGGACATAAGTAACACACTTCGGGTGTCGCTGTCTCCCATCACCCTAGATGGGACCGTCTTGTTGCAGGAAAACAAGCCCAGTCCTCTCACTGATACAGGGAAATAAGCCCGGTGCTCCCACTCATTCTAAACCTATGGTGAAACGCGCGTCGGGTGTGGTGTGTTCCCCGGGCTCTGACTTCTGGTAACTATGCCTTTATTTAATTATCAAACACCCAAGTGCATAAGAATTAAAATAGAAAAGAAAACCACCATAAGCAGGAGTAGACAGAAACCAGCAGACAATAGGTTATAATAATGCAAAATTTTATTTATAATAAAAAATTATGATGCACAGACATTCAAAAAACCTTAAATGAAATGTATAATAAAAATGAATATAAAATTAAAATATGATGACACACACAAAAATCGCCTAATATACTGGGGTACTCCTATAAATCACCAGGTGCTAGGATGTAATAAATCACATGACAATATTCATTAACTCATATCAGGATGCCAACGCACATGTAAAGTAATCAAACCAATATGCCAGAAAATTATGTGAAAAAATATGCTTCAGTGCAAAAAACATATGCTACCAAATCACCAACAATGTGTATATAAAATAATAAACTACAAAGAAGGTGTACACATATATCAGAAAATATCAAAATGCAAAAATTGCTAAACATCAAAGTATACAACGCTTTGGCTATATGCCTCCCATTGTGACATATAAAGTGCATTGAATAAATACTGGCCATAAGTGATGCTATATTAATAGCGCTGCTCCCTATAGTCAACCAATTTAATTATACCTGAATTTGTGACTTTGTATTTGTATACTAATTTCTCTTGACTGCCGCTACTATGTGCCTTTATGATGTATTTATGGCTATCCCCTGCATTTAGGAGCACATAGGTCTGATCTTATCCCACTTGGGGTGATTTTTGATTACTGCCACCATTGTGTGGTTTTTCATGGTAGCTCATTTGTAGCCTATTGTGTTCCTTCTGGCAGGTGTGAGGCTTATTATTACTTACGGTATTTATTTTTCACACTTTTATGTGCATAATGGTATAAAATCTGTTTGGCGTCCCTTGTGCCTGGGTATACCCACCCTTCTTTGTGTTTTGTGGTAATTGCCTTGTTTTTATTAATTTTTTGTTTTTTCAATAAAATTTACATCTTTTTACTATTTGGTCTTGTCTAAAGCCTTCTCTGGTTTTTGTCTTTAAACTTATGGTGAGTTGAGTCACATTCACAATATAAATGTTATAATTAAATGATAAGTATGCACTACTACTAAACTACAACCCCGTACATAGCCCCGCCCCTTATCACCAAAGCCCCACCCCTGCCACACCTCCATCCCCGCCCTGCCGGGCCATAGAAGAATGGTCTTGCTTGAAGCCTGTCCCTGGTGCAAAAAAGGTTGGGGACCACTGGTCTAAATAGTCTGGTCGTAAAAACACAATAAACGGCTAAACCATTAAAGGGTCGTATCAGGCTGCACAAAGTCTAATTACTGTATGACTAACAAAACTGTGTTACAATAAACTTCCTATATAATTTTCATACACTTCTCAAGATTTCTGCTCGCAATGATCCAATAAGAACCTTCATTTTTTACTTCCAGTACTTTTGAGAGATAGACAGTGACACAGACGGTCTGTGACATAATGTGGGGCATAATGAGCACTTCTGAACGAGAGAGGTGGAGGTCGGATTCAATAGACCATGTATGACCAGCAGGTACATGGAGCAGAACAATCACTGAATTAAAGTGACTTTTCTAGGCTTTGATATCGATGTCCTATCCTTTTGGTAGACGATTAATTACAGACTGGTGGGGGTCTGCCACCACCATGGATCAGCTGATTGAAGGGCTTTATCTGGTATCTGAATGTGGTATCATACCAGGCACATCAGCGCCAAAAAGTGCAGAGCTGTGCCTGGTGAATAACGGAAGTACCTGTAAGGCCTAAAGCTTGATCATTCCTGATGCTATTGCCCCTACATCACCAGATCTGCACCATGAGCAACTTTAGGAATATAATACTGCACATGCAGTGCCCCCTATAATACACGAGGAGTCTCGGGCCCGCAATAATGGCTTCATCTTCTAGCCATAGTGTTTAGGTGACAGAAGAACTTCAGCCCCTTGGTCTCCTTTGCAAATTATTATTCAGGAGACTGTAGAGTGAATGTGGGAGCGTGCTGTAAACACTCGGGCTGTGAAGTCAGACAATTACAGCTTTGTTCTGCTCACAACCGAAGTGTTAATTGCAAGACAGTGAGTGCATTGTATGTACTGAAAAGTACAAATGTGTATACAGCAGAAACCTGCAGAAGAGGTGCCCAGTTCCTGTTAGCTGTTATGTACCCGAGGGGGAGTATTTATAATTGATTGCAAAAGTATTCACCCCCTTGACTGTGTTTATATATTTTTGTAATCAGATTGGTGTGTGATGCATCAGCACTAAATATAAGTTAGTGAAATGAGAAAATAAATTAAATTTATGGGATCAAATAACTAAAAATTGGTATGTGCATACTTATTCACCCCTTTTGCTATGAAGCCCCTAAAAATTTCTGGTGCAAGCAGTTACCTTCATAAGTCACATGCTTAGTGAAAGGAACTCCACCTCTGTGCAATCTAAGTGTCACATGTCTGTCAGTATATACAGACCTTTTCTGAAAGGCCACAGAGGCTGCACCGCCATTAACCAAGAGAAACCACTAACCAAACAACACCATAAAGACCAAGGAGATCTCCAAACAAGTCAGGGACAAAGTTGTTGCTGATGATCCCCTGGAGCACCATCAAATCTATTATCAAATGGAAAGAACATAGTTCCACAACAAATCTGCCAAGAGAGGTCCGCCCACCAAAACTTTCAGTCCAGGGAAGGAGGGCATTAATCAGAGGCAGCACAGAGACAAAAGGTAACCCTGAAGGAGCTGCAGTGTTCCCAAGCAGAGACTAGAGTATATGTCCATGCGACCAGAATAAAGCCACACTCCATAGAGGTGGCCTTTATGAAAGAGTGGGCAAAAAAAGCCTTTACTTACACACAAAAATCGTAAGGCTAATTTTGAGTCAGATGAGACCAAAATTGAACTTTTTGGCCGGCAAGGTAAATGCTATGTCTGGCTCCAAACCAACACAGCTTATCACCCCAAGAACACCATCCCCACAGTGAAACATGGTGGTGGCAGCATCATGCTGTGGAGATGTTTTTTGTCAGGCTGGACAGGGAAAATGGTCCGAGTCAAGGGGAAGATGGATGGTGTTAAAGGGAACCTGTCAGCAGGATTGTGCATAGTAACCTACAGTGTCAGGTCAGCGCCGTTATACTGAATAAAATGATACCTTGGTTGATTAAATCCGTCTTGTTGTTTCTTAATCTTTATTTTCAGTTTTGCGTTAATGATATGCTCGTGTCCTAAGGCGGGGTTCATGTATGTGGTGCTCTGAGTAGCTATTCATAATGCAGACTGCGGACAGGTCACTGATCCCTCATTGACCTGCCCTCTAGTTTGCATAAATGAATATACTAATGTGTATATTTGAAAAAAAGCATGTCAGTTAATCAAAATGGCGGCTCATTTGCCCTTTCGCTTATCGGTTAGTGCCTATTATCTTCCTCTGTTTCAAAGGAAAAAAAAAAATCATCATCAATATAGCACCGTCGGGAGCGCCTGCACAATAGCATCTATCGTGTTCCGATAGATGCTACTGCGAAACCGCCGGTGCTGGCTCCTTGTTCCTGCAGCCAAAAAAATGCACTCAACAAAATGGCTCCAGCGGCGCTTATGCAGTAAAATCTCTCGGTACGCGATACATGCTATTGTGCATGCGCCACCTGAGCTGCCATTTTGATTAAGTGACATGCTTTTTTTCAAATACACATATTTGTATATTTATTATCTAAATTGGGGTGAAGGTCAATGAGGAATCAGTGACCTGTCAGCAGTCTGCATTATGAATACCTACTCAGAGCACCACATACATGAACCCGCCTTAGTGCACAAGCATATCATTAACACAAAACTGAAAATAAAGAATAAGAAACAAGAACAAGACGGATTTCATCAACCAAGATATCATTTTATTCAGTATAACGGTGCCGACCTGACACTGTCTGTAGGTTACTGTGCACAATCCTGCTGACAGGCTCCCTTCAAATACAGGGATATTCTTGAGTAAAACCTGCTTCAGCCTTTCAATGATCTGAGACTGGGACGGAGGTTCACCTTCCAACAAGACAAAGACCCAATGCTTACTGCTAAAGGAACATCGAGTAGTTTAAGGGGAAACGTGTAAATGTTTTGGAGTGGCCTAGTCAAAGCCCAGATCTTACTCCAATTGAGAATCTGTGGTCAGACTTTTGAAGATTGCTGTTCACCAGAGGAAACCATCTAACTTGAAGGAGCTGGAACAGTTTTGCCTTGAGGAATGGGCAAAAATCCCAGTGGAAAGCTCATAGAGACTCATCCAAAACGACTTGCAGCTGTAATTGATGCAAAATAAGGCTTTACAAAGTTCTGACTTATGACAAGGTGCAATTAGCGCAAAAGATTATCATTAACATTTGATGAACATAGAGTGGCGGGGTTAAAAGGCGTATACTAAAGATGACTCCATTTTTGATAAATTGGGGCCTCTGTCTCTAAATGGTAGCCGTGCTGTGGACTGCTCACATCTATGCACTTGGAGATGGCTCTTCCTGCCCTGAATCCTAGGCTCTCATATCCAGTACGGTGTAATGTGGCGCTACGATGCTGGATGTGGGATCTCTGGTGCTTGGATATGAGCAGTGTGGATCACAGTCGGGCCCTGCTGTTTTCTAGACACAATCCACTATGGAATGAATTTAGAATAGCAATTGAGATCAATGCTGCACTATTAGAGAAGAGTCACACGGCCATATAATTCAAATGAGGATTGCAACGCAATGCTCAGACTGGCCGGCGGCTCTCCAAACCCAATCTTGACAGCTGCATGCGTTGGTCGGGAGAGCCGCCGGCCAGTCCAAGCATTGCGTTGCGATCTCTGCTGAGCTATATGGCCGTCTGACTCTTTCCTTATTGTTTATATATTTGGAGGTTCGGTTTAAAGTTTTCGGTTGTGCAACAAAGACTGTGATGATATGATATAGTACAAGGGAGTAGACTGGCTCTTGAAAACACAGTCAACACCTTTAGGCTCTGTGCTGAAATAGCAGCACCATAAATAGATCATGTATAACGTTTTTGTTGAAATCTACGTATCATTTTACAAATTTACTTAAGATGTTTGTGGTCCCTAAAAATAGGGAGCACAGAAACAAAAATGTGTTGTGTAATGTTGAGTGAAATGACTGTGCATACATATATATGGCACTAAACCCTGTACAACTCCTATGTCTCTCTCTACAACTGCATCCTCTACTCTGTGAAGGAGCGAGCTGCTGAGCCACCGTAGGTCAGTGCTGCGACTGCTGCATGCTCCCAGCGTCCTCGTGCATGTGTGTGTATGTGCCTGTAGTCAGGTGTGCTGTGGATATTGTGTATTGTTTTACCTAATCCTTCATGTGGCTTGTTTCATACAACATAGACCCCATCATTTGGGCTTCCGTGCTTGGTTATATCAAATTTTGGAAGGTTTGACACCTCTCTGGATCCACAAGCCAATATCCTTCGTGTTGTATCTGTTAATTGTGATGTGAACAAATTACTCATCACATTTATTTTTTTGGCCTTTAAAAACCTGTAAGTTTTTCTGAAAATTTCCGCATCTTGTTTATATTTTATTACATTAAGATCTTCCACTAATCGGAGACGAGCACTGGTGGTTTACAAGTGGTAATATTCATCCATTGCATGCCGTACTCGGTATATATGAGAATTCAGCACTTACAATAACTCCTTGTTTCCCGATAATCATTGATCATTGCGTCCATATGAACACTGGTGATGCTGGAGTAATGTATCCGCATAGTTATCATACATATTAATCATACATAGTTATCCTCATCACAGAGATTTCCTTTTATTGCAGCTTATACCATATCCAGTAGCACTAAATGGCAGCAATCCAAGCGGAGCCATAGCCACATTTGCTGATGTAGGATGGATTGCCGACGAAGAGGGAGAAGCATTTGCAAGACTCAGGTGAGTGGTGAATTATGATAAATGGTAAACTCACTTTATTTTGGGATTATCCTGTTTATTTTATTATTGAATTGTTTACTTAAATGGATTGTCCACCACTTTCTAAAGCCCCCGTCACACTAAGCGAGATCGCTGAAGAGTCACCGATTTTGTGACGCAACAGCGACCTAGCCAGCGATCTCGCTTAGTGTGACACGTAGCGACGACCAGCCCCCCTGCTGGGTATCGCTGATCGTCGTCGAATGGCCTGGACCATTTTTTCATCGTTGGTCTCCCACTGGCCAGCGCGCATCGCTGCGTGTGACAGCAGGAGACCAACGATCTGGGTGCTGGTATCCAATGTACATATCGGGTAACTAAGCACCGCGCGGCACCTAGTTACCCGATATGTACCCTGGATACCTGCTCCCAGCTTCTGCTGTAGAGTGCTGAGAGCCGGTATCTAGGGTACATATCGGGTAACTAGGTGCCGCGCGGTGCTTAGTTGCCCGATGTGTACCCTGGTTACCGGCTCTCAGCGCTCTACAGCAGAAGCTGAGAGCCGGTATCTAGGGTGCATATCGGGTAACTAGGTGCTGCGCGGTGCTTAGTTACCCGATGTGTACCCTGATTACCGGCTCCCAGCTTCTGCTGTAGAGCGCTGAGAGCCGGTATCTAGGGTACATATCGGGTAACTAGGTGCCGCGTGGTGCTTAGTTACCCGATATGTACCCTGATTACCGGCTCCCAGCTTCTGCTGTAGAGCACTGAGAGCCGGTATCTAGGGTACATATCAGGTAACTAGGCGCCGCGCGGTGCTTAGATACCCGATGTGCACATTGGATACCAGCGTGCTCGCTGGTCCTGATCGCTGGTGAGTCTGTCTATGTGACAGCTCACCAGCGATCAGCTAACGATGTCCCAGCGATCCCATCCACGTCGTACCGTAGGTGGGATCGCTGGGACATTGAAGAGTGTGACAGGACCTTAAGTCCCTTTCATGTGAAGCCACTGACATTAATAAGCTCTTTTGTAAATACTTTGCTTTCCCAAATCCTTTTGTAACCTGAGCTACAGTGCTTGTTACATGATCTCTGGCTGACAATCCTCTGTTTTCCTGTGACATCAGATTATCCCGGAGTTCCTGGCTGTGGAATCTGAGGTGACATCAGTCATGTGACTTTCATGGTGTGTGGGCGGAGCTCTATTCAGCAGAGCTCACTCGGTGCTTCTGTGCATAGGGCTGCAGACAAAGCTCTGCCATCCCACTACACAATTCTCTGTTCAGAGCGCTCCCTTGTATTTGTACTTGTATCTGTATGTATACAGCAGGGTTTACGTACATGTGCACACACTGCAGGATACCCTGAGTGATATGTGTGTATGTATATATAAATAAATATACATACACACACAGTCATACATCTCTTTCTTTCACTCTCCCCATACATTTATTCACAAATCCTATAACGGTAAAATGCGATTAATCAGTGAGATGGATTAGGGGATAAATGTTATTGCTAGGGCTGGTGTTCTGGTGCTTTGTGTTACTTTTCTGCACTGTATAAGTGACTTGCCTGCAGCTTTGTCCTGGACAGGGTGTTATGTTGAGGCTGGGGGAGGACTGGGAAGGGATTTAGGCACAGTTATAGGGGATTGTGCTCACTACTGGCTTGTAGCTCAGCTCAGCGCTGATGGGAAATGTAGTCAGAAGTGAGCAGAGTATTCTGAAGAGAAAGTGATGGCTGAAAATCTGTTTCTCCTTTGTCCTGAAAAACGCCCTTTATTCCTACTATGAGGGTATGTGTACACGTTGCATATTTAAATGCGTTTCTGCAGTGTTTTTGGACCCGCGGATTCGCATCAAAACCTCAGTGCAGTGCACAGCCAATGTAAGTCCATGGAAATGGAGATTTGTTCTGCACATGCTGCGGAAAAAAACGTGCGAATTCCCAGCGTTTTATTTTCCGCAGCATGTCAATTCTTTGTACGGATCTGCAGCGTTTCTGCACCCATTGACTTGCATTGAGTCGGGCACATCCGCAGCAGAACCGCAGGTCTAAAAAAGATCTGCGGTTTTGCTGCAGATGAAACGCTGCTGATCAGGAGGAGGGAAGTGTGTGGACGGTGACTGTGTGCGTGTATAGTTTGTGGGCGGCGACTGTGTGCGTGTATAGTGTGTGGGCTGTGACTGAGTGCGTGTATGTATGTTTGCGGGGGACTGCGTGTATGTATGTGTGCGGGTCTGTGTGTGCGTGTCTGTGTAGGCAGCCATTGTCTGATGGAACTACTGCTCCCATCCGGCAATGAATGCTCACAGTAACAGCATTGCCGATGATGGGAAAGTAGTCCCATCAGACAATGGCTGTGATCTGTAGGAAAAAAAAAAACATACATTACATATAACATACAGAACATACAACACATATCATAGAGTACATACTTACCAAACACCTAGTCCTTGACGTCCTCGTCTCCTTTAATAAAAATAAAATAAAAAAAACAATCTATACTTACCTTTCCGCCGTATTCCAGTTATTGACGAGTGTCCCACGACGTTCTCTGGTGTAGAACACTGACATCGGGCAATGTCAGTGCTCTACAGGGGCCCCACGATGAACTGACAGCGGAGGTAATCAGGTAATCCTCCGTGATGTACATCACTCCGCCGCTGCTGGGAGAGAGGTCACTTCAGTTCATTCTCTCACCGGCAACACTGTGAGAAAATTCCCACGCAGCATTGTCGGAAAGTGAGAAAATGAACTCGGGTGACCTCTTCAGTGATGCACTGCAGGAGGATTATCTGTCAGTTCATGACTGGGAGGCCCTGTAGAGCAGTAACATCACCCGATGTCACTGTTCTATAAGGGAGATCGTCGTGGGACACTCGTTTTTAATTGGACTGCGTTGGACAAGGAGTATACGGTTGGTTTTTATATATATCCACAATGTTCCATTCACTCCAAGCTTGATATGGTCAGTTGCTGACCTGTGGATCTGCTGCAGCTGACATCTCTCTAATAATAGATATATCAGGTTAGTATAATCTAAGCAGATATTTGAAATATCCACCAGATAAGACCCTATTTTGCACAGATTTTTTCCACAGTTCTATAGCTAGTGACATGACTGAAACTTTAATTTGTGGGAATCTAACATCTGAAACTTCTGGCAATTGCTAAAATCTAAACACAGACACGATCCGCTCTGTGCCCTACTGGTTTGGAATGGTTCTGCTCTGCTATGTATAGAGCCATAGAAAATATATGAGTTTGTACACTGCTCCACTAACATCTCCGTGGAGAGCTGAACACAGATGAGGGGGCACAGTACCCTGCTGATTCCTTCATGGATTGTCAGGGGTCTTATCTGCAGGACTTTTGCATCACAGCGTTCTCTCCATCTCTGATTTATCAAAAGTTTTTTCGTGAGGCTTAGGCTACTTTCACACATCAGTTTTTTTTGTGTCAGGCATAATCCGTCAAATACCTGAAAGGACGGATCCGGTGCTGATTTTGAAAAAACTGATGCAACGGATCAGTTTTGTTGCCGGATCCGACCTGAACTTTTCAACCTGGAAAATGCATTGCTGGCACGGGAGAGAGAGAGAGAGACCGAGACCTTGGTTTCCAGAATCCGGATCAGTCTTTTGACGGATTGCACAAAAGACTGGTCTGGTACCATAGACTTCTATTATTTCCGGCTGCCTGAAAAAAACGTTGCAGTGACCGTCTTGTCCGGCCGCCGGAATGTACATTTCCGCCGGATCCGGACAAAAACGGATGCAGCACAACGGCATCAGGCGCGATCCGGCGCTAATGAAAGTCAATGACAAAAAAACGCATCCGGTACCGGATCCGTTTTTTTAACAACACGCCGGATCGCGCCTGACGTGAAAAAACTGATGTGTGAAAGAGGCCTTAAAGAGAACCTGTCACCAGTTTTGTCATATATCAACTAAAACTATCAATTTACTCAGCCCCAGTGCTGCATTCCATAAATGCTTATATAACCCCCCGGCTCCCCCCAAAAACATTTTGAAGTTCTCCTGCGCTGTATGGATATCCTCTGTCCGTTCCGATGGGCATGGCTTCTGGCCTCTCCATCCCAGCTGCTGCTTGCCATCCTCCTTCGATTGATGTAGATGATGCCTCCTGCATCATCCAAATTGCCGTGTGAAATCGCTGCTCGCGACTGCGTACTATGCGCAACATTTCTTTTTCCTGACAAAACTGCAGAGGTGGTGAAACGCGTGTCGAGGTGCTGTAGGACCTCACTTCTAGATTGCACAAATGACTGCTGGTAATTTATAATTATACCCATGTAACATTTATTTCACTGCATATGGAAATTATTGGTGGCATGTACACTTTATTGCAGTGTCATTGTTCATACATGGGGATGTTATACCTGGTGGGCAGATATTTTATATGGTCCACCATTAGATACATACGGTGCCTTGCGAAAGTATTCGGCCCCCTGGAACTTTTCAACCTTTTCCCACATATCATGCTTCAAACATAAAGATACCAAATGTAAATTTTTGGTGAAGAATCAACAAGTGGGACACAATTGTGAAGTTGAACGAAATTTATTGGTTATTTTAAATTTTTGTGGAAATACAAAAACTGAAAAGTGGGGCGTGTAATATTATTTGGCCCTTTTAACTTAATACTTTGTTGCGCCACCTTTTGCTGTGATTACAGCTGCAAGTTGTTTGGGGTATGTCTCTATCCGTTTTGTGCATCGAGAGACTGAAATTCTTGCCCATTCTTCCTTGGCAAACAGCTCGAGCTCAGTGAGGTTGGATGGAGATCGTTTGTGAACAGCAGTTTTCAGCTCTTTCCACAGATTCTCGATTGAATTCAGGTCTGGACTTTGACTTGGCCATTCTAACAACTGGATACGTTTATTTGTGAACCATTCCATTGTAGATTTTGCTTTATGTTTGGGATCATTGTCAGACAAATCTCTGTCCCAGTCTCAGGTCTTTTGCAGACTCCAACAGGTTTTCTTCAAGAATGGTCCTGTATTTTGCACCATCCATCTTCCCATCAATTTTAACCATTTTCCCTGTCCCTGCTGAAGAAAAGCAAGCCCAAACCATGATGCTGCCTCCACCATGTTTGACAGTGGGGATGGTGTGTTCAGGGTGTTGAGCTGTGTTGCCTTTATGCCAAACATATCGTTTGGCATTGTTGCCAAAAATTTTGATTTTGGCTTCATCTGACCAGAGCACCTTCTTCCACATGTTTGGTGTGTCTCCCAGGTGGCTTGTTGCAAACTTGAAACAACACTTTTTATGGATATCTTTGAGAAATGGCTTTCTTCTTGCCACTCTTCCATAAAGGCCAGATTTGTGCAGTGTACGACTGATTGTTGTCCTATGGACAGACTGTCCCACCTCAGCTGTAGATCTATGCAGTTCATCCAGAGTGATCATGGGCCTCTTGGCTGCATCTCTGATCAGTCCTCTCCTTGTTTGAGATGAAAGTTTCCATTTTAATATGATCGCTGGCACAGTGCTCCTTGGGATGTTTAACGTTTTGGAAATCATTTTGTATCCAAATCCGGCTTTAAACTTCTCCACAACAGTATCATGGACCTGCCTGTTGTGTTCCTTGGTCTTCATGATGCCCTCTGTGCTTCAAACTGAACCCTGAGACTATCACAGAGCCGGTGCATTTATACGGAGACTTGATTACACACAGGTGGATTATATTTATCATCATTAGTCATTTAGGACAACATTGGATCATTCAGAGATGCACAATGAACTTCTGGAGTGAGTTTTCTGCACTGAAAGTAAAGGGGCCGAATAATATTGCACGCCCCACTTTTCAGTTTTTGTATTTCCACAAAAATTTAAAATAACCAATAAATTTCGTTCAACTTCACAATTGTGTCCCACTTGTTGATTCTTCACCAAAAAATTACATTTGGTATCTTTATGTTTGAAACATGATATGCGGGAAAAGGTTGAAAAGTTCCGGGGGCCGAATACTTTCGCAAGGCACTGTATATTTTCTGTAAATTATCATTGCTAGTGCAAGTATATAGATATACATCTGGGAAGTGATTATAAGTGCTATTGATACCATAGATGCTGCTATATTTATGATGCGTTAGTGTATTTTGTATGAACATAGAAGTGTGGTCCTATGTTTCCATATTTGCAGTCAGCCCTTGTATTAGGTGGTATTACCTTATACATATTCCTTGTATTGACATTTATATTATTGGCATTTCTATATATGTAGTGTTTTGATATTGTAATAAAATTGCTCTTTATTCAGATCATATTGCTCCTTCATTGCTGCTATATGTTTATAACGTTTCTTTTTTGTCTATATGTGATTGCATCTTATTCCATGGTCCCATGGGTCCCGTGCCTCCAACCACCTAGGGCGTGTGTGAGCTGGTGTTTTTCTCATGTACTATGCTCTACCCTACTGCGGGCAGAGCCAAAAACATAAGTGTGCATGCACCGGCAAACATCAAAATTATTTTGTGGGGTATACAAGGGGAGTCGGGGTGTTGTATAAGCGATGCATTCATGGAGTGAGGTGCAGGTGCTGAATAAGGTGATAGTTTTAGTTGATATATGACTAAACTGGTGACAGATTCCCTTTAAAGCCTCTTTTGCACATAAAATCCTTCCTGACTGGATCTGCTGGATGTTCTCATGGAGTGCGGTGTCTCATCTGTGAGGTGTAGCCTCCTGCATGGTGTCCTGGGAGGACCATGTCTATTGATTTGGGTGAAGAAGTATACTGAGCAATGCACTAATAAGTCAGTGTTTCCCCTGATTATACACAAACTGTCTTGCAGGACACAGGATAATTTGCCCCAACACCTCTCACAAGAGGATGACATAGCTCACTTTGACAGACCATTATGGAGACAAGTGTCTTTGCCTGTTCTGTTGAAAGAAGAACCAGAGGCGAAACCTCAGCCAGCGGCCAATGAAGAAGCTCTGCAGAAGATCAGTGCACTCGAGAGTGAACTCGCCAACTTGAGAGCCCAGATAGCCAAGATTGTAACTATCCAGGAGCAGCAGAATGTGGCAGCAGGTAAAAGTTAATTAGTAAATTGAGTTGGTGAAAGAGGGTCTCCAAAACTTCATCTGGCTTTTTTTTTATAACTTATGGAAATGACACCACTCATGAGCTTTGTCTGATATTGCAATATTTGGGTCGTGGCTAAAGTGGTTCTCGGACAAGTTGTGCTACCAAAAACATTTCTGCAACCTGTCTGCGACTAGCTGTCACACTCTTATTTTAGATCTGCGATTTCGCTGTTTAAAAAAAACAAAACTGGGAGTAACGTATATTGACACACTGACACTACAATTACATAAGGTTAGGTACGAAAAAAGTTAATGTGAGAGGTCTTTAAAGTTACATTTCGACAACACTTCGACCAGATCAAACGTGCCCATCATTACATCTTCACTACATGTAGTCACTTTTGCTAAAATGACAGTGCAACTGAATAAAAAATGCCAATATTTTCACTAATGCATTTTGTTTTTACTTAGTTGATACTTAGAAATGAAAATACATTTTTTAATTTTTTTAGTGTCTAGTCCTACGACTGCCTTTGTTCCTGGAACCTCTCCTGTGTGTTCACCACCACCACCCCCGCCGCCTCCACCACCACCACCTCCACCTGGGTTTCATCGGAGTGTCTCTGCTATTGACCTCATTAAGGAGAGAAAAGGAAAGAAAAGCATCTCAGAAATGACAATGATTGACAGTGCACCAAAGAAGCCGGAAATGCCAAGCATGCTGGATGTCCTTAAAGACATGAATAGAGTAAAGTTGCGCTCTGTTAAAAGGTAAGTCTTGTTCAGTCCATATTTGTATCTCTTATATGTCTCTCCAGCTAATAGAAATATAAGAAAACCCAATGAGCCATATGTCCTATTGTAAGCTAAAGTTTTAAAGGGGTTGTTCAGTCTAAACAGAAATGGGCGAATCCTTGCAGCTCACAGTGGGGGATTCATAAGTCTGCAGTTACACAGTAATTTAGACCAGACAAGCCCTTTTAAGAGGGCTGTCCAGCTTAAAAAAAAAAAAAAAAATGATGTGTCTTTTGATGTTTATGATGTTTAACCCCTTACCAATATCCGCCATACATGTACACCACCAGTATGGAGTGGGCTCATAAACACACACACACACACACACACACACACACACACACACGGTACGGAAAGTATTCAGACCCCTTTAAATTTTTCACTCTTTGTTTCATTGCAGCCATTTGGTAAATTCAAAAAAGTTCATTTATTTTTCTCATTAACCCCTTCACCCCCAAGGGTGGTTTGCACGTTAATGACCGGGCCAATTTTTACAATTCTGACCACTGTCTCTTTATGAGGTTATAACTCTGGAACGCTTCAACGGATCTTCGCGATTCTGAGATTGTTTTCTCGTGACATATTGTACTTCATGTTAGTGGTAAAATTTCTTCGATATAACTTGCGTTTATTTTTGAAAAAACCGCAAATATGGCGAAAATTTTTAAAATTTTGCAATTTTCAAACTTTGAATTTTTATTCCCTTAAAACAGAGAAATATATCACACAAAATAGTTAAGAAATAACATTTCCCACATGTCTACTTTACATCAGCACAATTTTGGAACCAAAATTTTTTTTTGTTAGGAAATTATAAGGGTTAAAAGTTGACCAGCGATTTCTCATTTTTACAGCAAAATTTACAAAGCCATTTTTTTTAGGGACCACCTCACATTTGAAGTCACTTTGAGGGGTCTATATGGCAGAAAATACCCAAAAGTGACACCATTCTAAAAACTGCACCCCTCAAGGTACTCAAAACCACATTCAAGAAGTTTATTAACCCTTCAGGTGCTTCACAGTAACTAAAGCAACGTGGAAGGAAAAAATTAATATTTTACTTTTTAGCCACAAAAATTATCTTTTACAAACTTTTTTTTTATTTTGACAAGGGTAAAAGGAGAAAATGGACAGATAAGGTTGTTATGCAATTTCTCCTGAGTACGCCAATACCCCATATGTGGGGGAAAACCACTGTTTGGGTACACGGCAGAGCTCGTAAGGGAAGGAGCGACGTTTGACTTTTTCAAACTAAAATTGGCTGGAATTTAGATTGGATGCCATGTCGCGTTTGGAGAGCCCCTGATGCGCCTAAACAGTGGAAACCCCCCACAAGTGACACCATTTTGGAAACTAGACCCCCTAAGGTACTTATCTAGATCTGTTGTGAGCACTTTGAACCCTCAAGTGTTTCACAAAAGTTTATAAAGCCTGGGTGTGAAAAAAAAAAAAATCAATTTTCCACAAAAATGATTTTTTAGTCCCAAATTTTTGAATTTTCCCAAGGAAATTGGACCCCAAAAGTTGTTGTCCAATTTGTCCTGAGTACGCTGATACCCCATATGTGGGGGGGGAAAACTGTTTGGGCGCACGGCAGGGCTTGGAAAGGAAGTAGTAACGTTTTGGAATGCAGACGTTAATGGGGGTCATGTTCCGTTTGCAGTGCCCCAGATGAGCCTAAACAGTGGAAACCCCCCACAAGTGACCCCATTTTGGAAACTAGACCCCTAAGGAACTTATCTAGATCTTTGGTGAGCACTTTGAACCCCCAAGTGCTTCACACAAGTTTATAATGCCCGGGCATGAAAATAAAAAATCCTATTTTTTTCCCACAAAAATTATCTTTTAGTCACTAATTTTTTATTTTCCCAAGGGTAACAGGAGAAATTGGACCACATAAGTTGTTGTACAATTTGTCCTGAGTACGCTGATACCCCATATTGTGGGGGGAACCACTGTTTGGGCGCACGGCAGAGCTCGGAATGGAAGGAGCACCATTTGACTTTTTCCAACCAAAATTGGTTGGAATTGAGTTTGGATGCCATGTTGCATTTGGAGAGCCCCTGATGTGCCTAAACAGTGGAAACCCCCCACAAATGACCCCATTTTGGAAACTAGACCCCTAAGGAATTTATCTAGATTTTTGATGAGCAATTTGAACCCCAAGTGCTTCACACAAGTTTATAACGTAGAGCCGTAAAATTTAAAAATCATATTTTTTCCACAAAAATGATCTTTTCACCCCAATTTTTATTTTTCCAAGGGTAACAAGACTCCAAAAGTTATTGTGCAATTTGTCCTGAGTGCGCTGATACCCCATATGTGGGGGTAAACCACTGTTTGGTGCATGGCAGAGTTTGGAAGGGAAGGAGCGCCGTCTGACTTTTTCAACGCAGAATTGGCTTGACGCCATGTCGTGTTTGGAGAGCTCCTGATCTGCCTAAACAGTGGAAACCCCCATAAATGACACCATTTTGGAAACTAGACCCCTCAAGGAACTTATCTAGATGTGTGGTGAGAACTTTGAACCCCCAGGTGTTTCACTAAAGTTTATAACGTACAGCCGTAAAATAAAAAATCTTTTTTTTTTTTTACAAAAATGATTTTTTCGCCCCCAATATTTTATTTTCACAAGGGTAACAGGAGAAATTGGACCCCAAAAGTTGTTGTCCAATTTGTCCTGAGTACGCGGATACCCAATATGTGGGAGAAAACTACTGTATGGGCGCACGTCAGGGCTCGGAAGGGAAGTAGTGACGTTTTGGATTGCAGACTTTGATGGAATGGTCTGGGTGCGTCATGTCACATTTGGAGAGCCCCTGATGCGCCTAAACAGTGGAAACCCCCCACAAGTGACCCCATTTTGGAAAATAGACCCCACAAGGAACTTATCTAGATGTGTGGTGAGCACTTTGAACCCCAAAGTGCTTCACAGAAGTTTATAACGCACAGCCGTAAAAATAAAAAATCCTTTTTTTTTTACAAAAATGATTTTTTCGCCCCCAATATTTTATTTTCACAAGGGTAACAGGAGAAATTGGACCCCAAAAGTTGTTGTCCAATTTGTCCTGAGTACGCTGATACCCAATATGTGGGAGTAAACTACTGTATGGGCGCACGTCAGGGCTCGGAAGGGAAGTAGTGACGTTTTGGATTGCAGACTTTGATGGAATGGTCTGGGTGCGTCATGTCGTATTTGGAGAGCCCCTGATGCGCCTAAACAGTGGAAACCCCCACAAGTGACCCCATTTTGGAAAATAGACCCCACAAGGAACTTATCTAGATGTGTGGTGAGCACTTTGAACCCCAAAGTGCTTCACAGAAGTTTATAACGCACAGCCGTAAAAATAAAAAATCCTTTTTTTTTTACAAAAATGATTTTTTCGCCCCCAATATTTTATTTTCACAAGGGTAACAGGAGAAATTGGACCCCCAAAAGTTGTTGTCCAATTTGTCCTGAGTACGCTGATACCCAATATGTGGGAGTAAACTACTGTATGGGCGCACGTCAGGGCTCGGAAGGGAAGTAGTGACGTTTTGGATTGCAGACTTTGATGGAATGGTCTGGGTGCGTCATGTCGTATTTGGAGAGCCCCTGATGCGCCTAAACAGTGGAAACCCCCCACAAGTGACCCCATTTTGGAAAATAGACCCCACAAGGAACTTATCTAGATGTGTGGTGAGCACTTTGAACCCCAAAGTGCTTCACAGAAGTTTATAACGCACAGCCGTAAAAATAAAAATCTTTTTTTTTTTTTGCAAACATGATTTTTTCGCCCCAATATTTTATTTTTACAAGGGTAACAGGAGAAATTGGACCCCAAAAGTTGTTGCCCAATTTGTCCTGAGTACGCTGATACCCAATATATGGGAGAAAACTACTGTATGGGTACACGTTTGGGCTCGGAAGGGAAGTAGTGACGTTTTGGATTGCAGACTTTGATGGAATGGTCTGGGGGCGTCATGTCGCATTTGGAGAGCCCCTGATGCGCCTAAACAGTGGAAATCCCCAACAAGTGACCCCATTTTGGAAAATAGACCCCACAAGGAACTTATCTAGGTGTGTGGTGAGCGCTATGAAGCCCCAAGTGCTTCACAGAAGTTTATAATGTACAGCCGTAAAAACAAAAAAATAATTTTTTTTGTACAAAAATGATATTTTCGCCCCCAGTTTTTTATTTTCCCAAGGGTAACAGAAGAAATAGGACAAATTGCACAATAACTCTTGGGGTCCAGAGTACGCTGATACCCCATATGTGGGGATAAACTACTGTTTGGACGCATGGCAGAGCTCAGAAGTGAAGGAGCACCGTTTGACTTTTTCAACGCACAATTGGCTGGAATTGAGATCAGACGCCATGTCACATTTGGAGAGCCCCTGATGTGCCTAAACAGCGGAAACCCCCCAATTCTAACTCCAACCCTAACCCCAACACACCCCTAACCCTAGTCCCAACCCTAACCACAAACCTAACTCTAACACACCCCTAATCCCAACCCTAACCCTAATCCTAACTTTAGCGCCAACCCTAACCCTAACTTTAGCCGCAACCCTAACCCTAATGGGAAAATGGAAATAAATACATTTTTTTAATTTTATTATTTTTCCCTAACTAAGGGGGTGATAATGGGGGGTTTGATTTACTATTTATAGCGGGTTTTTATGATTGGCAGCTGTCACGCTAAAAGACGCTTTTTATTGCAAAAATAGTTTTTTGCATCGCCACATTTTGAGAGCTATAATTTTTGCATATTTTGGCCCACAGAGTCATGTGAGGTCTTATTTTTTGCCGTACGAGTTGACGTTTTTATTTGTACCATTTTTGAGCAGGTGACATTTTTTGATCGCTTTTTATTTCGATTTTTGGGAGGTTAGAATGAACAAAAATCAGCAATTCATGAATTTCTTTTGGGGGAGGCGTTTTTATTGTTCCGCATGTGGTAAAATTGATAAAGCAGTTTTATTCTTCGGGTCAGTACGATTATGGCGATACCTCATTTATATCATTTTTTTATGTTTTGGCGCTTTTATAGAATAAAAACAATTTTATATAAAAAATAATTATTTTTGCATCGCTTTATTCTGCGAGCTATAACTTTTTTATTTTTTCGCTGATGATGCTGCATGGCGGCTCGTTTTTTGCGGGACAAGATGACGTTTTCAGCGGTACCATGTTTATTTATATCGGTCTTTTTGATCGCGCGTTATTCCACTTTTTGTTCGGCGGTATGATGATAAAGCATTGATTTTTTGCTTCGTTTTTTTTTTTTTTTTTTAAGGGGTTCACTAAAGGGGTTAACTAGTGGGACAGTTTTATAGGGGGGGTCGTTACGGACGCGGCGATACCAAATATGTGTACTTTTATTGTTTTGTTTTTTTTATTTACAGGAAGAAATGAATTTATTGGGGAATATTTTTTTTTTTTTTTATTTATTTTGGATTTTTTTTTATAACATTTATTTTTTATTTTTTTAACTTTTTTACTTTGTCCCAGGGTGGGACATCACTGTATTTTATCAAATCGCTGGTGTGACAGTGTGCACAGCACTCTGTCACACCAGCGATCGCTCAGGCAGTGCAGCAGGCTTCTCAGTGCCTGCTCTCAGCAGGCACTGAGGAAGCCGCCTCCCTCCAGGACCCCGGCGCCATCTTGGATCCGGGTCCTGGGAGGGAGGAAGCCCTCAGAACAGCGCGATCACATCGCGCTGGTCTGAGGGTCTCAGGGGGGCGCGCAGGGAGCCCCCACCCTGCGCGATCCTCCCCTGTGCCCCCAGTACACCGCGATCATGTTTGATCGCGGTGTGCTAGGGGTTAATGTGCCGGGAGCGGTCCGTGACCGCTCCTGACACACAGTCACGGGTGTCAGCTGTGATAATCAGCTGACACCCGGCAGCGATTAGCTGCGCTCCCCTCAGGAGCGCAGCTGATCGCCTATGACGTACTATCCCGTCCATGGGCAGAATGGCACGGGTTTTATGGACAGGATAGTACGTCTAATGTCAGAGAGGGGTTAATGTACACTCTGTACCCCATCTTGACTGAAAAAAACAGAAATGTAGAGATCTTTGCAATTATTAAAAAAAAAACCTGAAATATCACAAGGTCATAAGTATTCAGACCCTTTGCTCAGACATTCGTATTTAAGTCACATGCTGTCCATTTCCTTGTGATCCTCCTTGAGATGGTTCTACTCATTCATTGGAGTCCAGATGTGTTTAATTAAACTGATAGGACTTGATTTGTAAAGGCACACACCTGTCTATATAAGACCTCACAGCTCACAGTGCATGTCAGACCAAATGAGAATCATGAGGTCAAAAGAACTGGCCAAGGAGCTCAGAGACAGAATTGTGGCAAGGCGCAGATCTGACCAAGGTTACAAAAGAATTTCTGCACTACTCAAAGTTCCTAAGAGCACAGTGGCCTCCATAATCCTTAAATGGAAGAAGTTTGGGACCACCAGAAGTCTTCCTAGACCTGGCCGTCCAGCCAAACTGGCCAATCGTGGGAGAACAGCCTTGGTGAGAGAGGTAAAGAAGAACCCCAAGATCACTGTGGCTGAGCTCCACAAATGCAGTAGGGAGATGGAGAAAGTTCAACAAAGTCAACTATACTGCAGCCTCAACAAGTCAGGCCTTTATGGCAGAGTGGCCCGACTGAAGCCTCTCCTCAGTGCCAGACATATGAAAGCCCGCATAGAGTTTGCTAAAAAAAAAAAACACATGAAGGACTCCCAGACTTATGAGAAATAAGATTCTCTGGTCTGATGAGACAAAGATAGAACTTTTTGGTGATAATTGTAAGCAGTATATGTGGACAAAACCAGGCACTGCTCATCACCTGCCCAATACAGTCCCAACAGTGAAACATGGTGGTGGCAGCATCATGCTATGGTGGTGTTTTTCAGCTGCAGGGACAGGACGACTGGTTGCAATTGAAGGAAACATGAATGCGGCCAAGTACAGAGATATCTTGGATGAAAACCTCTTCCAGAGTGCTCTGAACCTCAGACTTGGCCGAAGGTTCACCTTCCAACAAGACAATGACCCTAAGCACACAACTAAAATAGCAAAGGAGTGGCTTCAGAACAACTCTGTGACCATTCTTGACTGGCCCAGCCAGAACCCTGACCTAAAGCCAATTGAGCATCTCTGGAGAGACCTGAAAATGGCTGTCCACCAACGTTCACCATCCAACCTGACGGAACTGGAGAGGATCTGCAAGGAAGAATGGCAGAGGATTCCCAAATCCAGGTGTGAAAAACTTGTTGCATCATTCCCTAGAAGACTCATGGCTGTACTAGCTCAAAAGGTGCTTCTACTCAATACTGAGCAAAGGGTCTGAATACTTATAACCATGTGATATTTCAGTTTTTCTTTTTTAATAAATTTGCAAAAATTTCTACATTTCTGTATTTTTCAGTCAAGAGGGGCTGCAGAGTGTACATTAATGAGAAAAAAATTAACTTTTTTGAATTTACCAAATGGCTGCAATGAAAGAGTGAAAAATTTAAAGGGGTCTGAATACTATCCGTACCTACTGTGTGTGTGTATGTGTGCATATTTTTTCCTCTTATTTTTGAGTTCATTCTTGTTCCTTATCGAGGACCTTTCAACAGGTCAAGTGACCATGTTTTCCTCTTATTTTACTCCTGCTGCTTTCCTGAGCCATATGCTTTTTCTTTTTTTAAATCCACCATACGATTCCAGAGGTACATGCACTTTTTATTTCATGCTGCTTTGTATGGTCTTTTCCAAGGGGGGTATTGCTCAGAGGATTCTCTAGGGCTTGTCTTTAAAGGGAATCTGTCACCCCAAAATAGCCATATCAGATAAAGATATGGCTGAATAGTGCGTCCCATAACTAAGCTAACAGTGGGTATCATATATCATGATACCCCCGTTTTCATAGCAAAATACCTTTTTAAAGTTGGTGATTGTACGTGTCAATCACTGCAGTCAGGTCAGGAGGGCGGCGGTTTTCATGTCCTCCCCCGCCCCTGCTCCTCGTCATCTGTTGCGTATCGCCGTCTGTGAATACCACAGACGGCGTTAGGTTCCCACCATTGCGCAATTCAAAATCCTGCCCGGCGCATGCGCAGTATGCTTTGCCCAGCAGTGGGAAAAGCATAAAATGACTACAGCGCATGCGCTAGTCTTTCCTTGCCCCGGAAATTACTGCTTGCCTTGGACGACTTCCGGGCAAGGAAAGACTAGCGCATGCGCTGTAGTCATTTTATGCTTTGCCCACTGCTGGGCAAAGAAGACTGCGCACGCGCCGGGGCCCTGCTTCACCGCGCAATCGCGGAAGCATTACGCTGTCTGTGATATTCACAGACAGCGTTACGTGAAGAAGTGGAGGAGCGGGGGGGGGGGAGGAGGCGAATAACCGCCGCCTTCCTGACCTGACTGCAGTGATTGACACGTACAATCACCAACTTTGAAAAAAGGTATTTTGCTATGAAAACGGGGGTATCATATATGATACCCACAGTTAGCTTAGTTATGGGACGCTCTATTCAGCCATATCTTTACTTGATATGGCATTTTTGGGGTGACAGATTCCCTTTAAGCTACTCTGCTCTACATAATTAGTCTCTGCGCAACACCCCCTTGTAAAAAATTATTAATACTAAATAAAAAGGCCCAGCTCTCTGGATCGGTATGGTAGATTCACAATGAAACAATACTGAGGAGCAGCGGGAAGGAAAAAAGCTGACAAAACAGATGTCCTGCGTAGTCCGTGGGACAAGTGGCCTCTATGTCCACTGCCGCTGAGGACTCGTCCTGCTTATCACACACTTTGCCTTGGTAGCCATTCCTGTTCTGATGTGCATACACAGCAGTAGGACCTGCCATAATACATGTGGGAAGGCGAGACTCTGGTGCAATTATATTACTCATCTGTGTGTGTATAGAGAGATTCAGAATTGAGAGTCCTCAGTGGTTGATACCTTTTAATGGCTTACTGAAAAGATGGTAACAAATTGCATGCTTTCGAGACTACTCAGGTCTCTTCATCAGGCAAAGACTAATACAAAATCTGAAGAATCACATATTTATACACAACACAGCACAGAAACAATGCAATAGATGAGACAAGTGACGTGAAGCAGAACTGTCATTATGGGAGATAGAGATGAACATAAATATTGGAACAGTTCATAGATAAGGAGTGTGAAAGTTTTATTGTCCTCTGAATGGGGTCTGGTATTGTGTTGTTTTGCCCCAGAAGGTCTTAGGAGCAAATTCCTTAATTGATGTAAAACGACATAAATCCATGCGATGCATTCATTCCAGCACTGAGTGTATCAAAGGTCATCATAAGTTTATATTCCCAAACTTTTCTGTCTCTCTCAGATTTAAATTTAGCTTTTAATACAAGTAATTTCATGTCCATCATACTATGACCGGAGATACAAAAGTGTTTGGCCACAGGTAGATCCATTCTTTTTTCTCTTATTGTGTGGCGATGAGAATTCATCCTTGTTCTCAGTTTTTGCCCCTTCTACCCCACATACAGACCCCCAGTTGGACATTTCGTACAAATAGGTACACCACATTAGATGTGATGCAGCTGAAAGTACCTGGGATCTTGTAGTCCTGATGGGAGTTGGGGATCTTTATCACAGTAACAGAGCCACATGGGCCCACTGCACCCTGAAAAATAGATAAAGTGCACAAAAACATATCAATATATGTAAGGTATTAGTTGATATTATGGCCATAAGGACTTGCAAGAAGTAAGGATCCGTGAATTGGATTGCAAGCTTACGTATTGTGGCCATAATATCAACTAATACCTTACATATATTGATATGTTTTTGTGCACTTTATCTATTTTTCAGGGTGCAGTGGGCCCATGTGGCTCAGTTACTGTGGTCGCTGTTCACACAGGATGCATTTCGGAGGCACTGGGCAGCCCGCCTGATCTAAAAGTATGGGCAGTTGTAATAGGCTGTAAGCCAGATGCTCTGCATTACTTGTGTGAATTATGGCGCAGACAGATTGGAACCTTTTTTATGTGCACTAGTATACTGAACAATCACCCCCTCCATGGCTTGGTAGGCTGAGAGTGATTGTTATATTGGTATTGCTGCACCTGTGTTGTTGCCATAATTAGTTGTGTCCACTGCACCCTGATAGTGCAATTGTTTTGAGCCATAGGCAGGTAAGCATCTTGTGTTCATATGTCCTGTAATCATCAGTTAGAACGGATCTAGCAGCAGGATCTAGCAGCAATTGGGTAACAAATGTCCAGCAAAAAAAAAAAAAAATTATTTCTCCTTCGTCTCATTGGGGGACACAGGACTGTGGGTGTATGCTACTGCCGCTAGGAGGCTGACACTAAGTAAACATAAAAAAAGGTTAGCTCCTCCTCCGCCGTATACACCTCAGCACTGGCCGCAGGCAAACCCAGTTCATGCTTAGTGTCTGATGGAGGCACACGTCTGGTTTTCTCCAGACCATTTTTTTTTTTTTTTTTTCTCTTCCCACGAAGATGAGATAGGGGCGACGGATCCTATTGAAAGGGTCCGATCTCCCCAAACCATCAACGGGCGAGCACGTGGAGTAAAGCCTCCAACGTATCCTCTCCCGCAACGTGGGACATAAATGCCGGACTCAGCCCTGACCACCCTAAGGTATTGAAACCCTAGGCTGTACAGAGGCAGGAGATAGTCCGTGCGGCCCCCACTGCACCACCAATGCTAGACTGCGGTGCTGCAAGGAGGCGGACGGTCCCTCTCCTCACCCCCTGAAGGGATGATGGAGTTAGGGTGCCTGCACCGTCCCACTTTTTTTCCTGCAAGCCCCCCTCTAATCTTCACATCTACTGCAAGCATGCATAGAGAAACAATCTCCGGCCGAAGATTACCATAGAACATGGAGGGGGCCAGGAAAGTTGCTGGAAACTGGGAGCCGGCGTTTTCTTGTGAGGTGGTCACGCAGCTTGGCTTCAGCCAGGAACAGGCAAGTCCCCGGCTCAAGTCCGCCCCCTAAAGGGTGCATCAGCTTCCGGCGGCCCGCCCCCCGACTCCTGGGCGGCCTCCGCCGAAAATTTAGCTCTCGGCTTTTGCCGGCGCTAGGCCTCTGGCGATAATTTAGTCCCCGGCTTCTGCCGGAGACTAGGCCGCGGCCTGTAATTTGGTACCCGGTTTCGGCCGGAAGGTAGGCCGCGGACTTAGGACTCCGCCCCCGGCAGCGTCATTTCCCGGCGGGCCCGCCCCCCGACTCTCGGGCGGCCACCGCCAAAAATTTAGGCCGCGGCTTCGGCCGGCGCTAGGCCGCGGCCGCAAATTTAGTCCCCGGCTTCTGCCGGAGACTAGGCCGCGGCCGGAAGTGGACAGCTGATTAGGCCGCGCCTCTCGACCCTTCTCCCTGAGGCTCGACTATATGAAGACGCCTCCCTGATAGGGAAGCGCTCTTTTTGAAATCTGGAGCTTGGGCGTTTTTTGTTTACGTACCATTACGCTGTTTAAGGACGCTTGGGGTACAGGACTGGGGTAAGTGCTACTACCTCCAACCTGGTTGTTCTTCTCCACTGCGCTCCCCTGCACTCCGCTCCACTGACCGTACCGCCACATCCAAATCATTGCGGCAGGCAATCTGTGACAGATCCAGTATGTCCAGAAGGGCTAAGACTCACACGGTGCTGTATACAGCATGCATTGCCTGTAGGTCCCCTTTTCCGCACGCCCAGACTAATCGTGTCTGTGAAGCCTGTGATTCCGAACGGGCTCAGGAGCCCTCACCTATAGCCGTGCCCAGTGCGTCAGGTCCCCCGGAGTGGGCCCTGTCTCTGTCTCAATCTGTGGCATCATTAACAAGAGCAATCGAGTCCCTTCAAGCTCCCGATAGGAGCAGGGACAGTGGTTCACCTGGCTTGACTTCGCCTCAGGAACCTCCGGCCTGCAGGGGCCGCGCTCTTACCAGGCAGACGCATGGGAAGCGAACCCACACTGCGTCGCCTATGCCGTCCGGGGCCTCGGCATCCTTTAGCTCAGTTTCTCGCTCTCCCTCACCTTTGGAGGCAAGTGAGCAATATTCAGATTCCGATTCTGAAGGGTCCCTCAATTTAGAGGCACCGAATTGTCAGGAGACAATTGACAGTCTTATTGAAGCTGTCAATCAATCCCTGGGAGTAGACGATGAATCCACCTTGGCCTCCGGTCATAAGGTGTCCTTCAAACGAGCCAGACAAACTCATAAGGTTTTTGGCGCTCATCCTGAGTTTGAGGAGCTAGTGCAGCGCCACCGAGAAAAACCGGACAAGCGCTTTGCAGGACAAAAGGCCCTTAATACCAGATATCCTTTTGCTCCCGAGCTTCTGAAGAAGTGGGCGGAATCTCCTGCGGTCGACCCTCCTGTGTCGCGTTTGGCGTCTAAAACGCTTCTCTCTATTCCCAACGGTTCCTCGATCAAGGATCCAACGGACCGTCTAATTGAGAGCTTGGCTCGCTCAGTGTTTGAGGCATCAGGTTCTTCTCTCTCTCCTTCTTTTGCAGCAACTTGGGTTGCTAAGGCCATGATATCCTGGTCGGAGTCTCTCAATAGAGCTCTCCACGGTATAGAAGTGCCGTCTGAGGTAACTGAGATTTCTAATCAGATAGCTCTTGCAGGAGACTTCTTAATTAACGCTTCCATGGATGCGGCAAATTGCGCAGCTCTAGCTGCTGCTAATGCGATTGCTATCAGGAGATCCTTGTGGTTAAGAACTTGGCGAGCAGACTCAACCTCAAAAAAGTCACTCACATCTTTACCGTATCAGAGTGGCCGTTTATTTGGCAAAAAACTGGATCAGCTTATATCTGATGCTACAGGAGGGAAAAGCAGTTTCCTTCCTCAGCAAAAGATGAGACAGCCTTTTCGCCGTCAATTTCAGTCTCGGTTCAGGGCTTTTCGTAACCCAGGGTGGGCCACGACAGCCACCTCCAGCGGCACAGGTCGACCTAATCAGGCCAGAGATCACCAGGTCTCCTATAAGACCAACCCTTTGGGAAGAATGCGATCTCAACAGCCAAGATCTAGAGGGTCTAAACCCCAAAGATATTCGGACAAATGACTGGAGGCAGAATCCGGTCAATTCATCCAGAGTAGGCGGCCGCTTACTCTGGTTTCGCCCTACTTGGCTATCAATTACTCACGACGAGTGGGTCAGAGAGTTAGTCTCCTCGGGGTACAAAATAGAATTCATCTGTCTTCCGTCAAATCATTTTTTTCCCTCCCGTCTTCCCAAAAGAGATTCCCAGGTTCACGCCTTATTCAAGGCGGTCGAATCTCTTCGGCGCAGCGGGGTCATTGTTCCGGTACCAGAGGTCGAAAAGGGTCAAGGGTTCTATTCCAATCTGTTTATAGTACCCAAGAAGGACGGCACTGTAAGGCCTATTCTGGATCTAAAACATCTGAACCAATTTGTCAGGATTCGACATTTCCGAATGGAGTCTCTCCGCTCGGTCATAGCAGCCATGGAAAAGGGGGAATTTCTAGCGTCAATAGACATTCAGGATGCATATCTTCATATTCCTATATTCCCTCCTCATCAAAGGTTTCTTCGGTTTGCCATTGGCGACCTTCATTTTCAGTTCGCAGCCTTGCCCTTCGGACTAGCCACGGCTCCCAGGGTGTTCACAAAGGTTATGGCTGCTGTTGTGTCCATTCTGCACTCCCGAGGGATAGTCATCTTGCCATACTTAGACGATCTTCTCATCAAAGGTCCGTCTTTTCAGGCCTGCGAGGAAAGTGTCAACATCACGCTAGACACCCTTGCTCGACTAGGGTGGCTGGTGAATCTAAAAAAGTCGTGTCTCGTGCCATCTCGAAAAATCACCTTTTTGGGGATGATATTCAACACTGCTCAGGGGTTGACAACTCTTCCTCGAGACAAGGCCCTAGTTCTCCGTCAGGAGGTACGGGTCCTTCGCCAACCAATTCCTCACACCATCCGGTTTTGCATGAGGGTCCTAGGAAGGATGGTGGCGGCAATCGAAGCCATTCCATTTGCCCAGTTCCATCTCCGCTCCCTCCAGCACGCAATTCTGGCGATATGGAACAGGAGCCCTTACTCGCTCAATCTTCGGTGCCGTCTGTCCCGGCGGGTCAGACAAACTCTCACATGGTGGACGAACAGCACCACTCTCCTCCAAGGGCGATTTTTTCCTCCAGTCCAATGGCTGGTAGTCACAACGGACGCCAGCCTTCTCGGATGGGGAGCAGTGTTTCGTCACTATACAGCCCAGGGGACATGATGTCGGCAGGAATCAACCCTCCCGATCAATGTTCTAGAGATCCGAGCCGTTCGGCTGGCTCTGAAGAGTTTTCACCATCATCTGGCTGGCTGCCCTGTCCGGATTCAATCGGACAATACCACGGCGGTGGCATACATAAATCATCAGGGGGGTACCCGCAGCAGGGCGGCCATGCACGAGGTAAAACATATTCTGATCTGGGCAGAGAGAAATCACTCTGTGATATCAGCGGTCCACATTCCGGGCAAGGAGAACTGGGCAGCGGATTTCCTCAGCCGTCAAGGGATAGCATCAGGGGAGTGGTCGCTACATCCCGAGGTTTTTCGGCAGATATGCCTACGCTGGGGAACCCCAGATGTGGACCTGATGGCCTCCAGGATAAACGCCAAGGTGCCCAACTTCGTCTCCCGGTACCGGGATCCGCAGGCAATTGCAGTGGACGCCCTGGTTCTACCGTGGAATCAGTTTCACCTTCCATACTTGTTTCCACCGATAGCTCTGCTCCCAAGGGTGATCAGAAAGATCAAATTAGAGGGGGTCCCAGCGATATTAATCGCTCCGGATTGGCCGCGTCGTCCATGGTACGCAGAGCTGGTACAATTGCTCGCCGACGCTCCCTGGCGTCTACCAGAACGCGTGGATCTTCTCTCCCAGGGCCCAGTCTACCACCAGAGCTCAGCGGTCCTGTGTTTGACGGCCTGGCCGTTGAATCTTGGATCCTAACCAGGGCTGGATTCTCCAAAAAAGTCGCTGCTACAATGGCTAGCGCTCGGAAACCCACCTCGTCTCGTATCTACCATGGTACTTGGAAGGTCTTTTTTGCATGGTGCAGGGAACAGGGTTGTTCTCCGCTTCTGTTTTCAATCCCAAATATTCTGTCTTTTCTCCAAGCGGGCCTGGATTCAGGTCTAGCTCCAAGTACTCTTAGACGACAGATATCAGCCTTGTCGGTTCTTTTTCAAAGAAGAATCGCGTCTAATTTGCAGGTTAAGACCTTTATTCAAGGGGTTGTCCATATAGTACCCCCCTACAGGGCTCCCTTAGAGGTTTGGGATCTCAATCTGGTCCTAGGAGTCCTGCAGGAATCTCCATTTGAGCCTCTTCAGGAGGTTTCCCTGACATACCTGTCATGGAAAGTGGTGTTTTTGGTAGCTATAACATCTATAAGGCGGGTTTCGGAGCTGGCAGCACTGTCTTGTCGAGCTCCGTATTTACTTTTCCATCATGATAAGGTGGTGCTCAGACCAGCACCACCTTTTTTGCCTAAGGTCGTGTCCTCATTCCATATTAATGAGGACATTGTTTTGCCCTCATTTTGTCCAGCTCCGACGCACCGAGTGGAGAAGGCTCTCCATACGCTGGATCTGGTGAGAGCACTCAGGAGATATGTATCTCGAACGGCATCCTTTCGGCAGACGGACACGCTGTTTATCCTTCCCGAGGGTCGCAGGAAGGGACTCGCTGCCTCTAGGTCAACTTTAGCCAGATGGATACGGTTAACCATTCAGGAGGCCTACCGTATCAGGGGCGCTGTGGTTCCCGCAGGAATCAAGGCACACTCCACCAGGGCAGTGGGTGCCTCCTGGGCTCTTCGGCATCAGGCTTCGGCGGAACAGGTTTGTAAGGCTGCAACCTGGTCCAGCTTGCATACTTTTTCAAAACATTATAATGTCCATACTCAGGCGTCAGCGGATGCTAGCCTGGGTAGAAGGATTCTTCAGGGCGCGGTAGCGCACCTATGAGCAATGCCTATGTATAATTACACTGTAGAGTCAGTTTCCCACCCAAGGGGACTGCTTTGGGACGTCCCACAGTCCTGTGTCCCCCAATGAGACGAAGGAGAAATACGGATTTTTGTGTTACTCACCGTAAAATCCTTTTCTCCGAGACGCTCATTGGGGGACACAGCTCCCTCCCTTATAGCCAGATGGCTTTGTTTTCTAAGTTAATTTTATTTGATTGGGTCTATATCAGTAGATTTACTTCTGGATATATTGTACCTGTATTAACATTAATTTATTCTTTAGCCTCCTACTGCTTTTTGCACTAAACTGGGTTTGCCTGCGGCCAGTGCTGAGGTGTATACGGCGGAGGAGGAGCTAACCTTTTTTTATGTTTACTTAGTGTCAGCCTCCTAGCGGCAGTAGCATACACCCACAGTCCTGTGTCCCCCAATGAGCGTCTCGGAGAAAAGGATTTTACGGTGAGTAACACAAAAATCCGTATTTCAGCTGGATCCGTTTTTTTTATTTTTAACATTGAAATCTCTGGACAACGGATCCGATATACAGCCATCCGTTTTGTTCCATTTGAAACTGAACCAGTAAGCAAAAACCGGATCTTTTTCAAATGAAAGAAACACTGGTGGCTAATTAACCCCTTAACGACCGCCGATACGCCTTTTAACAGCGGTGGTTAAGGGTACTTAAACCACAGCGCCGTGAATTCACGGCGCTGTGGAGAAAGTATATAGCGCCCCCCAGAGTCAGATTTTCTCCAGAGTCTCGGCTACCGGGGGTAGCCGAGATCCCAGAGAACATGATTCGGGTCAGTTTTTACCGACTCCGCTTTTTGGATCGCCGTTATTAACCATATAACGGTGACCGCCAAAAAAAACCCGCAATTTCGCATTTAATTTCTCTCTCCTCTGATGTCCCCCCGCTTTCCGTCCTCCCATGGCTCCCGCAGCTCCCGGCGTCATTTTCCTGCAAAGAAAATGGTGGGCGCAGTGCGCCTGCCGAATCTGCCAGCCGGCAGATTCATTCCTACAGTGAAGGTACATTTTGATCAGTGTGATAAACTCTATCACAGTGATCAAAATAAAAAAAAATAGTAAATAACCCACCCCCTTTATCACCCCCTTAGTTATGGAAATATAATAAAATAAAGAAAATGTATTTATTTTCATTTTTCCATTAGGGTTAGGGTTACAATTAGGGTTAGTGTTGGGGTTAGGGGTGTGTTGGGGTTAGGGTTGGAGCTAGAATTGAGGGGTTTCCACTATTTAGGCACATCAGGGGGTCTCCAAACACGACATGGCGTTCAAAAAGTCAAATGGTGCTCCCTCCCTTCCGAGCCCTGCCATTCGCCCAAACAGTGGTTTACCCCAACATATGGGGTATCAGCGTACTCAAGACAAATTGCACACCAATTTTGGGGTTCTAATTTCTCCTGTTACCCTTGGGAAAATAAAAAATAACGGGCTAAAAAATCATTTTTGAGGAAAAAAAGATTTTTTTTTCACGGCTCTGCGTTTATAAACTTCTGTGAACCACTTGGGGGTTCAAAGTGCTCACCACACATCTAGATAAGCTCCTTGGGGGGGCTCTAGTTTCCAAAATGGTGTCACTTGCGGGGGGTTTCTATTGTTTAGGCACATCAAGGGCTCTGCAAACACAACATGACGCCCGCAGAACATTCCTTCAAAGTCTGCATTACAAAATGGTGCTCCTTCCCTTCCAAGCTCTCCCATGGGCCCAAACAGTGGTTCCCCCCACATATGGGGTATCAGCGTACTCAGGAAAAATTGCACAACAACTTCTGTGGTCCAATTTCTCCTATTACCCTTGTGAAAATAAAAAATAACGGGCTAAAAAAATCATTTTTGAGGAAAAAAAATGATTTTTTATTTTCATGGCTCTACGTTATAAACTTCTGTGAAACACTTGGGGCTTCAAAGTGCTCACCACACATCTAGATAAGTTCCTTAAGGGTCTAGTTTCCAAAATGGGATCACTTGGGTGTTTCCACTGTTTATGCACATCAGGGGCTCCAAACGCGACATGGCGTCCAGCCAATTCTGTGTTGAAAAAGTCAAACGGCGCTCCTTCCCTTGCGACCTCTGCCGTGCGCCCAAAAAGTGGTTTACCCCCACATATAGGTTATCGGCGTATTCAGGAGAAATTGCACAACAAATTTTGTGGTTCATTTTCTCTTTTAACACTTGTGAAAATAAAACAATTGGTTCTGAAGTAAATTTTTTGCAAAAAAAGTTAAATGTTAATTTTTTCCTTCCACATTGCTTTAGTTCCTGTGAAGCACGTAAAGGGTTAACAAACTTCTTGAATGTGGTTTTGAGCACCTTGAGGGGTCCAGTTTTAGAATGGTGTCACTTTTGGGTATTTTCTATCATATAGACCCCTCAAAGTGACTTCAAATGTGATGTGGTCCCTAAAAAAAATGGTTTTGTAAAAATGAGAAATCGCTGGTCAACTTTTAACCCTTATAACTTCGTAACAAAAAAAATTTTGTTTCCAGAATTGTGCTGATGTAAAGTAGACATGTGGGAAATGTTATTTATTAAGACATTTGTGTGACATATCTCTCTGATTTAAGGGCATAAAAATTTAAAGTTTGAAAATTGCTAAATTTTCTAAATTTTCACCATATTTCCATTTTTTTCTTAAATAAACGCAAGTCATATAAAAAAAAAAATTACCACTAATGTGAAGTACAATATGTCACGAAAAAACTTTCTCAGAATCAGCGGGATTCGTTAAAGCGTTCCAGAGTTATAACCTCATAAAGTGACAGTGGTCAGAATTGTAAAAATTGGCCCGGTCATTAAGCTGCAAAATGGCTCTGTCACTAAGGGGTTAAATGATCAGTTTCCATAGACTTCAATGTTGAAAAAACAGATCCAGTTTTTTTCAGCAGAGCAAAAAAGTTGTTTCGCACAGACCAGTAGGAAAGAAATGTAGCACTCACCCGGTCTTTCTTGCTCAATTCCTTTAATCCATATTGATGATATCGTGCGGTGTGCAGGAGACAGGGGAGTGAGCAGGTGAATAAGTCTGACAGACGGCCGTTTACCGCTCTTACTGCGCTTCTACGGTCGTTGCCTGTCAGGCTTGTTCACATGCTCAGAAAATAGATGGTTCTGTGCGCATGGACTATCATTGTTATGGTCATTGCCCGTATACGACCTATAGCTAAAGGGAATACTTCCAAAAAGAACATATGCCCAAAAATGGGGAAGCAAATACACCCAAATGATAAAATATAGAAATCTTTATTATCCACTTTATAAGAACAACAATAAATATTAATGAAGTGCGAGAAATACGGAGCAGAGTAAAGCCAGGCCAATAGTCCCAATAAGTACATGGTGTAAATACAGGAAAATCTGAGTAATAGCAAGAAATCACAGAACATGGTCACCATAATGTAATAAGGCCATCTAGTGGGCGAATAAATAAATGACCGCATTATATAGTAGAAGGCTCATGCAGTAAAGTGCATGTGCATTAAGACTAATTTAGTTTTAGCAACCAGCACATGATGTCAAAGAAAGCTGAAGTGCAAAGATCTAGTGCATAGGAGAATAATGCAGTTCAAAGTATATCCAGTGATTCTCAGTGATTAAAGTATGTGATAAAGGCACGAAGAGCCATCAAATAAACGTGCAAAAAGGCCTGTGTAAACTAGCAAATGAGGTAAGAGACTGAAAGCAGCAATGAATGTGCATGAAAAATGAAGTGCAATAGGAAGGGATAGAAATCTCATCTATACAATGGTTGCATAGGTATGGATGAGATAATTTGATATCTAGGTAAAAATAAAATCTGTTACCCACCACTGCTCCAGTGATTCCTCTCCATCTCTGCTCCTGATCTTTGTTGACAGGTTGCAGCAATGACATCACAAACTACAGCACATGTGAATGCTGCAGTCCATCACTGGCTCCGCAGTTACATCGATGTAGTCGTCACAAATCCACTGAGCCCAGTGATTGACTGCAGCGGTTTCATGCAATCAGCGTGAAATCAACACTGTTGACGGTTAACAACCAAAAAAGAGGCTGTAGTGAAGCAACAGAAGGTGGGTGTAACCCTGACTGTTTCATCTTTACCTGTATTCGGCCTATGGTATTAAAACCCCCTTTAGTCAATGTGTTATACGGATTTATTTTCAATAGATGCATTTGATCTTGAAATTCGTGCGACAAGCAGCTTTCCTTAATAAAGAGGATCCTGAACTGTTGACCTTTTCCCCTCATTACTAGCTGTGCTTGCCATGGTAGGAGTATGGCTGACATCCACTTATGTTTATAGCTTTCTTTGATTGCTTTTACTTTCTAACAGCCACGTTCATATTCTCCACTTGAAAGCTAAGATATTTTATTTTCTTACAGGACTGAAGATCCAAAACCCAGTGACCCGGCTGATCCTGCCACTCTTATTGCTGAAGCTTTAAAAAAGAAGTTTGCTTACAGATACAGAAGTGACAGTCATGGAGAATCGGACAAAAAAATTCTGCCTGAAGTGGAACACAAAAAGGTTAAAGTTACAGAAACACCACTGGTATGTGAGGACCATACAACCATCAGCTTGATATTTGATCATTAATGAGCTTTATGCTAAAGGAATTCCCCTACTGTGTAAGTTATCATCAATATGCCCAGGGTGGGGTAACAAGAAAAAAAGTATCCTATACTCTCCTACCAGACTGACACCGCTCCTTTGCACTCGCTACCGCATCAACCTCTGTAAGGGGCGTCACTTGACTGCCACAGCCAATCATCAGCTGCTCATCGGCTACAGCCTTCACAGTTTGGCTAATCAAGCCTACTCACTGGTGGCTGCACAGGTTAGAAACATTGTGGCGCACATTTTGATTTTTACACTGTGCACAGATAAACTAGACAGCCTTAAAATGCACCAGAGAACCACAATGGTTCCTGCTGTTTGATTAATCTGTTGCATTTTTAGACTACTTACTCTACGTTTACACCATTGGCTTACTTTGTGACAGAAATCTGTGCCATAAGGGTCGGACTGGTCCACCGGGAAATCGGAGAATCCTCCGGTGGGCCCGCCCCATGACCAGCACCACAACTCCTGCCTCCTTCACATTAGTGCCTGCTCCGCCCTGTATTCCGATTGCGTGCACTGAGCAGTGAGTGTGTTATTCCATAACCGGTACCAGCGGGCCGTCTGCACTGCTCAGCAACAAATGATGTGAAGTGAGAGCTTTCTCATCACCTGCTGCTGCCGGCTTCTATTGATCTCATTGCGCTCACTGCTCTCTCAGCTGCGGAGTGCTCGATGAGATCCATAGAAGCCGGCAGCAGTAGGTGATGAGAAAGCTCTCACTTCACATCACTTGTGCTGAGCAGTGCAGACGGCCCGCCGACACCGGGTATGGAATAACGCACGCACAGCAAAGCCAGCACAGAGCCTCAGACTGTGAGACTGCACACAGCACGGGAGCATCTAAAATGGAGTTGATTTTTTTGAGGGAGTGATGTCCCCAAAAGGGACGCGGCCTCCTTCAGTCCAGTGAAGACCCAATAGCAGGAAGCTGCTCAAGTCGAGAGGAAGGAAATGAGGAGCTGCACCACGGAGTCGTGTGGTGAGAGGACTAAGGGGCTGCACCGTGGACCCGTGTACAGATGGTAATGAGGATCCAAGACCCAGTGTGAGTGGTCTGAGGATGTATTTTGGAAAGGGTTGATGTAACTTGAGTGGGACTGCATAGGGAAGGTGATGAGGGTCTGTATTTAGAAGATGGCATGATGAGGAGCTGTGTGGAAAAGAGGGCATGATGAGGGGCTGTGTGGAGAAGGGGGGCATGATGAGGGGCTGTGTGGAAAAGGGGGCATGATGATGAGGCGCTGTGTGAAAAGGGGGCATGATGATGAGGGTCTGTGTGGAATCTGGGCATGATGATGAGGGACTGTGTAGAAAAGGGGGCAAGATGGTCTTTGTGGAAAAGGGGGCATGATGATGAAGGGCTTTGTGGAGAAGTGGGGAGTGACGAGTGACTCTCGTTGCAGCGGTGAGTTCACCGCATTTCACTACTCATGCGTGGCTCCCAGCCTTTTTGTATGGGTGCTGATGTTGCTGCCATTTCTGGCTTACGTTTTTATCGTTATCTTGGTACTTTGTATATTCAATAAAGATTTGTATTTTTTCTACTCTTTTGGACTTTGACTGCTTTGGTGGTTTTTTTTTTCTTGATTACTATGCCGTGGGCTTGATATCACCAGACAATACAAAGGTGACATTAACCCCACAAATATGAACCCCACTTGTCTCCGCTGCAAGGCAAGTGGGAAGAGCCGGGCTAAGTTCCAGAATTGGTGCATCTAATAGATGCCTCTTATCTGGGTGGCTGTGGGCTGCTGTTTTTAGGCTGGAGGGGGGGGCAATATGAAAGACCTCTTACCAGCCTGAGAATACCAGGCTGGTTGTCTAAAATAAAGGGGATCCCACGTTTTTTTTTACAATTATTTATTTAAATATAAAAAAAGCAGCATGGGGACCCTTCTATTCTTTATAACCAGCTGTCAGTGTTGCCTTGCTGGTTGTCAAAAATACAGGGGAACCCACAACGTTTTTTTTTTTTTTAATTTTATTTAGAGCACAAGTGCCGGCTGATGAATGCTCCCATCAGCCTCTCCTGCTCTCGATGTTATTAGCGGAAGCAGGTGTAGGCTAATGGGAGCAATAGTTCTATTAGCCGACGCCAGTGACCGGAGGTATTCTTTATGCCTCCGATCACAGCTGCGGGCTCACACTGTCATTTTACAATATGGGAACTGCGGCTGTCTGACCGGTGGTAATGATTTCACCACCGATCAGAAGCATTGTTTGCTGCTCTGTCATTCACATGACAGCATGGCAAACACTGGATTTTCGGGCCCTCCCATTCAAGTGAATGGTGTCTGGGTACTGTTCTGGTACCCGAACCCAAACTTTTTTTAACTGTTCGGTCGGACTCGAACATCCAGGGTCCCTTTCATCTCTAATCCTCTATGTAGTGTGTGACTGGTGCGTGTGTCATATGTCTAGTGTGTATGTATCCTGGTCTATTGTGTTACTACTGTGCATGTGTCTAATGCGTGACTGGTGGGTATGTATCCTGTGTCCAGTGTGTGACTGGTGGGTATGTATCCTGTGTCCAGTGTGTGACTGGTGGGTATGTATCCTGTGTCCAGTGTGTGACTGGTGGGTATGTATCCTGTGTCCAGTGTGTGACTGTTGGGTATGTATCCTGTGTCCATGTGTGACTGGTGGGTATGTATCCTGTGTCCAGTGTGTGACTGGTGGGTATGTATCCTGTGTCCAGTGTGTGACTGGTGGGTATGTATCCTGTGTCCAGTGTGTGACTGGTGCGTATGTATCCTGTGTCCAGTGTGTGACTGGTGGGTATGTATCCTGTGTCCAGTGTGTGACTGGTGGGTATGTATCCTGTGTCCAGTGTGTGACTGGTGCGTATGTATCCTGTGTCCAGTGTGTGACTGGTGGGTATGTATCCTGTGTCCAGTGTGTGACTGGTGGGTATGTATCCTGTGTCCAGTGTGTGACTGGTGCGTATGTATCCTGTGTCCAGTGTGTGACTGGTGCGTATGTATCCTGTGTCCAGTGTGTGACTGGTGGGTATGTATCCTGTGTCCAGTGTGTGACTGGTGGGTATGTATCCTGTGTCCAGTGTGTGACTGGTGGGTATGTATCCTGTGTCCAGTGTGTGACTGGTGGGTATGTATCCTGTGTCCAGTGTGTGACTGGTGGGTTTGTATCCTGTGTCCAGTGTGTGACTGGTGGGTTTGTATCCTGTGTCCAGTGTGTGACTGGTGGGTATGTATCCTGTGTCCAGTGTGTGACTGGTGGGTTTGTATCCTGTGTCCAGTGTCTGACTGGTGGGTATGTATCCTGTGTCCAGTGTGTGACTGGTGGGTTTGTATCCTGTGTCCAGTGTGTGACTGGTGGGTTTGTATCCTGTGTCCAGTGTGTGACTGGTGGGTATGTATCCTGTGTCCAGTGTGTGACTGGTGGGTATGTATCCTGTGTCCAGTGTGTGACTGGTGGGTTTGTATCCTGTGTCCAGTGTGTGACTGGTGGGTATGTATCCTGTGTCCAGTGTGTGACTGGTGGGTATGTATCCTGTGTCCAGTGTGTGACTGGTGGGTTTGTATCCTGTGTCCAGTGTGTGACTGGTGGGTATGTATCCTGTGTCCAGTGTGTGACTGGTGGGTTTGTATCCTGTGTCCAGTGTGTGACTGGTGGGTATGTATCCTGTGTCCAGTGTGTGACTGGTGGGTATGTATCCTGTGTCCAGTGTGTGACTGGTGGGTTTGTATCCTGTGTCCAGTGTGTGACTGGTGGGTATGTATCCTGTGTCCAGTGTGTGACTGGTGGGTTTGTATCCTGTGTCCAGTGTGTGACTGGTGGGTATGTATCCTGTGTCCAGTGTGTGACTGGTGGGTATGTATCCTGTGTCCAGTGTGTGACTGGTGGGTTTGTATCCTGTGTCCAGTGTGTGACTGGTGGGTATGTATCCTGTATCCAGTGTGTGACTGGTGGGTATGTATCCTGTGTCCAGTGTGTGACTGGTGGGTATGTATCCTGTGTCCAGTGTGTGACTGGTGGGTATGTATCCTGTGACTGGTATCTAGTGTGTGACTGGTGGGTATGTGTCTAGTTAATACAATCTTTCTGTGTTTTATAGAATATCATTGTTCTCGGCAGCACTTGCCTTGTTTACCCAAAATTATCTGCTGCCGATAAGGATGTTTGTAAATCAAGCATATCATTGCACCCAACAAATAAGCGTTTTGCTGGTTTGTCAGGTGATTGTTTGGACAGGTATATAGTTGGAAAACATTCTCTGATTATCAGCTTGATTAGACAGACGCTAAGGGAAGACTCTGCTGCTAGTACCCCTTAAGCGTTGTGGGCGCCAAGAATGATTTTCTCTTGTGGGCGAAAACTACTCCAGTCCGATGCTGGGTGCCAGAATCTTGTTTTGGCTAAGTGTTGCATGTTATGCCATGCCCCATTTTCATTAAGCCACACTCCTCATTGATGAAGGCATTTTGCATTGTTGGAAATGCAAGCATCAATACATGGTCAATATGGTGCATAAAGACTGTTTTGTGACAACTGCATCACAATTACCATTGTCAGCAAATGTATGGATTTCTTATGTATTCTTAACATTTTTTCTTTTTTTCCCTTCTCCTTAGTTTGGACCTTACATGCTCAAATCAACAGGGAAAATGAAGAGCCTTGTCGAATCTTCAAACTCATGACAAAGCAGCTTGGCCGCTCTTCTGCTTTACAAATGGCTGCTTATAACCACGGCTGTCAGTATTTACAATGGACCTGCCACGTATCATTCCCGTGAGGAAACCTATGAACTGCTCCCGATCTGATGTAACACTAAGTCTTCCCACACAGAATTGTAGAACATAGTGATTAAGTAATGATAATGATGAATGCTAGTGATATATATTTATACAGTTTTTGGTACTATAGTTTGTGAAGTTATACCGTACACTGCTCCAGGCATTATGGGCAGTGTGGACTGTTGCATTGACAGACCTCTCATGCATTTACTTGTAAAGGCACTTTATGCTTATGATAATGGAGGGATCTGCCCTTGCGATGCGTCAAAGAAGGACACAATGAAATGTTCTTAGTTACCAATGATTTACAGAACTGTAGAGCTCTATAGAGAACATCTTCCCCTGTGACACAGCACAGAGCTTTTTTTCCCCCTTTCTTTTACTGGAAATCTGATGCAACTGTTCATCCGTGTGATCGATTCCCAAATTTGAGTTTTTTGGTCAGATTTCCAGTAGCAAAAATCTGACTGGTGTTAAATAGGTATAAGTGTTCTGTACCCCGCTTTCATTTGCGAAAGTCATGGCGACTTGAGATAAAACATACAAAACATGCGACATGTTAGGCATCATTTTCGTATTTCTGCTTTTTATTTAGGTTTTCCCCCTCCAGATTGGTACAGAAACACTGGATTTGGGAACAATCTGATTATCTGCATCCTCAGATGTAGAAAAATGACTTTCTAGAGAACGGCTAGTAACTTTCTCCTGTTTAGGTTTGTGACGTATAGTATGTACCGGTAAACAGAAGGTGTATAAAATGCCCAAAACACAGACCTTGCCACATTTTAGGAGTATTGTTGTTCCCCGTTTTCCATGCTGCCTAGTGTGGTAACACACAGCGATTGCACCTGGATTACATGTGATGTTTCACGAGTATCCATTTAGGCTAGGTTCACATTAGCGATTGTGTGCGCAGCGTATCGTCTGCATGTGCAAACGCACGCCAAAACGCATGCTAACGCAGCATTTTTTATCCGCATCAGCTTACATATGACGCCCCAACAAAAAGGCTGCGTGTGTATGCATTTGTGTTTGTATGTGTTTTTGCATGTGTCTGCGTTATTTATGCACATGCGTTCGATATTTCCAGGTGCTCTAATCAGTTCCAGGATATGCGGAGTCTGAAGTTGGCATGCGTATCGAAAGCATCCATGCGCATGTCCTTGCGTATCAATGTGTTCCCATAGACAGTAATGCGTTGTTTTGATGCACTCATCCGCGTGCGCATATTTGACGGATTTTTGACGCTTCAAAAAATGCAACATGTTCCGGTCGCCGGACACCGCAAAATGATGCATGCGTATGCAAATTCATGTCCCTGCGTACACCATGTTAAAGATATGTATGCATGACGCATGCGGATCAAATGCTGCGCACAGATACGCAAATGTGAAACCAGCCTTACTGATCTCATCTGTATTCTGTATGTTACATTTTCTATGCTAGACCACAGTATTATTTTACAGGCCTTTAGGTTCACGAGATGTGTTCACATTGTTGTTGTTTTTTTTTTTTTTTTTTCTACACGATTTTCCAAAATTATGAAATGAAAAAACTCAAGAGGGGAGCGGTTCCTAAAGCGGTCTCCACTAAAATTGTGTTCACAAACCCGTTATGGCTGAGTATTTAATGCAGATCTTTACGTACACAAACTGCAGCTTATTACAGCTCCAGCAAAGTAGATGGGATTTATAGAAATCTCATGCCCAATGTGCTTTTTCTTTTTACACTGTGGAAACTGACCTTATATCTGCAGCCTGTGACTCTCTCCTGCCATAAATAGGATTTTTATTAGCAGATTTTTCCAACAGACTTGAATGAGATGAAGAAAATCCACAGATAAAAAACACTTTTTTTAGTTGATTCAGATGCAGTTGAAGTCCAGACTTTCAGCTTTCATTTGAGGGTATCCACATTAAAATTGGATGAAGGGTTTAGGAGTTTCAGCTCCTTAACATGTGCCACCCTGTTTTTAAAGGGACCAAAAGTAATTTGACAGATTCAATAATTGTAAATAAAATGTTCATTTCTAGTACTTGATTGAAAACCCTTTGTTGGCAATGACTGCCTGAAGTCTTGAACTCATGGACATCACCAGACGCTGTGTTTCCTTCTTTTTGATGCTCTGCCAGGCCTTCACTGTGGTGGTTTTCAGTTGTTGTTTGTTTGTGGGCCTTTCTGTCTGAAGTTTAGGCTTTAACAAGTGAAATGCATGCTCAATTGGGTTGAGATCAGGTGACTGACTTGGCCATTCAAGAACATTCCACTTCTTTGCTTTGATAAACTCCTGGGTTGCTTTGGCTTTATGTTTTGGGTCATTGTCCACCTGTAGTATGAAACGACGACCAGTCAGTTTGGCTGCATTTGGCTGGATCTGAGCACACAGTATGGCTCTGAATACCTCAGAATTCATTCGGCTGCTTCTGTCCAGTGTCACATCATCAATAAACACTAGTGACCCAGTGCCACTGGCAGCCATGCATGCCCAAGCCATCACACTGCTTCCACCATGTTTTACAGATGATGTGGTATGCTTTGGATCATGAGCTGTACCACGCCTTCGCCATACTTTTCTCTTTCCATCATTCTGGTAGAGGTTGATTTTGGTTTCATCTCATAGAATCATAGAATCATAGAATGGTAGAGTTGGAAGGGACCTCCTGGGCCTTCTGGTCCAACCCCCTGCTCAAAGCAGGATTCTCTAAATCATCCCAGACAGATGTCTATCCAGCCTCTGTTTGAAGACTTCCATTGAAGGAGAACTCACCACCTCTTGTGGCAGCCTGTTCCACTCATTGATCACCCTAACTGTCAAAAAGTTTTTTCTAATATCTAATCTGTGTCTCCTCCCATTCAGTTTCATCCCATTGCTTCTAGTCCAAAGAATGTTCTTCCAGAACTGTGCTGGCTTTTTTAGATGTTTTTTAGCAAAGTCCAGCCTAGCTATTTTATTCTTGATGCTTATGAGTGGCTTGCACCGTGCAGTGAACCCTCTGTATTTACTTTTATGACGTCTTCTCTTTATGGTAGATTTGCATAGTGATACGCCTACCTCCTGGAGAGTGTTGTTCACTTGGTTGGCTGTTGTGAAGGGGTTTCTCTTCACCATAGAGAGTATTCTGCGATCATCCACCACTGTTGTCTTCTGTGGGCGCCCAGGTCTTTTTGCATTGATGAGTTCACCAGTGCTTTCTTTCTTTCTTTCTTTCTTTCTCAGGATGTACTGAACTGTAGATTTTGCCACTCCTAATGTTGTAGCAATTTCTCGGATGGGTTTTTTCTGTTTTTGCAGCTTAAGGATGGCTTGTTTCACCTGCATGGAGAGCTCCTTTGACCGCATGTTTCCTTCACAGCAAAACCTTCCAAATGCAAACACCACACCTCAAATCAACTCCAGCCCTTTTATCTGCTTAATTGAGAATGGCATAATGAAGGATTGTCCACATCTGTCCATGAAATAGCCTTGGAGTCAATTGTCCAATTACTTTTGGTCCCTTTAAAAACAGGGTGGCACATGTTAAGGAGCTGAAACTCCTAAACCCTTCATCCAATTTTAATGTGGATACCCTCAAATGAAAGCTGAAAGTCTGAACTTCAACTGCATCTGAATTGTTTTGTTTATAATTCATTGTGGTAATGTCTAGAACCAAAATTAGATAAATGTTGTCTCTGTCCAAATATATATGGACCTAACTAGACTTATAGTTCATCTACACAAGCAAATCGCAAGCAGTCCTTGCTTCTTACCCTAGGTAAGGAAGAAGCAGCGGCCGACATGTTGTGGATGTCTCTAGAGGTTAAATATGCTTGTGTGGGGAAACAAAAAGTATATTTGGGGCAGTTGTTACATGAACCATAATTTCCTTTTACATCTGTGAGAACCAGAACCATTCACAATAATCGTCCTCGATAGCGGTACCGATGATAGATTTCACACTCTGCTTTCACCCTATTGGTGCTTTCAGACGTCTTTTCAAATCGGTCTGAGATCGGACCGCAATGCGCGGACTGGCTGTGGCGCGCACACTCGAGGATGACGGCTTGATGTATTTCTGTGAAGTTGTACTGCTCTGGTCTGGAGAGACGCCGCCACTCCGTACATCACTGTCCGATCTTGGACCGATTTGCACGGACTACTGAATGCATCCTAACAGAGATGCGAGTGAGGTTTTGATCAGTTCTATATTTTAAAGATGAATTTTATATTCTGGCCGGGCAGAACCATTGTGAAATTGTATATGGTGCCTGGTGCTTGTTGGAAGATTCCATAGAGCGAACCTGTGGCTGTGCCATGTCTCCTACCGTCTTGCTCCGTGGCAGAATATTTTTTGTAGGATGTTTTCGCTGACATTTGTACTTTAGAGGAGTTTCCAGTGGATTTACATACAGCATTTAATCAGTAAGATGTTACTTTTAAAGTCTACAATACAGTGTTTTTATTTCCAACGCTTGTTCAAAGTGCAGCATGTTCTATGTCTGCCAGTTTCCCCATAGACTCCTTCATAGGTCTCATGTTCTAAATGTTACAAAATAAGTCATAAGACCCTTAAATGTATGGTTTGTTTAAAACGCTGGAAAAGCAGTGTGAGGGGGAGGACTCGTAGATGTAATTTCCAACAACGCTCTTGGTGTGTGTATATATAAAGATATAGTGCTATAAATGCTAATGCTACATATACTATTATAGTAAACTACATGGTGTAAAGGATTGTTCATGGAAGTGTTTGTTACAATGAAGGACCTCTGAATGTTTCGCTATAGATTGAGACCGTATAGTGCGTCTGTTGATGACAATGGGTGGCGTGAACGAAGAGTCATACATGGCAGTATAAGATGTTATTTCCCAAGACTGATCCGTGACATAATGGCTTTTGATCAAAGCCCAGATCATAGATTGTATGTAACAGTTCCATGCTTGATTCCACATTCCCTGAGCTCTGCTCTGAAGTAATGCAAAGGATAGAAAAGAAAGCAGAAGCACACTGGATCCGTCCGATTCATCATTTGAGTACATTTTTTTAAGTTGATTTCTTTTTTTTTTTGGCTTGTAGTATTCGTTAATGTTTCAAATTCTTCAAGATGGCTCATGTGGTTTGAATTTTGCCCAAAGTCAAAAATGGTCTTTTGCCTTTTAACTTTTTTTTGCTCCAAACGGCGGACATGGGGAAAAAAAAAGCCAAACACAAAAATATAAATTAATAAATTAGACCTCAACAAAAACGGAAATAGATGAATAAGGCTCGAAGTTCAGGCACAAATGCAGTAATGTATCAGGCCCATAGTGCAATGGGTACCTCAATGTTCAGTTCAATCCATCCATGCTCTCCATTATTTCACAGACCAGGGAGCAGCCGATGAGAATTTTTCAGTTCGGGGAAAAAAAATTGCCCCATGATCTCTGCATTTTTTTTAAGCTGACAAAAAGGGTTAGTAGAACTTTAAAAGTTGTTTCTGCGCCTTATCACATTACTCAACTTTATGCCTTGAAGCACTTACAATCTATCATTTCCTTTGGTAGCTGCTCTTACTGTTTTGAATGCTTAAACTAGAATAGTTGGACTGATTTTACACATAGAGCAAAAGATAACTGGAAACCCTCTTATCTATTTTAAGGAATGAGCTGTTAAACATTTTATTGTAAGTTGTGTTTTGTATTGATTTTATAATTTGAACTGAAATATTGATAATAACACTAAAGACGTGTTCACACATTCATTACATGTGCCGGTCAACTATGTATGTCAATACAATAAAGCGATGGCTCGTTTACACATTCTCTTCTGTTTATTTCACATAAGTCTTACATATGAGAATATTCTAAAATATTCAGTCATTTAATAGCAAATTACAGCTTTTCTACAGTTGCAGTGGATTTGGAGTTAGATCTGTAAAGGAACTGTTAGGCTGTGCGCCCACAATCAGAAATAGCTTTTTGGACGCAGCATATTTTCGCTGCTTACAAAACGCTGTGTTGTACATTACAAGCACAGTGGATGGGATTTATAGAAATCCCATGCCCACTGTGTTTCTTTGTAACGCTTCGTAAACTCACCTGCAATTTGGGTTTCCAAGGTGCAGAATGTGAATTTTATTTGTAGCGGTTAGTTTCCTAACTCAGGGTTTCTCTACTTCACTAAGCCTGGCTGCAGAGGTCGATTGCTCCACCTTTCTCATGCTCCGCCAGCTTCCTTCTGGAGCAGGATTGCGCCATTCTTCTGCGCTCCAGGGCAATGCTGATTGGTGGTAGGCTGGGATCCTCCTGAAGCTCCCCAGCCTTGATCCTCCTCCTTCCCTCCATATCAGCTTGTCAAGCGCATGCAGAAAGTGTCGGAAGCTCCCTGGGTCCTAAGGGCGTGACATGACTTCCGGTTGTCTTCCAGTGTGGAACGCATGGCATTTCAGAGAGGGAGACTTGAAATCGGAGCGCTGGAGCTGCAGAATCTATGCCAGGTCCCTAACACTGGGGATTCCTGGAAACAGGAGCAGGAGGAGTCTCATCCGATTGGATGCTGTCACACTTGGACACGGTCACTGCATTATACGAGGACCTGATGGAAGACACCCTAAGATAGGACTGGAAACTTTGTTCTATGGATAGTGTGGTTTCCTTAAGATCTACATCTGCAGAGCCCAGCATGAACAAAGGTGTAATAAGATTATGCTAATGTCCTATGGAGACCGATGACGTGGGTCAGAATGAAGACAAACACGGTATATCACAGTTCAAGATAGATATATATATTGTAGAGAGATGAACTTCAGATAACTGATGTAAACTGCGGCTCTACAGATAAGCAGGCAATAAACAGTCTCAAGAATATGCAGATGTTAGCAGTACAGACCGAGGGTGCGGGTACAAGTCCAGCAATGCAGGATCCAGAGTCCAGAGCCCAGGCTGGCTCCTAGTGGAGGGCAAACTGTAGCGGAGGTGGGTGCAGAGCAGGTATAGAGCAACAGAGTCTTTCTGGTGGTAAGTAAATCCAGAAGCAAGCGGGGTATCCCAAGGAATAGAAGAAACAAGTAGGTTGCAAGTCTTTGAGCTTGGCAGCAAGTGAGGTACAAGATACACAAGCAAGGTATAGTGTGCAGAGTTCCTTTATATATGCAGCAGACAGGAAACAAGGAGTATCAGACAGGAAACAAGATGGCCCCCGTGAAGCCAGCAACTCTATCTTGGGTAAGGGCAGAATCCAACAGAACTAAGGGCAAGAACAGACAAAACAGGTACGCAGTCCCAGTCCTTACACCATGCCCAGTGAGTATAACTTGTATGAGTAAATTTCGACTCTTTTGGGATCCGGGTCCCAACTTGAGGCATCGCTCCGCTTTTGTTTTAGGTGGACAAGGATCCTATGCCAAATGCGAGGGAGAAAACTACAAATCGCAAATGCGCAATCTGTAGTGAAAAGCATCCATCTGCCCAAAAAAAGCCATTATGCCAGGGGTGTAAAGAGAAGATTATAAAAGTAGCCTTCTCTCATGAAATCTCTCTCTATGGCACCATAGACAGCAAAAAAAGAGGAAGTACAACCCAAAGGGATAGTTCAGACTCTGAGGCGGACGTATCCTTCTCTGACAAATGGTCAGAAGGAGGGGAGTTAATCCTGAGTCGCAATTTAGAACGGGGTGATAAAAAATATTACGGCGATAATACGGAGGAGCTTTTAGCGTCTGTAAGGAATACAATGGAAGTAGAGGAAGAAAAAATGACTCACTGTCCACCATGAGATGTTTGGATTATTAAGGTGAAAGAGGAAGATGGTATTCCCCATTTATGATAACATACAAAGCTTAATTCTGGACAAATGGGAGTTCCTAGAGAAATTGCTAAGCATTCCAGGAGAGCTGAAGGATAGATTTTCTCTAGAGGAGGACATAACCAAATGTTGGTCTGAGATCCCTAAAGTTGATATTCAAGTAGCTGAGTATCAAGTGGTGAGGAAAACAACCTTATAGTTTGAAGACTCCTCTCAGCTCAAAGACCCAATGAACCAAAAAATGGATGGTTTATTGATGTCTTGGGAGACTTCGTCAGCTTCATTAAAGGCTAATCTCAATTACACCTGTGTAGCGAGATCCATATTTTGTTGATTACATTAGTTTGAAGATCATCTCAGTGGTGGTACTCTTAGAGAAGACCTACTGACCTCTACTACAGAAAGCTATGGGATTCCTAGCTGATGAGTCAGCAGAATTGGCTAGGATAGCAGCAAGATCTTCAGTTTTATCAAATACCTTAAGGAAATCACTCAGGTTGAAAATGTGGAGCAGAGATATTGTATCAAAATCCAAACTTTGTTCCATTCTTTTTAGAGGAGACTATGCATTTGCTCCGGCTCTGGATGATCTAGAAAAGGCATCTGATAGGAAAAAAATCACTACCCGAGTCAAAAATCTAAATGTCCTTTCGTCCTTCACAGGCCCAAACCTTGCAGTACAGAGGGAAAGGGAAATCAGGAAGCTGGAGTTTACCCTAAAGGAGGAAGAAATGTTTTTCAGAACCAGCGGCAAGAAAGGCAATGACCCAAGGCGATTGAGAGGCGAAATTTCTTGTTTTCTCTTACATTGGCAAAAAAATCTTTTCAGATCAAAGGATTCTGGATTCTGTCAGGAGTTCTCCCACTATTCCCCGCTGAGGCTAGAAATAAAATCTAAAAATCTATCATACCCAAGATTATAAGAAATCCTGAAATTGAGGTTCCAGAACCTACAAGAGTCAGGAATGATCTCTTCAGTTCTAGAAGTGGAATGGACCGGGGCCACTATTCTGTTTATTCCTGATTTAGAAATAATAAAAAAAAGCGGGGCCTACAGAATTACATTGATTTGAAACGATTAAACCACCATATTACATACAGAAGGTTCAAAATGGAATATAAGATCCAATAATAGGGAAAGACTTTGTCATGGCGACCGTCGATCTATAGGAAACATTACCACATTCCCATTCATCCAGCTTGTCGGAAATTCATGAAATTTGCGGTCATTCAAGCACAGAAAGTTCTTCACTCTCAATTCAATGTCCTTTGTTTTGTGATTTCTTCAGCTTCCTGGATATTCAGGCAGAGGTGTTGTTCATAAGAAAGCAGGACATAAGTATCATTTCCCTATTTAAATGATTTTTTTTTTAATAATAATGGCTGCATTTCAAAACTCAAAGAACATTTACAGACAACTCTCCAAGTTCTGGCATCTCTAGCTTGGCTGGTAAATCTGCAGAAATCAGACTTGAATCCTTCCACCATAAAGGTCTTCCTGTGAATTCTTAGACTCCCAAGAACATTTCTTTCTTACAAAAAAACAAGCAGATACAGGTAAGATATAGGTAAGATCTGGAATCTATACTTGGATGAACAAGAGGATGATGTCTATCAAATTTTGCAGTGTCAGTCTTGGTGTCCATGATCTCTTGTATCCAAGCATCATCTTGGCCTGTGGCCCATACAAGGATTCATCAAAATTTCATTCTTTCATGCTGGCACAGATTTCACCTGGCCTACCAGGGAAAAGTGTCCCTGAGTTTGTGGCTCTCTGTGGGAATTGCGGCAAAAGGAACACCTTGGATTCAGCATCCCCTAACATCGGCAATGACGGATGCCAGGAAATGAGATCTAGGATCTGTAGTCTCACATCTCACCTTTAAGGGAATCTGGCCACAAAAGATTGCCAGTCTGTTCTAAAAATTCAGAAAGTTAAGAGGTAGATGAAGCCCTCAAGACCGCAACATCTTTACTTCATGGGACCCACTTCAGAGTTTATTCCAACAACACGACCACCTAAGAGGCTCTGACAACATTCAAGCAGACGTCCTAAGCAGGACAGAAATACATCAAAAATTCAAACGATGCTCCCTCCCTTCCGAGCCCCGACGTGTGCCCAGATGGTGGTTTACCCCAACATATGAGGCATCAGCGTACTCAGGAAAAATTGCACAGCAACTTTGGGAGTCTAATTTCTCCTGTTACCCTTTGAGAAAATAAAAAATTGGGGGCTAAAAAATTATTTTTGTGGAAAACATGATTTTTTTATTTTCACGGCTCTGTGTTATAAACTTCTGTGAAGCACTTGGGGGTTCAAAGTTCGCACCGCACATCTAGATAAGCTCCTTGGGGTGTCTAGTTTCCAAAATTGGGTCACTTGTGGGGTTTCTACTGTTTAGGCACATCAGGGGCTCTGCAAACATAACATGACGCCCGCAGACCATTCCATCAAAGTCTGCATTCCGAAACGGCGCTCCTTCCCTTCTGAGCTCTGCTATGCGCCCAAACAGTGGTTCCCCCCACATATGGGGTATTGGCGTACTCAGGACAAATTGGAAAACAACTTTTGGGGTCCAATTTCTCCTTTTACCCTTGTAAAGATAAAAAATTGCGGGCTAAAAAATCATTTTTTGTGGAAAACAAATGATTTTTTATTTTCACAGCTCTGCGTTATAAACTTCTGTGAAGCACTTGGGGGTTCAAAGTGCTCACCACACATCTAGATAAGTTCCTTGGGGGGGGTCTAGTTTAAAAAATGGGGTCACTTGTGGGGGTTTCCACTGTTTACGCACATCAGGGGCTCTCCAAACGCGACATGACACCCTCAGACCATTCCATCAAAGTCTGCATTACAAAATGTCACTACTTCTCTTCCGAGCCCCGACATGTGCCCACACAGTAGTTTTCTCCCACATATGGGGTATCAGCGTACTTAGAACAAATTGGTCAACAACTTTTGGGGTCCAATTTCTCCTGTTACCCTTGGGAAAATTAAAAATTGGGGGCTAAAAGATCATGTTTGTGGAAAAAATGATTTTTTTAATTTCACGCTCAGGCATTATAAACTTTAGTGAAACACCTGGGGGTTCAAAGTGCTCACCACAGATCTAGATAAGTTCCTTAGGGGGTCTAGTTTCTAAAATGGGGTCACTTGTAGGGGGATTCCACTGTTTAGGCACATCAGGGGCTCTCCAAATGCGACATGGCGTCCAATCTCTATTCCAGCCAATTTTGGTTTGAAAAAGTCAAATGGCGCACCTTCCCTTCCGAGCTCTGCCGTGCGCCCAAACAGTGGTTCCCCCCCTACATATGGGGTATCAGCGTACTCAGGAGAAATTGGACCACAAAAGTTGTTGTCCAATTTGTCCTGTTACCCTTGGGAAAATAAAAAATTAGTGACTAAAAGATCATTTTTGTGTGAAAAAAATAGGATTTTTTATTTTCATGCCCGGGCATTATAAACTTCTGTGAAGAACTTGGGGGTTCAAAGTGCTCACCACAGATCTAGATAAGATCCTTAGGGGATCTAGTTTCCAAAATGGGGTCACTTGTGGGGGGTTTCCACTGTTTAGGCACATCAGCGGCTCTGCAAACTGAACATGACACCCATCAAAGTGCATTCCAAAACGTCATTACTTCCTTTCCGAGCCCTGCCGTGCGCCCAAACAGTTCACCCCCCCACATATTGGGTATCAGCATACTCAGGACAAATTGGACAACAACTTTTGGGGTGCAATTTCCTTGGGAAAAATCAAAAATTGGGGACTAAAAAATCATTTTTTTTTTTTTTTTTTTTCTTCCACACCCAGGCATTATAAACTTTAGTAAAACACTTGGGGGTTCAAAGTGCTCACAGCAGATTTAGATAAGTTCCTTGGGGGGGTCTACTTTCCAAAATGGTGTCACTTGTGGGGAGTTTCCACTGTTTAGGCACATCAGGGGCTCTCAAAACGCAACATGGCGTACAATCTCAATTCCAGCCAATTTTGGTTTTAAAAAGTCAAATGGCGCGCCTTCCCTTCCGAGCCCCATCGTGCGCCCAGACAGTGGTTTTTCCCCACATATGGGGTATTGGCGCACTCATGAGAAATTGCACAACTTTATCTGTCCATTTTCTCCTTTTACCCTTGTGAAAATAAAAAAAATTGCTTGTAAATGATCATTTTTGTGACTAAAAAGTTAAATGTTAATTTTTTCCTTCCAAGTTGCTTCAGCTCCTGTGAAGCACCTGAAGGGTTAATAAACTTCTTGAATGTGGTTTTGATCAGCTTGAGGGGTGCAGTTTTTAGAATGGTGTCACTTTCGGGTATTTTCAGCCATATAGACCCTTCAAACTGACTTCAAATGTGAGGTGGTCCCTAAATGAGAAATCGCTGGTCAACTTTTAACCCTTATAATTTCCTAACAAAAAAAATTTTGTTTCCAAAATTGTGCTGATGTAAAGTAGACATGTGGAAAATGTTATTTATTAACTATTTTGTGTCACATAACTGGTTTTACAGAATAAAAATTTAATATTTTAAAATTGCGAAATTTCGCAAACAATACCTATAAAGAAAAACGGCGCAAAAACACGATCAAATAGTCCCAAATATATAATGAAAAATGAAAATATTTATTGTCACATATAAGAACAGGTTAACACGGTGAGAAACACTAAAGTGCATATGTGCAGTAAAAAACATGGGACACAGAAATGCTGCTGAATAATTGAAAAATTCAAAAACATCTTAGTACGTAATACATACAAATTAATCAATAGTTAACTACCATATATTCCCTCAGATATATATAGTCAAATGGCCATGCTCCTTAAATGAAAGTGGTATAACTAGGCCCAAAGGGGTGTTACCCACATATAATGATCACATATATCACCATGAAAATAATCAATAAAACCAACCACTAGCTGTAAAAGGAACAACCAAGGAGGACCAAGGAATGGAGGGAGAATAGCAGCATGTCCGCGTCACCCCGACTCGCGTTTCGGCAGAAGCCTTTGTCAGGGGGCATACAGTGACAGAGTGTGGCGTGTTTAAAAAGGAGCCGGAACCAATCGACGTCGCCCGGAAGTAAAGTATGTAACCAGGACAACATCCACAACAGTCGCACGGAAGTGATGTAATTTAACCAGGGCAACATCCACAACAGTCGCCCTCACCGCATCAACCCAGGAAGCGCCGGGATACAGGAGAGAGCAAACCAATGGGGAGCACTGTAATAGTAAAAAGTAGTCATTGCCAATGATATGACACATGCGCAGCCATAAGTTCCACACCAGCACGTCGGTGTCTGCGTCAAATGGAGGCGGCGCCAAGGCACATGCACGTGACCCGGCGTCAAAAACCCAAAGAGACACCGAGAGTCGATGGGCCGGAGGAAACCATGACACGCATGCGTACATGGCAGTAAGCATTATTATAAATAAAGATCATAAATATCAAAATAACAGTTGGTAAAAACTATCTGTAAATAGAATATCACACATATACATGTGAGGGGATACATATACAGAGTATGGCTAATAGCATAACTTCTCACATATGATATAAAATACTATGTGGTACTACATCCTGATAATATAAATAATAAAAATAATAAATGGTATTAATATAATTTACATCAATATTTAAATCAAGAAAATACAGAGAGATATCATACGTGAGGCAAATATAATAAACATCCGTGTAAATTAGCGATAAACAGATGGCACAGTATAGTATCCAAATAGAATGATAGATGTAATCAATATTAATGTAGATAATGATGGATCCTTCTAAAGTAGTTCATGCCCATCAAACACCCCAGGAAAGAGAGCCAAATGGAAACAAGCAATCCTAAGTAAAATAAAACCATAAAAAATATGTTACAAAAACTGACATAGCAACAAGATGGAAAAAGACTCAGGAAGCCATCTAGAGTGAGAGAAAAGGGACAAAGCTAATCTGTTCATTTAGACCATTAGGATGTAGAGTGTTAAGGGTCCAAATCCAGCGGGACTCAAGCTGGGCTAGCCCCGTGATACCTTCCCACCCCGAATAGAGGCATCGATGCAATCAATGCCTCTCACCCGCAGGAGGGAGGTATCGCAGCCGTGACGCTGCCGAAAGCGTCGTGGGATAGTTTTGAGGGTAGTCGTGTCGTCGTGATCAACTGCAGCCAAAATGCCTAGGACATGTTCTCTAACCCGTATTTTAAAAGGACGGGTTGTAACGTCAATATAGATAAGTCCACAAGGGCATATGGCGAAGTACTGTAGATCACATTACGGGTATTACAAGTAATACATTTCTTGATCTCAAAAACTCTTGAGTTATTCACATTATGGAAAGTGTTGCTTCTCTCAATATTAGAGCAGGCCACACATCGGCCACATGGAGCACAGCTGCGTCTAATTATGCCCTTATCCAAAAATGTAGGTTTAGGGTTACCAGTGTAGTGACTGCGTACTAAGATATCACGAAGATCCTTAGAACGCCTTGTAGAGATGGCAGGTTGCTCAGTTAGGCCTCTTTCACACATCCGTTTTTTGCAAACAGGCACAATCTGGCGAATTGTTTAAAAGACGGATCCGGCGTAGATTTTAAAAAACTGATGTGCCTGACCTTTTTTTTGCCCGGAAAATGAGTAGTAGTAGTCCTTGATTTCCAGAATCCGGATCAGTCTTTTGCCGGATTGCACAAAAGACTGATCCGGTACCATACACTTCTATTGTTTCCGGACGCCTGATGCGCCACTTCAGGTGCTGTCAGGCGTTTCTGGCACAAAAAAATACGTTACATGATGCGTCCTTACCGGCCGCCGGAAATAAAATCTATGACGGATCCGGCAGAAAACGGACTAAACGCAATGACATGCGGCGCGATCCGGCGCTAATGATAGTTAATGACAAAAAAACGCATCAGGAGGTATAAAAAAACTGATCCGTTTTTTCAAAAAAGAGCCGGATCGCGCCTGATTTCAAAAAACGGATGTGTGAAAGAGGCCTTAGATACTTACTTAGAACAGGATCTGCCCTAAGAATAGGCCAAGATTTATTAAGAGCCTCCCTAACCCGGGCAAACTGCACATGATAGTAACAAATCTCACCTTCTCATCTGATATTGGATTTATATACCAAATCATGACGTGAAGAAGATTTAGCTCGGTTGTAGGCTTTTTTTTTATCATACGGCGACTGTAGCCGCGCTGGAGGAATCTCAATTTCAATTCCTCCGCTTGAATCTTGAAATCTTCAGTTGTAGAGCATATCCTGCGAAGGCGAAAGAACTGGCCTACAGGAACAGACTGAATCACGTGTCTCAGATGTGAAGAAGAGGCGTGCAGCAAAGTGTTGGTAGACGTAGGTTTTCTAAAAATGTCAGTTTGGATAACATCATTCCCATCACTTTTAAGTGTCACGTCCAAAAATTCGACACTTGGCATCAAAGTGATAGGTAACACGGATGTTGCGATCATTGCTATTCAATGATAGCATAAATTTCTCTAGAAGATCACTAGACCCCTGCCAGATCAGGAAAATGTCGTCGATGTACCGTGTCCAGAAAGGGACGCGGTCCATTGACACAACCTGATCTGACAGGAGGAGGTCCCTCTCCCTCAGCCCCAGGAACAGATTGGCGTAGGCCGGCGCAAAGGCGGCCTCCATAGCTGTCCCCTGGAGCTATAGGTAGAAGGACCCCTCGAAGGTAAAAAAAAGTTATCAGTCAAAGTAAACTCAAGCATCTCTAGTACCAGATCTTGGAAATCCGCTGGAAGGTCAGACATACTTAGATAGTATTTGGTCGCTGCGAGACCATCCCGATGCCTAATACTCGTGTAGAGGGACTCTATGTCAGCCACCACTAGTAGAGCTCTCTGATGAATGTGCAAGTCTTCGATTAATTTAAGAAGTGCACCAGTATCTTTCAAAAAAGATGGAAGGCTTTCTACCATGGGCTGCAGCACTGAATCAATCCATCGAAAGACATTCTCCAAGAAATTCCCCGCTCCAGAAATAATAGGGCGTCCTGGTGGACATCTACTGTCTTTGTGAATTTTTGGAAGTAAGTAAAGTGTAGCTATTGTGGGTTCCGTAATGATGAGTGCAGAAGCAAGTTCTTTTTTAATTACACCACCTACAACAGCTCTATCAATGATAGAGTTCAGTTGAGATGTGTAGGCCGATAAGGGGTTGAAGGACAGTCTTTTATAGCATGTTTTATCATGCAGTTGACGAAAGGCTTCCTTTTCATACATATCTTTCGGCCAGATCACAATGTTGCCCCCCTTATCGACCGACTTGAGCACAACATCAGGGAGTTCCTGCAAGATTTTTAAACGCTCACGTTCTACATAAGTTAGATTGTCTCTTTGAGTAAATTTGGGGATTCGTAAAAAATCCTCAGTGACAATTTTAACAAATAAATCGATATTTGCACAAGTGGATAGAGCGGGGAATTTCTTGGAGTGTGGTCGAATCGATGGAGGTATCTTACCGTCAATGGAAGTACAGTGTTCGACAGATAGTTCGTCTAAATTCTTAAGGCGGACTGTTCCTCTTCTGTCGGGAATAAGACATGAGTATTACCATCATGAAAATATTTCTTAAACAGTAGAGATCTTGCAAAAATATGCCGATCCTTGATTGCCAAAAATGTGTCAAACCTGGAGGATGGGGAGAAAGAAAGACCTCTGTTATGATTTGGTAGCTGAGGAGAGCAGGCAAAGACGACAATACACCAGAGAGGTTGGAATCTACTGGATTGCAGTACCCTGACTAACCACCACAACTAAAGGCAGCCGTGGAGAGTTCCTAAGTTGGTCCTAGACGCCTCGTCACAGCCTGAGAGGTTAACTACACCTAAAGATAGAAAGAGGAAAGCTATCTGCCCCGGAGCAGATCCCCAAAGAACATAGGAAGCCCCCAAACATGTAATGGCGGTTAGACAAGAGGAAATACAGACACAGAAAATAGAATGAGCAAACGTTGGGGCCCAATCTTCCTAGACAGAAAAGGATAGGAAGGACACTTACTGTAATCCAAAAAAACCCTAAAAAATACCAACTCTACTAATTGCAAAAACACCTGAGATCACACGACCTCTACCACCTAAATTAGTTCTCTGGTGTAACAAAACTAAGCCGCAGCCACTGAAAAAACTGGAAGAGGCAAATGAACAAATAACAGTGGCTCCAGAGGAACTGAGAGGAGCCCAAGCCCCCAGAGGGGACCTGGCTGACCTCCACAGAAGTGCAGGGAACAATGCAAAAAGCAAGCACAAAAATAAAAGCAGAAAATATCTTATCTGATAGCAGAAGATGCAGGCAAGACTCAGCAAGCTTCCAAGTGAACCAGGAACCACAGTTGAGACAAGAACAATTGATCACCGGCAACCATGATGGGAGGGAACCTCCCTTATATAAGACCAGTCTGTAACTCCTGATTGCCAATCCTCATTGAATGGTTCAGCACTGTCTGCAACCACCAGAGGGAGCTTCTGCTCAGAATTCATTTCTAACACATTCACAACAGTACCCCCCCCTTGAGGAGGGGTCACCGAACCCTCATTTGGGCAACCAGGTCGGTCAGGATGAGCTCTGTGATACGCACGGATCAGTCTCCTAGCATGGATGTCCGAAGCAAACACCCAAGAATTGTCCTCCTGACCATAACCTCTCCACTTAACCAAATACTGGAGTTTCCGTCTAGAAAAACGAGAATCCAATATTTTCTCAACCACATACTCCAGATTGCCCTCAACCAAAACAGGGTCAGGAGGCGCAGCCATAGGAACCACTGGCTCGACAAACCTCTTCAATAAGGACTTGTGGAACACGTTATGGATCTTAAATGTCCCTGGAAGAAGTAAACGAAAGGAAACAGGATTAAGAATCTCCATGATCTTATAAGGTCCAATGAACCTAGGCTTAAACTTAGGAGATGCAACTCTCATAGGGATATTTCTTGAGGACAACCAGACCAAGTCCCCCACTTCAAACCGAGGACCATCAGTCCTATGCCGGTTGGCAAACCGCTGGGCCCTCTCCTGAGAGAGGGACAACCTCTCCACTACCTGGTCCCAAATCGGCTGCATACGCTCCACAACAGAGTCAACATCTGTACAGACAGAAGCCTCCGTCTGTCCCGAAGAAAATCGAGGGTGAAACCCAAAATTGCAGAAAAATGGAGACATCAAGGTGGCAGAGCTAACCCTATATATTAAGAGCAAACTCAGCCAAAGGCAAAAAAGAGACCCAGTCATCTTGATTAGCAGACACAAAGCATCTCAGATAAGTCTCCAATGTCTGGTTTGTTCTCTCAGTTTGTCCATTGGTCTGAGGATGAAAAGCCGAGGAGAAAGACAATTGAACACCAAGTTTAGAACAAAAAGTCCTCCAAATTCTGGAAACAAACTGGACTCCTCTGTCAGACACAATGTTCTCAGGAATGCCGTGTAACCGAACCACGTGCTGAAGGAACAAAGGCACCAATTCGGAGGAGGAAGGCAACTTAGGTAATGGCACAAGATGTATGATTTTGGAAAACCTATCACAAATCACCCAGATAACGGTCATTCTCTGAGAAACAGGGAGGTCGGAAATGAAATCCATAGAGATATGGGTCCATGGTCTCTTGGGCACAGGCAATGGCATCAACAAACCACTAGAGCGAGAGCAAGGCTTGGAGCGAGAGCAAGTCCCGCAGGACTGCACAAATTCCCTGACGTCACGAGACAAAGTAGGCCACCAAAAGGACCGACTAACCAAGTCTCCAAGTCTCTGGTACCAAAAATTCCGGGATGACCGGCCAACGCGGAACAATGAATCTCAGACATCACACTCTTTTTCCACCGGTCTGGGACAAACAATTTCACAATAGGGCAGCGCTCGGGTTTATCCTCCTGACACCCTTCCAGAGCCAGTCTCAAATTGGGCGAGATGGCGGAAAGAACTACACCCTCTTTCAAAATAACAGCAGGATCAGATAACTCAGGAGAGTCCGCAAGGAAACTCCTCGAGAGGGCATCCGCCTTAACATTCTTAGTGCCAGGAAGAAAGGAAACCACAAAATTAAAACGTGTGAAAAACAAGGCCCACCTGGCCTGTCTAGGATTAAGTCGCTTGGCTGATTCCAGATAAACCAGATTCTTATGGTCCGTGAGGACCACCACCTGATGTTTGGCTCCCTCCAGCCAATGTCTCCACTCTTCAAAAGCCCACTTCATGGCCAATAACTCCCGATTACCCACGTCATAATTACGTTCAGTTGGAGAAAATTTTCGAGAGAAAAAGGCACAAGGGTTACTTTTAGAGGTCTCTGGATCTCTTTGGGACAAAACGGCACCTGCCCCAATTTCAGAGGCATCAACCTCCACCTGAAATGGCAGAGAAACATCAGGCTGCCGTAGAACAGGAGCAGAAGTGAATCTCTGCTTAAGTTCCTGAAACACAGAGACTGCCTCAGGAGGCCAATTCACCACATCAGAACCCTTTTTTGGTCAAATCAGTCAATGGTTTAACAATAACAGAGAAATTACCAATAAATTTACGATAAAAATTGGCAAAACCCAAGAATCTCTGAAGAGCCTTTAATGAAGTAGGTTGGACCCAATCACAGATGACCATTTCAATAACCGATGGGGACAAAATGAATCCCAGAAATGAGATCCTCTGTACGCCAAAAAGACACTTTGATCCCTACACATACAGAGCATTCTCTCTCAAAATCTGGAACACAGTCCAAACATGTTTCACATGAGAGTCCCAGTCATTGGAAAAAAATCAAGATATCATCCAAATAAACAATCAGAAATTTATCCACAAAATCCCTGAAAATGTCATTCATGAAGGACTGGAAGACGGAAGGAGCATTAGTGAGCCCAAAGGGCATCACTAGGTACTCAAAATGCCCCTCTGGGGTATTAAATGTCGTCTTCCATTCATCCCCGTGCTTAATGCGAATAAGGTTATATGCCCCCCTGAGGTCAAGCTTAGTAAACCAAGTAGCACTTTTCACCCTGGAAAACAGGTCAGAAATCAAGGGTAACGGATATTGATATTTCACAGTGATATTGTTCAAGAGACGATAATCAATACACGGCCTTAATGAACCATCCTTTTTGGCCACAAAAAAAAACCCAGGACCCAAGGGTGAAGAGGATGGTCTGATATGACCCTTCTCCAATGACTCCTTGATATAAGACCGCATAGCGTCATGTTCAGGTAGACAAGTTAAAAAGGCGACCTTTAGGGAATTTACTACCAGGCACTAATTCAATAGCGCAGTCATAGCTCCTATGGGGGGGCAAAGATTCAGATTTACTTTCGCTAAACACATCGGAAAAATCAGTCAAAAAGTCAGGAACATCCTGAGCCTGGGGAGGCAGAAAAAACAGGAGTGTTGGCATTAACACATTGGCAGCCCCAACTGGTTACAGACACAGATTTCCAATCCAAAACAGGATTATGAGACTGTAACCAAGGGAAACCTAGTACAATAATGTCATGCAGATTATACAGCACCAAAAATTTGCAACTCTCCTGATGATCAGGTTCAACCCTCATTATCACCTGAGTAGAGAACTGGGGTTTATTCTCAGCCAAAGGGGTAGAATCAATCCCCAGTAGGGGAATAGACTTCCGTAGGGGTATCAAGGGAAACCCACAACGTTTAGCAAAATCAAAATCCATCAGGTTAATAGCTGCTCCCGAATCAACAAAAGCCTGAGCAGAAAATGTGGACAGGGAGCAAATCAGGGTAACAGTCAACAGAAATTTAGTCTGAACACTACCCAAGACAACTGAGCGTGCAAAACGTCTTCCCCGCTTAGGGCAGACTGAAATAGCATGAGAGGCGTCACCACAGTAGAAACATATCCCATTGCGTTTTCGAAACTCATGACGCTGTGCCCCAGAAGCCACTCTATCACACTGCATGGGTTCGGAAGCTGGTTCACAAGGCAACACTATTCCACGCATACCTCTACGCTCACGCAAACGTCTGTCAATTTGAATCGCTAATGACATAGAATCATTGAGACCAGAGGGAGCAGGGAAACCCACCATAACATATTTTACATTCTCTGACAGACCCTTCCGAAAAAGGGCTGCCAAAGCATCATCATTCCATTTGGTCAGGACTGCCCACTTTCGGAATTTCTGACAGTACAACTCAGCGTCCTCAAGCCCCTGATTTAATGCCAACAAGGTTTTTTCAGCTTGATCAGTGACATTAGGTTCATCGTACAATAACCCCAGAGCCTGAAAAAATGCATCAAACATTACTCAAAACAGGGTCCCCAGGTGTCAGGGAAAAAGCCCAATCCTGAGGATTGCCGCGCAGGAGAGAGATGACAATTTGAACCTGCTGTGCTGCGTTCCCTGAGGACTTAGGTTTTAAGGCAAAAAACAACTTACAGTTATTTTTGAAATTCAGAAATTTAGCTCGATCCCCCAAAAATAAATCTGGCATGGGGATCCTAGGTTCAACAACCGGTAACCCTGCAAGATAGGTAGCAATACTCTGAACTTCAGTGGCAAGCTGATCCACACGGCCAGACAACTGTGCAAACTCCATTGAGAGAGAAAAAAAATCCTCCTCAGCACCCAGAGAAAAAGAGGGAAAAAATGCAACAAATAGAGAAAAAAAAAAAATTTCTGACAACTTCCTTTTTTCTTTTTCCTTTTACTATTTTTCCCTTCTGTTGAGTACCATATAATTTTCAGTTTGGCCGGTGATACTGTTATGATTTGGTAGCTGAGGAGAGCAGGCAAAAACGGCAATACACCAGAGGTTGGAATCTACTAGATTGAAGTACCCTGACTAACAAACACAACTAAAGGCAGCCGTGGAGCGTTCCTAAGTTGGTCCTAGACGCCTCGTCACAGCCTGAGAGGTTAACTACACCTAAAGATAGAAAGAGGAAAGCTATCTGCCCCGGAGCAGATCCTCAAAGAACATAGGAAGCCCCCAAACATATAATGGCGGTTAGACAAGAGGAAATACAGACACAGACAGAAAATAGAATGAGCAAACGTTGGGGCCCAATCTTCCTAGACAGAAAAGAATAGGAAGGACACATACTGTAATCCAAAAAAACCCTAAAAAATACCAACTCTACTAATTGCAAAAACACCTGAGATCACACGACCTCTACCACCTAAATTAGTTCTCTGGTGTAACAAAACTAAGCCGCAGCCACTGAAAAAACTGGAAGAGGCAAATGAACAAATAACAGTGGCTCCAGAGGAACTGAGAGGAGCCCAAGCCCCCAGAGGGGACCTGGCTGACCTCCACAGAAGTGCAGGGAACAATGCAAAAAGCAAGCACAAAAATAAAAGCAGAAAATATCTTATCTGATAGCAGAAGATGCAGGCAAGACTCAGCAAGCTTCCAAGTGAACCAGGAACCACAGTTGAGACAAGAACAATTGATCACCGGCAACCATGATGGGAGGGAACCTCCCTTATATAAGACCAGTCTGTAACTCCTGATTGCCAATCCTCATTGAATGGTTCAGCACTGTCTGCAACCACCAGAGGGAGCTTCTGCTCAGAATTCATTTCTAACACATTCACAACAGACCTCTACTCAAAAGTGTAAGGTCAGCTGTTGAAAAATTATGATCACTGAGATTAATTACCTTATTGTCTCTTAGTTGATGGAGGTGATCTATGATTATTTCTCCTATAGGGATGATAGTCACGTTCACGTGTCCTTCTGAAATGGGCTCCTGACCTGGTGGTCATAGAGCTTGAAGCAGAATCTGACAATTCACTCAAAGATAAAGCTGAAGTAACTGAAGGCGTACGTCTGGGCCAAGTAGATGAAGATGCAGGTTTTTTTTTCCAAAAAAACACATTCATCTGATAGTCTCTTGTATCACGATTAAATTTGGACATCTAGACTTAATTAATTTTTTTGACGACTGTATCTAATGTTTTTTCTAATTGTACTTCAAAATTTTTTAAGGCCTCAGACGGACATTGTGTCTTTAGCTCCGCCAATGCAGAATCAATAGATGCATCCAAAGCCAAAATGGATTAAAGAATTTAAATCAATAAGCAGCTGCATCAAATTGAATGAGCAGTTGCTGCACGTCTCCTCCCACATCGAGACAAACGACTCATCCTCCACAGGAAAGGCCGGAATAATTCTAATACGCAGTCCCCTGGGAATCAACTTACGACACTTATATTTCTCCAAAAAGGCACGATTCCACCAGATTTTAGTTCTCTTAATCAAGAGAGTTTTAATGCTGGAAAACTGATTGTCCCAGCCGGGACTACTGGATGGCTGTGAGTCGTTAGCATTCCCACCGAACACCTGTTCAATATGATTAAGCCAAGACCTTTCCTTGGCTTTATAGTCCACAATGTTGAAGTGACACGGACCTGAGCAAAACACAGCAACAACAATGAAAAAGAGCTTCAACGAAGTTAAAGGTATCATTATATAGAGAATAAAATAAAATAAAGAATCAAGGAAAACTCATTCTGATACCAAAATTTAGGACAAAGTAATGGACAGATCGCAAACAATACCTAAAAAAAAAAACTACGCAAAAACACGATCAAATTGTCCCAAATATATAATGAAAAAATAAAAATATTTATTGTCATATAAAAACAGGTTAACACGGTGAGAAACACTAAAGTGCATATGTGCAGTAAAAAACATGGGACACCGAAATGCTGCTGAATAATTGAAAAATTCAAAAACATCTTAGTACGTAATACATACAAATTAATCAATAGTTAACTACCATATATTCCCTCAGATATATATAGTCAAATGGCCATGCTCCTTAAATGGAAGTGGTATAACTAGGCCCAAAGGGGTGTTACCCACATATAATGATCACATATATCGCCATGAAAATAATCAATAAAACCAACCACTAGCGGTAAAAGGAACCACCAAGGAGGACCAAGGAATGGAGGGATATTCTATTTACTGATATTTTTACCAACTGTTATTTTGATATTTATGATCTTTATTTATAATAATGCTTACTGCCATGTACGCCTGCGTGTCATGGTTTCCTCCGGCCCGTCGGCTATCGGTGTCTCTTTGGGTTGTTGACGCCGGGTCATGTGCATGTGCCTTGGCGCCGCCTCCCTTTGACGCGGATGCGCTGCTGTGGATCTTATGGCTGTGCATGCGTCATATCATTGGCATAGATTACTTTTTACTATTACAGGGCTCCCCATTGGTTTGCTCTCTCCTGTATCCCCGGTGATTACGCTACGTGATTTGGCTCCCGACGCTTCCTGGGTTGATGCGGTGAGGGCGACTGTTGTGGATGTTGCCCTGGTTACATTACATCACTTCCGGGTGACTGTTGTCCTGGTTACATACTTTACTTCCGGGCGACGCCGATTGGTTCCGGCTCCTTTTTAAACACGCCACACTCTGTCACTGTATGCACCCTGACGAAGGCGTCGGGGTGACGCGGATGTGCTGCTATTCTCCCTCCATTCCTTGGTCCTCCTTGGTGGTTCCTTTTACAACTAGTGGTAGATTTTATTGATTATTTTCATGGCGATATATGTGATCATTATATGTGGGAAACACCCCTTTGGCCCTAGTTATACCACTTTCATTTAAGGAGCATGGCCATTTGACTATATACAGTACAGACCAAAAGTTTGGACACACCTCATTCAATGATTTTTCTGTATTTTCATGACTATGAAAATTGTAAAATCACACTGAAGGCATCAAAACTATGAATTAACACATGTGGAATTATACATTACACTTTACAAAAAAGTGTAAAGCAACTGAAATTATGTCTTATATTCTAGGTTCTTCAAAGTAGCCACCTTTTGCTTTGATTACTGATTTGCACGCAGAAAAGGTGAACGGATGGACTCTACATGCCTGGTTCCCACCGTGAAGCATGGAGGAGGTGGTGTGATGGTGTGGGGGTGCTTTGCTGGTGACACTGTTGGGGATTTATTCAAAATTGAAGGCATTTTGAAGCAGCATGGCTACCACAGCATCTTGCAACAGCATACTATTCTATCCGGTTTGCGTTTAGTTGGACCATCATTTATTTTTCAACAGGACAATGACCCCAAACACACCTCCAGACTGTGTAAGGGCTTTTTGACCAAGAAGGAGAGTGTTGTGGTGTTACGCCAGATGACCTGGCCTCCATAGTCACCAGACCCGAACCCAATCGAGATGGTTTGGGGTGAGCTGGACCGCTCACCGCTTCAATTTTGAATAAATCCCCAACAGTGTCACCAGCAAAGCACCCCCACACCATCACACCACCTCCTCCATGCTTCACGGTGGGAACCAGGCATGTAGAGTCCAGCCGTTCACCTTTTCTGCGTGCAAAGCAGTAAACAAAGCAAAAGGTGGCTACTTTGAAGAACCTAGAATATAAGACATATTTTCAGTTGTTTCACACTTTTTTGTAAAGTGTAATGTATAATTCCACATGTGTTAATTCATAGTTTTGATGCCTTCAGTGTGATTCTACAATTTTCATAGTCATGAAAATACAGAAGAATCTTTGAATGAGAAGGTGTCTCCAAACTTTTGGTCTGTACAGTCATGGACTAAAGTTTTGAAAATGACACAAATATTAATTTTTACAAAGTCTACTGCTTCACTTTTTCTAATGGCAATTTGCATATACTCCAGAATGTTATAAAGAGTGATCAGCTTAACAGCAATTACTTGCAAAGTCAATATTTGGCTAGAAAATGAACTTTATCTCCCAAAACACATTTGAACATCATTGCAGCCCTGCCTTAAAAGGACCAGCTAACCTCTTTTCAGTGATTGCTCCATTAACACAGGTGTGGGTGTTGATGAGGACATGGCTGGAGATCAATCTGTCATGATTAAGTAAGAATGACACCACTGGACACTTTAAAAGGAGGCTGGTGCTTGGCATCATTGTTTCTCTTCTGTTAACCATGGTTATCTCTAAAGAAACATGTGCAGTCATCATTGCAATGCACAAAAATGGCCTAACAGGGAAGAGTATCGCAGCTAGAAAGATTGCACCTCAGTCAACAATCTATCGCATCATCAAGAACTTCAAGGAGAGAGGTTCCATTGTTGCCAAAAAGGCTCCAGGGCGCCCAAGAAAGACCAGCAAGCACCAGGACCGTCTCTTAAAAGTGTTTCAGCTGCGGGATCGGGCTACCAGCAGTGCAGAGCTTGCTCAAGAATGGCAGCAGGCAGGTGTGAGTGCATCTGCACGCACTGTGAGGCGGAGACTCTTGGAGCAAGGCCTGGTCTCAAGGAGGGCAGCAAAGAAGCCACTTCTCTCCAGAAAAAACATCATGGACAGACTGATATTCTGCAAAAGGTACAGGCAGTGGACTGCTGAGGACTGGGTTAAAGTTATTTTCTCTGATGAATCCCCTTTTCGATTGTTTGGGACATCAGGAAAACGCCTCATTCGGAGAAGACAAGGTGAGCGCTACCACCAGTCTTGTCTCATGCCAACTGTTAAGCATCCTGAAACCATTCATGTGTGGGGTTGCTTCTCAGCCAAGGAATCGGCTCTCTCACAGTCTTGCCTAAAAACACAGCCATGAATAAAGAATGGTACCAGAATGTCCTCCAAGAGCAACTTCTCCCAACCCTCCAAGAGCAGTTTGGCGATCAACAATGCCTTTTCCAGCATGATGGAGCACCTTGCCATAAAGCAAAGGTGATAACTAAATGGCTCAGGGAACAAAACATAGAGATTTTGGGTCCATGGCCTGGAAAATCCCCAGATCTTAATCCCATTGAGAACTTGTGGTCAATCATCAAGAGACGGGTGGACAAACAAAAACCTAAAAATTCTGACAAAATGAAAGCATTGATTGTGCAAGAATGGACTGCTATCAGTCAGGATTTGGTCCAGAAGTTGATTGAGAGCATGCCAGGGAGAATTGCAGAGGTCCTGAAGAAGAAGGGTCAACACTGCAAATATTGACTTGCTGCATTAACTCATTCTAACTGTCAATATAAGCTTTTGTTACTCATATGTTTGCAATTATTATATTTCTGTCTGTGATAAAAACATCTGTCAAACACACATAAAAACCAGAGGGCAGCAGATCATGTGAAAATATAATATTTGTGTCATTCTCAAAAATTTTGGCCATGACTGTACTGTATATCTGAGGGAATATATGGTAGTTAACTATTGATTAATTTGTATGTATTTCATACTAAGATGTTTTTGAATTTTCAATTATTCAGCAGCATTTCGGTGTCCCATGTTTTTTACTGCACATATGCACTTTAGTGTTTCTCACCGTGCTAACCTGTTCTTATATGTGACAATAAATATTTTAATTTTTTCATTATATATTTGGGACTATTTGATAGTGTTTTTGCGCCGTTTTTCTTTATTCTATGTGAGTAGTAGTGTAATGTGTGACTCTGCTCTGTCCACTTCTATGGGAGTAGTAATATAGTGGACGGAGCGGGGTCACCCATTTCACCACTGTTCATATAGAAGTGGACACAGCAGGGTCACAGATCTAAGGGAGCAGTGGTGTAATGTGACACCGCTCTGTCTACTTCTATGTTAGTAGTGTACTGTGTGACTCTGCTCTGTCCACTTCTATGGGAGTAGTAATATAGGGGACAGAGCAGGGTCACCCATTTCACCACTGCTCCCATAGAAGTGGACAGAGCGGGCTACACAGTACACGACTGCTCCGATAAGAGTGGACGGAGGGGTGTCACATCTTACATTCTGTGTACCTAATCCCGTCCTTTGTGATACACTCCTGAGCTCAATATCTAATCTCATCATGTGATAAATTACACTGAGCCCTGTATCTATTCCCAGTGTGTGTTACTCTAAGCGTATCTAATAATAATCGTTTTATTTTTATATAGCGCCAACATATTCCGTAGCGCTTTACAGATTGCACACATTATCACCGCTGTCCCCAATGGGACTCACAATCTAGAATCCCTATCTGTATGTCTGTGTGTGCTTCCTCCGGTTTCCTCACACTCCAAACATGGGAGAACATACAAACTCCTTGCAGATATTGTCCTTGGCACGTGATACGCTTTATGTGTCTAAAGCCCCCGTCTCACACAGCGATCTCGCTAGCAAGGTCGCTGCTGAGTCACTAGTTTTGTGACACAGCAGCGATCTCCCCAGCGATATCGCTGTGTGTGACATTCAGCGACGATCAGCCCCCCTGCTGGGTATCGCTGATCGTCGCTGAATGTCCTGGACATTTTTTTGATCACTGGTCTCCCGCTGGCAGGCATCCATCGCTGCGTGTGACAGGCGGGAGACCAGCGATCCGCTGGTAACCAAGGTACACAGCGGGTTGCCAGGTGCGGGGCTGTGCCTAGAAACCCGCTGTGTACCTTGGATACCAGCGCCCTGATGCAGGGAGCTGGTAACCAAGGTACACAGTTGGGTTTCCAGGCACCGCGCAGCGCCTGGAAACCCGATGTGTACCTTGGTTACCAGCTCCCTGCATCAGGGCGCTGGTATCCAAGGTACACTGCGGGTAACTAAGCGATGTTACCCGCAGTGTCGCTGTGCTGATCGCTGCCCTGAGCTGCCTGTTTGGCAGCTCAGGGCAGCGATCATGTAGCGACACACCAGCGATCCTGACAAGTGCATATCGTTGTCAGGATCGCTGGTGTATCGCTATGTGAGACCCGGGCTTTACCTTAGTTGATGCTACTCACTATACCATAAGCTAACAGAATCCGTGCTGCCGGCTGTCTTTGATACTGACACCCAGAAGGAGGGGGGAGAAGATTCACACACGCAGACCCCGCAAACAATTACTGCAGTTGTAATGTGAGCTAGTTGTACACTAAGTTTTCATGGCAAATTTTAGCAGCTGCTGTTTTTAAAAAGGTTTCATAGTTCCACTTTTAAATTATTTGTCATATTATACTTTATTAAAAATAAGTATTTTTTTTTTAAACTAAAACATTAATACTTTGAAAAAATGTAATTGTTGGAAAAAAAAATGTTTTATGGCATCTTCCCATTAAAGACAGTGCTGACAAATCCTCCATTACTTCACTGAAGGACACTCGCACACCAGACCCTTTCTGGCTATCCAGCTAGGAGTTGGCAGCAGTGCCATTATTGACATGCTTTCTTGCATAGCTCAAGTTCAGTATATGGCATTAACTATACCCATTGTATTTACGATACTTATGCGAGCACACTTTGAGCATGCGCTGTAGATGCTCCGTCTCCTCATGTTAACGCGGTGGTCCGAAAGTAAAACCTATTTTAATGCCAAACACCTATTTAATGTAATAATCTAATCATGTTTCTAATACACTAATTAATAATTCCCTACCATTCCCTCTTCTCTGCTATATTTTTGTTTTACCATTTCCTCTGATGACACACTGTCTGAGAATCCCAGTGCATGCTGGGATAGTCAACTGAAGCATCATCAGTGACGTCCGTTTCAGGAGCTGGGCTAGTTCTTTCTCTACCGAGCATGCGTTTGTTGTCAATTCTGACATACACGCAGTAAATTCTTTCAGTAGAGACTGTCACCTCAGCTGTCTTCAATCAATTTGCAAGTGTAAAAGTTCTTTTTAGATTCCGCCACTGTGGAATATATGACATCACTTTTGGGTGCGGTGTTTGTCTCTGCCCTGCCTGTACAATTCCGGTGATCTTACAATGTGTACTGACAATGCGCTCTCTTCCCAGCTCATTACTGCTGCTCAGTGCCGGAGATAAAGCGCACAGTCACTGCGCATATTGCGTAGTAGCAGAATCTTCTGAGAATCAAAATCAAAGGAGAACTTTTACATGAGAAAATTGATTGAAGACAGTTGGGGTGACAGTACCGGAGAGGTAGTGACAGAATCTACTAAGCATACATCAGAATTGACAACAAATGCATGCTCAGTAGAGCAAGGGCTAGCCCAGCCCCTGAAACTGGTGTCACTGATGAGGCTTCATTTAAGGGACGAGGCCTGTGGCAATGACCATAGCCTCTGCCCAGATTTGGTTGACTATCCCAGCATGAACTGGGATTCTCATATGAAGCATCATCAGAGTAAGTAGCAAACAAAATAAAGCAGTTAGCGTAGTGTGGAAACAATAGGTAATTTTTAATTGGTGTATTAGAAAAGTGATTTGATTATTACATTAAACTAGCTTGGCCCGTGCAAAATTTTCACACTTTGGTCGTCTGGGGCGCAGGCAATTTCAGAAAAAGCAAGCTGGTCAAATGTAAATGTATTTCATGAGATGATGAACACAGGTATTTATATATGTAGCTTGGTAATACAATAAATTGGTTTGATAAGTAGAGGCCAAAAAATGTCTTCTGGTTGAGTTGCCACCTGCAGGTCAATGTTTCTTTCTGCAGGTTTATGAAAATGAATGTTTAAACTGCATTTAGTGAATGTATGGTTTGTTTGGCTCTTTTCTCGCTGAAGGGGGCAAGTCTACCTTTCAAATGGTGTATCATTTGTGTGTGGGGCGAAGTAATCCCCAAAAAAGCAGTGCATGTTTACAAATGTGTTTGCATAATGTGACTCACTATTTGTGTGTGGGTCGAAGCAATCACCGAAAAAGCAGTGCATGTATACAAATGCGTTTGCTTTTGTGACTCACCTGCAGTGAAGTGTGCAATCCTCCAACGTGCCTGAAATAGGCTGGGCAAGCAGTTTGGCAAGCTGGAAAGCCCCCAAGGCAAATGTTTGGATTTGTTTGCGATGTCTAAGCAGCTTTGTGGTAGTGTGCTTTGGGGTACTGTGGTGCCACCTGCAGGTCATTTTTCCTTACTGCAGATTTATGAAAATTAATGTTTAAACTGTATTTTGTGATCAAATCGTGAATGTGTGGTTTGTTTGGCTATTTTCTTGCTGAAGGCGGCAAGTTTACCTTTCAAATGGTGTATCATTTGTGTGTGTGGGTGCAGTATGAACGGAGATACGAAGTAATGACCGAAAAACAGTGTTTATAAATAATAGAATAGATAAATAGGCTTTAGGATTAAAATAAGTTTTACTTTTGGACAACCCCTTCGTGACAGCGATCTGTTTAGTTTTTTTGTTAAATTGATAGATCAGGCGATTCTGAATGCGGCGATACCAAATATGTTTGTTTGATTTTTTTTATTGCTTTATTTTGAATGGGGTGAAAGAGGGGCAATTTGAACTTTTGTATTTTAAATCTATGGGATCAAAAAACTTTAAGATGGCACGGGCATATGTATTCACCCCTTATGCAATGAAGTCCCTAGAAATTTCTGGTGCAAGCAATTACCTTCATAATTCACATGCTTTGTGAAAGAAAGTCCACCTGTGTGCAATCTAAAGGCCCCGTCTCACATAGCGAGATTGCTACTGAGATCGCTGCTAAACAGCGATCTCAGCAGCGATCTCGCTATGTCTGACACGCACCAGCAATCAGGCCCCTGCTGTGAATCGCTGGTCGTGTCAGAAATGTCAGGACTTTTTTTTGATCGCTGGTCTCCCGCTGGCCTGCACGCATCGCTGCGTGTGACAGGTAGGAGACCAGCGATCAGCTGGTAACCAAGGTAAACATCGGGTTTCCAGGCGCGGGGCTGTGCCTGGAAACCCGACGTGTACCTTGGATACCAGCGCGCTGCCGCAGGGGAGCTGGTAACCAAGGTACACGTCGGGTTTCCAGGCACTGCACAGCGCCTGGAAACCCGACGTGTACCTTGGTTACCAGCTCCCTGCATCAGGGGGCTGGTATCCAACGTACACTGCGGGTAACTAGGCGACGTTACCCGCAGTGTCGCTGTCCTGATCGCTGCCTGTTTGGCAGCTCAGCAGCGATCCCGTACCGACACACCAGCGATCCTGATCGTTGTCGGGATTGCTGGTGTGTCGCTATGTGAGACGGGGCCTTAAGTGTCACATGGTCTGTCAGTATTTACACACCTTTTCGAAGGCTGCAATACCATCAAGCAAGAGGCACCGCTAGCCAAACAACATCATGAAAACCAAGGAGATCTCCAAACAAGTCAGGGACAAAGTTGTTGGGAAGTCCAGGTCAGGGTTGGGCTGGGTTAAAAAAAAAAAATCCTAATCTGTGATGATCCCCCGAAGTACGATCAAATCCATTATCAAAAGGAAAGAACATGGTACCACAACAAACCTGCCAAGAGAGGGCCACCATCAAAAACTCTCAGCCCGGGCATTAATCACATTGGCAGTACAGAGACCAGAAGTAGCCCTGAAAGAGCTGCATAGTTCCCAAGCAGAGACTTGAGTATTTTGTCCATATGACCACAGTAAGCCATACACTTCATAGAAGTGGCCTTTATGGAAGAGTGGGCAGAAAAAAAGCCTTAAAATTTGGGTGTATTGCTTGCTTTAAGTTTGCCATGTGGGAAAATCTCCAAATGTATGGAGGAAGGTGATGTGGTCAGTGGATACCAAAATTTAACTTTTTGGTCACCAAGGTAAACGCTATGTCTGGCACAAACCAACACAGCTCATCACCCCAAGAACACCATCCCCACAGTGAAACATGGTGGTGGCAGCATTATACTATGGGAATGTTTTTCGGCAGCAAGGACAGAGAAAATGTTCCAAGTCCAGGGAAGATGAATGGTGTAAAAAACAAATATTCTTCAGCAAAACCTGTTTCAGCTCATCAGTGATCCAAGACTGATTTTTGTTGGAAGGTAAACCTCCATCCCAATGACTCAAAGCATACTGCTAAAGCAACACTTGAGTGGTTTAAGGGGAAACATGTAAATGTTTTGGAGAAGCCTAGTCAAGGCCCAGACCTTAATCCAATTGAAAATCTGTGGTCAGACTTGAAGATTGCTGTTCACCAGAGGAAATTTGAAGCCAATGTCATTAAAAGGAAGTTTGTCAGCAGGATTTTACTCCCCAAACCATTTATACAGAGGGGAAAATAAGTATTTGATACAGTGTTGATTTTGAAAGTTTTCCCACCTACAAAGAAAGTGGTTTTGATCATAGGTATACTTCAACTGTGAGGGTAGGTGCACACGATCGGTAAACACTGTGGGTTGGATGCTGTGTACTTGTGCAGCGTCAAACCCGCAGTGGCCAGATGTTACAGCATAGTGGATGGGATTTCAAGCAATCCCATGTCCATTATGCGTCTACAGACTCCCATGGAGACAGACATGTGGAGCATCTTTCCAGACTGCAGCATGTCAATTTCTCTTGCGGAGACGTAAGTCTCCACAAGAGAAATTTCACCAAATAGAATGTTTTGAATGTGGTTAATCCGCACAGTTCAGTGAAAACATGCGGATGCACCTGCGTTCAATAGATGGCAGCACTTTGGACGCTGGATGCTCCTTCCAAAGTGCTACCACTTCCAAATTGTGTGCACATACCCTAAGAGACAGAAAACCACACTGTACGATTTTTAAATAATTAAATTGCATGAAATAAGTATTTGATCACATAACCAGCAAGTACTCTGGCTCTCACAGACCTGTTAGTTTTTTTTTAAGAAGCCCTTCTACTCTGCACTCATTACCTGTACTATTTTACTGCACCTGTTTGAACTCATTACCTGCATAAAAGACACATGTCTACATAATCATATTCCAACCTTTCCACCATGGCCAAGAACAAAGAGCTGTCTAAGGACATCAGGGACAAAATTGTACACCTACACAGGGCTGGGATGGGCTATAGGACAACAGGCAAGCAGCTTGGTAAGAAGGCAACTACTGTTGCCACAATTAGAAAATGGGAAAAACACAAGATCAATCTTCCTCGGACTGGGGATCCATTCAAGATTTTTCCTCGTGGGGTAAGGAAGATTCTGAGAAAGGTCAAGAATCAGCCCAGAACTTCACAGAATGACCTGGTCAATGACATGACGAGAGCTGGGACCAGTCTCAAACATTACCGTTAACAACACATTACGCCATCATCGATTAAAATCCTGCAGGGCACACAAGGTCCCCCTGCTCACGCCAGAACATGTCCAGGCCCGTTTCAAGTTTGCCAATGACCACCTGGATGATCCAGAGGCGGCATGGGCGAAGGTCATGTGGTTAGATGAGACCAAAATAGAATTTTTTAGTTTCAACTCCATTCGCCATGTTTGGAGGAAGAAGGATGAGTACAACTCCAAGAACACCATCCCAACCGTGAAGCATGGTGGGGAAAACCTCATAGTTTGGGGGTGCTTTTCTGCTAAAAAGAACAGGACAACAGCACCGTATTGAAGCGAGGATGGATGGGGTCATGTATTTTGAGATTTTGGCCAACAACATCTTTCCCTCAGTGAGAGAATTGAAGATGGGTCATGGCTGGGTTTTCTAGCATGACAATGACCTTAAACACAACCAAGGCTACTAAGAAGTGGCTCTGTAAGAAGCATTTCAAGGTCTTGAAGTGGCCTGGCCAGTCTCCAGACCTAAACCCAACAGAAAATGTTTGGAGGGAGCGGAAACTCAATGTTGCCCTGTGACAGCCCCGAAACCTGAAAGATTTGGAGAAGATCTGTATGGAGTTGTGGGCCAAACTCCCTGCTGCAGTGTGTGCAAACTCGGTCAACAATTACAGGAAACGTCTGTTAGGCCGGCGTCACACTAAAGAGAAATACGGACGAGTGAGAGGCGTGAAAATCACGCATTACACTCGGACCAATATTTCTCTATGGGGCAGCTCTGATCATGCGTATATTTCTCGGGCGTATGTTACGGTGAAAGACACTCGCAGCATGCTGCGATTGTCATCGTATTACGCCCGTTGTACGCCAATGAAAGTCAATGGGTGCGAGAAATATACGGATTACACACGGACCACACGTGTGACTTGTGAGAAATACGCACCGGTGTCCTTTAGAGAAGCCGGCAATTCATCCCCGGCTATACTGTAAAATCACACTGACAGGTTTAATAAAGAATAGAAGGAATAAGCCGGATTACGTACCGGTAATGCTCTTTTAATGAGTCCACGACAGCACCCACTTGAGAGAGGGATCCGCCCATAGGAACAGGAAACCTACAGAGATAAAAGAGGGCGGTCCGCCTCTCCTCCTCAGTTGGATTTCAGAGTACCCGGAGGACCGCCAGTATTAGGCATTTATATTTTTCAATTTCTTCATTTCATTCAAGAAGGTATATACACAGTCTATTAACTTTCAGGGAGGGAACTGAGTGGGTGCTGTCGTGGACTCATTAAAAGAGCATTACCGGTACGTAATCCGGCTTTTTACCCTTCGCCACGACAGCACCCACTTGAGAGACTTTCAGAGACTTTCACCTGGGCGGGACCACTGTGCTGAGAACTGCTCTACCAAAGGATAGGTCAGAGGAGGATGATATATCAAGCCTGTAGTGGTTGTAAAAAGTGGAAGGGGACGACCAGGTTGCGGCCTTACATATAGACTCGATTGGGACGTCTCCTCTTTCTGCCCAGGAGGATGCCATGGCCCTGGCGGAATGTGCTTTTATGCCTTCTGGGGGATCTTCATTTTTTGCAGTATATGCCAGACAGATTGCTTCTCTGATCCATCGAGATAGGGTGGCTTTCGTGACCCCATATCTCTTTCTTTGGCCCTGGAAGGATATAAAAAGAGCCCTACTCTTCCTCCAGCTAGCAGATCTTTCAATAAATTTTAACACTATTCTTTTCACATCTAACATGTGATATTTCTCTTCTGACGGAGAAGAAGGGTTACTAAAAAAGGAGGGTAGGTGAATTTCCTGCGATCTATGGAACTTCCCTGCCACTTTTGGTAAATATGAGGGGTCAGGTTTTAAGATTAACTGATCCTGGAATGATAGCAGAAATGGAGGATCTATAGATAATGCCTGCATGTCACTGACTCTTCTGGCTGAGGTTAATGCTACCAAGAGTACCATTTTAAGAGATATAATCTTAAGGGGTATGCAATCTAACGGTTCAAAGGGTGGACCTGTTAGGGCGTCTAGAACCAAGTTTAGATCCCAAGGAGCAATTCTAGATATATGAACTGGTGTAATTCGTTCACAAGCCTGGATGAATCTAGCTATCCATCTATTACCAGCTAGATTATAACTATAGAGTGCTCCTAGTGCAGATACTTGGACTCTAAGTGTGTTTACTGATAATCCTAGATCTTTCCCTTTTTGCAGAAATTCTAAGATAAATTTTATCGGAATCTCTTTAAAGTTGAGATCTGGATGGAATTCTAAAAATCTTCTCCATATCTTGGTGTAGATTTTAGTAGTGGTTGGCTTTCTGCTATGTAAGAAGGTGTTGATTAATTCCTCAGAGAACCCCCTTGTTCTCAGTATTTCCCCGTCAAGTTCCACGCCGTCAAGTGGAGACTGTCCACTTGAGGGTGGAAGAAAGGCCCTTGAGAGAGAAGCCTGGGAGTTGAAGGAAGTATCCAGGGATCTGTCAAGGACATCATTTGAAGGCATGAGAACCAAGGTCTCTTGGGCCAGAATGGGGCTATCAATATTATCCGTGCCCTGTCTGCCCTGATCTTCCTGATGCCTTGCGGTAGCAATATGATCGGGGGAAAGGCATATGCTAGCCTGAACTGCCACGGACTTTGAAGGGCATCCAGAATTTCTGGCTGATCTGCCATACTCAGGGAGGCGAATCCTGGTAGTTGTCTGTTCTGTCGAGTGGCAAAGAGGTCTATCTGCGGAAGGCCCCATAGTGACACAATGTTTCTGAATATTTGTTTAGGCACCACTCTCCTTGTCGCAGGGTGTGGCGACTCAGGAAGTCCGCTTCTGAATTGTCTATGCCTCTGATGTGAAGAGCTGACAGAGAAACAAATTTTCCTCGGCTAAAGAAAATATTTATTTTGTGGAAGACATTAATTTGTCCGACCGTGTTCCGCCTTGTTTGTTGATATATGCCACTACTGTGGTGTTGTCCGAGAGGATTCTCACATGTTCTCCTTGAAGCTGCGGAAGGAAATGATATAGGGCATGACCCACCGCTTTTAATTATTTTAAATTTGAGGAATCGTTTATTTGTTTTCTTCCCCACCGGCCCTGGGAAAAAATTTCTCCCGTGTGAGCTCCCCATCCTGTAGGGCTGGCGTCAGTGGTAATGATACGAGAAGGTGTTATTACCCAGTCTACTCCTTCTGATAATTTATTATCATCTAACCACCAGTATAATGAATGTATTACTACGTTGGATAAGGTGATTTTGTTTGTTAGATGACCTCTAGCATAGGCTTCTTCTGATATTATTTGGTGCTGTAGATCTCGGGTGTGAAATTGCGCCCACTTAACCGCCGGAATACATGAAGTGAGGGACCCCAATAGGGACATTGCTTCTCTCAGAGTCATGCGAGGTTTCCTTATTGCTGCACTGACTTTTGTTTTTATCGCTGATATTTTTACCTGTGGCAGTAGACATTTCTGCACTGTTGAATCTAATTGGAGGCCTAGAAAGGACTGGACGGATTGCGTCTCGAACCTGGATTTCTTGCTGTTTATGAGCCAGCCTAGAGCCTGTAGGGATAAGATTGCGTCAATAACCCGTGTGGTACATTGTGCTACTGAATTTCCCACTATCAAAAAGTCATCCAGATACGGTATTATTAGGGTATTTTTTTGCCGTAGGAAGGCCATTACTTCCAGCATCACCTTTGTAAACACTCTCGATGCGATCGAAAGTCCAAATGGCATCGCTGCAAACTGGAAATGATGTATGCTGCCGTCTAAGGACACTGCCACTCTGAGGTATTTTTGGTATCTGGAATGGATTGGAAGATGATAATAAGCATCTTTTAGATCTAAACCTGCCATCATATAGTTGGGAAAAAGCAGTTTAATTGCCGATCTAATGGATTCCATTTTAAATTTTTCATTCCTGATGAACGAGTTTAATCTTTTCAGATTGATAATTGTTCTGAATAAGCCATCAGGTTTTGAAACTAGGAAGAGCGGGGAGTAAAATCCTTTCCCTTCTTGCTCTACAGGCACCGAGATCAATACGTTTTTAATTATGAGATTTCTTATCTCATTTTCAAGGCCTGTTGTTGTACCGGGCAGCTTAAGGATGTTAGTATAAATGTATTTTGGGGAATTTGATGAAATCTTATTTTTAACCCATGTTTAACTATGTCCAGGACCCATATATTGGTAGATATATTTCCCCATTCCTGGAAGAATTTCAGTCTTCCCCCTACTGGGGGGACTGGTTGGTGCATTTTATCTTTCCCTACGGAAGGTATGTCCTCTGAACATAGCACCTTTATTTTTTCCTTCCTTTGATGACCAGCGGTTTTGGTTTTCAGTTGTTCTTCCCTTACCAAATGATCTCCTCTTAAACGCCCTCCTAAAGGATGGAAGAGGGGGTTAGGGAAGGCCTTCTTTCTTTCTAATGCCTTTTTGAGGATGTTATCCAATTCTTTCCCAAATAAAAACTCACCATCACACGGAATAGTACAGAGTTTTGATTTGGATTATGTGTCTCCTCTCCAACTCTTAAGCCATAGATTACGTCTGGCATTATTTAATAGGCCTGTTGTTCTGGCCGCCAGGCGTAGTGAGTCGGCCGAGGCGTCGGCTATAAAGGCGGCCGCTCCTCGAATTAGGGGAATAGCAGCTCGTAACTTGTCTCTGGAAATTTTCTTCTCTATTTGTTGGTCAAGTTGATCAATCCAGACCAGCATAGAACGGGCCGTACAAGTACTGGCTATCGTAGGTTTAAATGTGCCAATAGCTGCTTCCCACGCTATTTTAAGTGAGGCTTCGGCTCTGCGGTCAAGGGGATCTTTTAATAATCCTGCATCTTCCACCGGTAAGGATGACTGTTTTGAGGAAGAGGCGACCGCTGCATCAACTTTTGGAACTTTAGACCAGTTTGATAATTCCTCGTCGCTGAAGGGGTACCTTCTTTTTGAGGCGGAGGGAAGATAACCCCTCTGATCCTGTTTTTCCCACTCCTTTTTAATTAAGGCTTTAATGGCCGGAATTACTGGGAACGCTCTTCTTTTCCTATCTGTTAGGCCTGCGAACATGACCTCTTGAGTGGTTTGAGGTCCCTTTACATCTGGACAGCCCATGGTGTTTCTGACAGATTTCACTAGACTGTCCATGTCCTCTAAGGGAAAACATGAACGCCCCCCCATATTTGAGGAGGATGAGGATGCAGATGATTCTGCTGTATCGGATGCTATTCCTTCCTCTGGATCTGAGTCCGAACTGGAAATTATTTTTTCTTTTTCTCCCGTATGGGTGCTTTTTTGGGCTGATTAAGGGCCTGCAGTTCTGCTCTTATTATAGCCCTTATGTCCGATTCTGATACGGACGCTTGTTGCACTGTATCTTTTATGCATATTTTACATAACCTTTTTGTGTATGTTTGAGCTAGTGGGCACCTACAGAGGCCACACTCTTTGTTTTTTGTTTTCCTTTTTTCTTAGCCTGAATGATTATCCAAAGAGGGAGAGAGAGAGAGAGACACCTGCCAGCTTTTTATAGGCAGATAGTGATAACTCACCCAGTGAAGCTGTCGGTAACGATTGGGAAGGCGGTGAAACAGGTCTCGTGGCGTGGGTTCTGTGGCTTACGTCCGAGGATTTGTGGTCTCTGGACGGAGCTTCAGTATCCTCTGCCGGGGGATGCGTGCTTTGTCCTGGGGAAGACATGCTTGCACGCTGCTACCTCTTAGCAGGGCTTTTTATCTGCCACTTCCAGTTGCCTTCTAGTACCTCCTCCTCCCCCGCTCCTCTTTTTTTTTTTTTTGTATTTTATACAACTATGCGCCATTATATATATATATATATATATATATATATATATATACACACACACACACACAAATATATACATATATATATATATACACACACACACATCTATCATGCATCCCTTGGGGATACATGATGTTATGCTGAACTGGGCTGCTTTGCAATTTGTGCAGCAGCCGCACTGAATCGATCGTCTTTTTTTTTTTTTTTTACTTGTGGATGGAGTGGGTGGAGCTGGGTGGAGGGGGCAGGCGAGTGGGCAGGGCGGAGTCTCTGCTTCCTCAGCCCTCTGAATGTGTCTGCGTCATCGCTGGGGAACTTCCAGTGACCCGGAAGTTCCCCCTTACCGCTTCCTGTCGGCTCCAACGCTGACGCCGGCCCTTCTGTGCCACGCTTTCTCCGTGTGCTGGGGCTGCTATCCTGGACCCCCACACATGGTGCACCTCGCAAAATCGCGGTCGGCCTGACCCGGACCCACCATTTTGGATCCCACATGCGTGTCAGACGAGGGGGGAGCCGTATTACAGCACTCCCCCGACGCTGCTTCAGATATGGAGCTCCTGCCGTTCCCAAAGAGACCGCACAGGCAGCTGCAATATCAGGTATTTCTTCCCTGTAGGGATATCCTGCGGTTTCCCATAGGAACAGGAAACCAACTGAGGAGGAGAGGCGGACCAACCTCTTTTATCTCTGTAGGTTTCCTGTTCCTATGGGCGGATCCCTCTCTCAAGTGGGTGCTGTCGTGGCGAAGGGTAAAATATATATATATATATATTTCATACACTTCTACATAGTATAATAGCCGCTAATTCAATTGCCGGCTTCTGTGAAATTACAGAACCCGACATGAAATGACACATGGTTTACATACAGTAAACCATTTCATGTAGTTTGATATATGGTTTGATATATGGTTTGCATTAACAATTACATGAGTGTATGTGTGCAAAATTTCAAACATGTAGGTGCTAATTAAATGTGTAAATTCATTGAAAAAAAATGCGTGGGCTCCGCAGTATTTTCTCCACCAGACAGGGAAAGACAATGACTGAAGACAGATATTAGTAGCCCAGAGAGGGACCATTATTTTTGTGCCCCCCCTGGCTACTACCATCTGCCACCAGCCACCCCAGAAAAGGCACATCTATGATTAGATGCGCCTTTTCTGGCACTTAGCCCGTCTATTCCCATTGCCCTGTAGCGGTGGCTAATGGGTTAATAATGGGTTAAGGCCACCTTGCTATTGGAAGGTGACTTTAAGCCTGGTTAATAATGGAGAGTTATCAATTAGACAACTATCGATTATTAATCCTATTGTATGAAATGGTTGAAAAACACACATTAATTAAAAATAATTTTAATGAAATAAATACACAGTTTTTGACCATCTTTTATTGTACTGGTACTCCATCCGAATCCCTTGTTCTCCTGTAATAAAAATAACAACCTCTCCGCCGCTCAGTCAGGTCCCCCACTGCAATCCTTCAGAAAGGGTTAACAGGTTTACAGCGGGGACCGGAGCTAATGCTGCAGCCTCGCTGTAAGCCCCTGAATGAATGAGCTCATCTCCCTGGCTGACAGAAGAAGAGCTGATTAGCTGGGAAGCTTCACTGAATGTTTCCCATGCTAATCAGTTCAGGTCAGCCGGGGACTTTGCACAGCATCAGGGACGTCAGAGGGAATCCCCGGCTGACCTGAAGTGAACTGATTAGTGTGGGAAACAATCAATTAAGCTTCCCACACTAATCAGCTCGTCTCCTGTCAGCCGTAGGGGCGGCACCTAGAAACCCGATGTTTACCTTGGTTACCAGCTCCAGCTCGCTGATCTCCCGCCTATAGGGCCCGTCTCACATAGCGATATCGCTAGAGAGATCGGTGCTGAGTCACTAGTTTTGTGACGCAGCAGCTAGCTCACCAGCGATATCGCTGTGTGTGACATTCAGCGACGATCAGCCCCCCTGCCGTGTATCGCTGATCGTCGCTGAAATGTCTGGACATTTTTTTGATCGCTGGTCTCCCGCTGACAGGCACGCATCGCTGCGTGTGACAGGCGGGAGACCAGCGATCCGCTGGTAACCAAGGTACACAGCGGGTTTCCAGGCGCGGGGCTGTGCCTAGAAACCTGCTGTGTACCTTGGATACCAGCGCCCTGCTGCAGGGCGCTGGTAACTAAGGTACACAGCGGGTTTCCAGGCACCACGCAGCGCCTGGAAACCCGCTGTGTACCTTGGTTACCAGCTCCCTGCATCAGGGCGCTGGTATCCAAGGTACACTGCGGGTAACTAGCGATGTTTACCCGCAGTGTCCTTGTGCTGATCGCTGCCCTGAGCTGCCTGTTTGGCAGCTCAGCAGCGATAATATAGCGATACACCAGCGATCCTGATCGTTGTCGGGATCGCTGGTATATTGCTATGTGAGACCCAGCCTTATCACACGCAGCGATGCGTGCTGGCCAGCGGGAGACCAGCGATCAAACAAAAGTCCAGGACATTCAGCGACGATCAGCGATACCCAGCAGGGGGCTGATCGTCGCTGCATGTCAAACTTGGCGAGATCGCTTCTGAGATCGCTGTTGCGTCACAAAATTTGTGACTCAGCAGCGATCTCGCTCGCTATGTGAGACGGGGCCCTAAACCTGTTAACCCTTTCTGAAGGATTGCAGCGGGGGACCTGACTGAGCGCTGGAGAGGTAAGAATATGCTTGCTTTATTATGTTATTTTTATTACAGGAGAACAAGGGATTCGGATGGAGTACCAGTACAATAAAAGATGGTCAAAAACTGTATTTATTTCATTAAAATTATTTTTAATTAATGTGTTTTTTTTAACCAATTCATACAATAGGATTATTAATCGATAGTTGTCTAATTGACAACTCTCCATTATTAACCAGGCTTAAAGTCACCTTCCAATAGCAAGGTGGCCTTAACCCATTAGCCACCGCTACAGGGCAATGGGAATAGACGGGCTAAGTGCCAGAAAAGGCGCATCTAATCATAGATGTGCCTTTTCTGGGGTGGCTGGGGGCAGATGTTAGTAGCCGGGGGGGGGCACAAAAATAATGGTCCCTCTCTGGGCTACTAATATCTGTCTTCAGTCACTGTCTTTCCCTGTCTGGTGGAAAAATACCGCGGGAGCCCACGCATTTTTTTTTCAACGAATTTACAGATTTAATTAGCACCTACATGTTTGAAATTTTGCACACATACACTCATGTAATTGTTAATGCAAACCATATATCAAACTACATGAAATGGTTTACTATATGTAAACCATGTGTCATTTCATGTCGGGTTCTGTAATGATTTTATAGAACCCGGCAATTGAATTAGCGGCTATTATACTATGTAGAAGTGTATGAACTATAAATATATATATGTGTCATAATGAGATATATATATTCTATGAGTATATATCTATTGTTTCTTTTGTGATGTAAAAACTGTCATTGGGATCCATTATATGTCGGTTTTGCAAGCCGGCGAGAAAATCTCGCCGTACGGATGCTTACACGCGCAAAATACGCAGCCACACCTTGACAACGGATGAAATACGGATTAGTGTGCCGGCAACATTTCTGCGTATTACGGCAGTACAATACGGTCCGTTTTTTTTATACGTTGAGTGTGACGCCGGCCTTACAGAGGTAATTACAAAGGTTTCTGTAGGAAATATTAAAGTTCTGTTTTTCTATTATGTCAAATACTTATTTCATGCAATAAAATGCTAATTATGTAAAAATCATACAATGTGATTTTCTGGATTTTTTTTTTTATTTTAAGATTCTGTCTCACAGTTGAAGTGTACCTATGATAAAAATTACAGACATCTCCATTATTTGTAGGTGGGAAAACCTGGAAAATCGGCAGTGTAGCAAAAACTTATTTTACCCACTGTATGTGCATGTATTTCTTTTATAGACCTGCCCAGGAATTTTTTATTTTTTTTGCAATTAACACTTCTAATTTTGAAAGCATTCTTACTTTACAGGACTTTAAAAAAACCTGACTTTTTATTCTTAATAGCGCTGTCCAGTAGTTGTAACAACTCGCAAAATCATCAGCCTCATCCGATACATGCACCAAGAGCTTAATGGTAGACTACAATTTGCGACATTTTAAAAGTTAAAAAACACAAAAAGAACCCTTTGTTTTATTTTTATTCATCAAAACTGAACAGCAACAGGCACGTATTAAAATGAGTATGGCAAAGCCGTGTACAAATGGTTTTACGCTTAAGCCGTCTCCCAAAAAAATGTCTGTTGCAACAAACTGTAAACAGATGATAAACAGTCTTTAACAGCAATACCAAGGAAAATACAAATCAGCTAAAAAAGCACCAGTTTTTTTTTTCTTTTTATCTAGATAACAGTTGTGCTCACTATACTCAAAACAAAAAAAAAAATACAAAATAATGGAATGTTTAAGTTTAAAATTAGTCCTGGAACTGGTCCTAAAAACAACGTATCATACAACGAAATCTCACAAAACTAGTTCACTAAATAAAACAGAAATCTAGGGGAGGAAATAAAGAAAATAATAATAAAAAATAAAAACAATACACAACACGTTTGGTCACTTAGCTTTGTGCATAGATTAAGGCATTTTAGCAATTCGTTACATTTCACTCATCCTTTATCTGTGACAATGAGATAGTCCGCGGGATTGGGGAGCCGGACTATCCGCTTTCGTTGACCTACGACTCTCAATATCTATACAGGTCTGATAAACATCGGGAAATTTGTCGTCCAGCAAAAAGCCATAGCGTGCAGCTCTCCAACCCCGCGGTGCAGGTGTGTAACCAATCGCATGCACACACTCACGCGTACGCAATTCAGTCCTCTCATTCCAACTCACAGGCACACTGCAGCAAAAAAGGCATTTGTACCCTTGTCCGAACGAAAAATGTTTCCCTTCCCTCTTTATTTCAGATTGGCAAATACCCTGAGCTGAATATGGTGTTTTACAGAAATTCCACCCTTTCCGTGCAGTTCAAGTGTTCAGTAGTGGAAAAATTGTAATAAAAATAACCCAGCATGCAATGCATTTCACTATAGACTAGCAAAACAACCAGGAACAAAGTCCTTGCATTCTGCCATAAAAAAAAAAAAATTAAAAAGCAAAAAAAACAATGCTGCCAAATATTCCAACTATGAAAGGATTGAAGCCTGGCTGCATGCTAGTGAAGATATTGCAAAATGTGAAAAGTGAGTGGCGCTGTGAGGGACAGGAAGGGTTGCAGTCAACATTTGTTCTCTTAAATAACCATACAAAAAAAAATAAAAATAAAAAAGATCCATTCAGTGGTTCCTTCACGACCATGCTTCAAGGCAAGTGTCAATCAGTATTTTCAGTGTATTTGTAAACAGCGTTTCTTGCCGAGGCAGCAGAGCTGTGCGGGCACTTCACATTTCCAAACGAGAAGTCAACACAAAGTGGAAGTTAGGACATCAGTCTTCAAAGTCTGGCAAATTCCCAGCAGTCGCTGGGAAAAAAATAAAGTCTTCCAATTATTATAAGAGAGGTTTCCTTTAACGGGTTAAAAAAAAAAAATAAATAAATAAAAAAACAAAACAAAACACCTGTGGCACATGAAAAGCTTCCTGCAGTTTCAGTCATTGCTGTGCTTTGCATATTCAAGCTTTCAGAAAACAAAACCCAACTGAGGTATGTGCATATTGCTCTATGTTCAGGCTGTGTATACAAGGAAAAAAAAAATAAAAAAGTGACAAAAATGGGAGCATGTTAAAGGAAACATTGGAGATAAAGGATGCTGGCATTTTTTTTTCTTTTATAACGTAACCTTGGCAATCAGGATAGATTCTCTCTCACCAAGACCTTTTCTGATCACTCGCTAAAAACCCTCCCACCAAAAAGCTGTTGTCATGCATGCTCTAGGTCATGGTGCGCAGTCTTCCTGAGGTTAAAAAAAAAAGTACATATATAGATCAGTCATCAAAGGCAGGGTCGGCCTCTTCACTACTGGACCGCTCCTGCAGCATTCCCTTCCAGCTGGCTTTGTTAAGCCCCACGTGGCCCAGCATGGTCTGCGACAGTCGGGTGTTGCTGAATCTGGCCCACTCCACAAACAATGGCTCCACCAGGTAGGTGATGAACCCTGAGGACAGAAGAAAGCAGCATGAGATACAGAGGAGGAAATATGGTCAAAATATGATACGCAGGCATTAGAATATTTTTTTTTTATAGGTTGAGCAAATGCAAAGAATGATCTAAAAAGGGTTTATAGTTTATGTTCTAGCAATAAAATGCTAAAGGGGATGACCAAAAGAAATGAAACCAAATCTATATTTGATGTGACCACTGCTTGCCTTCAAGATAGCATTAATTCTTCTAGGTATACTTCCCATAAAAGCCTGGACTTTATGGACTATTGTCAGGTATAACTGGTCACTAATTCACCTAACAGGTGATAATGATCAACATTTTCATATGGAGGATAAAAGTCAGTAACTGAAACAGCTGTGCAGAAGGCTTAAAACTGGGCAAGGAATAGACAAAACTCTGCTGCAAAGGTGAGGTTGTGGAAAACAGTTCCTCATCCAATTTTAAGCCCCATGGACAGCTGTCCCTGTTAACAACTGTTACAACTTACATATAAGAATGATGATCATTATCCCCCATTTGGTAAAACTAGTTACTTGTACACCTTACTATAATCCTACAAAATCAATGGGCAAGAGTACCTAGAATAATTGATGTGGTTTTAAAAGGCAAATGGCGGTCACACCAAATATTGATTTGACATAGATGCCTTTTTTCCCCCCTACTCATCGCATTTTATTAATTGATTGCAACAAATTATCAACACTTGTATTTGTTAAAGCCTTCTTAAACTGCAAATGTTTTTGGCAGATGCGGGAACATGCTGCACAGTCCTGGACGCATGTGAAGTATCTGAAGAAAGGTGCCGTCTAATTGTTCAACCGCAGAGAATTCCAGCACAGGGCATTTCAACTTTCCAGTAGGCTGATACGAGTATGCATCAATAACTGAGGACTCGCATATTTAATACTTTTCTATCTACTGGCTAACGTGATACAAAGATCATTTCTGTACTTTCCCGCAGATTTCCTGCCTGTGCACCATCTTACAACGAGGGGCATTGTAGCTTTCCGCCTGTATTTGGGGTCCCTGGGTAATGATAACTAATGGTCAGTACTGTCATGGCTTCTCCTTACCAATCTGAATGTTCGCTATGTTTGAGGAGTTCCGATCGCACAGAGGACTGATATCCAGGTTACACTTCCTCTCCACATCCCCTAAGAAAGAAAGACAAGTATGTTCATTTTCCAATGATCCATGCATTAATGATGTGTAACTGCTCAGCAGACTAAAATCGAGAGAACCCACTGGTATTGGCCAACTGTAAAGTGAGGGGGCCTCCTGCTTCCCCGACAGGCGATATTGTGGGAGACATCCAGTAGCGGATCCATTCACTATCCAGGTGGTCAAGAGTCTGATAGCCGCTCTACCATGGAGAACATAGGAGCTTGGCCAAATGTTCCTGTACACGGGGAAGCCGAGGGCGAGCAATGAGCAGGATGGGCTAAAGTATAAGGAAGATCTAACTGAGGAAATCACTCAAAATAGCTCAACCAAAGAAGGTCAAAATTAGGGGGAGATACTATTTTGTAGAGGATACAATCATACCGCCATGTTTTTGAGATGCTAGCTGTCAGGCCAGCACATACAGCCGCTAATTAAACAAAGGCTATATACAGACGTACTAGAGGGTCTAGAGGACTTCTTAAATGCTAAACTTGTTGTGTTGCTGGACTCTTCCATTAAAGTAAGCAGTGACCCATAGAATCATCTGATCTGGAGGGAATATGTCCTCACGCCCCTGCAGTACTACAAGGAAGGGTCACATTTCCCAGTAACATCTTCCAGCTGCAACAAATTTTCATTTTTGCACTTTTGTCTTTTCCAACTCTACCTCCATGAGCGATACCCTCTTTATTTTTTATTGACAAACATATGAGGGCTTAGCTTTTTTGGGAGGACAGGTTGTAGTTCTGGATGGCACTATTTATTTTACCACATAATGTGCTGAATAATTGAAAAAAAAAAAATTCAAAGTGAAGTGAAATTTAAAGGAAAAAAATATAAAAATTACCACCACAATTCCGCCACTGTTTTTTGGGTTTTCCCTTTAAAGCGCAAATTGTGCGGTAAAATGACCTGGCAACATGATTCTTTAAGTAGGATTATGCGGATTCCAAAACTTGTTTAGTTTGTGTTTTTTAACCACTAAGATATGAAAGATAAAAAAAATAAAAAGTTTGTAAAAACAAAACGCGATTCAGACATTGATTTTTTTGGAATGCAGTTTACCATATGGGTTACAGAAATGTATTTTTTGACAGATCGTACTTTGGCGATATACCCCTGTATTGTAGTACATAGTGAAATTAACAATGGACGCCTCATTACCCTACTTAAATGCAAATATTAGAGCTTGATAGCAGCATTTAAGTATTTAAACAGCAGTGATAGGGCTAGATCCGACTGCTGCTGTTATATGGGGTATCACAGAGCTGGAATCTACTGTGCATTGTCCAGGCTGTGCCGAGCCCACTCCATACACCAGCCCCACACGCACGGCAGATGTTGGGAAGGGTCAAAAGCCATGCGCTGTCCCTGTACTGCACGGACGGGTCAGGTCCTGTGGAGCACCGGACACTCTTGTACCCCCTCTCGTGCCGGCTGATAGAGGGGGTCCCCTACACAACAGGAGGGTAGTATTTGAACACTGCTTTCCTAAATTTCATTCACTTCGGCTTTAACCCTGGTCTTACCTTGGTAGAAGAATTCTTCTGTTACTTTCTCACTCCACTGCTTGCTGAGCTCCCAAGTCCGACATGGGTTACAGATGTCTGCACACTTTAACGCCATCTATCAGAAAAGGAGGATGGTGACAATGCAATCACAATGCAGGCAGCAGCCGGCATTCGTCATCCGTGGCCTTACCTGCAGAATAAAATGCCGATGCCCAGCATTTTCCAGACATAAGTCGCCTCTGTCCAGGTGCGTCCTGAACTGCGACAGGTATTCATTTTGTCGACTAATGTCTGTAGCAAGAATAATTGATCCTAGCTGGCTTTCCATGTGTTGCCTAAAACACAAAATAACCAAACAAATCTGTGCGCGGTCCATAAAATACCCCCCACCCACAACAAGAAAATACTACACCCACACTGCATGAGGACCCCCACTGTATAACCAGGCACCGGTGTGCGCTTTCTGCTGCAGCTCAGCCTCATAAAAGTAATGGTGCTAAAGGGGGATGTCTGAGCCTAGGACACTAGTGACGTCTCCTACAGCTCCGCTCCTATAGCAGCCAGTAAGCGGCAGCCCCTGATGACGGCATCACAGTGCACAGAGCTGGCGGACACCACTCACCATTTGCTTCTGGAGGTAATAGGTGACGGGTGGTGGAAACTCGCTGATCAGGACACTAAACAACCCCCTTTAAGCTGCAGTTAGTGGCAAAGCCACGCTCGTACAGACATGGCTGCCCCTGGATATACAATGCAGCTTATCGCTATCTTGTATTTAAGCAATTAATAGAAGTTTCCGTGCACAGTATCTAAATATCTATTACCATTAAACCAAGTCAAGACAGCGATCCATTAGCCCAAAATGGAGAAAATGTACAATTCTAAATTAGGCCTCATTCAGTCGTCTGTATTTATTTTTTTGTAACTTTCAGTGTGCTGGATTAATTTTCATTTTTGGTCTGTTTTTACCATCATTGTGGCACGGTGATGCCGCCGTTTTACTACTATACAGAAAAAAAACGACAAAAAAAACCCCAAAAATCAGGCTTCTCCTACTAATGAAACCGTAAGAAATGCACTCTGATACACACAGACGGCAGCAGAGTGCAGCATTTTTTCCACAGACCCTTTCACTTGAAAGGGCAAGTTTGAGCCACAAATCGGATCACAGACAGACAGGTCTAGTTTTTCTGTTGATAATATTTTTTTTCCCCACCAAAAACAAATGCATGTGAACAGTCCCGCAGACTATAATGGGTACACGATCTGTGAGACACAGACGTCTGCATGAGGTCTTACACATACAAATACACACTTACTGGCACAAGACATGGCACCCTATGGAAGATGACATACCTTTCCTCCAAAGTCAGGTGTGCAAACAAACCAGATTCCCGCAGCAAGCCCACTGCAGACCTCCAGTGGTGGTTTTCTAATACTGAGGTATTCTAGACAAGAACAGAGACTGTAAGCAGAGCTGGAAACCATCAGCATGCCAGGATTTTTACCCGCACACCGAGATGCAGGTAGTTGGGGTCCAAGTCCCAAATACAAGGATTAGCATCAGAATATTCTCCAATTAGTAAAAATGATCATGAACTGAATGTTGTACTTTATAGACTAGGGGGAATCCATGACCTCCACGTTCCTCACAGCAGCCATACATTTATCATTGTGATTATTGCATTTTGTGAGGAAAACCCCTTCAATGCCTCATTCATTCCATTCTTATATTGAAGCGGATTATTAGTTGGACCACACTAAGCTGTGGGATTTCTCAGTTCATTTTAATAAGGTTATACATTTATTAAATGACCACTTACAATGCAATAATTAGCTACAAAGGAACACAAGACATAGAAAATGTGAGAAAAATAAAAACACAAACAAAAAAAAAAACAAAACATAAAATTCAAGCTCTTCTTCCCTTAAATGGAATCGGTCACCAGGTTTCTGCCACCTCATTTTAGAGCAGCAATGGTAAGGAAGAGAGAAGCTGAATCCAACAATGTATCACTTACTTTACTGGGTGTAGCTGTTCTGACACAGTTTTTAGATGCAGCATGAAGCAGAGCTGAGAAAACCGCCCCCACCCACAACCAGGCTCTCTATGTACGTTGTCTATTGAACAAGAGCTACTCATCACAGGAGGAGGTGCAGTTGGTTTAGCAAGTACGAGCCAGCTAGTCTAAGCAATGATAATGTCCTGGTGATAAAACCTTAACTGTAAGTAAAACAGCACACAGCCTGATAAGTGACACATATTTGAATTCAGTGTTTTAACTCCTACCTCATGCTGTCCACAGATTACATAGCAAAAGCATGCTGACAGATTCCCTTTAAATTTAATTTTTTCCTTTGATCTTATTTTGACTAAAACTATATACATTCTTAATTTCTTTATAGAAAAATATTTAGACTTGAGAGTCCTCAGTGGTTGATACCTTTTAATGGCTAACTGAAAAGATGGTAACAAATTGCAAGCTTTCGAGACTACGCAGGTCTCTTCATCAGGCAAAGACTAAAACATGTATTTCTCTGTAAGACAACTAGCTACAGCAGGAGACTCCATGCTGTGTCGTATCTGCGGAAGGGCACAGATCTCCGAAAATAGAATAGATCAGCGGGAGATGAACCCCTGTGTTGTCTATACATATGCAGAATTTTCGACAAGTTCCCAATTCAAAGAGTGAAAGTTTCTCTTTCATTTATCTTTCATTTCCAGTTTTAGTGTTCAGTGTTCCTTTTCATTATTGAAATGGCAACAATTTTGGGAGAATCCGGCTTTACCACACCAGAAATCTGTGCATTTACCTTGTATAAAGTTGCTAAGTAGTGGTTTGTGTTTATTAAAAAAGACTGATTCACACCGGGATGATCCAGATCATGTGTTGCAGCTGCAATTAAACCCAACAGGACATCCCATGGAGTGAGAGACTTGGCAAGCTGAAACAGAAGTCATGACAGGTATTACATGCAATGCAGAGGAGAGATGGCAGCACGGTTATGCGTCCATCTCCACAGCAAAAACAACCGCTCATTCTTCTCCACTCTACTCTTACCGGAGATGGGAATATTTCGAGACTAACATTTTAGCATTACATAAATTATTGATCCTACTTTGTAAAGTTAGAAATCTTCATAATGTACTTCATTACTTCATTTTGCTCCCTTTTTTTTTTTTTTAGAACGTTCCGCATGGTGTTTGTTTTACTACCTAGTTTTTGCTCATTTTTGGAAGAGGCTTTGAACTGCTGCTGTAGCAATAATTCACAGAGTGTTTGCAAATAGTGCAAGTACTAATTCTTGATAGAGCAGCAGTTCAAAGCAGCTTCCGAAAGCGCACGCTCTTGGCAGTAAAACACGGATTTTGGTAAAGACTTACCTGTAAAATCCTTTTCAGCGAAGGAAGGAAGAGAGACACAGTATTCATTACTGATGGGTAGGCGGAGCCCCAGATCAGGATGTTACCTCAGATCAAAAGAGTGATGACTGGCTGGCCCCTCCAGCTCGGGCTCCTCCTACTCAGCTCCAGTCGTACCAAAGCTTTTAGGAAAAGAGCCAAGATCACCAGCGGAGCAACATAACCCCTTCTGAAGGAACTTCAGAGAAAAAACACAAGAATACAGGTTATGCATGCAAAGAAAGCCAAAAACCACAGAGTTCCAGGTACTACTCACGGAACCTGACTACTGCGATGAGCTGGCGATGCTGGAACAGAGCCTTAGCGCGCTGACCTCAGCCCAGATAATCGCTATCAGATAAGGGTCGCGCTGCATCTGAAAACATCAACACACTTCTGCCGTGGGAGGGTGCTGTGTCTCTCTTCCTTCCTTCGCTGAAAAGGATTTTACAGGTAAGTCTTTACCAAAATCCGTGTTTCAGCTGCAGATGAAGGAAGAGAGCCACAGTATTCATTACTGATGGGACGTCCCAAAGCAGTTCAAAAATAAGGGTGGGAAAAAACCAACAAAAGGCAGAAACCCAACAACCTTAACAACAAAGCGCAACCAGCGCTAAACACAAGTTCATCCAGAACTTTAAACTACAGCTGCCTGCAGGACCCTACGTCCGAGGGCTGCATCAGCGGAAGCACTGACGTCCACTTTATAAAACCTTGTAAACGTGTGGACAGAGCGCCAAGTCGCCGCTCGGCAAAGCTGCACTGCCGAAGCACCTCGATGAAAAGCCCACGATGAAGCCACAGCTCTCGTGGAATGGGCTAGAATCTTAATCGGGCAAGATTCACCCCGAAGACGGTAAGCTTCCAAAATAGCTGACCGGATCCAACGAGCTATAGAACCCTTGGAAGCTCGTTGACCACGCCGACGACCTGCCGGAACCACAAACAGGGAGTCCGTCTTACGAAAACCTTGAGTAATAGATAGATAAAACTTCAAGGCCCGCACTAAATCCAATGTGTGTAAATCTCGCTCTTTCGTATTCTTCGGATCCGGACAGAGTGAAGGCAACACAATATCCTGGTTAACATGAAATTGTGACACCACTTTAGGCAAAAAATCACCCCGAGTGCGAAGCACTACACGATCCGGAAAAAACTCCAGAAAAGGAGGCGAACAAGAAAGAGCTGCCAATTCAGAAACTCTCCTCAAGGAAGTGACTGCAACAAGGAAAGCCACCTTCCAAGAAAGTAAAGAAAGGCTAGCAGAAACCATAGGTTCAAAAGGTTTATGCTGAAGAGCCTCCAAAACAAGGTTGAGCCGCCAAGGAGACACGGGTGCCTTCCGCGGCGGAAACTTACGAGAGATACCTCGGAAAAAGGAGAGCACGTCTCTATTCGAAGCAATGGTTCTCCGGAACAATAAGGACAGAGTAGAAATCTGACCTTTCAGAGTGCTAACTGCCAAACCCTTGTCTAGCCCATGCTGCAGAAAAGCCAACAGGTTGGGAATGGAAAATTTTCTCGGGTTCCGAGAGGACCCCAAACACCACGAAAAGAAGGTTTCCCAAATTTTGTGGTAAATCCTAGAAGTAGCCGGACATCTTGCAGCACGAAGGGTAGCAATGACCTCGGCTGAAAAACCTCTACGGGTCAAGATTTCGGTCTCAAGAGCCACGCCGTCAAACGCAGGGACATCAAGTCCGGATGACAAACGGGCCCCTGAGTCAACAAGTCCGGTTGAAGAGGGAGTGGAAATGGAGGTGCCGCCAACAGCGACATTATTGTCGAGAACCACACCCTTCTTGGCCAGTCTGGAGCTATCAGAATAGCTGGAATTCTCTCTAGTCTGATCCGACGCAGCACTAGAGGAAGTAAGGATATCGGCGGGAATACATAGATCAGCTCGAACTGATCCCACTGAGCCACTAGAGCATCCACCGCCACCGCCTTCGGGTCCTTGTACCTGGACATGAATGTCGGTAACTTGGCATTGGACCTGGATGCCATCAAATCCACTTGGGGGGTTCCCCAGCGAGAGCACAGTAGTGCAAAAACTTCCGGGTGGAGGCTCCATTCCCCGGGATCCATCCTTCTGCGACTGAGAAAGTCCGCTGTAATATTCTGAACCCCTGGAATGTGAATCGCCGAAATGGCTGGTACACTGGCCTCTGCCCAAATCAGAATTCGGGACACCTCCACCATGAGTCTGGAACTCTTTGTCCCACCTTGGTGATTGATATACGCGACAGCCGTCGCATTGTCTGTCTGCACTCGGACTGGCAGACCGCTCAAAGGGACCGTCCAATGTTGGAGGCAAAGGAAAATCGCCCTCAATTCCAGGATGTTGATCGGAAGAAAAGACTCTTCCGATGACCATACCCCCTGAATCCAGAGATTGTTCCAAACACCCCCCCAGCCCGACAGGCTGGCATCGGTGGTTATAACTGACCACTTCGGAGGGAGGAAAGACTTCCCCAGGGAGAAAGCCCCTGGACGTAACCACCATTCTAGAGAATCCCGCACCGCGCGAGGAATGGTGACACTGCAATCCAGCGATTGCGACTGGTTCCATCGACTCAAGATGAACCTTTGGAGAGTCCTGGAATGGAACTGGGCAAAAGGAATTGCCTCCATGGACGCCACCATCAGACCCAGAAGACGCATACACTTCCGTAAGGACATTGCCGTTGAGGATGTCATAATCTGTACATGTCGAAGAAGACATGACTGTTTGTCTGGTGGTAGGAAACTACCGACCGAAACGTGTCGAGTGCATTCCCAAAAAGAGAATTGTCCTCGATGGTTCCAGGACGACTTCTCCCAATTGACCAGCCAACCGAAGTCTTTCAGAAACTGAAGAGACAAATCCCGAGCCGTCAACGCCTCCTCCTCCGAGGAAGCCACGATCAAAAGATCGTCCAGATAAGGGAGAATCGTAATCCCCTGTCTTCGAAGGAGTGCCATGAGGGGCGCCAGAATTTTTGTAAAGACCCTTGGCGCTGAGGCTAAGCCGAACGGCAGAGCCACGAACTGGTAATGATTCTGACCTATGGCAAATCGAAGAAAGCGCTGATGAGCCTTTCCGATGGGAATATGCAAATAGGCGTCGCGAATGTCGATTGACACCAGAAAATCGTTCTGTGACAGAGCTGCCACAACGGAACGAAGCGACTCCATGCGAAATTTCCGGGCATGGACATGCCGGTTTAAACGCTTGAGATCCAGAATCGGGCGAAATTTGTTCTCCTTTTTGGGAACTATAAAAAGGTTGGAATAAAAACCTTTCCCTCGGTCCTCTGACGGAACCGGTATCACTACACCCTTTTGTAGTAGCGATTCGACCTCTCGCTGTAGAGCGACAACAAGCTCGGGTTCCGACGGAACGCGAGATTGACAAAAAACATTTGGGGGTTGAGAAGCAAACTCTATGAAATAGCCTGCCGACACTATCCGCGTTACCCAGGAATCTGGAACGCGAGCCATCCAAGTCTCCTTGAAAAGAAGCAGGCGACCCCCCACTCGAGAATCCTCGAGTGGACCCCTGGCGTCAATCCGACTTTGCGGGTTTCTTGTCAAGTTCCCGCTTGTTCTGGCGGAAACTCTGCTTCCAGGGAGTACGAGTTTTCTGAGAGGATTTCTTTCCTGAGAAAGAAGGACGACCCGATCCCCACGAGGAGTGACTAGATCGTCCTCGGCCCCGAAAGGACCGCCGACCACTATAAACACCAGGCTTACTGGACACCGAGGCCATGGCCCTTCGCTGTGGTAATGCTGATTCCTTCGCCTTAGCCTTGGAAATCAGCTCTGTGAGGTCGGATCCAAAAAGATGGCCACCCTTGTAAGGTAAGGCCAACAACCCTTGTTTGGAAACTGCGTCCCCGGCCCACTGTCTGAGCCATAAAGCTCTTCTGACTGTGACCGCTGAAGCTTGCGCTTTGGCCAGCAGAGATGCCGTATCCAGACCGGCATCAAAGATATAACAGGCTGCCGTTTCTAACCATTCACAAGTTTCCCGTATCTCAGATAACGGAGATTCATTTTGCAACTCCGTCTTCAGACGTGCCAACCAGCTTAGAGAAGCTCTAGCAGCACACATGGATCCTAGCACTGCTCGAAATCCATGACCCGCAGCCTCATAGCTTGCTTTTGCCGCCAATTCTGCCTTTCTATCCAAAGGCTCCTGTAAGCTCGCTTTTCCCTTAATAGGGAGTAGAGAGGATTTACTAAGCTGAGACAAAGACACATCCACTTCAGGAGCAGAAGTCCAATTAGCCTTTAACTCCGTAGAGCAAGGATAAAGTGTATCAAAGAAATGCGTTCCATGAAAACGCTTATCTGGACATAGACGTTCCTCCTCTATTACACCATTAAGCTCATCCAGAGCTGGTAATGTTGTGCGCGAAGCACGGGACTCCTGGAACATGCGTGCTGATTTACCAGGACGACTAGTTACCTCCTCCGGTAACTGTAGTATATCTCTCATGGCTTCAATTAATGCCTCCGTACGCTTCGTCATAGAGGAACGCCCCTGCGGCTCGTCCGCATCTGAATCGGATATTTCTCCATCCGAATTTAAAGGGGAACTCTGCCCAATATCAGATACATCTGACTCGCTCCGTGTAGAGGCCGGTAACGGCCTGCGTCGCTTCCTCTGAGAGGAATTAGCAGACACATATTGACCTAAAAGGTCAGATAAGTTATTAATCGATCGAGCGATATCATCCAATTTTCCACCGCTGTCGACCGCAGCGCTAGACGCTGTGGAGGTCTGCGTATCTGATTGCCGCAATGGCACTGGGACGTGATCCGCGGCATCTGAACTCTGTTCAGACATGTCTCACCTGTATGAGCAGGTCAAAGCGGTAATACCAGCAAAAAACTATGCGTTTTTTTTTTTTTTTTTTTTCAAACGCTGAAGGGTTAACGCTCCACCAAGCAGAGTTACCCCAGCGGTATTCAGTCAGCAAATTTAGCTGGTAGAAATAACCCTCAAAGGGGTTAATATTGCAAACTCACCAAAAATATATATATTTGTGAGCCCCAGCCAATTTTTATGTCTCTGATGAGACTGCAGCTGCAGGATAGCGATCGCTGCGCTGCGGGGTGAGGAATCCGCACTCACCCAGCTGGCCGTGGTGTCTTATGAGGAGAGGAGCGGTCCGAGGAGCCCAGGAGCCTGAGTAATGGCCGCCACAGTGAGGGGGTCGCAGGAGAAAAGCCAGAGCGCGCGTCTTCCTGCTCAAAAGACCGGGATAGATAGGCCACGCCCCCTGCTAGCTCAAATAATGAGCGCGAACTCTCCCCGCTCCTGCTCCCTCTCTGTCCTGCAGCTATCTGCCTGCGGACAAAAAATCACCACATCTTCTTGTAACAGCGCTGTCACAGCAGCGCTGAAGCATACTGACATTACATGTAGTAGCGCTGTCACAGCAGCGCTGAAGCATACTGACATTACATGTAGTAGCGCTGTCACAGCAGCGCTGAAGCATACTGACATTACATGTAGTAGCGCTGTCACAGCAGCGCTGAAGCATACTGACATTACATGTAGTAGCGCTGTCACAGCAGCGCTGAAGCATACTGACATTACATGTAGTAGCGCTGTCACAGCAGCGCTGAAGCATACTGACATACATGTAGTAACGCTGTCACAGCAGCGCTGAAGCATACTGACATTAGTAATAGCGCTGTCACAGCAGCGCTGAAGCATACTGACATACATGTAGTAACGCTGTCACAGCAGCGCTGAAGCATACTGACATTAGTAATAGCGCTGCTCATTCAGACGCTAAAGCACTCACACATAATTATTATTAAAATTTGTGTGGAGTACTCACCAGCCAAGGCGCCACAGGGACCCTCAGGGGTTTCTGGCGCAGTGCCCATGCTTCCCCCCAGGGCGAAGAACGCAGTGACCGCACGTGTGGTTTGCGTTCCCGCCAGAGAAGCTCTCCTCATCCCCCAGGGCCGGCAAGGATTCTGCAGGGACTTTGAGTAAATACAGATCCGCCAAGGGAGAGGTTGGGGTACAGCAGCGCTGGTACCCCTGAGACCTCTAGACCAACTAGTGATCCAAGTCTCCTGTCCGAATATTAAAATAATAAAATCTTCTGAGGAGCTGCATTAGCAGCGACCATCCTCTGGACCTCAAATCTTAGACTGGAGCTGAGTAGGAGGAGCCCGAGCTGGAGGGGCCAGCCAGTCATCACTCTTTTGATCTGAGGTAACATCCTGATCTGGGGCTCCGCCTACCCATCAGTAATGAATACTGTGGCTCTCTTCCTTCATCTGCAGCTGAAACATTAATAATTAGTCATTCAGACGTCAATGATTTTTATAATACCCAAAAAACAGTCCCAAGTTTTATACGTGTTTTCGAACAGATTTTCATGACTGTTTGATGGGGGAAAAAAGCAAACCTTAAACATTGACCAGTATTTTTCTTGTATGAAAAAAATAAATAGAATTGCAAAGCTTCTCCTATCCATTATAATGCTAATCACGGAGAGTACACAGATGGCAATGTGCGCCATCAGTTATTATTCAGAGACCTATAGACTTGTAAGGGTAATTTTGAGCCAAGTGTTTAGTATAATAAACAGACATGTGTCCGTAACTTTTTTGCGGACAAGCAATACCCCAAAAAAAACAAACGAAAAAAAAAAAAAAAAATGTAAACATGAATATGTGAAAAGCTCCATATATCATAATGGGGTACGTGTCCCTCTCTGTCAAAACACAGTGATAGAACAGATAGGAAAAAAAACAGATATTCTGAATGAAACTCAAGTAAATAGTAACAAAAGTTATTATGGGACATGGGTCAGTTTTAGAGCATTTAGTTTTCATACCACCACAGATTACAATCCCCCACCACCTCCCCCCACAAAAAAAAAAAAAAAAAAAAAAAAAAAAAAAAAACAGACTATTCAGAAATGGCAGAACATATTGTTGAGCTTTTTTTTTTTTTTTTTTTGTAAAGATATTCCTATCACAACGATCCTATCCCAATATGTAGTAGGTGTAATATTAACCAATTATAAATGTAGTACAGTTCTTAGATTTGCTGGGTCACACCTCATGTGCAGGCATCGCAGTATCTTAGATATCCATGGATACGACCACGCAAAGTGACAGGTACACAACTTATTGGTCGTCACCATGGATACCCAAACTACTGCAATGCCCTGTACATGAGGTAAGTGACAGTGAATCTGAAAAAGTATACCACATTTCTAATTGGAGGTATTTATTATTAATTATTACTCCTACATATTTGGATAGGATCTTGGAGATGGGAATACCTCTTTAAACTGTGACCCCTCTGTTGCCTGTTCCAAGTGATACATGCGTTCTGTAAGGGTCAAAGCCTCTCAGTACATGTCCATAAAGAACACAAGACCCCATTCTCACATAGATAGTGTCAATAATAAGAACCTTGGCCTGAATGAATGGTCATAGCTTGTAAAATGCCCAGTTTAGAGTTCTTAGGGACCTGTATCCCGACTAATGCCTTAATACCTCCAATATCACACCAATTTCAGTGGAGCAAAAGTCCATCGAGTCATTACTCACAAATCGGCATGATGGCATTAATTGGCCAGGATGATGAGGAAACTGGAGCGCCCAGCTCTATTGGGCAGTTGCAGGACAGGGAATGCTTCACATACTGGTACTCCTGCCTGATAACCAGTCATGTCCTCTGCAGGGATTAATCACCAGGGAAGAGCAGGCGGATGGTCACAGGTTTTCTTACCTTGGGTTCTCTTAAATAACAGTACATGGCCTGAGTCACGTCAGCAGCGTGCACTGCATTGTGATAGGGGTTCTGACTATGGTAGTCTTCTTGAACCATAACTTAGAAAAATAAAAAAAAAGGGAAGAATCACAAAAACAGTATATTATCTACCAAAATTAAAGTAAGTACATTATTTCCCTAATGCAACATTAACAGAAGATTATCAGCCATGTTAGATGGATGATATTAACGTGTCATCTACATACAATCTCTTATGTTATTCCACATGTTCATTCATGGACCTGATGCTCCCAGCCATGACTGGAGGCTGCTGATAGATGTCTGTATATCCGTGGGGGCAAACACTGAAAGGGTCAGGGGAACGGTTGTGTAAGGGGTCAAGAGGCTGCCATAGATGGGCTACAGAGTCTTGTAATGGGAGACATGACTTTTATGGCGATGAAAAATGAAAATTTTTGTTAATCTTTCTCAGACACTTCATTGGGGGACACAGGAACCATGGGTTATATGCTGCCATCTGGAGGCAGACACTAAGAATACATCTCAAAAAAAAAAAAAAAAATAAAAGCTTCCTCCTCCCCAAAAGGCTACTTCTGGGCAGCCGACACCCAGCTATTCTGATTAGCTTAGTGTTAGGTTGGAGCAGACACTGCTCTAAGTTACAGCCCTGTACTTGCCTTGTATATATCTTTGATTTCTATTTTTATACCATGAGCAGCTACAATCGTACTTTATTGTGGTGCAGGGGAAAAAAAACAAAAATAATCCTGTGGGGTAATAGAAACAAACAGCATGGGCATTTTGTAATAACTCTTGGCAAAGAGTTATAAATAATGATGGGCAAACCCGTGGCTATTCGGGTCCGGCCAATCATTTAAAAAAGTTTGGTTCAGGTACTAGAACAGTACTTGAACCCAAACCCCATTCATCTGAATGGGGGGCCAGAACATCCGTTGTTTGCCACGCTGTCATCTGAAAGACAGTGCAGCAAACACAGGCTCTGATTGGTGGCAAGATTGTTACCGCTAACTAGAGAGCTTAGCTTTCCCATGCTGTGAGATGAGAGAATGGGAGCCCGCAGCTGTGACCGTTGGGAAAAAAAAAAAAAAAAAAGTTACCGCCGGTCACAGGTGTCGGATGATGACAGTCCTACTCTGTCACGGAAAGCAGCGAGAGCAGGCGAGGCTGATGAATATTCATCATCCGGCACCTGTCTAATAAATAAATGAAAAAAATTATGTAATGTCTCTTCTATTTTTGAAAACCAGCTCATGCAAAACCAACACCTGCATGACAAAGTTCTCACGCAGCCTGCAGAGCTGTTAAGTGAAGTGATCGGGGGTTCAGTGTCAGTGTCTTTATTTCAATTAAAAGGACTTTATTCTGGATGTTTTTTTTTTCCTACAAAATAACTATGGGGTGTCTTCTAGACGCCACTCCATTATTAACCCCTGGGCTTGATGTCAGCGGCCATAAAACAGCTGACATCAACCTAAAACCTATTAGCCCACTTCGCACCGCACCAGGGGAAGTGGGAAGAGCTGGGCAAAGAGCCAGAATTGGTGAATTTAATAGATGCGCCTTTTCTGGGGGAGCTGCGGGCTGCTATTTTTAGGCTGGGCCAATATCCATGGCCACTTCTTAATCTGAGAATGCCAGCCCCCTGCTGCCTGTTTTAGCTTGGCTGGTTGTCAGAAATGGGGGACCCCACACTGTTTTTTTAAATTATGTAATTTATAATAAAAAAAATGATGAATACTCTCATGCTGTCATCTCAGTGTGGGAACCGCAGCTCTCTGACCAGTAGTAACGATCTTGCCGCCGGTGTTTTTTGCGCTGTCACAGAGATGACAGCGTGCAAAACAGCCAATGTTCAGAGTGCTGAACCCAAACAGTAACACCGACTTCTGGGAGAAGTCAGTGTACAGAGTCCCTGCATGGACACTAGGTGTTCGGTACGAACCCCAAACTTTACTGTTTGGGTTTGCCCATCACTAGTCAAAGTATGAACGGGATTGCCGCCAGGGAGCCAGGCCTGTGTCATCTGCTGTTCCTAGCCGTTTAACCCCTTAGATCCTATGGTCGCTATTGAATGCATCACCTAATTGGTAAGGTAGAGGAAGAGTCCTTTATCACCTCACTGCTACCGCTGTCTCAGGAGTAACAAGGTTAGATTGGGGCACAACAACGTCTGCCATCTTAGTATATCTATTAAGTAGATGGCGCACATAAAATATTTGGGAAAATGATTCTGCTCATTTTTCACAAAGTAAAGCCATTAAAAAGCCTCTAATTACATGTAGCTACATTGTCTTTCCTCAGATAGGACTAGAAAGAAAAACCATGTAAATATGCCACTTCCTTAAAAGGGATTTTTCCACTTTCAAAAAACATGGCCCCAAATGACTTACACATATAATATAACATGCATAGCAGGCATTCCCCTTCCTGGGGTTTAGAACCAGTTCTCCGCTGCTGCAACCAGGACACAGAGCCAGGAGCAGCGATTGCACAACTAGAGCGCACATCACCGCTGCAGCCGATCACAGAGCTCAGTGCTCTGCTATTGTACATAGCACAAGCTACTGAGCTCAGTGATTGGCTGCAGTCGAGATGTACACTGTAGTCATGAGCTCTCCGCAACAACAAGTACTCAAACCAGAGCTGTGGCAAAAATATAGACATTTGTTACACTATTTGTGGGATGCTGGACAGGTTTACCATATGTAGATCACCACACGTTTCATAGCTTACCTAGAAATCTACGCAGTTTCACCATATCCAAGTGAAAGTGATCTATTAGACCATTATGACTCAAGAGGTGAAAGGTTAGGGAAACCAGACTGTTTCCTAAAAGCAAGTACAATCATAAGTTATTGTGTGAACCATGGATCAGTAAAGGATGAATCAGTAACTAAAACAACATCATAAAGCAATAATGCAGGAAATGTCAGCACCTCCATCCAGAAAAGAGGGGGGGATGTGAATAAGAAGGGGTTGTCCGAGTAGTGCACAACACCTTCAATTCAATCACTAGGTTTACCCCCAGTAGAATGATAACATTACTCCCATCCGACACCGCTGTCAGAAATGGCTCTATCGGGGCTTGTGTGACAATAGGTCACATGATTCCTGCGGCAAATCAGCGGCTGCATCACTGACCTCTCCTTCGACCACAATGGACGTCCGGAGGAAGTGAAGGCTAGTGTCTACACCACTGGTAAAGCGATGGCACCGAAGAGGCGTACAGCTGCTATCATTTTACTGATGAAGTATAGGGGGTGGCGGGAGAGGAGAAAAACATGGTGAATGACAAGGGGTTGTCCAAGTAGTGGACCACCCCTTTAACACACCTGCACCCAAATGGATCAGGTGTATGCACAAAGCCTATAAAGACAAGATATAAAGTCAATGATAAGAGTATTGCAAGTTAGGGCTCATACACATTAGCGTAAAAAATAGCTCCGACGTTACTCCTGAAAAGTTGGAAGAGTGGTATCCATATGTTTCAACCTATTTCAAGCGAGTGCGCGATGTTTTCCTCACCTAGCATCCACATGCAATCTGTATGCAATGCGTTTTTATCATGATCTTTTACACACTATAATTCTCTATGTAACTTAAAGCTAGTTTACAAACTAATAAAGCAATCTTATATAAAAGGGATAGATAAGATAGAATAAATAGGATAGATGTCTGTAGATATTTATTGTTACAAGTCCCTAACAAAATAAAGCATCACCCTTTAGTGTTTTTCATGTGGCACTAAAAATTGTGTTTCGCCTTATTTAAGTTATCAAATTAATTTAAAAAAAATGGCATGGGGTCTCCCCTTATTTTCACTTAACCAGCTGAGAGAAAGCAGACAGCTGGTGTTATAATGCTGGGAAGGGGTCAATATCCATGGAGCTTCCCAGCTTATTAATAACAGCTCACAGCCGTCTGCGTAGCTCTTACTGCTTAATAAAAAGGGGGGACCCCCCCCAAAAGAAAAAGATGGCAGGGTCCCACCTATTTTTAATAAGCAAAGGCTGATATGAATAGGCTGGGAAGGGCTCTCGCATCGGATGCCATACGCTAGTCTGACCCCGGCCTTATAATCACACTCCGCTCCGCAGAGAAATCAGGAGAGCAGACTGTCAGTCATTACATGTCGCACACTGGTAATGCCACCTTTCATTTACAATAAGCTCTAGAGGCAGATTCTCAGCGAAATCTATGTCCGGCCCGTAGATCTTAACAGCTCATTACATATTAAGGAAAATGTGGATTTCTATGGAATAAGACATCGGATCGCAGATAAAGTATTTTATTCAACTTTCTATGACCTAAATGCCCATATTGATGGATTAAGAGGGTTGATCCTACTGATATATTCCCTTTACAACTCAAAATTTAAAGTCACAGCATGTTACATGTGTCCTTGGCAATAAAAGGTTCAAAGAATCTCTACAAGTAGGAGATTGTAACATTGCTGTTGTGTTAACCCCAAAAAACAAAATTCTAAAGAATCATACACATTTCACTATGACATTAATTCCTTACCATTAGTCAACCTATCAAAAAGAAATATATCAAAATTCCAGTTCCCGACTTTTTCCAGCATACACTGAAAAGAGAAAAGAAGAATTAACCACCTGAGATCCAGAACAGAGAGGGGACATAGGCAATATATACTGAGCAAGTAATGGGGGTGTATGTTATAGGATGGGCAGGGTGATGACATACAGGAATTGTGTCACTGAATGTTTGCACCTACCTTGGCTTGTCCATTGTAATCATCATCCAAGATGTACAATGAATTCTGTGCAGCGACACCCCGGAAAAATCGTGAAGACCTTAGGTACCGCTGAAAACTTAACAACCTGCGGATATTTCTTGCAGACAATGAGAGTTCGATTTCGGAGTGTGCTGGATAGAAAGAGGAAGAAGATCAAAGTCGGATCAGACTGGATGCAAGAACTGCAAATGGGCAGTAACTAGTGATGAGCGAATGTGCTTGGATAAGGAGTTATCAGCGCATGCTTGGGTGCTAACAGTGTCTTCTGCGTGCTCAAAAAATTTGTTCAAGTCCCCGCGGCTGCATGTCTCACAAACAGGCAATTCCTGCATGTGTTGTGGCTGTCTAAAAGCAGCGAGACATGCAGCAGTGGGAACTCAAACAGATTTTTCGAACACGCTGAAGACACTCGGATAGCACTCGAGCATGCTCGGATAACACCTGATCCACTCATCACTAGTCACTATCAGTAAAAAAAACAACTATTAACTTTTCAAATACTAGATATCAGCGTAAATTCTGGAATTACCCAGATATTTATGTCCCGTTTAAAGTAATACACTCCAGTGTTTGTTTTTTTTGTTTTATTTTTCATTTAAGTTCCATGAGCCTAGTCTTATACTTTTCAGCTTCCGTATTCAGCTCTTCCCGGTTCAACTCCAGTCACGTGGCGCCATCTTGCGACCAAAACTTTTAAGTGACCAGAAGTCAGAGGTTACAGTTACAAGGTTTCAATGCAAGTCTATGAGAGCTGCGTTCTGACTCGTGAAACTTACATTGAGTTGAGGCTTGCGGATCACCCAGCAAACATTGGGGTGATCGAGCAGTTTACAAACTGCTGGAGACAGACAGGAACCTCACAAGGAACCACTGAAAACAGTGGCTGGTAAGTATAAGACTAAGAGCAGAAACTTAGATTAGTAGCACCACTCCAGTGCTGCCAAAAAAAAAAAAAAATGCTGAAGTGGTGCTTAAAACCCAATTTGTATGGGGTTAATATATTTTAGTTTCCAAATGGTCCTCATGTAATAAACCCCTTATTGTTGTAGATGTAATATTTCTCAGTGCTAGGCATCCGGAGCTCAAAACCTAACTTGCACATTCTCAGATTTTGAGTTTAACAGATCTGTTGGGGACATAATTTTATGGCACTTTCTAATATACCAGTATTACAGATCCTGCTGCTCGCTTTCCTGTGATGCTTATACATTTGTCAGTAGGGGTTTTCTGGAGAACAATACCCTGTTTTACATGATGTATTATTTCTAGTCTTCTGGTGTGCCTCTCCTAAACAGATGATACAAAAAGCTACAATTCATTAAAAATAAGTATTCCACAACTCTGGACTAAATGGTTTTAAAAAGTCGCAACGTTTTTGCGCAATGCAGAGTTGCGCAAGAATGTTGTGATTTAACATTTTGACCCCAGTTATGCCAAAATGGGCAGAGCTGGGGGTGGGATGGTAGCGTGACGCCATAGCTCGGCTAATTCAGGATGAGCTGTGGTGTGCCCTCCTAATGAGATTTGTGGGTAAGATTTATGTTGTGGGGCACGGAGGCACACAGCAGTCAGACACTCCGGATTCATTCAGAAGTGTGCACCTCTATGAATCAAAGGCATCCGACTCAAAGCCCCCCCACATTAAGACCGCGTAACTTCGCCACTCTAGCTGAATACACTAGAGAGGAAAGTCAACCCGCTGCTATATGTGCATTATAACCATAGGTGGCACCAATACAATTCCATCTCACATACCTCTGCTTGACTGCTAAAAGGAAACTAACATTTTTTTGTTCCAAAAATCATGCAGGGGCTTTTCTTTTTTTTTTAAAAAACAAACATTAACTGTAAATGTGTATACACAGATGTGCCCAGTGATAAAGACTTTGGCATTAATGACCTCACCCTATCCTGGATCTCCTCATACTTTTCCAACCGCACAGTCAGCGTCTCCCACTTTCACACTACCTCCTCGTCCCACCCTCTCTCTGTTGGAGTCCCCCCAAGGATCTGTTCTAGGACCCCTACTCTTCTCAATCTATACACTTGGCCTGGGGCAACTCAAAATCCCACGGATTCCAGTACCACCTTTATGCTGATGACACTCAGATCTACCTCCTGGCCCAGACATTACCTCTCTGCTGTCCAGAATTCCGGAGTGTCTATCAGCCATATCCTCTTTCTTCTCCTCCCGCTTCCTCAAACTCAATGTGGACAAATCTGAACTCATCAACTTTCCCCCATCTCACAGATCTTCCTTACCTGACCTATCTATCACAATTAACGACATCACGCTTTCCCCCGTGCCGGAAGTGCGCTGCCTCGGAGTAACCCTTGACTCAGAGCTTGGATGTGTGGTTTGAAGGACAGGGCTTTCTACCTCCTGTCGCCTTCAGCGCAAAAATATTTCCAGAATCCATCCTTTCCTCAACCCTTAATCTACTAAAATGCTTGTGCATGCCCTCATCATCTCCCGCCTCGACTACTGCAACATCCCTTTCTGTGGCCTCCCTGCTAACACCCTCGCACCTCTCCAGTCCATCCTTAACTCTGCTGCCCGACTAATTCATCTCTCTCCTCGCTACTCCTCCTCTTCTCCCGTCTGCAAATCTCTTCACTGGCTCCCATTCCCTCAGTGCATCCAGTTCAAATTACTAATACTGACCTACAAAGTCATCCATAACCTGTCTCCCCCTTATGTCTCTGAACTAATCTCCCAATACCTTCCCTCACGTAATCTCCGGTCCTCCCAAGACCTCCTTCTCTCCTCCACACTTATTCGCTCCTCACCCAACCGCCTCCAAGACTTCTCCCGAATATCCCCCATCCTCTGGAATTCTTTGCCCCAACACGTCCGACTATCAACCACATTCTGTCACACACAACAGTCTTCAATATACAGTAAAATATTTTATAAGAGTACCAAATCACAATCTGGGGCTGCCCTTTTATCCAATAAGAGTGGCCCACCCCAGACTGGTGATTTTATTAAATTTTAGTTACCGTATATACACATGTATAAGCCGACCCTCCTAATTTTGCCACAAAAAACTGGGAAAACGTATTGACTCGCGTATAAGCCTAGGGTGGAAAATGCAGCAGCTACTGGTAAATTACAAAAATAAAAATAGATGCCAATAAAAGTAAAATTAATTGAGACATCAGTAGGTTAAATGTTTTTGAATATCCATATTGAATCAGGAGCCCCATATAATTCTCCATACAGTTAATGATGGGCCCCATAAGATGCTCCATACAAAATACTCCCCATATAATGCTGCACAAAGGTTTATAATGGCCCCCATATGGTGCTCCATAGATTATGCCCCCATATGGTGCTCCATAGATTATGCCCCCATATGGTGCTCCATAGATTATGCCCCCATATGGTGCTCCATAGATTATGCCCCCATATGGTGCTCCATAGATTATGTCCCCATATGGTGCTCCATAGATTATGTCCCCATATGGTGCTCCATAGATTATGCCCCATATGCTCCACAGATTATGCCCCATATGCTCCACAGATTATGACCCATATGCTCCACAGATTATGCCCTATATGCATCACAGATTATGCCCCACAGTATAGGTCTCTTATGCTGCCGCTGCAACTTAAAAAAAAAAATGACATACTCACCTCTCATCGCTGGGGGCCAGGTGCCGGTGTCCTGAACAGGCGGGGACACCGGCGCGCTATGGGGGACAAGTGCCGGTGTCACCGCTCGCTCAGGGCCCCGGCACCTGAGATATTTACCTGTACCCGGTCCACCGCTGCGCGCCGCTGTCTTCCGGGTCCTCTTGTCAGTGAGCGCTCAGGCAGAGGACGCGGCGCGTACTAACTACGTCATCGCGCCCTCTGCCTGAACATTCACAGCTAGAGGACGCGAGGACACAGTGGCGAGCAGCGGTGGAATGGGGACAGGTGAATATCGCATATACTCACCCCCCTGCAGGCACATCTCTGCAGCCCCTGCTCTTCTCCCGCAGCTCTTCCTTCCTACAGCGGTCACGTGGTACCACTCATTAAAGTCATGAATATGTGCATATTCATGACTTTAATGAGCGGTACCACGTGACCGCTGCAGGAAGGAGCCTGAGATCGTGGGAGAAGCAGGGGGGCTGCAGTGATGCGCCGGCTGAGGGGTATGATCTCACACCCCCGCTCCCCCTCCCCCGCCGACGCCCCGGTATATGACTCGCGTATAAGCTGAGAGGGGGACTTTCAGCCTTAAAAAATGGGCTGAAAATCTCGGCTTATACGCGAGTATATACGGAATGTCTAAAGTGCTGATAAGTGCACCTAATGCAACATGAACGCTATGACCAAGAAGCTTTAATAGGTTCGAAATGCATTGGCAATGTGTAGAGTTGAGCGATACTTTCCGATATCCAAAAATATCGGATCGGAATGGTATCGATGATATCACTAAAATATCGGCGATACCCGATACCGATACCGGAAGTCCCATGTAAGTCTATGGGAACAAAATATCGCAACTAAAAAAACACTTTCTTTCCTTGTAAACACAAAATACACACACATAGAATACATATATATATATATACATATACATATACACACACACATGTCATTGTGACATATATATATACATATATTTATAGTTTATTCACTTCTAAATAGTAAAATAGCCTCTGATTCAATTGCCGGGTAAAGCCGGCATTTGTGAAAAGACGGAAGCACCCAAGGGTCCAGTCGCCACAGAGATGTTGCATCGCACCCAGCGGTATGAGAACTTACTCTCAGGTAAGGAGGAAACACCCCATTGACTCCAACCACTGCATTCAACAGTACACTATGCCAGCTGAGTGTAGGCGGACCCAATGGGATGGTCTAGCTCAGGCTGGTTAGAACAGGGTGTAGCTAGTTGGATGGGAGGGGTTGAGGCAGCCTTATGCTGCATGTCTTTGTAGTAAGAATTGTTTCCTTTCCTGCTTTCTTACTACGTCGCATACTCCACTCTGCTACATCACTCTGCACCATTGCACCATTGCTCTATCTCACATCTATCTGCCCTGGAAGGATAGCGTGTTACCTGTAGAAGACTTATCACCTACCTGCACTACACCATCCCTTCCAGAGGACCTGCACAGCAGCGCTGGACACCCTGACCAGGTACTACAGGTGGCGTCACGACAAACTACACGAACATTCTATCATCCCCTGGAAATATCCCACATTCCAGTGATCGCCCAGGTCACGGACCGAGCTGTGCTACTCGTGACATCCCCCATAGAAGTCGACGTGATCGGTGCCGAGTACCCCCAAAACCCCTGTCTCTGTGCGACTCAACTTCCCTCACTGTGCTGGCACTTTACATTTACAATGCCTCTGGGTTTTTTTTTTGGGGGGGTGGGGAACATTCAGACTTTTGCTATGGGGCCCCATGATTTATATGTACGCCCCTGCTGCTGAGGCATGGTATTTAAGGCTGTTAATGAGCCAACATACATGGACCTTGCCAGCAGCGTCGGACTGGAGTACCTTGGGCCCACCAGAGAAAATATATTCTTGCGGCCCAACATCATACTTCCCAACCTTTGAATAAGGGAAAGAGGGACAAAGGCTGTGGCACGCTGTGCATGCTGCAGAAAATTTTAGGCCACGCCCCGACAACACCCATTTCACAGCTAATCACACCCATATCCTCGCCCCAAGCGTAACCATTTAGCACTGCTGATCACACTGACTGGTAATGAGGGCACAGTGGCTGGTACTGAGGAAAAGAAAGAAAGAGCAGCGAGAGAGAAAGAACAAACAGAGAAAGAAAGAGAGGAAAGAAAGAAAAGAGAGAAAAAGAACAGAGAGAAAAAAGAACAGAGAGCGAGAAGGAAAGAACAGAGAGCGAGAAAGAAAGACTAGAGAGAGAGCCATAGGCATAGCTAGGGTTTTGGTTTAGTGGGGGCAAAACTTCTGAGTGGGCCCATCATCAGAGAACCTCAGCAAATGACCGCGCTGTTGGCCAAAATAATCTATATATAAAAAGACCAATATTGATATTACCGCCATATGGTCTGTGTTAAATAATACCAGTCCTACAGAACATATAATAGATTACAGCACAGGTACAGATAATGACTTACCGCTGATGTTCTTTCTAATGGAATTGTTCACTTTTCATGTCTTTTCCATCTGGCCCACACCGACAAGACGACTTCTCCAGCCAGGACTCGACTGCACCCCCATTAAAAAAAAATAAAAAAAATACTCACCTCCCGACTCCTGTGCTGCTCACTGTTCTCCCTCTCAGCGTCTGACAGCGGGCGCCGGCAGGTGATGTTATTGCGCCCGCTGTCATACGCTGAGAGGGGGATTATGGGAGAGAAGGAGCGCTCGCTCCTTCTCTCTCTATGCGGTCAGCTTTATCGGCTGGATGCCGATACAGCTGACCCTCCGATGACGGGTGGGGGGCCCACTGCTGGCACCGGGCCCCCCCAACGCCTGTTCAGGCCCCATAGCTTCCGGGCGGCAGAGCAGGGAGAGCGATTCTCCCTGCTCTGCTGCAGAATGTAACTGTATCGTAGCTCCGGGTGGGCCCCCTCAGAGCGCGGGCCCCGGGGCCACCGCCCCCTCTGCCCCGCGACCTATCCTTTCAAATCAGGGCCCACCACGCAGGAGCTGGGGCCCACCGTAGGTTTCTCCGGTGTCCCGGTGCCTCAGTCCGACCCTGCTTGCCAGCCTGATAATACCAGGCCACAGCAGTCTGCTTATCTTTGCTGGTTAACAAAAATAGGGGATCCCCTCGAAAAAAAATTGGCGTGGGGTCCACCCTATTTTTGTTAACCAGCCAGATGAAGCAGACTGCTGAGGCCTGGTTTTTCAGGCTGGTAATGAGCCAATATCCATGGACCTTGCCAGCCTGATAATACCAGGCCACAGCAGTCTGCTTAGCTTGGCTGGTTAACAAAAATAGGGGATCCCCTCGAAAAAAAAAACGGCATAGGGGTCCCCCTATTTTTGTTAACCAGCCAAGTAAAATGCAGACTGCTGCGGCCTGGTATTAAAAGACTGTCAAGGCCCATGGATTTTGGCCCTCAACAGCCTGATAATACCAGGCTACAGCAGCCCCACATTTGGCGCATCAAAAGATGTGCCAATTGTGGCACTTTACCCGGCTCTTCCCACTGCCCTGTAGCGGTGGCAAGTGGGGTAATAAGGGGTTAATGTCACCGTTGATTGCACGGTGACAATAAGCCCGGTTAATAATGGAGAGGTGTCAATAAGACACCGATCCATTATTAATCCCAAAGTTTTTAAATGTATAAAAAAAAAGACACAGCAAGAAAAAAGTATTTTAATGAAATAAAAGACAACACAGTTTTCATTTCTTTTATTATACTCTCATTCCTGCGACGCCATCGATCTCCTGTAAAAAAAGGAAAAAAACAAACCAACAGTATACCACCTGTCCGACACAGTCCATAGTAACGACTGTCCCACGACGATCCAGCTCTGCTACATCGGAATGACAGGCAGAGGCTGTCATCCCGGCGCAGCACAGCTGATTACCTGCTTCCCCGGCGGTGACGTCATCGGACTGACTGCTTTACGGCCGGGATTACCCAGCAGTCACTGCAGTTATCGCGAGAAACTGCATGTGACCGCCGGGGAAAGATGATGGCGGCCATCAACCAGTCCAGGCCGTGACCACCGGAGATCTTCTGCCAGGTAAGTGCCGCTGACTCCTGACAGACCCGACCGACGGACACTCACAGTGACAGTGACAATTCCGATTCCGGTATAAGATATATGGGAAATATCAAAAGTCAATATCGAAAGTCCGATACAGCTAATATCGGCCGATACCCGATACTTGCGGTATCGTATCGCTCAACACTAGCAATGTGTTCAAGATTAATCAATTTTTTCAGTATTTTAACGAGTCGTGCAATAAAACACGGATTTTGGTAAAAACTTACCTGTAAAATCCTTTTCAGCGAAGGAAGGAAGAGAGACACAGTATTCATTACTGATGGGTAGGCGGAGCCCCAGATCAGGATGTCACCTCAGATCAAAAGAGTGCTGACTGGCTGGCCCCTCCAGCTCGGGCTCCTCCTACTCAGCTCCAGTCGTACCAAAGCTTTTAGGAAAAGAGCCAAGATCACCAGCGGAGCAACATAACCCCTTCTGAAGGAACTTCAGAGAAAAAACACAAGGATACAGGTTATGCATGCAAAGAAAGCCAAAAACCACAGAGTTCCAGGTACTACTCACGGAACCTGACTACTGCGATGAGCTGGCGATGCTGGAACAGAGCCTTAGCGCGCTGACCTCAGCCCAGATAATCGCTATCAGATAAGGGTCGCGCTGCATCTGAAAACATCAACACACTTCTGCCTTGGGAGGGTGCTGTGTCTCTCTTCCTTCCTTCGCTGAAAAGGATTTTACAGGTAAGTTTTTACCAAAATCCGTGTTTCAGCTGCAGATGGAAGGAAGAGAGCCACAGTATTCATTACTGATGGACGTCCCAAAGCAGTTCAAAAATAAGGGTGGGAAAAACCAACAAAAGGCAGAAACCCAACAACCTTAACAACAAAGCGCAACCAGCGCTAAACACAAGTTCATCCAGAACTTTAAACTACAGCTGCCTGCAGGACCCTACGTCCGAGGGCTGCATCAGCGGAAGCACTGACGTCCACTTTATAAAACTTTGTAAACGTGTGGACAGAGCGCCAAGTTGCCGCCCGGCAGAGCTGCACTGCTGAGGCACCTTGATGAAAAGCCCACGATGAAGCCACAGCTCACGTGGAATGGGCTCGAATCTTAATCGGCAAGGTTCACCCCGAAGGCGGTAAGCTTCCAAAATAGCTGACCGGATCCAACGAGATATAGAATCCTTGAAAGCTCGTTGACCACGCCGACGACCTGCTGAAACCACAAACAGGAAGTCCGTCTTACGAAAACCTTGAGTAATAGATAGATAAAACTTCAAGGCCCGCACTAAATCCAATGTGTGTAAATCTCGCTCTTTCGCATTCTTCGGATCCAGACAGAGTGAAGGCAACACAATATCCTAGTTAACATGAAATTGTGATACCACTTTAGGCAAAAAATCACCCCGAGTGCGAAGCACTACACGATCCGGAAAAAACTCCAGAAAAGGAGGCGAACAAGAAAGAGCTGCCAACTCAGAAACTCTCCTCAAGGAAGTGACTGCAACAAGGAAAGCCACCTTCCAAGAAAGTAAAGAAAGGCTAGCAGAAACCATAGGCTCAAAAGGTTTATGCTGAAGAGCCTCCAAAACAAGGTTGAGCCGCCAAGGAGACACGGGCGCCTTCCGCGGCGGAAACTTACGAGATATACCTCGGAAAAAGGAGAGCACGTCTCTATTTGAAGCAATGGTTCTCCGGAACAATAAGGACAGAGCAGAAATCTGACCTTTCAGGGTGCTGACTGCCAAACCCTTGTCTAGCCCATGCTGCAGAAAAGCCAACAGGTTGGGAATGGAAAATTTTCTCGGGTTCCGAGAGGACCCCAAACACCACTAAAAGAAGGTTTCCCAAATTTTGTGGTAAATCCTAGTAGTAGCCGGACTTCTTGCAGCACGAAGGGTAGCAATGACCTCGGCTGAGAAACCTCTACGGGTCAAGATTTCGGTCTCAAGAGCCACGCCGTCAAACGCAGGGACATCAAGTCCGGATGACAAACGGGCCCCTGAGTCAACAAGTCCGGTTGAAGAGGGAGTGGAAAAGGAGTTGCCGCCAACAGCGACATTATTGTCGAGAACCACACCCTTCTTTGCCAGTCTGGAGCTATCAAAATAGCTGGAATTCTCTCTAGTCTGATCCGACGCAGTACTAGAGGAAGTAGGGATATCGGCGGGAATACATAGATCAGCTCGAGCTGATCCCACTGAGCCACTAGAGCATCCACCGCCACAGCCTTCGGGTCCTTGTACCTGGACATGAACGTCGGTAACTTGGCATTGGACCTGGATGCCATCAAATCCACTTGGGGGGTTCCCCAGCGAGAGCACAGTAGTGCAAAAACTTCCGGGTGGAGGCTCCATTCCCCGGGATCCATCCTTCTGCGACTGAGAAAGTCTGCTGTAATATTCTGAACCCCTGGAATGTGAATCGCCGAAATGGCTGGCACACTGGCCTCTGCCCAAATCAGAATTCGGGACACCTCTACCATGAGTCTGGAACTCCTTGTCCCACCTTGGTGATTGATATACGCGACAGCCGTCGCATTGTCTGTCTGCACTCGGACTGGCAGACCGCTCAAAGGGACCGTCCAATGTTGGAGGCAAAGGAAAATCGCCCTCAATTCCAGGATGTTGATCGGAAGAACAGACTCTTCCGATGACCATACTCCCTGAATCCAGAGATTGTTCCAAACACCCCCCCCCAGCCCGTCAGGCTGGCATCGGTGGTTATGACCGACCACTTCGGAGGGAGGAAAAGCTTTCCCAGGGATAACGCTCCTGGACATAAACACCATCCTAGGGATTCTCGCACCCTGTGAGAGATGATGACGCTGCAATCCAGCGAACCTTGCGATTGATCCCAACGACTCAGAATGAGCCTATGGAGAGCTCTGGAATGAAATTGGACAAACGGAAAAAACCTCATGGACGCCACCGTCAGACCCAGAAGGCGCATACCTTCCGAAGGGACACTGCTGTCGCAGACTTCATAGTCTGTACATGCTGGAGCAGACATGCCTGCTTGTCTGGAGGTAGGGACAACACCGCCCGTACCATGTCGAAATGCATCCTCAAAAACAGGATTGCCTGCGACGATTCCAGAGACGACTTCTCCTTTGAAGCCACAACCGAAAAGGCCGTCCAAATAGGGACGAATCGTAAATCCCCGTCTTTGAAGGATTGCCATGAGATTCTGGCGTCAGAATCGTTGTAAAAATTCTGGGCGTTAAAGCCAAACCGAATGGTCGAGCCACAACCTGGGTGAGGTCTTCCGATGGGAACATGCCAAAAAGCGTCGCGAATGTCGATTGATCGTTCTGCGACAGGGCTGCCATAACTGAGCGAAGCGACTTCATGCTCGGCTCTGACGGAATGTCAGAAGTCAGTCCGCCTTAGCGAATTTTTTTTTTTTTGCCAGCTTCTGCCTTAACAGAAGTTCTGTTTCCAGGGTATGCGGAATTTCTGAGAATTCCCTTTTTTTTTTTTTTTTTTTAAAAAGAGAGAGACGACACAAACCCCCAGAGGGTTGGTCAGATCATCCCTTGAACCGAAAAGGACTGCCGATAACTATCGGCACAAGTCCTGCCAGACGCAGAAGTCACAGCTCTGCGCTGCGGTAAAGCTGCTTCTTTTGCCTTTGCCTTGGCATCAGCTCCGTGAGGTCAGTCAAATAGCTGACCACTTTCTAAGCTAAAGATAGCAAACCCTGTTGGAAAACTGCGTTCCATCCAAGTCACAGTGCTCTTCTGACTGTAACTGCCGAGGATTGCGCCCTGGATAGCAGTGACGCATTATCCTTCAACTAGAAAAGCCCATCTACCTTGATAGAGGGAAACTTGCCACGCCGTCCTTAGACGGTCCAACCGGCTCAGGGGAACTTAACAAGTACACCTAGATCCTTAATACCGAATCTATGATCCACGGCCTCGCAGATGGAAATTGTTGCCATCTCCGTTTTTCTGTCCAGCGTGTCCTGCAGACTCGTCTTCCCTTTTACCAGGAAGATTTGCTAAGCTGGAATGAAGGAACATTCACTTCAGGAGAAGGGGTCCAATTAACAAATAACTCCGTAGAAAAACGGATACAGTTTGTAAGGTCATCGCGACCCATGCGACCCTTGCAACATCCGGGCCGACTTACCAGGACGACTAGTTACCTCCTCTGGTAACTGTAACGTCCACATGGCTTCCACAGAAATTTTAGTACGGCCCCTGAGAGAGAGGCAGGGTGTCCCTGCCGATCCTCCTTAACCGAATCGGACTTCTTCGCTAAGCGAGAAGGAAAAACACCGATTTGTGTCGCTCCCTTGAGAGGATCTAGTTGACACTCCATAACCTAAAAGGTCATCAATAGAAACCAGTGAAGGCCTTCATTTTGACACCATTGGAACCTCTGACCGTGTATGAGTCGAGGTCTGCGTGTCAGATACGCGAGGCTGATCCGTAACGGATCTGGGAGAGGGTCTCTGACATACCCTTGCATAGTATATGGCAGGATAAACCTGTCAGTAACCAGAGCAGTACTTAAATAAAAAACAAACGCTGAAGGGTTAAAGCTCAAAAGAAAGAGCTACCCCAGCTGTCTCCCATTAAGAGTTAACCTCCTAAGAAGGGGTTAAAGTAGCTGACTCCCCACAACCTTGATAGTGAAAAAGGGTGTGCGAATCTCAGGCGCCTCTTATAAGGTCGCAGCTGCAGGACAGCCATGCCACACTAAACAGAAAACGTTCCACAAGATCGCTAAAAAATTGCGCTGTTTTTTATAACGCAATGACCGCCAAAGTTGTCAAGGAGATCGCTAATCGCCTATGCGATGCTAATGAGATCGCCCAGATTGGCAGCTAATAGCGACATTAAAAATGACACACAAACGATCGCAATATTATGCGACGCCATCAGGATCGTCAGCGGAAACGTATAGTGGCAGCATTAATGTCGCAGACTCCCCACAGCCTCTTTATTAATATTAAAAGAGTGTGCGAGCCCCTTATGCGAGAACAGCCGCAGGACAGCGCAATCTGTCACTCAGAAGTGTCCCAGACGGCGCCCGCGCTGTGGAGGTGAAGGGTTAAGCTTCTGCCCGGCGGGCTAGAAGCGACTCACCAAGCTGGACACGTATTCTAGCCGGGAGGGGAGGAGAACGATCCGGGGAGCTTTCAACCTACAGCGCTTTATCAGCAATAGCCACGCTGTGGAGGTGAAGGGGTTAAGCTTCTGCCCGGCCGGCTCGCTTGTCAGCAATGGCCGCCGCGCTCTGCCTCCGTGTGCTCCATGTAGAGGAGCCGGAAATGGAGGCTGCAGTAAAGCGCGCGCTCAGAAGCGGCGCGAAATTCAAAAAATAAAAAGCGCGTACTCCCCTCCTTTCCCTCGTCCTGCAGGCATCCTCCTGCGGACATAGAAAAACTAGTCATCGGCATATATTTGTACAGCGGCTGCCGCAGCAGTCGCTAAAACACTCACACACATTTTACCAAAATGTGGAGTACTCACCAGCCGAAACGCCACAGGGACCCCCAGGGGTTTCTGGCGCTATGCCCATGCTTCCCCCCAGGGCGGGAAGCGCAGTGACCCCAGTGTGTGGTTTGCGCCCCCGCCAGGGAAACTCTCCTCATCCCCCAGGGCCGGCAAGATTCTGCAGGGACCATAATGTAGTTACAGATCCGCCAAGGGAGAGGCTGGTGAAATACATTGATAAACATGTAATAGCGCTGTCACCGCAGTGCTGAAGCATACTGATATACATGTAATAGCGCTGCCATCAGACGCTAAAACACTCACATATTAATAATAAAATTTTGTGTGGAGTACTCACCAGCCAAGGCGCCACAGGGACCCTCAGGGGTTTCTGGCGCAGTGCCCATGCTTCCCCCCAGGGCGAGGGACGCAGTGACCGCACGTGTGGTTTGCGTCCCCGCCAGGGAAGCTCTCCTCATCCCCCAGGGCCGGCAAGGATTCTGCAGGGACTTTGAGTAAATACAGATCCGCCAAGGGAGAGGTTGGGGTACAGCAGCGCTGGTACCCCTGAGACCTCTAGACCAACTAGTGATCCAAGTCTCTTGTCCGAATGTAAAATAATAAAATCTTCTGAGGAGCTGCATTAGCAGCGACCATCCTCTGGACCTCAAATCTTAGACTGGAGCTGAGTAGGAGGAGCCCGAGCTGGAGGGGCCAGCCAGTCAGCACTCTTTTGATCTGAGGTGACATCCTGATCTGGGGCTCCGCCTACCCATCAGTAATGAATACTGTGGCTCTCTTCCTTCCATCTGCAGCTGAAATAAAGTTTTAAAATAATCATTCTGCAGATGCTGGATACTTCGGATCATCTATTATATGTATCATACAGACAGACCTGTAAGATTTTGTCTGGGCTGCACTCGGTCATAGACAGAAGTTGTGTAGGATTAGAAAAACTTTTCTTTAACTGTCCGACTCTTTTCCCCGCTACCCTCCTGTACTGGCTTGTCCCATGAACTGTGCTCCAATAGCTTGTGTGGTTGAATAAAGGACTTCATTTATTACTGCTTATGGGTGAATGCTGCATCTTCGCTACAATTTTTTAACTTCTGGATAGCTTTTTCTCAAAGGGAATCTGTTCTATTTCCCAACTGACTAGACTGCTGAGAGAACTAATCAGAAAGCCGACTCTGCGGTATGATGTATCCTCGGCCCGGTATCAGAATTTATGGTATAGAAAGGTGATTATACTGAATTGCTGATCACTTCTATTTTAACTCCCAATTAGATTTTCATCTTAGACTGTCTGACCCCTCATTTTCCTTATTGTTTTGCCTTTTTCCCTGAGTTTGCTCTTAGAATCAGATTACCGTATTTTTCCGACTATAAGACGCACCTGGGTTTTAGAGGAGGAAATCAGAAAAAAAAAAAATTTAAGCAAAAAATTTGGTAAATTCTATACTTAATATTTCCCATCCTGGTATGCGTGGCCCCCATCCTTATCCTGGTATGTGTGGCCCCCAGCAGAGAAAAAAAAAAAAAAAAGAAAAACCTCAAAACATTCTTACCTTTCCTGCGTGCCCTCGCAGCGTCCTACTCAGGTGCCAGCAGCTGCTTTATGCTCGTAAGCAGCACATGGCAGTGACATCATGCTTTGCTTACAAGCCAACGAGGGCAGCTGCCGGAATACTCACTGTTCTCCACGCCGGGACTGTGCGCGTGGAGCGCAGTGAGTATTCATTGTTCTTTAACGAGCACAGTGTCAGCCGCCGAGTTCCTGCAGCTGCTGGGCTTTCATGTGTGCCGCTACTAAAGGGAAGGAATATTATTGCCTTAAGTAGCCGGAACACTCAAACGCGGGGCAGCTGCAAGAAGCCGGCTGCTGCGGCTAACACTGTGCTCGCTATTAGAGAGAAATAAATATTCACGCCTTTCCATGCCCATGGGTGTGGAATGCAGTGAATATTCATTTCTCTTTAGCAGCGGGCAGAGGAGTTAGCCGCAGCAGCCGGCTCCTGCCTCCTGTGACCCGCTGCCACTCACCCTCCTCAGCCAGATTAGGGACATCCGGACTATAAAACGCACCCCCCATTTTCCGAGGAAAAAAGTGCATCTGATAGTCTGAAAAATATGGTAGTTATTCTCATTTTCAAACCTTGTCTTGTTTGGTTACTTTATTCAGATCACTCCATTAGTTGGACACTACTCAGAAGACACAACCTGGGAGCCCCTGTTGTAAAGTCCAGTTTCCTATATGGGGTCAGGGATTAATTAATGAAAACAAGGGACCTCTGCAGATATTAATTAAAAGAGTGGTGAGCACCAAGTCCTATTATGGCAGTTTAATATGAGACATTATCATTTTAGTGAAACAGCAGATTGATATCACCTACATTCAAAAGGCAAGTGCTGTTGATGTGTATTCATACATAGGAAGTGGAAGTAGAAGTCAGCTGCCTTTTTCCAAGACTGGTGTTTTAAAATGAACCAGGGCGTAGGATCAACCCTCCTAAGTCATCTATATGGGCATGTAGGTTATAGGAATCTGCATAAAATGATACCTTGATATCTGCGATTCAATGCCTTATTCTAGAGAAATCCACTTTTTCCTTAATATGTAAATTATCTGATAAGCTGGATATATAGATCTCCCTGAGAATCTGCCTCCAGAGCTTATTGTAAATGAAAGGTGGCCTTACCAGTGTGAGACACGTAACGACTGACAGTCTGCTCTCAATCACACACAGCTCTGCACCAAAATCAGAAAACAGTGCAGTAAAACTGAACTGTCTCATTACGAACACCTTTGCAGCTCTACTCTCATGGTTGTGTTCAGACACAGCTCTACAACGCAGCTGACAGCACTAACACTTCTATGCTTGCAGCTCCCTGCATTTAGTGTAGGTAGATGGGCAGTACAGCTGAGCTGATTGCGTTAGGAAAGGAAAGCTGTAGGTGTTTGTGATTACAAGAAACTGTACAGCAAAGCTGAGCTTTGTCTCATTACAGACAGCTCTGCAGTGAAACCAGGAGAGCAGATATTCCATGTCTCACACTGGTAAAACCCCTTTTCAATTACAATAAGCTCTGGAGACAGATTCTCATGCAGATCTGCACCCATAGATCTTAACAGCTCATCTACATATTAAGAAAAATGTGGATTTCTAGAATAAGTTCTTGCATAGCAGATATGAAGATATTTTATTCACCTTTCTAGGTTCTGCATACCCATATAAACTGCTTAGGAGGATTGATCTTTCTAACATATTCCATTTAACGCCACTGCAGGAAAGAAATTAGGAGAGACTTGCTTGGTATCGAAAAGTTTCCTAGAAGACATTCCTGCCTGGCGTCCAGCAGGGAGTCTTCCCACTTGAAGAGGCAGGAGAGTATGGGACAACCCTTATAAAATTATCTGCTGTGTGAGGCAGTGACCGGGATCGTTTACGAGGGACGTTATATTTCCCCCAGAATGTGTACAGAGACATATTAAAACCATTGGAGTGCATTGCAGTCACACACACAGCTGCGGCTGCAATGCAGGAATGAAGGTAAGCAGTGACCTGGTCAGACTACCTGGCTAAGGCAGATTAAGTAAAGTCCGGAAGGGCCTTCATTTCTTGGAGGAGGTCACAGGAGGCAGTGGGGCGGCCTCCTCCCTCCAACCCGGGTTTTCCAGTGGCTTTTGCCACAGGTCTTTAAAACTCCTGCACTAAGGATTAGTGTGGTTCTATGTCTTGACCCTGCTAGGAGCATAGCAGAAAAGCTACGCAGGATGGTGTGTAGCTGAACCCACACCTGACGCGGCTCTGCACCTGTCAGGCTCTGTTAGGCCCGGCGCGGCCGTTGTTCCGGCAACCGTTGTTTATGGACTGATGTTAACCCGGCTGCGTACCGGAGGACTTTTCTGTTTAACCCGTGAGTTGCTGAATAAAAGCTGTTTATATTGTACTTGCTTGGGTCACTGCCTCAGTTACTGCACAGTGTGAACACCGCCACCTTACAACTTGGTGGAGAATGCGGGCATTGTGACTGAGGTATATCCCCCCCCCCCCCACTATCCGGCCGACCACTTTTCAGCCTCACCCCGTGGACAAAATGGAAGAGCTGTTTAAGCAGCTAGTAATTATACAACAGCAGCAGATGCAGTCTCAGCGACAACAGCAGGAACAGTACCTGAGTCTCCAGCGGCAACAGCAGGAGCGGGAGCAACAGCACAATGAGCAACAGCAGCTATTGTACCAGCAGTAACAAAAAACAAACGAACTGCTGCTGCAACAGATCTCTGCCCTGCGGGAGACCCCGACAGCACCAGCCCCTGAACGTCGCGAGGCCCGAGACAGGGTTCGCTCAGCGTGGAGGAAGTTGGGAACGGAGGACGAAGTGGAAGCTTTCCTGACAGTTTATGAGCGCACAGCGGAGCGGGAAAACCTACCAGCCGGCCAGTGGGCAGAAGTAGTGGCTCCGTTTCTGGTCAGCGATGCACAAAAGGCCTACTTTGATCTCAGTAGGGAGGACGCCCAGGACTACCAGAGGCTCAAAGGTGAGATCCTTGCCTGACTAGGGGTTAATACGTACGTAAGGGCTCAGCGTGTATTTTCATGGGCCTATGTGGAGACACGACCCGCTCGGTCTCAGGCTTATGACCTCCTGCAGCTGGTAAAGAAGTGGCTCCAGCCAGAGACTTTGTCTCCAGCCCAGATGGTGGAGAGGGTGGTGACTGAACGGCTGGTAAGGACTCTGCCAGCCGCTATACAACGTTGGGTGGGGCAAGGCGACCCCGGCACGCTCGACCAAGTAGTCAGTTTGATCGAGCGCTACTCGGCCACTCAGGACTTCATTCGAGACTCCGCCCCCTCTCGGCTGTCACGCCGATCCCTGCCACCCCAGGAATCGGGAAAGGGGTCGCGTCCTTCTGCTGAGGACAGTCAGCACCGTGCCAGTGCTGAAGGGGAACCCCGGAGTGAGAGTGGCAGGAGACCGGTTCCCTCCCAAACTGTCATAAGACCTAACAGTACCTCCACCCTTAGGTGCTGGAGGTGTCAGGGGCCGGGACATGTGATGGCTAATTGTCCCCTGACTACGGAACCCATGGACTGCGGATATAGCCGCCGGGTCTCAATGTATGCCCAGACCGTCTGCACAGCGAGCCTCGACCCCCAGGACAGTGAACTCCAACTATGCCAGGTACTGATTAATGAGTACCCTACGGAGGCTCTCCTGGATTCAGGAAGCCTCGTGACTCTGGTACATGGGTCACTGGTGGCAGGAGACAACCCCAGCGGACGGCAGGTCGGGGTTGTATGTATCCATTGGGACCTCCGAGAGTATCCAACTACGGAGGTAGTTTTGTCTACGTCATGTGGAGACATAAGACATGTGGTGGGAGTGGTAAAAAAATCTTCCCTATGGGTCTGTGTTGGGAAGAGACTTGCCCCTGTTCTGGACTCTGTGGAAAAACAAAATCCATTCTCCCCCGGTAAAATGTATTACAGATGCTGTACCCGACGAACCTGCCGTAGGGGTGTCCCACCTAGGGATAGAGTGTGACCCCGATAGGTGTCCCTTAGAGGTGCTGGCAGGAGAGGTTGAGGAGACCGCATCGATTCCCGAGCTGGAAGTGTCCAGGGCCACGTTTGGGACAGCTCAGCTACAGGATCCCACCCTAACTCAGGCGCGGGAAAGGGTGCTAGAGGTAAACGGCGTAGCCCAACAGCCCAATGCAGATACGGTATTTCCACGCATGGTAGTCAGTGGTGAGTTGCTCTATAGGATAGATAAGATCAGGGACGTGGTCGTGGAACAGTTGGTAGCATCTCAGTCGTATCGTCGGATAATTCTAGATTTGGCACACTCACACTTGCTGGGTGGACACTTAGGGGAAAAAAAAAACTCTAGAACGTATCTTGCAGCGGTTCTTTTGGCCTGGAGTTTACACGGAGGTCAAAAGGTACTGCGAATCTTGCCCCGAATGTCAGTTGACCTCACCCACTGCAAGTTTCCGTAGTCCATTGGTACCCCTCCCAGTCATAGAGGTACCTTTTGAACGGATTGCAATGGACTTGGTAGGGCCCATGGTAAAATCCGCCCGTGGCCACCAACATATACTGGTGGTCGTCGACTATGCCACCCGGTACCCGGAGGCTATACCACTACGCCACACCTCGGCAAAACTCATTGCCCGGGAATTGTTTGCCATGTTCTGTCGCCTGGGACTACCTAAGGAGATCCTGACGGATCAGGGGACCCCCTTTATGTCCAAGGTGACAAGAGAACTGTGCAAACTGCTAAAAATTAAACAATTGCGCACCTCAGTGTACCACCCTCAAACCGACGGGTTAGTAGAACGGTTCAATAGAACCCTCAAGTCCATGTTAAAAAAGGTGGTTTCCAAGGATGGAAGGGATTGGGACATGTTGCTACCCTATTTGATGTTCGCCGTCCGTGAGGTACCACAGGCTTCCACAGGGTTCTCTCCCTTTGAGTTATTGTACGGCAGATACCCTAGGGGTCTGTTGGACGTAGCCAAAGAGACATGGGAACAAGAGCCGACTCCACATAGGAGTATAATTGAACACGTGGCTAGTATGCAGGACCGGATCGCCGCGGTCATGCCCATCGTGAAAGAACATCTGTTAGATGCCCAGGCAACCCAGAGGCGCACATATAATAAAAGAGCCAGAGTCAGGTCTTTTAACAAGGGCGATCGGGTATTAGTACTGGTACCCACAGCCGAGAGTAAGCTCATGGCCAAGTGGCAAGGGCCATATGAGATTCGAGAAAAGGTGGGGGAGGTAAATTACCGGGTGTATCAGCCCGGAAGGAGGAAACCTCAGCAGATTTACCATGTAAACCTGCTAAAGCCTTGGAAAGATCGAGAGTGTTTAGTTACAGACATCACCCCGGGCATATCACCAGAGAGTTCTTTACCTTCAGCCAGGGAAGCGTCCAAGGCGGAGGTCAGGATAAGTGATGCCCTCACTAAACAGCAGCGACGGGAGGCTCGCTCCCTGGTGCAACACAATACCGACGTGTTCTCAGAACTACCAGGTAGAACTACGGTTATCCAACATGACATTGTCACTGAACCTGGGGTAAGGGTGCGAATAAGACCGTACCGGGTACCCGAAGCCCGAAGGCAAGCCATCACGGCTGAGGTAAAACAAATGCTTCAGTTAGGCGTCATAGAGGAATCACGGAGTGAGTGGGCTAGCCCATTGTACTGATTCCAAAACCAGACGGTTCATTACGCTTCTGTAATGATTTCCGGAAATTGAATGAAGTATCAAAATTCGACCTTTATCCAATGCCCCGGGTGGACGAGCTGATTGAGAGACTGGGGCAGGCCCAGTACTTTACCACGCTCGATCTCACCAAGGGTTACTGGCAGGTACCTCTCACAGATTCGGCGAAGGAAAAAACCGCCTTCGTAACTCCGGAGGGTCTATTTCACTATGTGGTCTTACCCTTTGGGTTACATGGGGCCCCGGCTACATTTCAGAGATTGATGGACATAGTGCTAAAGCCTCATCAAGAGTACGCGTCCGCGTATCTAGATGATATTATCATATTTAGCTCCGACTGGCAAAAGCACATATCACAGGTACAAGCGGTGCTGGATTCTCTCAGAGCTGCGGGGTTAACGGCAAACCCAAAAAAATGTGCGATAGGACTAGAGGAAGCCCGATATTTGGGGTATGTGATAGGCCGAGGAGCTATCAAACCCCAAATCAATAAAATTGAGGCCATAAAAAACTGGCCTAAACCATCGAGTACAAAACAGGTGAAGGCGTTCCTTGGCATCCTTGGGTATTACCGCCGGTTTATACCTAATTTTGCTGGGCGAACGGCGGCCCTGACCGATCTCTTGATAGGAAAAAAAACGGTAATGGTTCGGTGGACCCCTCAGGCAGAAGAAGCCTTTCAGTCCATGAAATTGGCCCTGTGTGGACAGCCGGTCCTCATCAGCCCCAATTTCAATGAAACCTTCATTGTACAGACAGATGCCTCGGAGGTAGGCCTAGGGGCGGTGTTGTCACAAAAAGTGAATGGGGAAGAGCACCCGGTCACCTACTTGAGTAGAAAACTTGTCCCGGCAGAGAAAAATTATAGCGTGGTAGAGAAGGAGTGTTTGGCTATTAAGTGGGCCTTGGAATCACTACGGTATTATTTACTCGGGCGTCCGTTCCGCTTGGTGACGGACCACTCACCCTTGGTATGGATGAGGAATGCCAAGGAGAGGAATGAACGAGTCACCAGGTGGTTCCTGTCACTGCAAAATTTCAGTTTCTCTGTAGAACATCGCCCTGGAAAGTTGCAAGCAAACGCGGATGCCCTGTCCCGGGCACCCTGTATGGTGACAAATGTTCAACCCCACAAGTTTGAACAGAGGGGGGGAATATGTGAGGCAGTAACCGGGATCGTTTACGAGGGACGTTATATTTCCCCCAGAATGTGTACAGAGACCTATTAAAACCATTGGAGTGCATTGCAGTCACACACACAGCTGCGGCTGCAATGCAGGAATGAAGGTAAGCAGTGACCTGGTCAGACTACCTGGCTAAGGCAGATTAAGTAAAGTCCGGAAGGGCCTTCATTTCTTGGAGGAGGTCACAGGAGGCAGTGGGGCGGCCTCCTCCCTCCAACCCGGGTTTTCCAGTGGCTTTTGCCACAGGTCTTTAAAACTCCTGCACTAAGGATTAGTGTGGTTCTATGTTTTGACCCTGCTAGGAGCATAGCAGAAAAGCTACGCAGGATGGTGTGTAGCTGAACCCACACCGGACGCGGCTCTGCACCTGTCAGGCCCGGCGCGGCCGTTGTTCCCAGCAACCGTTGTTTATGGACTGATGTTAACCCGGCTGCGTACCGGAGGACTTTTCTGTTTAACCCGTGAGTTGCTGAATAAAAGCTGTTTATATTGGACTTGCTTGGGTCACTGCCTCAGTTACTGCACGGTGTGAACACCGCCACCTTACAACTGCTAATGTTGTGGTGCCACATGATGCCTAGAAATCCCTCATCAATCAGCATGAGGGAGACCTGCACACTATTAGACAGGTGGTTCTCAAAACAAACATTTTAGAAGCTTAAAAATATTTGCCAAGAAGCAAATGACAAAATGATGGATGCAAGATATTTGTGGTCATGCAGTGTGTTATATATATATATATATATATATATATATATAATTGAATGTGTGTGTGTGTATATATCATGAACCAATCACGAAGCATCTTTCATTTCACCAGAGCTGTTTAAAAGAAGCTGAGCTGTGATTGGTTGCTATGAGCAACAGTTTTCTCACTCCACAACACCTCAGCAGACAGTGACTGGGTGGGAGAAATCTAGCATCCCCGGGAACATAAGCTCCAGCCATTGTCTGCCCCCCAGAAAGGAGCAGAGAGCACATGACAGAAATGAATCCCCCCTCTCCTGTGCCATATACCCATCACACATCCTCCATCCCATAGGCACATCTTCCCTCTTAAAGGGATCCCCGGTATGGAAGTCAGGGCAAATCCATCCTGCGTTTTGGTTTGACTCCAGGCCTCTCTTAAAGCGATCCCCGGTATGGAAGTAAGGACCGTTCCACTCAGCGCAGTGGTTCTGACCCCAGGGTTTCTTAAAGGGATCATTAATATGGAACTTAGGGCAATTCCAATAAGTGCTCTGGTTCTGACCCCAGGGTCTCTATTAAAGGGATCATTGGTATGGAAGTGAGGGCAAATCCATCCAGCGCTCTGGTTCTGACCCCAGGCCCCTCTTAAAGGGTTCCCCAGTATGGAAGTTAGGACCGTTCCACTCAGCGCTGTGGTTCTGACCCCAGGCCTCTCTTAAAGGGATCATTGGTATGGAAGTTAGGGCAATTCCACTCAGCGCTCTGGTTCTGACCCCAGGCTGATGGGATGATGTGGGATATTAGGGTAGTAGTCTGGCGGCTGTGACGGGACGATGTGGGATATTAGTAGTCCGGTGGCTCTGGCTGACGGGATGATGTGGGATATTAGGGGTAGAAGTCTGGCGGCTGTGACAGAATGATGTGGGATATTAGTGGTAGTTGTCCGGTGGCTATGGATGACTGGATGATGTGGGATATTAGGGGTAGTAGTCCGGTGGCTCTGGCTGATGGAATGATGTGGGATATTAGTAGTCCGGTGGTTCTGACGGGATGATGTGGGATATTAGGGGTAGTAGTCCGGTGGCTCTGGCTGACGGGATGATGTGGGATATTAGTAGTCCGGTGGTTCTGACGGGGTGATGTGGGATATTAGGGGTAGTAGTCTGGCGGCTGTGACGGGATGATGTGGGATATTAGGGGTAGTAGTCCGGTGGCTCTGGCTGATGGGATGATGTGGGATATTATAGTGAATGTGGCTATGCGGCGTGGGCAGGGCTATACACTCATCTTTATATATAGAGATATAATCATAATTTGTTATAACTAACCGTGGTTAGTTACTATGCCCAGGCAGCACCAGACTTCAGCTAGTGTGTTATATGAAGGAAAACAAATGCAACAGTGGTGACACCTAGTGGTGAAAGACAGAAGTAATTTCAGTAATGGGATATTTCTGAAGCAAAACCATAATTCCTCCTCTATCAAATCCCATCACTCAGGTGATCCCTACCAACCCTGCAGGGATGACATCACATCTATCATTCACATGCCTGATATAATCAGTGGCCTCGGCGTCCATTCTGGCAAGCATCGCGCCTGACTGCTGTGCCAAGCTACTGCTGCAGCGGTGACATGAATGACAGACATGACATCAATAATGTCCGTTGATGATCAGCAGAGCGAAAATGGGATGAGTAGGAGAGAAATGCTTATTTGATAGTGAAATACATTTCCTACCCGTAGCAACAAACAATCTATTTAAAAGGAAGTCTGTCGGCAGAAAATGGCTGTTCAAACCAAGTATGGGCGCTCGGTGCAACCTTGAAGTAGCCAAAAATTTAAGTGCTCACAGACTCCCATTAAATGGGAGAAGTTCCTTTACTTGGAAGGCCGCTCACCAAAGGAGACGTTCAATGATATGAAAGAGGTTTATGGTGACGATTCCCCATCATATGATGTGGACAAGAACTGGCATCATCAATTCAAATGTGATCGGACTTCGGTGCAAACAGCTCAAATTCCAGGACGACCTCACTCTGCTATTGATGAACACACCACCCAGCAAGTTGAGGTCGCCATTTTAGAAAATCGCCGCATAACCATTCGCCACCTAGCCCAAAATGTCATGATTATTGTGAGGTCCGTGGAAATAAATCATCCAAGACCATCTTCACATGCAGGTATCTGCTCGCTGGGTTCGTCGGCTGCTCACACCTTTCCAGAAGCAGGAACGAGTCGAATGCTCTAAGGCTCTATTTACGATGTACCATGAAAACAAGAGGACTTTTTCATCAGACTGACCACACAGGATGAAAGCTGGGTCCATCACTATGATCCTGAGACTAAAGTCCAGTCGATGCAATGGAAGCATCATGACTCACCGCCTCCACAGAAGGCACGTGCCCAACCCTCGGCAGGCAAGGTCATGCTCACAGTAATTTGGGCCCAGCACGTAGTAGTATTGATGGATTTCCTAGCAAAGGGTACGATGATCACTGGGGCATACTATGCTTCACTGCTGCGGAAATTGCAGGAGGCCATCAAAACCAAGAGACGTGGCATGCTCACCAAAGGTGTCCGTCTCCTGCAAGACAATGGACATGTTGACCAAATAGAAGCATGCTCCTGTGGCTTTGAAATTCTACCGCATCCCCCTTATTCACTTGACCTCGCACCATTGGACTTCCACCTCTTTCCAACAATGGAGTTATTTTTGAAGGGCAAGCATTTTCCAGATGATGAGACTCTGATTTCCAAAGTCAGAAAATGGCTTTTGGAGCAACCTGTCGACTTCTACAAGCGAGATGTTTACAGTTGCTTAAAGAGATGGGAGACGTGTGTGTCCCTAGGTGGCAGCTATGTAGAGAAAGACTAATAACTGTGCCAAGTTTCATTGCTCTAAGTCCACAGCAAGTGGGTCAGGGGAAATCTTTAATGAACACCCCTCGTATCAAGGCTAAATATTTGTTGGTGTATTCTAAGTATAAAGTCAGAAGACAGAACTGTGATCTGATATGAGGGTAAGTTCACACTAGGAGCTTTTTGCAGCGTTTTTTTTTCTGCAGCAAAACCTGATCTCTTGGCAGGAAAGAAGCTGCAGAAAAAAAAGCATTTTTTTGTTTTTTGCTGCGGTTTTGGCATGTTAGATTTGTCTCTTGAGAATGCTAATAAAGTTTAGTGTTGAAAAAAACAAAAAGTCCTATTCTGTAGATTCAAAACCTGATACCTGCCTGTTTGGTGCATTTGTTCACCACCCATTCAAGTCAATGGGTGAAAAACGCTGAGGCTAAGTGCACACGTTTGCAGAATGTTTGCAGAATATTCCTGAGCAAAACCGGACTTTTTTCGCGGCAAAAACGCGCAGTTTTTGCGCGTTTTTTGCGCGGATTTGACGCGGTTTTTTTCCTGAACTTTCTGGCTAAGTGCACACGTTTGCAGAATGTTTGCAGAATATTCCTGAGCAAAACCGGACTTTTTTCGCGGCAAAAACGCGCGGTTTTTTGCGCGGATTTTACGCGTTTTTGGTGCGTTTTTTGCGCGGTTTTGGCGCGTTTTTACCGCGATTTTTTTCCTGAACTTTCTAGGTCAATAATAAAGCGGGAAAAACGCTAGAAATCCGCAAAATTAATGGACATACTGCTAGATTTTCCGCGATGCGTTTTTTTTTGCGGAAAAAAACGCACCATGTGCACAAAATTTGCGGAATTCATTCTAAATGATAGGATGCTTAATACATGCGTTTTTGACGCGTTTTTTCCCGCGAAAAAACGCGAAAAAAACGCAAATATTCCTGAACGTGTGCACTTAGCCTCTAGGTCAATAATAAAGCGGGAAAAACGCTATAATTCCGCAAAATTAATGGACATGCTGCTAGATTTTCCACGATGCGTTTTTTTTGCGGAAAAAAAACGCACCATGTGCACAAAAATTGTGGAATTCATTCTAAATGATAGGATGCTTAATACATGCGTTTTTGACGCGTTTTTTCCCGCGAAAAAACGCGAAAAAAACGCAAATATTCCTGAACGTGTGCACTTAGCCTGAAAGAAGTGACATGCTCTATGTCCAAAAAACATGCAAAGCACAAAATCCTGATGAGAAAAAAAAACAAGTTGTGTGCATGAGATTTCTGAAAATGTCATAGGCTTTGCTGGTACTGTAAAACGCAGCTGAAAATTAGTATAAAAAAAGCGCAACAAACACGCCTAGTGTGAATTTATCCTAAGTGCGTGAAAGGCACAGTGCAGTCATCATCATTTTCTTTAAAGGGAACCTGTCACCAGGTTTGGCCGATACGAGTTACAGCCACCGCCTTTCAGGGCTGATATACAGTATTCTATAATGCAGTAGATAAGCCCCGATCCGACCTGGAATAGAAGAAAATAACTTTTATTATACTGAGCTGCTGGGAGGTCCAGTCCGATAAGTGTCGCAGGTCCTGGTCTGATGCCTCCCATATTTTTGTGATGCTGCCCTCCTGCTTGCTTTACCGCTCCCGCCATCGCACTCCTGCGCAGGCATACTGATCTGACCTGTTGAGGGCAAAGTACTGCAGGTGCCGGGAAAGGTCAGAGAGGCCCAGCGCCTGCGCACTGCAGTACTTTGCTCTGCCCTCAACAGGTCAGATCAGTGCGCTTGCGCAGGAGCGCAATGCAAGGGAGCCAAAAAGCAAGCAGGAGGGCGGCGTCGCAAGAAGAAGGGAGGCGCCGGACCAAGACCTGCGAAACCCATAGGACCGGACCGCCCCGCAGGTAAGTATAATAAGTTATTTTTCTTCTCTTGCAGGTTGGATCGGGGGCTTATCTATTGCTTTATAAAATGCTGTATATCAGCACTGAAAGGCGGTGGCAGTAAGTCGTATCGGCCAAGCCTGGTGATAGGTTCCCTTTTAATATGAGCTTTTGTCTTTCGACCTGCCCCCTCCAGCAGTGGAGAACTTAAAGGGGTTTTCTCATTCTTTCTTCAGAAGCGCACAGTTTCTCTGCCTCTGGTTTCCTTGCTGCCAAGCAAGTGGTGCGCCTGAAAAATCGGCAGATCGGACCAGAGGCAAGTTTGTGCCTTTGGTGCAGACTGTGTTCTCTCTTATTCTGTAAGCAGAGGCCGCTTTGCCTTTGTAGCATTGGAGAAGAGTAGAGGACTGAAGCTTTTTGGATTCAAGATCTGGCCGGCTTCAGGGCAGTATGCACAGGGTCCAAAACATGAAGCCTTCAGGGAGAGTGTCCTCCTCGCCTAGGTAACTGGTCCCCGAGACTGCATGGAGACCAGTAAGCTTGGCAGCGAGCTGCACACCATTACATTAAAAATGCAGAGGATTTTTAATAAGATAAGGTAAATTGCAAAGTGGATTGTTTTTAATCAGTACTTTACCATTTACGGAGGTTATCTTAAATGGGTAAAATTGCATAGTCCACACAATTGCATCAAAAACCAGACTGCTACTTCAAGTATGGCAGGTCGAAAAGATCATTAAAGCAGACATTTCAGGTTTAGGCGGAGTATTTCTTTAATGCGAGACATACTTTAAAATTACTTACAGTGCAAAATACGGAAATCAATGTAAGGATGAGAGCCTCGTCTTTCTGATTCAAAGCCAGCTCTGCTTCTTACTCTGACATCTCCTGTAATAAAGATAATAAATGGTTACATAAGGATCGGGGCGACTCCTCGTACATGGCACCCACCCATCAGCATGTTACACAATTCCAACGTTTCCAAACATGCAGTTGCATGCTCCTATAGAGTCCGACTACAGCCTGCGCAAATCAGGTCAAAGCATGTGCTAAGCATTCAGATGAGCCTAAACTGCACGCTCCCAGTATAATGGTACGAGGTGCCCGACAGTGCCAAAACAGGGTCACTTCCATTCATTACCACGAGGCCTGCAGGGATGCTGACAAACAGGAGAGTCTGCGGAGTGTACAAGCCTCAGCCCCAGAGATGGCAGCTTTCAGCAGGTCAGCCTATGTGCCCACCAATAAGAAAAAATGTCGGATGGTCCCACTAGCAATTACTTACTTGCACTCAGCTGTTTGAAAATTACACAAGAGCCTATCAAAATACCAAAACTCAGTATTAACACATAATAATGGGAAATCAAGAGTCATCCTTTGCAGGTTGTCTTTGTCAAGCTTATTACAGATTAAATCCAACGGCTTTATAACACATGAGATCTGCACTGCACATGGCAGGTAAATAAGGGACATGGATGTGATCCTATAACCAGTACCCCACATATAGATGAATGTTCAGACAGACGAGTACCAAAACATGTACCAATGCCAAAGTGCATGACAGCTCGCTGCAATATACGACAGAGCAATGTGGTGATCAAAAATCAGGCATGCTGAAATTCAATATGTCCCATCATAGTTTTCCTCTGAAACCAAATATCAGGCTTCCTCTCACAAATTTAATTTTTATAATCAGCTTTTGTTTTTCTGACATTAGATTACTTTAAATTCAGCCAGCAAGGAAGGAACGCTGAGCTATTACAGCTCTGAAGGCTGCAGAATTGTGAATGCAGCTCTGGGCTGCAATACAGACTGTAAAATAAAGAAAATTATTGTACACAAAAGACGGATTTTGGTAAGAACTTACCTGTAAAATCCTTTTCAGCGAAGGAAGGAAAGGAGACACACTAGTTCATAACTAGTGGGTAGGCGGAGCCCCAGATAGGATTGACACCTCAGATTAAAAAGAGTGTTGACCGGCCCCTCCAGCTCGGGCTCCTCCTACTCAGCTCTCCAGTTGTACACAAGCTTAAGGAAGAGCAATATCACCAGCGGAGCAACATAACCCCTTCTGAAGGACTTCAGAGAAAAAACATAAAAGTACAGGTTATGCATGCATGTAGGCAAAAATCACACAGTTCCAGGTACTACTCACTGAACCTGACTACTGCGATAAGCTGGCAATGCTGGAACAGAGCCGTAGCGCGTCGACCTCAGCCCAGAAAATCGCTATCAGAGAAGGGTCACGCTGCATCTGTAATACAACAACACACTTCTGCCATGGGAGGGAGCTGTGTCTCCTTTCCTTCCTTCGCTGAAAAGGATTTTACAGGTAAGTTCTTACCAAAATCCGTCTTTCAGCTGCAGATGGAAGGAAAGGAGACACACTAGTTCATAACTAGTGGGACGTCCCAAAGCAGTCCAGAAATTAGGGTGGGAAAAAACCAAAAGAGGCAGAAACCCAACAACCTAGATAAATGCGCAACAGGCGCCAAATACAAGTTAACTAAAACTTAAAATACCGCTGCCTGCAGGACCCTACGTCCTAAGGCCGCATCAGCGGAAGCACTGACGTCCACCTTATAAAACTTTGTAAATGTGTGGACGGAGCGCCAGGTCGCCGCTCGGCAGAGCTGAGCTGCCGAAGCCCCTTGATGAAAGGCCCACAATGAAGCCACAGCCCTCGTGGAGTGAGCTTGAATCTTAATCGGGCAAGGTTCGCCTTTAAGACGGTAAGCCTCCAAAAATGGCTGACCGAATCCAACGAGCTATAAAAACCTTGGAAGCTCGTTGACCACGCCTGCGACCTGCTGGAATCACAAACAGAGAATCTGACTTCCTAAAACCTTGAGTAACAGACAAATAGAACTTCAAGGTCCGCACTAAATCCAATTTGTGCAAGTCCCGTTCCCTTGCATTCCTTGGGCACAGGCAAAGCGAGGGCAATACAATATCCTGGTTAACATGAAATTGCGACACCACCTTAGGTAGAAAGTCGCCCCGTGTGCAAAGCACTACTCGATCCGGGTAAAACTCCAGGAAAGGAAGCGAGCAGGAAAGAGCTGCCAACTCAGAAACCCTTCTTAAAGAGGTTACCGCCACTAAGAAGGCAATCTTCCAAGAAATTAAAGAAAGGTTAGCAGAACCCATAGGCTCAAAAGGTACATGCTGAAGAGCCTCCAAGACAAGGTTGAGCCGCCAAGGAAACACAGACGCCTTCCGCGGTGGAAACTGACGGTTACTCCGCGAAAAAAGGAACGTACGTCCCTAAGCGAGGCGATAGCCTTCCGAAACAGCAAGGACAGGGCAGAAACCTGGCCTTTCAGAGTGCTAACTGCCAAACCTTTTGACCAGCCCGTACTGCAGCAAGGCCAACAGATTGGGAATGGAAAAACTCCTCGGGTTCCTTGAAGACCCCGAATACCACGAAAAGAAGGCTTCCCAAGTCTTGTGATAAATCTTAGTGGTAGCCGGACCTCTGGCAGATCGCAGAGTGGCAATGACTTCAGCCGAGAAACCTCTACGGGTCAATATTTCGGTCTCAAAGCCACGCCGTCAAACGCAGAGACTTCAAATCCGGATGACGAATGGGTCCCTGGGATAACAGGTCCGGACGAAGAGGAAGTGGAAATGGCGGAGCCGCCAAAAGCGACACCAGTGTCGAGAACCACGTCCTCCTTGGCCAATCCGGGGCTATCAACATAGCCGGAATTCTCTCCAGTCTGATCCGACGCAGCACCAGAGGAAGCAAGGACACCGGCGGAAACACATATACTAGCTCGAAATGGTCCAACGGAGCCACCAGAGCATCCACCGCCACAGCCTTCGGCTCCTTGTTTCTGGATATGAAGGTCGGTAGTTTGGCATTGCCCCTGGATGTCATCAAATCCACTTGGGGAGTTCCCCAACGGGAGCACAGCAGTGCAAAAATTTCCGGATGGAGACTCCATTCTCCAGGATCCATCCTCTCGTGACTGAGGAAGTCCGCCGTGGTATTCTGGACTCCTGGAATGTGAATCGCAGAGATGGCCAGAACCCTGGTCTCGGCCCATAGCAGGATCCGAGACACCTCCATCATGAGCCTGGAGCTCCTCGTCCCGCCTTGATGGTTGATATACGCGACCGCCGTCGCGTTGTCTGTCTGCACTCGAACTGGCGGACCGCTCAAAGGGAGCGTCCAGTGTTGGAGGCAAAAGAAAAAATTGCCCTCAATTCCAGGATGTTGATCGGTAGAACAGACTCTTCCGATGACCATACTCCCTGGATCCAAAGAACGTTCCAGACACCCCCCCCAGCCCGTCAGGCTGGCATCGGTGGTTATGACCGACCACCTCGGAGGGAGGAAAGATTTCCCCAGGGATAACGCTCCTGGACATAACCACCATCCTAGGGATTCTCGCACCCTGTGAGAGATGACGCTGCAATCCAGAGAAGCTTGCGATCGATCCCAACGACTCAGAATGAGCCTTTGGAGGGCCCTGGGATGAAATTGGTCAAACGGAAGTGCCTCCATGGACGTCAAACCCAGAAGGCGCATACACTTCCGAAAGGACATTGCTGTCGCAGACCTCATAATCTGTACATGTCGAAAGAAACATGCCCACTTGTCTGGAGGAAGGGACACCACCGTCCGTACCGTGTCGAAATGCATTCCCAAAAACAGGATTGACTTCCAGAGACGACTTCTCCCAATTGACCAGCCACCCGAAATCCTCCAGGAGCTGAAGGGATAGATTGCGAGTCGTCCCCGCCTCCTCCTTTGAGGACGCCACAATCAGAAGGTCGTCCAGGTAGGGAAATCGTAACCCCGTCTTCGAAGAATTGCCATGAGGGGCGCTAGAATTTTTGTAAAAACTCTGGGCGCCGAGGCCAAGCCGAATGGCAGGCCACAAACTGGTAATGGTCCTGACCTATGGCAAAACGAAGGAAGCGCCGGTGAGCCCTTCCGACGGGAACATGCAAATAAACGTCGCGAATGTCGATTGACCAAAAAGACGTTCTGCGACAGGGCTGCCACAACGGAACGAAGTGACTCCATGCGGAATTTTCGGGATGTAAACATGCCGATTCAATCTTTGAAATCCAAAATAGGGCGAAATTTGTCCTCCTTTTTGGGGACCACAAAGAGGTTGGAATAAGAATCCTCTTCCCCGGTCCTCTGCGGAACCGGTATCACCACACCCTTCTGCAGAAGGGAATCGACCTCTCGTAGTAGAGCGGCAAATAGCTCGGCTCTGACGGAATGCGAGATTGGCAAAACCTGTCCGGGGGTCGAGAAAGAAACTCTATGAAGTAGCCTGCCAACACAACCTGTGTCACCCAGGCGTCCGACACACGGGAAACCCAAGTCGGTTTGAATTGGAGTAAACGACCCTCCGCTCGAGTGAGACCCAGACGTCAGACCACTTTAGCGGGTTTTTTGCCAGCTTCTGTCTTAATGGAAGTTCTGTTTCCAGGGTATGTGGAATTTATGAGAATTCCCCCCCCCTTTTTTTTTTCTTTTTTTTAAAAAAGAGAGGAACGACCCAAACCCCCAGAGGGTTGACCGGATCATCCCCTGGACCGAAAGGACCGCCGACAACTACCGGCACTAGTCCTGCCAGACGCAGAAGTCACAGCTCTGCGCTGCGGTAAAGCTGTTTCTTTTGCCTCAGAAATCAGTTCTGTGAGGTCAGATTCAAATAGCTGACCACCTTGTAAGCTAAAGATAGCAAACCCTGCTTGGAAACCGCTTCCACTATCTAAGCCACAGTGCTCTTCTAACTGTGACTGCCGAAGATTGCGCCCTGGATAGCAGTGACGCAGAATCCTTCAACTTGAAAAGCCCATCTATCTTGATAGAGGGGATCCATCTTGTCACGCCGTCCGTAGACGGTCCCAACGGCTCAGGGAAACTTTACAAGTACACATAGATCCTTAACCCCTCTCTGCCATCAGACGTACTATTCCGTCCATGTGACCCTGGACCTAATTCCCATGGACGGAATAGTACGTCATGGGCGATCAGCTGCGCTCCCGGGGGGAGCACAGCTGATCGCCGCCGGGTGTCAGCTGATTATCACAGCTGACACCCGTGACTGTGTGTCAGGAGCGGTCACGGACCGCTCCCGGCACATTATCCCTTGGCCACACCGCGATCAAACATGATCGCGGTGTACCCGGGGCACAGGGGAGGATCGCGCAGGCAGGGGGCTCCCTGCGCGCTCCCCTGAGACCCTCAGAGCAGCGCGATGTGTCGCGCTGTTCCGAGGGTCCGTCCTCCCTCCAGGTCCCCGGATCCAAGATGGCGCCGGGGTCCTGCAGGGAGGCGGCTTCCTCAGTGCCTGCTGAGAGCAGGCGCTGGGGAAGCCTGCAGCGATGCCAGAGCGATCGCTGGTGTGACAGAGTGCTGTGCACACTGTCACACCAGCGATCTGATAAAATACTGTGATGTCCCACCCTGGGACAAAGTAAAAAAGTAAAAATAAAAAGTGTAAAAAAAAAATCATAAAAAAAAAAAAAAATATTCCCCAATAAATTCATTTTTTCCTGTAAATAAAAAAAACAAAACAATAAAAGTACACATATTTGGTATCGCCGTGTCCGTAACGACCCCCCTATAAAACTGTCCCACTAGTTAACCCCTTTAGTGAACCCCTTAAAAAAAAAAAAAAAAAAGAAGCAAAAAATCAATGCTTTATCATCATACCGCCGAACAAAAAGTGAAATAACACGTGATCAAAAAGACCGATATAAATAAACATGGTACCACTGAAAACGTCATCTTGTCCCGCAAAAACGAGCCGTCACACAGCATCATGAGCGAAAAAATAAAAAAGTTATAGCTCGCAGAATAAAGCGATGCAAAAATAAAGATTTTTTATATAAAATTGTTTTCATTCTATAAAAGCGCCAAAACCTAAAAAAATGATATAAATGAGGTATCGCCATAATCGTACTGACCCGAAGAATAAAACTGCTTTATCAATTTTACCACACGCGGAACGGTATAAACGCCTCCCCCAAAAGAAATTCATGAATTGCTGATTTTTGTTCATTCTAACCACCCAAAAATCGAAATAAAAAGCGATCAAAAAATGTCACGTGCTCAAAAATGGTACAAATAAAAACGTCAACTCGTCCCGCAAAAAATAAGACCTCACATGACTCTGTGGGCCAAAATATGCAAAAATTATAGCTCTCAAAATGTGGTGATGCAAAAAACTATTTTTTGCAATAAAAAGCGTCTTTAGCGTGACAGCTGCCAATCACAAAAACCCGCTATAAATAGTAAATCAAACCCCCTTTATCACCCCCTTAGTTAGGGAAAAATAATAAAATTAAAAAAATGTATTTATTTCCATTTTCCCGTTAGGGTTGCGGCTAAAGTTAGGGTTAGGGTTGGCGCTAACGTTAGTATTAGGGTTGGCGCTAACGTTAGGATTAGGGTTGGGATTAGGGTTATGGGTGTGTTAGGGTTAGGTTTGTGGTTAGGGTTGGGACTAGGGTTATTGGTGTTTGGGGTTAGGGTTGGAGTTAGAATGGGGGGGTTTCTGCTGTTTAGGCACATCAGGAGCTCTCGAAATGTGACATGGCGTCTGATCTCAATTCCAGCCAATTCTGCGTTGAAAAAGTCAAATGGTGCTCCTTCACTTCTGAGCTCTGCCATGCGCCCAAACAGTAGTTTACCCCACATATGGGGTATCAGCATACTCTGGACCCCAAGAGTTATTGTGCAATTTGGCCTATTTCTCCTGTTACCCTTGGGAAAATAAAAAACTGGGGGCGACAAAATCATTTTTGTAAAAAAAAAAATGATTTTTTTGTTTTTACGGCTGTATGTTATAAAACTTCTGTGAAGTACTTGGGGCTTCATAGCGCTCACCACACTTCTAGATAAGTTCCTTGTGGGGTCTATTTTCCAAAATGAGGTCACTTGTGGGGGGTTTCCACTGTTTAGGCGCATCAGGGGCTCTCCAAATGCGACATGACGCCCCCAGACCATTCCATCAAAGTCTGCAATCCAAAACGTCACTACTTCCCTTCCGAGCCCCGACGTGTGCCCATACAGTAGTTTTCTCCCACATATTGGGTATCAGCGTACTCAGGACAATTTGGACAACAACTTTTGGGGTCCAATTTCTCCTGTTACCCTTGTGAAAATAAAATATTGGGGGCGAAAAAAATCATTTTTGTAAAAAAAAAAAGGATTTTTTATTTTTACGGCTGTACGTTATAAACTTCTGTGAAGCACTTCGGGGTTCAAAGTGCTCACCACACATCTAGATAAGTTCCTTGTGGGGTCTATTTTCCAAAATGGGGTCACTTGTGGGGGTTTCCACTGTTTAGGCGCATCAGGGTTTCTCCAAATGCGACATGACGCCCCCAGACCATTCCATCAAAGTCTGCAATCCAAAACGTCACTACTTCCCTTCCGAGCCCCGACGTGCGCCCATACAGTAGTTTACTCCCACATATTGGGTATCAGCGTACTCAAGACAAATTGGACAACAACTTTTGGGGTCCAATTTCTCCTGTTACCCTTGTGAAAATAAAATATTGGGGGCGAAAAAATCATTTTTGTAAAAAAAAAAAAAAAGGATTTTTTTTATTTTACGGCTGTACGTTATAAACTTCTGTGAAGCACTTTGGGGTTCAAAGTGCTCACCACACATCTAGATAAGTTCCTTGAGGGGTCTAGTTTCCAAAATGGTGTCATTTGTGGGGGGTTTCCACTGTTTAGGCAGATCAGGAGCTCTCCAAACACGACATGGCATCCAGCCAATTCTGTGTTGAAAAAAGTCAAACGGCGCTCCTTCCCTTCCAAACTCTGCCATGCACCCAAACAGTGGTTTACCCCCACATATGGGGTATCAGCGCACTCAGGACAAATTGCACAATAACTTTTGGAGTCTTGTTTCCCTTGGGAAAATAAAAATTGGGGTGAAAAGATCAATTTTGTGGAAAAAATATAATTTTTTAATTTTACGGCTCTACGTTATAAACTTTTGTGAAGCACTTGGGGGTTCAAATTGCTCACCAAAGATCTAGATAAGTTCCTTAGGGGGTCTAGTTTCCCAAATGGGGTCACTTGTGGGGGGTTTCCACTGTTTAGGCACATCAGGGGCTCTCCAAATGCAACATGGCATTCAAACTCAATTCCAGCCAATTTTGGTTGGAAAAAGTCAAATAGTGCTCCTTCCATTCCGAGCTCTGCCATGCGCCCAAACAGTGGTTCCCCCCCCCATATGGGGTATCAGCGTACTCAGGACAAATTGGACAACAAATTTTGTGGTCCAATTTCTCCTGTTACCTATGGGAAAATAAAAAATTAGTGACTAAGATAATTTTTGTGGGAAAAAAATAGGATTTTTTATTTTCATGCCCGGGCATTATAAACTTGTGTGAAGCACTTGGGGGTTCAAAGTGCTCACCAAAGATCTAGATAAGTTCCTTAGGGGGTCTAGCTTCCAAAATGGGGTCACTTGTGGGGGGTTTCCACTGTTTAGGCTCATCTGGGGCACTACAAACGGAACATGACCCCCATCAATGTTTGCATTCCAAAACGTTACTGCTTCTTTTCCAAGCCCTGCCGTGCGCCCAAACAGTTTCCCACCCCCCCCCCACATATGGGGTATCAGCGTACTCAGGACAAATTGGACAACAAGTTTTGGGGTCCAATTTCCTTGGGAAAAATCAAAAATTTGGGACTAAAAAATCATTTTTGTGGAAAATTGTTTTTTTTTTTTTTTTTCACACCCAGGCATTATAAACTTTTGTGAAACACTTTGGGGTTCAAAGTGCTCACAACAGATCTAGATAAGTTCCTTAGGGGGTCTAGTTTCCAAAATGGTGTCACTTGTGGGGGGTTTCCACTGTTTAGGCGTATCAGGGGCTCTCCAAACACGACATGGCGTCCAATCTCAATTCCAGCCAATTTTAGTTTGAAAAAAGTCAAACGGCGCTCCTTCCCTTACGAGCTCTGCCATGTGCCCAAACAGTGGTTTTCCCCCACATATGGGGTATTGGCGTACTCAGGAGAAATTGCACAACAACTTTATCTGTCCATTTTCTCCTTTTACCCTTGTGAAAATAAAAAAAAGTTTGTAAAAGATCATTTTTGTGGCTAAAAAGTTAAATATTAATTTTTTCCATCCACGTTGCTTCAGCTCCTATGAAGCACCTGAAGGGTTAATAAACTTCTTGAATATAGTTTTGAGTACCTTGAGGGGTGCAGTTTTTATAATGGTGTCACTTTTGGGTATTTTCTGCCATATAGACCCGTCAAAGTGACTTCAAATGTGAGGTGGTCCCTAAAAAAATGGCTTTGTAAATTTTGTTGTAAAAATGAGAAATCACTGGTCAACTTTTAACCCTTCTAATTTCATAACAAAGAAAAATTTTGGTTCCAAAATTGTGCTGATGTAAAGTAGACATGTGGGAAATGTTATTTCTTAACTATTTTGTGTGACATATTTCTCTGTTTTAAGGGAAAAAAATTCAAAGTTTGAAAATTGCAAAATTTTAAAAATTTTCGCCATATTTGCGTTTTTTTCAAAAATAAACGCAAGTTATATCGAAGAAATTTTACCACTAACATGAAGTACAATATGTCACGAGAAAACAATCTCAGAATCGCGAAGATCCGTTGAAGCGTTCCAGAGTTATAACCTCATAAAGAGACAGTGGTCAGAATTGTAAAAATTGGCCCGGTCATTAACGTGCAAACCACCCTTGGGGTGAAGGGGTTAATACTGAATCCATGACCCGCGGCCTCGCAGATGGATATTGTTGCCATCTCCATTTTTCTGTCCAGCAGGTCCTGCAGACTCGCCTTCCTTTACCAGGAAGATTTGCTAAGCTGGGATAGAGAGACATTCACTTCAGGAGATCCAATTAACAATCAACTCCGTAGAAAACGGATACAGATTGTAAAGCCGTCGCGACCTATGCGACTCCTGAAACATCCGGGCCAACTTACCAGGACGCCTAGTTACCTCTCTCTGGTAACTGTAACGCCCTCATGGCTCCAATAGTACTGGTCCATGAGAGAGGCAGAGTGTCCCTGCCGATCCTCCTTGTCCGAAACGGACATCTTCGCTACGCGAGAAGGAAGACACCGATTTGTGTCGTTTCCTTGAGAGGATCTAGCTGACACTCCATAACCTAGAAGGTCAGACAGGCCATCATTGCACAGTATATGGCAGGTTAAACCTGTCAGTAACTAGAACAGTGAGTTTCTTAAAGAAAAACAATCGCTGAAGGGTTAAAGCTCTTAAAGAGAGAGCTACCCCAGCATTAAGAGTTAACCGCCTAAGAAGGGGTTAAAGTAGCAGACTCCCCACAACCTTTGATAATGAAAAAGTTGTGCGAGCCCCAAGTGCCTCTTATAAGGCAGCAGCTGCAGGACAGCTTTTTATGCCACACTAACAGAAAAAAACGTTCCACAAGATCGCTAAAAATTGCGCTGTTTTGTATATCGCAATGACATTAAAAAATGATCACACAAACGATCGCATTAGTATGCGTCGTTATCAGGATCGTTAGTGGGAACGTATAGTGGCAGTATTAAAATCGCAGACTCCCCACAAACTCTTTATTATTATTGAAAAGAGTGTGCGATCCCCTTATGCGATAACAGCCGCAGGACAGCGCAGTCTGTCACTCATTAGTGCCCCAGAAGGCGCCCGCGCTGTGGGGGTGAAGGGGTTAAGCTTCTGCCTGCGGGCTAGAAGCGACTCACCCAGCTGGTAACAGTGTAACATCTTGTCGGGAGGGGAGGAGGGAGAAAAGCCAGAAGAAGCTTTCAGCCTGCTTCTTTAATGGCCGCCGCGCTGTGCCTCCGTGTGCTCCATGAGGGAAGCCGGAAATGGAGACAGCAGTAAAGTGCGCGCTCAGAGCGGCGCGAAAATTCAAATAAAAAGGCGCGCACTCCTCTCCTATGTCCTGCAGGCATCCACCTGCGGACAAAAAACACAGTCACTGACATGTAATGTACAGCGGCTGCCGCAGCAGTCGCTTAAACACTCACACACACATTAATAAAAATGCGTGGTACTCACCAGCTGAAGCGCCACAGGGACCCCCAGGGGTTTCTGGCGCGTGCCCATGCTTCCCCCCAGGGCGGGGATCGCAGTGACCCCTGCAGCGCGGTTTGCGTCCCCGCCAGGGAAGCCATCCTCATCCCCCCGGGCCGGCAGGGTTCTGCAGGGACCACCATTAGGGTAATACAGATCCGCCAAGGGAGAGGTGGGAGTCCAGCAGTGCTGAGACCCCTGAGACCTCTAGACCACATTTGGTGATCCAAGTCTCTTGTCCGATAAAAAATAATAAAATCTTCTGAGGAGCTGCTTCCAGCAGCAACTATCCTCTGAGACCTCCAATTGTAAACTGGAGAGCTGAGTAGGAGGAGCCCGAGCTGGAGGGGCCGGTCAACACTCTTTTTAATCTGAGGTGTCAATCCTATCTGGGGCTCCGCCTACCCACTAGTTATGAACTAGTGTGTCTCCTTTCCTTCCATCTGCAGCTGAAAAAATGATTTCGGGATCTGTAAAATGGTTGTCAAAAGGTCAAAGGCTTTAGTTGAAGTGCACCAAAATATTTCTGCTACAAAAGACTTGGCAGCCTATAAAAAAAAAATCACAGAGGAAAAGAAGACTCATCATGTCTGATTTCAACAGACCCAAACCCTTAATTCAGCCGGAATATTCAACCGGTCTTCCTCTCCCCAGAGACAAACATACACTCTTGATTAAAAGATCGTAAATATATTGGGTGGAGAGGAGTGTGTCACGTTATGATTTCATGGCTATTGCCGGCACCAATATATTATACACTGCTCAAAAAAATAAAGGGAACACTTAAACAACAGAATATAACTCCAAGTAAATCAAACTTCTGTGAAATCAAACTGTCCACTTAAGAAGCAACACTGATTGACAATCAATTTCACATGCTGTTGTGCAAATGAAATAGACAACAGATGGAAATTATTGGCAATTATCAAGACACACTCTATAAAGGAGTGGTTCTGCAGGTGGGGAACACAGAACACATCTCAGTACCAATGATTTCTGGCTGATGTTTTGTTCACTTTTGAATGTTGGTTGTGCTTTCACACTCGTGGTAGCATGAGACGGACTCTACAACCCACACAAGTGGCACAGGTAGTGCAGCTCATCCAGGATGGCACATCAATGCGAGCTGTGGCAAGAAGGCTGGCTGTGTCTGTCAGCGTAGTGTCCAGAGGCGCTACCAGGAGACAGGCCAGTACACCACGAGACGTGGAGGGAGCCGTAAGAGGGCAACAACCCAACAGCAGGACCGATACCTCCACCTTTGTGCAAGGAGGAACTGGAGGAGCACTGCCAGAGCCCTACAAAATGACCTCCAGCAGGCCACAAATGTGCATGTGTCTGCACAAACTGTTAGAAACCGACTCCATGAGGATGGTCTGAGTGCCCGACGTTCACAGATGGGGGTTGTGCTCACAGCCCAACACAGTGCAGGACGCTTGGCATTTGCCACAGAACACCAGGATTGGCAAATTCGCCAGTGACGCCCTGTGCTCTTCACAGATGAAAGCAGGTTCACACTGAGCCGAGATTTTCAGACCATTTCTTAAGGCTTATACGCGAGTCATATACGCAGCCCCCTGCTTCTCCCACGATCTCAGGCCCCTTCCTTCAGCGGTCACTTGATACCGCTTATTAAAGTCATAAATATGCACATATTCATGACTTTAATGAGCGGTACCACGTGACCGCTGGAGGAAGGAATAGCTGCCGGAGACTGTGGGAGAAGCAGGGGGGCTGCAGAGAGGCTTCAGGAGGGGGTAAGTGTATGCGATATTCACCTGTCTCCGGTCCACCGCTGCGCGCCGCTCTATTCTCTGCGTACTCTGGCTGTGACGTTCAGGTCAGAGGGTGCGATGACGTAGTTAGTGCGTGCCGTGCCCTCTGCCTGTGCACTCACTGACAGAGGATCCGGAAGACACAAGGGAGCACGGCGGTGGAACGGGGACAGGTGAATATCGCATCTGCCGGGGCCTGAGCCAGCGGTGACACCGGCACCTGTCCCCCATAGCGCGCCGGTGTCCCCATCTGCTCAGGACACCGGCACCTGGCCCCCAGCGACGAGAGGTGAGTATGTAATTTTTTTTTTTAATTTGTAGCAGCAGCATATGGGGCCTATTCTATGGAGCATCTTATGGGGGCATAATCTATGGAGCATCATATGGGTCAAAATATATGGAGCATTTTATGGGGGCCTAATCTATGGAGCATCATATGGGGGCCTAATCTATGGAGCATCATATGGGGCATAAAATATATGGAGCATCATATGGGGCATAAAATCTATGGAGCATCATATGGGGCAAAAAATCTATGGAGCATCTTATGGGGGCCTAATCTATGGAGCATCATATGGGGGCCTAATCTATGGAGCATCATATGGGGGCATAATCTATGGAGCATCTTATGGAGCATAATCTATAGAGCATCTTATGGGGCCATAACCTTTATGGAGCAGCATATGGGGCATATTATTCTATGGAGCATCTTATGGGGCCATTATTAACCTTTGTGCAGCATTAGATCGGATGTATTTTGTATGGAGCATCTTATGGGGCCATCATGAACTGTATGGAGCATTATATGGGGCTCCTGATTCAATATGGATATTCAAAAACATTTAACCTACTGATGTCTCAATTTTACTTAATCTTTTTATTTTGAAAATTTACCAGTAGCTGCAGCATTTTCCACCCTAGGCTTAAGTTTTCCCAGTTTTTTGTGGCAAAATTAGGGGGAAGTCGGCTTACACTCGGGTTGGCTTATATACAAATATATACGGGTATTTAAAAATCATACAATCTAATTTTCTGTTTTTGATATTTAGATTCTGTCTCTCACAGTGGAAATTTCCTTTTAATAAAAATTATAGACCTCGAAATTCTTTGTAAGGGGGAAAACTTGCAAAATCAGCAGTGTGTCAAATACTTATTTTCCCCCACTGTGTCACTACCAAATCATAAGGTGACGAGAAGCTCCACCCCCACCCAATACGGCCCAGGATGACCACATCTTGTGAGGAAGCTTCAACAACTGATCATTATTAGGGCGAAGTCAGACAGTCGCATTACACGGACGACTATCACATCGCAATGCTCGGACTGGCCGGCGGCTCCCCTGACCCCGAGCGTGACAGCATGTATTTCTAGGTCTTAGCCTGGCCGCTGGTGCCCTCAGTGATAACTGGGGATTATCGGTGCGTAACATCTGGGGGTTCTTACATTACACACTGAAGTGGGGCGACCGTGATGCTTCTAGGAGAGCAGTTAAACGGGGATCCTGAATACAGGACAAACCTTTTATGCGTTAAATACATCTGCTTTACTATTAAAGGGTTTGCAAGGCGAAAACAAGTCATGATCTATTCACAAGATTGGTGTTAATGCGCTGATCAGTCAGGGTCAAAATATGAGGATCGGCAATGGAAGGCAGTGCACATAAAACGAATGGGACAATGGTCGGGTGTCCAACCTGCTGCTTTATTTTGTAATGGAGATAAAAGTTCCTCAGAGTCATCGGGGATACAAAATTCTGACGATTGGTGCAGGTCTCAGGAGTTGGGACACCCAATGATCAGCAAGTTATCACCAATCCTGTGGATAGGAGATATAAAGCCAAGAAAGTAAAGTGGAGCAAAGACCAGATACAAAGATGTGATGATGCAGTACTAGGAATAATATAAGAAACAGGAAATCGCAAAAAATTAACACTTTGTTTATGTCTTTCTGGCAGTAAAATCTAAATGTGCACCTGTCCCGTCTATAAATCTGTCCATTCTTCTGCACTTCCAATAAGTTTCTAAGGAAACCCCACTCCGCTCAAAGCCCCGCCCCCGTCTGTACGCACGGTGAATCTCATTGAACACATCCGGAATCGCCACACTAATGTATATAGCGGGCATGTCCGGTTTAGCTGGAACATCTGTCCGCTGCGGATTAAAAACTGCGGTAGGACACAGCGTTCAATCCACAGCTAATACTGATGGTTCCCGCTACGTGGAAACATACCCCAAGTGTAAACAATATATCATTATATAAAAAGTGCACGCCGTGGTCTATAATGCCAATAGAGGGGCTACAAAACCATTGTAGCAGATGTCAAAAACCTTCTAAAAGATGCTGAACACATTTAATGCAAAGTCAACTAAATCTGCCAACTTCAGCAGGACAGGCCCTATGTGTATGGGTATTGTGGCGTTAGGGAAAATAATAAATCGGACATGTGAATGAAGAGTCATGGAATAAATGGCGCTAGAATAATAAATAATAATAATGTGTATCAGTGAGACCCTTCTAGGAAAGGATGAATCAGGCATGTTAGAGTTTATTCATAAATCGTATATAAAATAAATACAGTTGTGCTCAAAAGTTTACATACCCCGGCAGAATTTTTGCTTTCTTTGCCTTTTTTCAGAGAATATGAATGATGACACCAAAACTTTCTCCACCATGGTTAGTGGTTGGGTGAAGCCATTTATTGTCAAACTACTATGATTTTTCTTTTTAAATCATATTGACAACCTAAAACATCCAAATGACCCTGATCAAAAGTTCACATACGGCATTTCTTAACACCGTGTATTGCCCCCTCTAACATCAATGACAGCTTATAGTCTTTTGTGGTAGTTGTGGATGAGGTTCTTTATTTTCTCAGATGGTAAAGCTGCCCACTCTTCTTGGCAAAAAGCCTCCAGTTTCTGTAAATTCCGGGGCTATCTAGCATGAACTGCGCGCTTGAGATCTCCCCAGAGTGGCTCAATGATATTGAGATCAGGAGACTGAGATGGCCACTCCAGAACCTTCACTTTGTTCTGCTGTAGCCAATGACAGGTCGACTTTGCTTTGTGTTTTGGATCGTTGTCATGTTAGAACGTCCAAGTACGTCCCCTGCGTAGAGTACGGTCTGATGATTGCAAATTTGCCTTCAGTAATTGCTGATAACGTGCTGAATTCATCTTTCCTTCAACTTTGACCAAGTTTCCTGTGCCTTTGTAGCTCACACACAAAACATCAGCGATCCACCTCCATGCTTTACAGTAGGAATGGTGTTCCTTTCGTCATAGGCATCGTTGACCTCTCTCCAAATGTAACGTTTATGGTTGTGGCCAAAGTTCAATTTTGGTCTCATCACTCCACATTACCTTGTACCAGAAGTTTTGAGTCTTGTCTCTGCGCTGTTTTGTGTGTTGTAGGCGAGATACTTTGTGGCATTTGCGCAGTAATGGCTTTCTTCTTCAACCATGCAGCTCATTTTTCTTCAAGTGCCTCCTTATTGTGCATCTTGAAACAGTCACACCACTAGTTTTCAGAAAGTCCAGTATTTCAGCTGATGTTATTTGTGGGTATTTCTTTGCATCTCGAACAATTTTCCTGGCAGTTGTGGACGAAATTTTTGTTAGTCTACCCGACTGTGGTTTTGTTTTTACAGAGCCCCTGATTTTCCATTTGTTAATCACAGTTTGAATGCTGCTGACCGGCATTATCAATTCCTTGGATATCTTTTTGTATCCCTTTCCTGTTTTATACAGTTCAACTACCTTTTCCCGTAGATCCGTTGACAATTCTTTTGCTCTCCCCATGACTCACAGTCCAGAAACGTCAGTGGCTGGATGAAAGATGCAAGACTCTGTCTGGATCCCAGAAACTCACTCAGCTTTTATGCACACACACTGATTACAAGCAAACAGGTCATAGGTGAGGATGTTACCTTTAGTAGCCATTCAAACCCATTTGTGTCAACTTCTGTGCATGTTATCAGGCAAAAATCACCAGGGTATGTAAACTTTTAATCATGATCACTTGGATGTTTTGGATTCGAATTATGATTTAAAAAGAGAAAACACAGTAGTTTGACAGTAAATGGCTTCACCCAACCACTAACCATGAGTGGACAAAAAGTTTTGGTGTGATCATTCATATTCTCTGAAAAAAAGTCCAAGAAAGCAAAAATTCTGCCGGGGTATGTAAACTTTTGAGCACAACTGTGTACTAAAACTAATCAGCACATAAACATGGAGACTTTTAAACAAACAATGCCACACACACCAGTCAAGTCACTGGCGGCACGCCATCGCTTCTGCGAGGTGAAAACAGACCAGAGGTGGTAGGTAAACTGGCAAAGCTAAAGTGATGGGAGATCTACTGTATAGGGCAAATAGGAGCTTTTTCCATTATATCGGAGCTAGCGCAAAGAGTTTACCTTTAAAAGTATCGGGATCCAAGAGGTAACCTTCTTTTGGAGAGTAACATGTTAAGCATGCAGAGATGAGGAGACTTTCAAGCCGTAATGCTCCTCTGGGAATTATGCAAATTGTCTCTTTAGAGAGGAAGAGGACCAGAACTCTAGTGCCACCAATAGGAAGTAGCAATCCTAAAAAACACGGATTTTGGTAAGAACTTACCTGTAAAATCCTTTTCAGCGAAGGAAGGAAGAGAGACACAGTAATTCATTACTGATGGGTAGGCGGAGCCCCAGATCAGGATGACACCTCAGATCAAAAGCGTGTTGACTGGCTGGCTCCTCCAGCTCGGGCTCCTCCTACTCAGCTCCTTCAGTCGTACCAAAGCTTTAGGGAAGAACCAAGATCACCAGTGGAGCAACATAACCCTTTCTGAAGAAACTTCAGAGAAAACACAAGAATACAGGTTATGCATGCAAAGTAAGCCAAAAAACCACAGAGTCCCAGGTACTACTCACTGAACCTGACTACTGCGATGAGCTGGCGATGCTGGAACAGAGCCTTAGCGCGCTGACCTCAGCCCAGATATCGCAATCAGATAAGGGTCGCGCTGCATCTGAAAACATCAACACACTTCTGCCTTGGGAGGGTGCTGTGTCTCTCTTCCTTCCTTCGCTGAAAAGGATTTTACAGGTAAGTTCTTACCAAAATCCGTGTTTCAGCTGCAGATGGAAGGAAGAGAGCCACAGTAATTCATTACTGATGGGACGTCCCAAAGCAGTTCAAAAATAAGGGTGGGAAAAAACCAACAAAGGCAGAAACCCAACAACCTTAACAAAAAAGCGCAACCAGCGCTAAACATAAGTTCATCTAGAACTTTAAACTACAACTGCCTGCAGGACCCTACGTCCGAGGGCTGCATCAGCGGAAGCACTGACGTCCACTTTATAAAACTTTGTAAACGTGTGGACAGAGCGCCAAGTTGCCGCCCGGCAGAGCTGCACTGCCGAAGCACCTTGATGAAAAGCCCACGATGAAGCCACAGCTCTCGTGGAATGGGCTCGAATCTTAATCGGGCAAGATTCACCCCAAGACGGTAAGCTTCCAGAATAGCTGACCAGATCCAACGAGCTATAGAATCCTTGGAGGCTCGTTGACCACGCCGACGACCTGCTGAAACCACAAACAGGGAGTCCGTCTTACGAAAACCTTGAGTAATAGATAGATAAAACTTCAAGGCCCGCACTAAATCCAATGTGTGTAAAGCTCGCTCTTTCGCATTCTTCGGATCCGGACAGAGTGAAGGCAACACAATATCCTGGTTAACATGAAATTGTGACACTACTTTAGGTAGAAAATCACCCTGTGTGCGAAGCACTACACGATCCGGAAAAAACTCCAGAAAAAGGAGGCGAGCAAGAAAGAGCTGCTAAACTCAGAAACTCTCCTCAAAGAGGTGACCGCTACTAGGAAGGCCACCTTCCAAGAAAGTAAAGAAAGGCTAGCCGAATCCATAGGCTCAAAAGGTTTATGCTGAAGAGCCTCCAAAACAAGGTTGAGCCGCCAAGGAGACACGTGTGCCTTCCGCGGCGGAAACTTACGAGCTATACCGCGGAAAAAGGAAAGCACGTCCCTACGCGAGGCAATAGCTCTCCGGAATAATAAGGACAGAGCAGAAACCTGACCTTTCAGAGTGCTAACTGCCAAACCCTTGTCTAACCCATGCTGCAGAAAAACCAACAGATTGGGAATGGAAAACTTTCTCGGGTTCCGTGAAGATCCCGAACACCACGAAAAGAAGGTTTCCCAAGTTTTGTGGTAAATCCTAGTAGTAGCCGGACTTCTGGCAGCTCGAAGAGTAGCAATGACCTCGGCTGAAAAACCTCTACGGGTTAACATTTCGGTCTCAAGAGCCACGCCGTCAAACGCAGAGACTTCAAGTCCGGATAACGAACGAGTCCCTGGGTTAACAGGTCCGGGCGAAGAGGAAGTGGAAATGGCGGCGCCGCCAAAAGCGACACTAGTGTCGAGAACCACGTCCTCCTTGGCCAATCTAGGGCTATCAAAATAGCCGGAATTCTCTCCAGTCTGATCCGACGCAGCACCAGAGGGAGTAAGGATATCGGCGGAAACACATAGACTAGCTCGAAATGGTCCCACGGATCCACCAGAGCGTCTACCGCCACAGCCTTCGTGTCCTTGTACCTGGACATGAAGGTCGGTAGTTTGGTATTGAACTTGGACCCATCAAGTCCACTTGGTGAGTTCCCCAACGGAAGCACAGCAGTGCAAAAAATTTTCGGATGAAAACCCCATTCTCCGGGATCCATCTTCTCGCGACTGAGGAAGTCCGCCGTGGTATTCTGGACTCCTGGAATGAGAATTGCAGAGATGGCTGGAATCCTGGTCTCGGCCCAAATCAGTATCCGAGACACCTCCAGCATGGGAACTCCTCGTCCCGCCTTGGTGGTTGATATACGCGACCGCCGTCGCGTTGTCTGTCCACACTCGGACTGGCAGACCGCTCAAGGAGACCGTCCAGTGTTGGAGGCAAAGAAAAAATTTTTGCCCTCAATTCCAGGATGTTGATCGGTAGAACCGACTCTTCCGATGACCATACTCCCTGGATCCGAAGATCGTTCCAGACACCCTCCCCAGCCCGTCAGGCTGGCATTGGTGGTTATGACCGACCACTTCGGAGGGAGGAAAGACTTTCCCAGGGATAACACTCCTGGACGTAACCACCATCCTAGGGATTCTCGCACCCTGTGAGAGATGGTGACGCTGCAATCCAGTGAACCTTGCGATTGATCCCAACGACTCAGAATGAGCCTATGGAGAGCTCTGGAATGAAATTGGGCAAACGGAAGTGCTCCATGGACGCCACCATCAAACCCAGAAGGCGCATACCTTCCGAAGGGACATTGCTGTCGCAGACTTCATAATCTGTACATGTTGGAGCAGACATGCCTGCTTGTCTGGAGGTAGGGACAACACCGCCCGTACCGTGTCGAAATGCATCCTCAAAAACAGGATTGCCTGCGACGATTCCAGAGACGACCTCTCCTTTGAGGCCACAATCGAAAAGTCGTCCAAATAGGGATGAATCGTAAGTCCCCGTCTTCGAAGAATTGCCATGAGATTTAGGCGCCAGAATCGTTGTAAAAATTCTGGGCGTTAAGGCCAAGTCGAATGGCCGAGCCACAACCTGGTAATGGTTGATTCTATGGTAAAAAACGAAGGAAGCGCTGGTGAACTCTTCCGACGGGAACATGCCAATAAGCGTTGCGAATGTCGATTGACCAAAAAGTCGTTCTGCGACAGGGCTGCCATAACGGAGCGAAGCGACTCCATGCTCGGCTCTGACAGAATGTCAGATGTCAGTCCGCCTTAGCGGATTTTTTTTTTTTTTTTTTGCCAGCTTCTGCCTTAACAGAAGTTCTGTTTCCAGGGTATGCGGAATTTCTGAGAATTCCCCCCTTTTTTTTTTTTTTTAAAAAAAAGAGAGAGACGACGCAAACCCCCAGAGGGTTGGCCAGATCATCCCTTGAACCGAAAAGGACTGCTGATAACTATCGGCACTAGTCCTGCAGGACGCAGAAGTCACAGCTCTGCGCAGCGGTAAAGCTGTTTCTTTTGCCTTTGCCTTGGCAATCAGCTCCGTGAGGTCAGTCAAATAGCTGACCACTTTCTAAGCTAAAGATAGCAACCCCTGTTGGAAAACCGCGTTCCATCCAAGTCACAGTGCTCTTCTGACTGTAACTGCCGAGGATTGCGCCCTGGATAGCAGTGACGCATTATCCTTCAACTAGAAAAGCCCATCTACCTCGATAGAGGGGATCCATCTTGCCACGCCGTCCTTAGACGGTCCAACCGGCTCAGGGGAACTTAACAAGTACACTTAGATCCTTAATACCGAATCTATGATCCACGGCCTCGCAGATGGAAATTGTTGCCATCTCCGTTTCTGTCCAGCGTGTCCTGCAGACTCGCCTTCCCTTTTACCAGGAAGATTTGCTAAGCTGGGATAAAGGGACATTCACTTCAGGAGAAGGGGTCCAATTAACAAAACAACTCCGTAGAAAAAAACGGATACAGTTTGTAAGGTCGTCGCGACCCATGCGACTCTTGAAACATCCGGGCCGACTTACCAGGACGACTAGTTACCTCCTCCGGTAACTGTAACATCCTCATGGCTTCCACAGAAATTTTAGTACGGCCCATGAGAGAGGCAGGGTGTCCCTGCCGATCCTCCTTGTCCGAATCGGACTTCTTCGCTAAGCGAGAAGGAAGGCACCGATTTGTGTCGCTTCCTTGAGAGGATCTAACTGACACTCCATAACCTAAAAGGTCAGACAGGCCATCAATAGAAACTAGTGAAGGCCTCCATTTTGACACCACTGGAACCTCCGACCGTGCATGAGTCGAGGTCTGCGCGTCAGATACGCGAGGCTGATCCGTAGCGGATCTGGGAGAGGGTCTCTGACGTGCCCTTGCATAGTATATGGCAGGATAAACCTGTCAGTAACCAGAACAGTTCTTAAATAAAAAACAAACGCTGAAGGGTTAAAGCTCTAAAAGAGAGAACTACCCCAGCTGTCTCCCATTATGAGTTAACCACCTAAGAAGGGGTTAAAGTAGCAGACTCCCCACAACCTTGATAATGAAAAGGGTGTGCGAATCTCAGGCGCCTCTTATAAGGTCGCAGCTGCAGGACAGCTTTTTATGCCACACTAAACAGAAAACGTTCCACAAGATCGCTAAAAAATTGCGCTGTTTTGTATAACGCAATGACCGCCAAAGTTGTCAAGGAGATCGCTAATCGCTTATGCGATGTTAATGAGATCGTCCAGATTGGCAGCTACTAGCGACATTAAAAATGAACACACAAACGATCGCATTATTATGCGTCGTTATCAGGATCGTTAGCGGAAACGTATAGTGGCAGTATTAATGTCGCAGACTCCCCACAAACTCTTTATTAATATTGAAAGAGTGTGCGAGCCCCTTATGCGATAACAGCCGCAGGACAGCGCAATCTGCCACTCATTAGTGCCCCAGACGGCGCCCGCACTGTGGGGGTGAAGGGGTTAAGCTTCTGCCTGCGGGCTAGAAGCGACTCACCCAACTGGCCACAGTGTAACATCTTGCCGGGAGGGGAGGAGGGAGAAGAGCCAGAAGAAGCTTTCAGCCTGCTTCTTTAATGGCCGCCACGCTGTGCCTCCGTGTGCTCCATGAGGGAAGCCGGAAATGGAGACAGCAGTAAAGCGCGCGCTCAGAGTGGCGCGAAAATTCAAATAAAAAGGCGCGCACTCCTCTCCTATGTCCTGCAGGCATCCACCTGCGGACAAAAAACACAGTCACCGACATGTAATGTACAGCGGCTGCCGCAGCAGTCGCTTAAGCACTCACACACACTTTAATAAAAATGTGAGGTAAAAATGTGAGGTACTCACCAGCCGAAGCGCCACAGGGACCCCCAGGGGTTTCTGGCGCTATGCCCATGCTTCCCCCCAGGGCGGGAAGCGCAGTGACCCCAGTGTGCGGTTTGCGCCCCCGCCAGGGAAGCTCTCCTCATCCCCAGGGCCGGCAAGATTCTGCAGGGACCATTATGTAGTTACAGATCCGCCAAGGGAGAGGTTGGGGTACAGCAGCGCTGAAGCATACTGATAACCATGTAGCTTGAAATACAGTGTTAATATGTAATAGCGCTGCCACCGCAGACGCTAAAGCACTCACACATTATTATAAAAATTTTGTGGAGTACTCACCAGCTTTGCGCCACAGGGACCCCTCAGGATTTGTGGCGCTTGTGCCCATGCTTCCCCCAGGGCGAGGAACGCAGTGACCGCACGTGTGGTTTGCGTCCCCGCCAGGGAAGCTCTCCTCATCCCCCAGGGCCGGCAAGATTCTGCAGGGACCATAATGTAAATACAGATCCGCCAAGGGAGAGGTTGGGGCACAGCAGCGTATGGTACCCCTGAGACCTCTAGACCAACTGGTGATCCAAGTCTCTTGTCCGAAATAACATAATAAAATCTTCTGAGGAGCTGCATTAGCAGCGACCATCCTCTGAGACCTCAAATCTTAGACTGAAGGAGCTGAGTAGGAGGAGCCCGAGCTGGAGGAGCCAGCCAGTCAACACGCTTTTGATCTGTGGTGTCATCCTTATCTGGGGCTCGCCTACCCATCAGTAATGAATTACTGTGGCTCTCTTCCTTCCATCTGCAGCTGAAAGTCAAAGTCGACCCTTTAACAAGCCTTGTCACATGACTTTGGATAAAAGGCTAAATCAGAATCTCAATTTGCAGATAATGTTTCTGGGTACTCCCCCTCGTCAGTGCAAAGTGTGAGATTTGGTTTGGCTGGGTGAGTGGCGTCTAGTCCTCTTCCTCTCTGAAGGGACAATTTGCATATTTGATTTCCCACAGGAGCATTGCAAGGCTTAAAAGTCTCCTCACCTTGACATGGCAGGCTTGACATGTCACTTTCCGCAAGGAGAAAGGTTACCCCTTGGATCCTAGGTCAGACTCATCTAACTTAGCCAAACCAGATCTCAAGCTTTCCACTGACGAGGGGCAATACCCTGAAACACAGTGTCTGCAAATTGAGATTCTGGTTTTGCCTTTTATTTCAAGTCATGTAACAAGGCTCGTTAAATGGTCACCATTGACTTTTATGATTGCTACTTCCAATAGGTGGCAGTATAGAGTTCTTGTTTAAAAGTACCAAATCCATTAAAATATAGGATACAGAAAACGATTGAAGACAGACAAAAGTAAATCCTAATGCCAAAACTAAAAGGGTTGGCTCTTCTGTAAATCCTCTAGACTTCACCAGCTATTAATCTTTGTGATAACCAAGACTAAAAAAATCACAAGTGGATCTTTGATACATAAAAAAGCACAACAGGAACAACTTCTATAGATTATAGAATATAATAAGCAATGTGGGAAAAAGGAGAGAAGAGCGAAGCCTAAGAAGGAGGAAGGAGAAGGTGAGGTCAAAATGATTGAGACCTACAGCCACACACATCCGATATTACATTTAACTCAGAGATCATGTGAGTACATGTATGAAAGATCCAACATCCAATGGCTGTAAGCACACACTTTATGAACGACAGTCAATATTATCTAGCATGCACTATACTGCAGTTCTCATAAATACGAATATATACTTACCGAGCATACGAATGTACAAAGCAGTTTGGTCAGAGCTGTCATATGAAATAGCCCCACGTCTCTAAAAATAAAAAGACAAAATAACGTTTTAAATATCATGTAAAGGTCATCACAAAAGAAAAAAAAATATTTTATCAACATCAAGAAAAAAAAATATAGAAACATGAAAATGTTACTTTTACTGTAGCATAGCTGGGAAGGACATGTTAAATCCCAGCTCTAGGAGGCCTTGATTAGATAAGCCTGTAGGGTTTTGCCAAGAACCAAGAAGTAGCTTCATGGAGTGGCAGGCTCCTGAGGCAGGGTCAGTCTGCTGGATGAAGCAGAGTCGAGTGTGCTGCTGGTGAGTGATCAGCCAAAATGTGAACTATAGCCGAGAGAGACATGACAGGGTCTCTCTCTGAATGGAGACTGTGCGCTAAGCAGCTCCTTTGTGAGGGCTGCAGAGAACCAATGTGGAAGCTACAGCCTGTTCAACTCCTGGCACTGTTCGTGCTGCAGACTTGTGTTTTGTGCTAGAAGCTGCTGGATGAGTTTGGGCTGCTGGAGATAACTCAACTGGTGGGATTGTGCGTCTTTTATGTATGAAGTCTGTTCAGGGAGAAAGGAGTGTAAATCTGTTTGGGTGAGCCCGCACTGACATATGTGATCATGATTAAAAGGCACAAACCGTGTGCAGAGAACTGCCACTATCAGTGGTTGCTACTGACTGTAGCAGTTTTGTTTGACCGACCTGGGGCTAGCTCAGCCATCTACGAGAAGTCAGGGTCTGTTCTGTTTAGTTAACGCCTGGATAAGGCTAGGCATTTATGTTTATGAGTTTGTTTTGGTGCTGTGCAACCTGTGGAAAGCAATAAAACGGCATGTGTTTGGAGCAAAACTGTATGGCCTGTGTGAACACTACCTAAATGTTCCCACGCAGCTCCGGCGTAGTCCATAGTTTCCCGAAGCTTGCCAATGTGAATAGCAGTAAGGCTCCTGCTATTCATGGTCGCCGGGTATTAACAACATTCATGAGAGCACCTGCAGACGCAGACATGGGGTGCGCCTTTCAGATCCGCAGCATACCAATTTCTCTTGTGGAGACTCTAGTCTTTGCAACAGAAATTTCCACAATAGAATGCACTGGATGCGGAAAATCTGCATGGTTCAGAAAAGACGTGGATTTACCTGCGTGAAAAGAAAGTAGCGTTTTGGACGCAGTGAAAACACAATTAAACTGCCTGATCGTGGGCACATAGCCTGGTGCTATATGCACTTGATCTTCCAAGCTTTATGCACGAAGGTGCTTTATAGCCCTTACAGCACATCAGAACGCTCACGTGCTGATTACTTCCACCTCTGTATATTCAGATATCATCGTGTTTCATGAAAATTGAAGAAATATATTTGTTAAAGAATTGCAGTCCTTTTATTTCTAAAAGTATCAGTCCTCCCCAAGCCAGCATATTATTACACAATCTCCTACTGGAAGGGGTTGAACCAGCCATCAAGGTCTCCAGGGAAGAAAGATAAGAGATAGACATGTCTGTGGCCATTCCTACAGGTTTCATATCTCACACAGTTTTGGAGAATCAAATGCTAATACAGCTCAGCATGGCATGTACCTGAAGTGTGGAAATCATTGTACGGGCCTGTAGGATTGCCGCACACAATAGAAAGAATTAGTGCTTGCTCACACTGGCATATGAGTGCAATGTGAGAAAATCTCACTTTGTACTCTGACCAGTGTTATTCAACGAGGCAGAGCAGATCTGAAATTTTTGTCTCATGCAAGTTCGACATAAGAAAAAAACAAAACTAAAATCGCAGCATATCTTGCACTGCACGCACCCATTTAAGTCAATGGGTATGTGCAAAACATCGGCCTGCACTCTGTCATCTGAGTGCAGTCCACTATACGCCGAGACAGGCATTGGAGAAGATGGAGAGATTAACGTCTCCTTCTCCTTATCTGTGATCAGACTGTCGAGTGCGGGAGGATGGATGCACAGAGCACAGACACCCGGCTCCCGCTCGCAGCAGAGTGTCATTAGCATATCGCATCCGATGCGCATGCTAATGTTCAAAGTGGCCACATACATTCAATTATACTGGTCAAGTAATGGCCGGTATGTTACCGGAAGTGAGGTCCAACAGAAAAAGATGACTTCACACAAAGAAGGGTCTTTTACAGAACAATCATTCATATACCCAAAGATCGACCTTAATTACCGTATATTTTCTGCAGCAGATAACTCTTGTTCTGAAATGTAAAAGGGGGCTGTCACCAAACCCATGAATGCGTCCCCCTACTCTATGGCGGTGCCCTGCCCACCCGCTGTTCAGGGAAGTACAGCACAGCTCTATTCATGGTCATATGGCCACTTATATTCCCTTAAAGGGAATATGTCACCACTTTTTTGGCATATTGTGTTAAATATCATTCAATTCAGTGCCAACTCTGCATTATAACAGTACTTTTGATACCCCTCGACTCCCCACCTTTGATCAATAAATACCGTTTATATTCCTCCCACGGTGTATGTAAATCAGCTCTGTATACTTCCGGTACATAGAAAGCAATCGCGTATGCCGGCGCATGCGCAATACTGATTTTATGCTTTGCCTACAGTTGGACAAAGCATACTGCGCTCGCGCGAAAGGCCATGTGAATGTGCACACGCGGTAACAGTACGCGAACGCAGGAATTACAAGAAAGAAATGCATAGAGCAAGACAGGAGGGGGGGAGAGACTGACAATAAGCCCCGCCCATCAGACAGGGCAGAGCTGATTTACATACACTGTGGGAGGAATATAAACGGTATTTATTGATCAAAGGTGGCGCATGTGCAATACTGTTTTTTGGCTTTGCCCACATTTGGGCAAAGGATACTGCGGATGCGCGAAAGGCCATATGAATGTGCGCACGCGGTAACAGTACGCGAACGCAGGATATTCACAAAAAATAATACGCACAGCAAGCCGAGGGGGCGTGGAGATGGACAATAAGCCCCGCCCATCGGACTAGGCAGAGCTGATTTACATACACCGTGGGAGGAATATAAACGGTATTTATTGATCAAAGGTGGGGAGTCAAGGGGTATCAAAAGTACTGTTATAATGCAGAGTTGGCACTGAATTGAATGATATTTTAACATGATATGCCAAAAAAGTGTTAACATATTCCCTTTAAAATTTTAAACTTTGCAAATCAGCAGAACAGCAAAGTTTGTCACCTTTTTGAGTTAATTTACTACATGGCAGAGTAAAAGAGTTTCTAGCAATCACTGCAGCATACAATTCCTCATTTATTATTAGAGGAACACGCTGCACTTAAAAAAAAAAAAAAAATTTTATAAAATATTGAAAAATTTTAAGCATTGTTTCTAGTTGTCCTTAATACCCCTCTCCCTGTGGCAAAATGCTGCATAGTCAGCTATAAAAAGGTGACCCAAGTAAGAGTTGTGACATCTATGGCCGGCAATGACGACATCACAGGGTGCCCCGCATCTCACTACGGTTTTGGCCAGTGGAGCTACTAAACCCTCATATATGTACTAGGGTCACACTTTTTGGTACAGCCAAATGCTTTGACAATTAGCTGCCATGCTACAATGGACATTACCTCTAGAGCATGTGGTAATAAATATAACCACCACATGGTGCAAACATGCACAAGTCATTATTAACATTTTACATTTTACAAGTGGAGTCGACCTTTACTAGTTTATCTCAGTAGGACATGTGCCCTGTAACTAATGAGAAGAAATCATTTTACCTCCAAGCTTTGCGCTCAATCTCCTATTAATTTACCGTAGATGCCCTTTGCTTAATCATTGGATTATCTCAGGAGCACAAATTTTTCATCTTTTAGGGAGGAATCTACAAAGGAATGACCTTAAATAGCACTGGAGCCATCATGTTAAATAGGTTGTGGATGTAAAACACACTTCTATGGATTCTGCTATGTTCAAGTGTTATTCACAAGGGAGGATTACAAGCCATATAGTCTAAGGAGACAGAAGGAGGACTATGTATAGATAGATAATATAGATATCTATATAGATATATCTATCTATCTATCTATATCTATATATAGATACAGTACAGACCAAAAGTTTGGACACACCTTCTCATTCAGCGATTTTTCTGTATTTTCATGACTATGAAAATTGTAGAATTACACTGAAGGCATCAAAACTATGAATTAACACATGTGGAATTATATATTACACTTTACAAAAAAGTGTGAAACAACTGAAAATATGTCTTATATTCTAGGTTCTTCAAAGTAGCCACCTTTTGCTTTGATTACTGCTTTGCACGCAGAAAAGGTGAACGGATTTACTCTACATGCCTGGTTCCCACCGTGAAGCATGGAGGAGGAGGTGTGATGATGTGGGGGTGCTTTGCTGGTGACACTGTTGGGGATTTATTCAAAATTGAAGGCATACTGAACCAGCATGGCTACCACAGTATTTTGCAGCAGCATGCTATGCCATCCGGTTTGTGTTTAGTTGGACCATCATTTATTTTTCAACAGGACAATGACCCCAAACACACCTTCAGGCTGTGTAAGGGCTATTTGACCAAGAAGGAGAGTGTTGGGGTGCTACGCCAGATGACCTGGCCTCCACAGTCACCAGACCTGAACCCAATCGAGATGGTTTGGGGTGAGCTGGACCGCTCACCGCTTCAATTTTGAATAAATCCCCAACAGTGTCACCAGCAAAGCACCCCCACACCATCACACCACCTCCTCCATGCTTCACGGTGGGAACCAGGCATGTAGAGTCCATCCGTTCACCTTTTCTGCGTGCAAAGCAGTAATCAAAGCAAAAGGTGGCTACTTTGAAGAACCTAGAATATAAGACATATTTTCAGTTGTTTCACACTTTTTTGTAAAGTGTAATATATAATTCCACATGTGTTAATTCATAGTTTTGATGCCTTCAGTGTGATTTTACAATGTTCATAGTCATGAAAATACAGAAAAATCTTTGAATGAGAAGGTGTGTCCAAACTTTTGGTCTGTACTGTATCTATATATATATATCTATATATCTATATATATATATATATATATCTAGATAGATAGATCTATCTATCTGTCTATCTATAGACGTATATATATATATATATATATATATATAATATATATATATATATATAATATATATATATATATATATATATATATATATATTGTAACATTTCCAGGGGTATAGCTCTAGGATCGCTGTCTGGGTAGACAGAATGGCACGAAAACAGTTCATTCAGACAACAGTTCAGGTGTAAAACTGGCCGCAACCAGCTTTATTAAAGTCCACAGCAAACAGATAAAAATAAATCATAAACAGAAAACCTGGGCTTGTCTAGCCACTAATTACACTTAGCGAGATTGCCCTGTCTAACCGGGTCCCGGCTCTACCAGCCTAGCCCAACACAACACATATCATATATGTTACCAGTATGGAGTTTCACAGATACTCCTCCTTGTGTCTGAAGGCACATCCAACGTCCAGACTTGAGAGAGATCCACTCCTATTCAGCCGCTATTCGCACGGATTCTCACTGAGACTACTCCTGTGTCCGGGGTACCTCCTGCACCCAGACTGAGATAGCTCACACTCCTGGAGACGCTTCTTGTGCCGGGACACCTCCCTGTGTCCAGACTGAGCGTACTCCCACTCCCGGAGACTGCTTCTTGTGCCGGGACACCCTCCTGTGTCCAGGCTAAGCCAGCTCCACTCTTGGAGACTGCTTCTTGTGCCGGGACACCTTCCTGTGTCCAGACTAAGCCAGCTCGCTGATTGTGTTTGCAGACACCTACTTCTGGTCTCCTAATTAAGACCTGAGTGATTTCAGGCCTGAGCTGCAAGTGTGTGTTGAATGTGAGGTGTAGTGACCTTTCTCTACCACTAGGTTTACAAAGCCACACATTTCCCTTATACCTAGGTGAAATGTACACCCCATTCAACACATATTCCTTCACTGTCTCACATATCCCCTCCCTCTTCTCCAGACCGGAGGGCTGGTCATCCAGACCGGAGGGCTGGTCAACAATCCAACAGAGACAGTGAACTCTGGACCAGTCATGGCCCTCATCAGCTTCATCCTCACCACTGTCATTTGTATCGTCACCTGAGACATAGCCCACATCAGCTTTCTCTTCATCTGAAGCATCCGCACTACCCTGTACCCTCCCAGGCCTATACTCTCTGCGGGCCTCGGGTATCCTGAACGGTTTCATCTTGACCCTAGGGCCGGGCTCACTGTCAGTGTTATACAACTCATTTTCATTCATATCCTGCTCACTGTCAGGGTTATACAATTCATTTTCATTCACATCCTGATCTGGAACCTTAGTTAACATGTCATCCACAACATTAACTTCACCATCTGGTCCCTCAAGTATGTGACTATGTGACAACCCCAGCACTATACTTCTATATAGCTCAGGTACTAGGAGCTGACTCACGACCTCTCCCTGGACTTCAGTGTCCCTATACAATAGGCTATTGTCCATGGCAGCATGAGGAAACCTCTCCTCAGAGCCAGGCTCCTGGGAAACCTCATCTAGAACAATCATATTTTCCTGTGCCATCCTAAGAGTGGGTCTCGCCACTGCTCACTCTCAAAATTGTCACAGGACACAGGCAAGTCAGGGACACTCGGTTCCCGAGAACCACCATCCTCGTCTCCCAACATCACCTGCAAAGGAATTTCATCACTATCATAGTCATCATCATTATCATTATCAGCATCATTATCATGGTCATCATCATTATCATGATCATCATCATCATCATCATCACATAAGTTTAACGGCCCACTAACATTGTGTTCCGCCCCTCGGGACTGCGCACCCTCAATAGGAGCTTCATCACACTGTCCATCAGAAACATTTTTCCCCCAGAGATCCTTAGACTGGGGAAAGTCATTACCCAATATGACGGGTTGCACCAGGTTCTTCACTACCCCCACTTCATATGAAACCTCCCCGAGTTTGGGGACCAAGTCCACGGCAGTCTCTGGGTAGACTTTGGTGTCTCCATGGATGCACACCACACTCAGGTGCTTATCAGGGATGAAGTCCCTATCAATCAGGCTGTCACATACGGAAGTCACTGGATTCTCTGAGTCCAAGAGGGCCTGTGCTGGGCAGTCATTTACAACCACCAGGGACCCCTGTGGTCCAGTCTCTTCGGCTGAGGTGGACACACACACAGGTTCTGCGCAGGGAGAGAGGGATCCGCCAACATCACAACACATAGGCTCCCCCTCTATTGGACAGTTGGCTGCAATTTCACTACATCTCCAACACTGTCCACCACAATCACCCTCCCATATGTCCCCTCGGGCCTGAACCCGCTTATCAGCATACCCCATGTCCCCCACAGCTGGAACGCTCTTACCGCTAGAGTTCAGCGTCCGGGAACTCCGAAGTGACGACCTCTCAGACGGCTGTACCTCAGGAGGACATGCTCGGGTGTAGCGGTTCACTATCACCTTTTCAACTCCATAATCAGGCCTGCTGACTGCAGACTCCCAACTGTATCTCCAGTCATGAACTCCCCTGGCACGGGCTGTCACCGTAACACCCAGCCGGGTACGAATCTCCGCTTTCAGCTTGGCATAGTCTTGGCTATCCTGCTCGCTCAGGTCAGCATAGGCCACCTGGGGCACTCCAATCAGATAGGGTGCAACCATCATGGCCCACTCAGATAGGGGCAGATTCTCCTTCTCTGCCAGTCCCTCAAACTTAGTAAGATATTCCTCCACATCATCACGAGGTGTCATCTTTTTCAGGGACCGTCTTACCGCCTTCTTTACAGCGGACAAGGCAGGTGCCTTCACAACATTACTCTGGGACGAGGTGCTGAGAGCTGCAATCTGCTCCAACACCCGGTTATTCTCCTGCTGCAGGATTTGCTGCTGGTGCTGCTGCATGCACTGCTGGTGCTGCAGGCGCTGCTGCTCCATGCTCCGCTGGGCCTGCTGCATGCACTGCTGGTGCTGCTGCTCCATGGTCCGCTGGGCCTGGACCAGGTACTCAACGAGCCCCTCCATACTGCCGGACTTATCTGTCTCAACCACGGCAGTCTTATGTTGCACAATAACTTGCGCCATTTGTTCAAACAGCGCCTCCATGCTGTCAGACTTCTCTGTCTCAACAACCGCAGTCTTCACTCAAGACATACACACTCCACAAAAAATTCAGCTCTGCTGTGCAGACACTTTTTTTTTTTTCTTTGCAAAGTCTATTAGGGCTCCTGTCTCTTTAAGACTGCTCCAAACAGACGTTTCTGCTGACACACTTTTTTTTTTTTTTCTCTGCTGCTATTTCAACAGACTTCACCTTTATTGCTGTCTCTAAGCCACTGTGCTGCATGCACACTCCAGCACTAACTGTATCAGCCACTGCGCTGCCCCAGCATTCTCCACCAATTGTAACATTTCCAGGGGTATAGCTCTAGGATCGCTGTCTGGGTAGACAGAATGGCACGAAAACAGTTCATTCAGACAGCAGTTCAGGTGTAAAACTGGCCGCAACCAGCTTTATTAAAGTCCACAGCAAACAGATAAAAATAAATCATAAACAGAAAACCTGGGCTTGTCTAGCCACTAATTACACTTAGCGAGATTGCCCTGTCTAACCGGGTCCCGGCTCTACCAGCCTAGCCCAACACAACACATATCATATATGTTACCAGTATGGAGTTTCACAGATACTTGTCTGAAGGCACATCCAACGTCCAGACTTGAGAGAGATCCACTCCTATTCAGCCGCTATTCGCACGGATTCTCACTGAGACTACTCCTGTGTCCGGGGTACCTCCTGCACCCAGACTGAGATAGCTCACACTCCTGGAGACGCTTCTTGTGCCGGGACACCTCCCTGTGTCCAGACTGAGCGTACTCCCACTCCCGGAGACTGCTTCTTGTGCCGGGACACCTTCCTGTGTCCAGGCTAAGCCAGCTCCACTCTTGGAGACTGCTTCTTGTGCCGGGACACCTTCCTGTGTCCAGACTAAGCCAGCTCGCTGATTGTGTTTGCAGACACCTACTTCTGGTCTCCTAATTAAGACCTGAGTGATTTCAGGCCTGAGCTGCAAGTGTGTGTTGAATGTGAGGTGTAGTGACCTTTCTCTACCACTAGGTTTACAAAGCCACACATTTCCCTTATACCTAGGTGAAATGTACACCCCATTCAACACATATTCCTTCACTGTCTCACAATATATATCTATATATATCTATAGATATATCTATAGATATATATATCTATAGATATATATAGATATATATATCTATAGATATATATATTAGTCTCAAGTACCGTAATATGAGGAATATAAACCATGGTCACCGGAAACATAAGGGGGAATATTAGCCATAATCTCCAGGCTGCCGAAGACTCAAGCATACGAACAAGACCTGAGAACCAAGATTTTCTACATGGAAGTCAAATTTTTATTTGGTAAAATACAAAACAACCAAAATAAGATTAATCTTTCACACAGAATTTACTTTAAAATATTCCACTGAAAAAGTATCATCAGCAAGTCATCACAACTGTAAAAAAAAGCCACACACCTCAGCAGACACTGACCGGGTGGGAGAAACCTAGCATCCCGGGAACATAAGCTCCCAGCCATTGTCTGCCCCCCCTCCCCCCGAAAGGAGCAGAGAGCACATGATAGAAATGAATCACCCCCTCCTCTATTGCTGCCGCGCTCTATTGTTACCGGCGGTTTCAAAACTTTTTTCTCCCCAGAAAGGAGAGGGATTGTATGGTCAAACATCTGAATGGATTCAGTAAAGGAACCAAAAACAACAAAAAGATGGTGGCTGAAAATGTTTATTTTAAAAAAGGTCTGCTAACCAAGATTTCGCTCCATATAGAAGCATACATGCGGTTTTTTATGGTGTGGCTGAGTCAACCAAGTCTAGAAATGGAGAGGTACAGTGACGCCATGATCTCATCATCTGTGTCTATTCTGTTCCTTCTCGGTCAAATGATGACAGTACAGCTGTCCTTGAGACATTAATCCTCCGCCTGCAAGTGATTACACTCAATTGCCACTTGTATTTTTTTCTTTTTACAGTCTATTGTAGCAAACAAATGCTAAAATATTAGTTTGCAAAAGGTTTACAATGAGAACTCTTTTGCATATGCCAAACTACGGCACAAGATGGTCATTCATGAAGCTCCTTGCTGCAGAGGTAAATGGGCTGAAAACTGTTGAGGACAAAAAATGAAACAAAGCTATATTTTTAAAAGTATGTAAATTTTTAGAAAAAAAAAAAAAAGAAGAGGTTCCCCCGTGTTTGTTGCCTCCATTACAGACAGGTAACTGTAGAAGTATTACCGTACATACACACACACACACACACACACCTTTATTCGTTATAAAGCTGGTCCTTAAAAGTCCTACAGCCTTAAGTTACTAAACAGTAACTGCTTAGCAGTAAACCTGCCCTTTCATGAAAAGCCAAAGTAAAAGCATGTTCTCACTGCCCTTACTCACTACAAGTTAAAGGGAAGGGTCATCAGGTTTGTCCGATATGAGATACGGCCATCAACTTTCAGGCCTGATAAACAGCATTATAGAATGTGGTACATATATCCCCAACCAGACCCGCAAGACAAGAAAAAGACTTATACTCACCTGTGGGGCAGTCCAGTCGCTGGTCTAGGTTCAGCGCCTCCCTTCTTGCATCGTGTGAATGACTTGGCCCAAGTCATCCACAGTCTTCCCGGCATTGCGCTCCTGCGCAGGCGTACTTCTCTGCTCTATGGCAGAGCAAAGCACTGCAGTGTGCAGGTGCCGGGAAAGGTCAAAGACCCCCGTCACCTGCGCACTGCAGTACTTTACTCTGCCCTAGTCAGAGCAGATACGTATGCCTGCACAAAAGAGCAATGCCGGGGAGACGTAGGGAGGAATCATCCACACGAAGCAAGAAGGACGGCTTCGCCAGAAGAGATGAGGCACCGGACCAATACCAGCAACACCCCATCGGACCAGACCGACCGACCCACAAGAGAGTATAATAATTGTTCCTGTCTTGCAGATCGGGTTGGGGGTAGATATACGACATTATAGAATGCTGTATATCAGGCCTGAAAGGTGGTGGCCATATCTCATGTAGGTCAAACCTGGTGACCGGTTCTCTATAAAACCGCTTTTGGTGCACACTCCAGCCCAATATGTACAGGAACTTTCTGAACTTATTCCTGCTTGGTAGCTGGTCAATCAAGCTTGCAGCGGGCGGTTCTTCGGTAGCATTCTACTGCACTATAGGTGTTGGAATTTTGTTTTCCTAACTTCCCTGTATGCATTGCTCCAGCCATTGTTTAATGGTCGGCATGCCCCGTACTGAATAACCACCTCTATGCTAGTTAGGCAGGCGTGGAGCAGTAGGGAGACAAAAAGCTGCCCCCACAAGTCAGTCTGGGGTCTGTGGCTGGGAATGGGGGGCATTGCTGATAAAGACAGAGTTGTACAGATGACACCAAGTGGCTGGTTTTTAAATGATGATTTTTTTGAGGGGGTTAAGAAAACAATTTTAAATAAGTGATTTATAGATTTCACATTTAGCACATTATCAAATGAGATCAAGTTGTCTGAAAGTCAAGTGCTCATTTTATTTTCAAGCCTGCAATGTGCCAACTGGTGCTATACAGAAGCTGTAAACATATTCCATTACAGGGTGTCCCCATCTGGCATCCTGAACATTGTGCCATTCATTATATGACCACCTTTCCTCAGAAAAGAGCTTGAGCCGGGTGATTATACCTAGTAAGCACACCAAGCCTTTGTTCTCTAACTTTCTAACTTCTGTATACAGAGCTGTCGGCACCGGCTCTATAAAGCACCAGCTTATTCACAGGATTTCTTCCTTATAGCTGACACAGGGATCTGCAGCCACTACACAACAGCCATGCATCTGCCTACCTTAGAAGCGATCCACTTGATAAGTATCAGAGCTATTGACCAGAGTAATGCAATTCCCATCGAATCAAACAAAACACTGCATGATCGCGCTGCCCGAGGTACGAAAACAGCCTAAGTGACAGGCAATCTGTGACATGAGCTTCCAGCAGCTGCACTAACACTGCAGTCAGCGGATTACTGTGGGCACCACAGTCTCACAGCACAGCAGCTCCCAGGCGGGCAGATACAAGAGCCAACACACAGGGGCACAAAGTCACCGTACAAGGAGGCCGAAAGTGGCCCAGTACACACAACGCACTATAGGTTGCCACACACACACGCTTCCTCAGCACACAGCATTATAGGCTGCCATACACGTGTGCGTGCTTCCTCAGCTCTACAGGCTGCCGTACACACACACACAGCACTATAGGCTGCCGTACACACACACACACACACACACACACACTTCCTCAGCACACAGCATTATAGGCTGCCATACACGTGCGCGCGATTCCTCAGCACTACAGGCTGCCATATACACACACAGCACTATATGCTGCTGTATACACATGCATGAGCTTCCTCAGAACACACCATTAAAGACTGCCATACACACACAGTGGCTTCCTCAGCACTAGAGGCTGCCAGGCACACACCTGCTAAGGCCTCTTTCACAGGTCCTTATATCCAGTACCTGTGGTGACAGTTTTCACACATACCGGAGACATTTACATGCAGACCCATTCAAGTGACCTAATGACTTAGTTTTTCCCACAGTGCTAAGTCATTAGGTCACTGCGGTTCAAGCTCAGTGACTCCACTGCAGATCACAGTTCATCCCGGCTGGGAATGCAGCCTCACCGACCGGCAGTAACCTCGATGATGTCACCGCTGGTCGATGATGCTGCACACACAGCAGCTCAGTCACCAGTGGTTCTCAGCCTGGACGGTCGCATCTCGGCACCATCCAGGTTGAAAACTATTAATCCCCCAGACATGGATTACGGCGTGGAACAGAAGAACGGACAGGTGAGGGATATTGTTTTTTACTATTGTTTTATTACAGGAGACGAGGGATTCAGTGGAATTAGGCATTATACTCAACTGTGTTTATTTTTAAATAAAAATAGAAAACGGTGTTTTGCTTTATTTCTAGTAAATAATTTATTCTTGCTGTGCCTTTATTTACCAGATAAATATAGGATTAGTAATAACACCTATAGACACCTCTCCATTACTAAGCCGTGAGCTTGATGTCACCTATGTATTGTCAGGTGACATCAACCCTACAAATATGAACCCCATTTACCACCGCTACAGGGCAAGTGGGAAGAACTGCGCAAAGCGCCAGAATTAGATAATCTAGTAACAGTCTGAGAATACCAGCCCCTAGCTGTCAGCTTTAGCTAGTCTGGTTGTCAAAAAACTATGGGACCCCACTTTTTTTTTTTATTTAAATAATTTAAAAAAACAGCGTGGGACCCCTCTATTCTTGATAACCAGCCTTAACAATGCAGATAGCTGAGGGTTGCAGCACCCCAGCTGTGAGTTTTGCCTGGCTGATCATAGAAAATACAGGGGAACCCACGCTGGATTTTATTTATTTATTTATAGCACAGGCGGCGGGTGATCAATACTCTCATGAGCTGCCGCCTGCTGTCACTTTCATTAGCGGTAGCAGGTGTAGGCTGATGGGAGTAATAGTCCCATCAGCCGCCGCCTGCTGTCGCTGTTATCACTTGAATATAAAACTCATCTTTCTCTCCTGCTTGCGCTGATCGCCGGCAGAGCAGGGGAGAATAATGAGAGCCGTCTTCAGTACTCAGTGCTGGGTTACAGTGCTTACTGTACCGCTTCTTCCCTGGCGCCTGTGCGTGTGGTACTGATACGGCACAAGGTTTCCGCAAGTGGTACACACATGGACACTAACATCTCCGGTACCGCTTTTTTTCAAGTACCGGAAATATCAGGACAGGTGAAACCGGCCTTACATCGGTATAATGCTACATGGTTACAAATGGCGAATAGGTTGAAAAGTTTTATAAAATGTAAATGTGATTTGTGTCCATGAGTCACTGAAAAGACTAAAAATTGTCAATCATCATCAGAGCCATAATGGGAGGTTAATGTTCCCACTAGGACATCATTCAGACTGAGAAAAACTGCCTGCTCAGCTACAAGCAAGGTCTCCTGGAGAACCCCTGGCAGATCCTACATAAGGGCACACTCTTCACTCCCCACAATGGGGAAGCCCTGGATAAGCATTATTTAGGAGACTTTAGACCATAAACTGGGGCACTCTGGTTGTCTTTATGTGGAGCGCATCAGGGGAAAAAAAAAACCCTGCATCTAGGAGCCTAGGAACTCCCTAAAACATGTTGTAAATTATAGTGTACACCTGCCAGCAAATGACTCCTCTCCCAGAATTTCTCCACAATAACGAGTGTAATAAGATAGACATATTGCCCACATTACTTCTTTAAGAACACGTGTATTGTTGTAAAAAGTATTTTGATATGCAATGTGAATTGTGTAATGCGTTAATGATGTGTGTTGTTTGACAGTAGGGAAAGTAAGAGTTAATGGTTGGAACTAGCCCAGAGTGGGAAGGTCTAAGCTGAAGGGACAGTGGTAGTTTCCTGTCAGGGTGTGAGAAAGTGCCCAGAGTGCGTAGAAAGAAGACGTAAGGTCTGATGTGAGCAGTGCCGCATGACGTGGGTGTCCCTAACGAGAGGAGACAGACAGAGGATAGCAAGATCCTACTGGAGAGATAAAAAAGGACCAAAAGAAAAGTCACTGATCGGAGACAGGTCCTGGGTCAGGGCGCCTAGCCCAGAGTTTATGACTCACAGGAGGGAAATACCGGCCATACTGGCAATATAGCTCTCCAGAGGGGAAAAAAAAAAAGACACAAACTGCGGTTTGAGAATAGGACTCTTGCGAACTGGACTAATATTGAGCTGGGCTGTGGTGAAGTAGTGAGGAGGGTGGAAGATGAAGGATAAGCGAGTAAAGAGGAAGGAAGTGAGAATGCGTGTGGGAAAACCGCTCCGTATTGTAAAGGAAACAATCACGTTATGTACCCGCTGTCTACTGTATAGAACCCCCCTCCCAGTTATCATTGAGTATAAAGTTTATTTTTGACTGGTGGTCTCGCTCACTGAACTGTCAAAGACCTGGTCCAGGCCGACCCAAGCCATCAGTTACATGCAGCCTACAAGGGCGCAGCGTTCCCACACGTCCACACACTCCGCCAGTATCTCCACTTTCATATGGGCTCAAGAGACAAGTATCTCGCCCACAGCTACTGCCATGTTACAACAGCACCATAGAAAGAGGTGGCCCGTGAACATTATCCGCTGACCTTGGTCAGTGCTTGGATGGCCTGCCATAGCATTCTAAGGTTCCGCACACATCTGCGTCTAGCGACGGCTCGGATTCGTACAGGCGTGTGTTATTGCCAGCACAAGGTCTGGCTGGAGACTAGGACTACTGTGCTGTATATTTGCATATCAGGATCACACAATAAACCGCACGGCAGATTACGTCTTTGTTCCATCATTAGTGTTGGCGCTGTTGGGCCTGAGGAATGATTAACCAGTTATCGGGACAGTAGTAAGCACATTATTAGGTTGTACTATTTACCCTCAGTCATGGAGTAACAATAGGATGTGGCCTGTGATGACCTTGAGCACACAACCCTGCACTAAGTCTACAGCGAATGTTTACTCCTGTGAGCCGAGGACAGGAGAAATCCTCATCTGTCAGCCGTCAAAGCAGCTGGAACTATACACAAGGCTGGGGGTTTGTTAGGACTTGCATTGCAACGGCTGACATCCGCACTGACGTCTGCCCCAGAAATCGACATTCTGCCATTTCCTCACTACAGGTCAATTTCCTCTGAACTTTCTTTGCATCGTGGTTTGTTTGTAAAGTCTCCGCATGGTACTGTAATGAACATCAGATCGACTGCATGCAAATCCATGCAGTATTGTTTGCATAAGGGGGTACATTTACCCCCTTATGCAAACAATCAGGACAATCCTGTTATTCATTTAGGCTGTGAAAACCAAGGCATGGCCAAATGGAATACTCACTTCAGAAGTCAACAGAAACACTGCGGTTCAACAGTACCAATTACTATTCACTCACAGACTAAAGGCACTGTCACACTTAGCGATCGCACCAGCGATCACGACAACGACACGACCTGGCGAGATCGCTGGTGAGATCACTATGTGATCGCTAGTTAGATTCCAAACACAACTCATCAGCGATCTGTGTAACGACCTCTGCGGTCGTTGGGAAAACCTAGTCCCGCCTGCGACGCTGGTGAAGTCATTCATAAAGGGTGTCACACTCAGCGATTCAGGCTCACCAGCGGGACACCGACGACCAAAAAACGGCTCAGAACGTTCATAAGCGATCAGCGACATCTCAGCAGGGGCCACATCGCTGCTACATGTCACACACAGCTACTGTAAGTCGCTAACGCTTAGTGTGACAGTACCTTAACTCAATTTTGATTTAAAAAAATAAATAAATAAAGAGACAACAAAGTGATCCCCATAGGTCTGGCTACTGGAACAAAAGCCGCCCGTGATGCAGAAATACTTGGCACGGCACTCATAGGTGTGTTCAAGAAATTATTAGATGAAGCAATTCCAGAAAAATTAGATGTTTCAGTCAATACCTGACCTTCATCAGTTCCTGTCTTATCAGTGGTCACTACAGACCCTCACACAGCACGCTGCCATACAGATCTTCTCTATCCATAAGACTGATGAAGGTCAGGTATTGACCGAAACGTCTCATTTTTCGGGAATTGCTTCATCTAATAAGTTCTTGAACACACCTATGAGTGCCAAGTATTTCTACATCACAGCTAACTGATTTGGTTTATCCTACTTGTGCACGACCAGAATTCCAGAAGTGCCGTGTTTTCCTAATTACTGCAACAAGCCGATCCCCACGGGTCCGGCCACTGTCAGCCACTGCAACAAGCCGATCCCCACGGGTCAGGCCACTGTCAGCCACTGCAACAAGCCGATCCCCACGGGTCAGGCCACTGTCAGCCACTGCAACAAGCCGATCCCCACGGGTCCGGCCACTGTCAGCCACTGCAACAAGCCGATCCCCACGGGTCCGGCCACTGTCAACCACTGCAACAAGCCGATCCCCACGGGTCCGGCCACTGCAACAAGCGGATCCCCACGGGTCCGGCCACTGTCAGCCACTGAACCAGTGACAAGGAAAACTGATACTCAAGAGAAGAAAGGGGAAAAAAAAACAAAAAACAAAAAAACAACTAGGGCACCGGCTGAGTAGCACTTCTAATTGCTCCCAAGACCTACATCTGATCTGTGTAAATTAAGGCAGTCTAGCTACCCGACAGGCCGAAAGCCACCACATGACCACATACCCGATGGTCTGACCTCATTTTGACCTTATTTGAGGTGGGCACAAAAACTCATGTCTACCACCTCAAATGCAGACACTTGAAAATTAGATCAGAGCATACAGCGACTATCTGCTTCATTAAAGTCAACGACCCATTTAGCGGATACACCGGAATCCTGACAAGTGGCTACACTGTGATAGGAGCCAGGCTACACTCTTGATTAGTCTCCGACGCTTAGGAGAGACGTTCAATGGCTCCAATAAAGGGGTTCTACAGATTCCCTTAAAATGTGGAATTATATTTTGCTTATAAAAACAGAAACACACGACATATTGATAAATGGCGAGGTATCCTGTCCCCCTCATGCTGCAAACTAATATAAAATATGAGAAGCACAGCGGCTGAATGCACGATGTAGTGTGTAGTACGTCAACGGGATCATGTCAGGTAAAAGATCAGGGTCCGCTAACTCCAATGTGTTATTAGAAAATCACCAAGTTGAAATCGAGTTTTTAAATAATTTTTTAACTCTTATATAGAAACACACATATATATATATATATATATATATATATATATATAAATCTTCAAATCTTGCAAACTTTCAATCAGAGAACAGACCCTGTCGTACAAGAGGTAGCGCTGTAACAAATCTGTGCTACTACAATACCGCAATGTTGTCGTGTCACTCATTGAAAGCAATCGAAATTTAATTAAAACTATTCCAAGTAAAAAGGGAACATCGAATCCTTTCTACAGTCATAAATACATTGTCCTAATCTAGCAGGAACAATGAGTGCTTGTCTAACAGGCTGACACATTACACTATAGGTTTGTTCACGTCACTCGGGAGATGTCCTAATCTGGTTCAATTTATTGTCCAAACTCGCCCGTCCTGGTGAATGGGAGTGCGCTATGCGTTTCAGTGACTAGTTGCTTGGAGAAGTTTAGAAAATACACACATACTGATGTGCAGGTCATTTGGTGGTCATTCACTATACTATTCAGACATCTCGACGGCACGATAACAATCGCCCAGAGCAATAGTTAATGCGATCATTCAGTGCACAAAGATCATATAACAAATGATTAATTTTAAGTCTACTTAAAAAAAATCATCACACCTGACGAACAAACGCCTAGCTCAAAATAGAGCGATAGCGGCCATATTTATACAGGCGGTAGTCCGGAATGGACATTCCAACAAACACTCGTTCCCCAATTACTGCCCTGTCCAAATGTGATATTACCAACAAATAAAGTAGCAACCTGCAGCGCTATAGCATGCAAATATGAAATACATGACATTTGAATTGTATTACTGCACTTGAAAATATGAAAAATAGAGAATACTTGGGGCATAAATTGGCCATTTCATGTTTACCCGGCAGCCACGATAAGGCGATTCTTGTTGTTGGGACCTGACTAATGTGAATGCAAACGCCACCAAAATGGACACCGACTCCAACACCACAGCCCCGTAGGAAATGATTGTGTACAACTTGTATTACCATATATCAATTTATATACCTGGTGTATGTATACGTGTCCAGTGGGCGGTCCTAGTCAGTGATTGACAGATACCACTGCATGCAGTCATACATACAAGGGAACCAGTCTATCACTGATTCGGACCGCCCACTGAACTATGCATACAAACACCATAGATTTCACTGTAAGGTTTACGGAAAAGTCTCCCACCCACAAAAATGTCTTCAATCTGATCAGCTCCCGTTCTATAAAATCTTGCCTGCAGATCAGATATGATTTTTGTACATGACAGGTCGCCTTTAAGGCCATCCGAATTAGGTCTAAACCCACCCCCAACCTATAAAAATGGCATATTCCTGAAGCAAGAAATCAGTGTTAAGACCAACATCAGCCATTTAAAAGGGATATTCCCAACACTGTAGGGATAAAATCAATATCTGAAAAGAATGCCATGTTTCATACAATAGTGCAAATATCTGAGGCTCACTGTTGATAACGGGGGAAATACTAGTTTGCACTTAATTTCAGACCCCAGTTCTCTGCATCGATGGGGGCCCAGTAGCTGGTCAGGAAACGGCCATTAATCCTGTGAATAGGTGAGAACATTCAGTGATGGGAATAACCCTGTACACTACAGGAGCAACACAGCTCTGGTCATGTGGGGTTAAATGCAAGAGTATTTTCTCATTATCAACAGTGAGATATTTGCACTAGTAATGTACACAAGTGTAACATGTAGCGTTCTTATCAAATATTGATTTTATCATTACAGTAACAGAGAACTGCTCTTTTCTGGGAGAAATTAAAGGGAACCTGTGACAACGGGCAGCACAAATTAAAGCCTGTGGGATTGCAGCCAGGTATGTCTGTCTTTCTCGAAAATGCTGCAGAAAAAACATAGTTCACGATTCATTATTTGCAGTGTTTTTAAGTCACTTTCTTTTTTATCTTGTGTTATTAGTTTTTGTTTTTGCTGCCAAATTCATCAAATTGGAGCAAAGTCAAAAATGGGCTTTCTTCCTGTCTTGAACTGTTTTTGCGACTTTTGACGCCAAAAGTTACAAACTTAAAACATCTGGAATTGCTACAGACTGCTCCCACAATGCGGAAATAGAGAAAGAAAAAGAAAAAAAAAAAACCACACGAGAAAAAAAAAAAAAAAGACTTGAAAAAAGGAGAAATAGAATAATGAATTGGGTATAACCAAAAAAACATGAGCAAGGGTACTTATGAATCCGTTCCGTAGTTTGACAGGTCTCACTTTCCAATCAGCCGGTTTGGGGAGGGAAGGCCCTCCCAGCCATCTTTATACATTGCGCAGTCAGACTGGGATTCAGGCTGCCTGTAGTTTGGGCAGCATGAATCTAGTGACAGGCTCCCATTAAAAAGAATCCTAAGTATGCTCAAAGAATAAGAGTCTGCACAAGTACCTTCTAGTAGGAGGCAGATGGTGTGTATGGTAGTACACTAGACAAGCCACACAGTACGAAAGAGCATGTTAACCTCCGCTGCTCCTGCAGCGACAATGTGTCGCCTGTCATTCAAAAGAGGCCACATGATACTTCCCACACACGTGGAGCAGTCTAGATTGGATCTGTATTTATATTTGTAGTTCCTGCCGTCCGATTTTCACGTACGAGTGCTTTTCGTTGACTTCATGGATAGCACTAGTACCTGTCCATCTATGGAGCCATTCACCTGTCCGTGATCTTTTGTGGACAGAGTGATCCGCAGAAAATCACAGACATGTTAAATTTTGATCTGAGGGTCAGATCTCAAATCGGCAATGCAAGTCAAAGGGTCCGTAACAACAACGCATCCGATTGCAGTTAGATTTTTGCATACTGCCCGAAAGGAGATGGAGAATTTTTCTTCTCTCCACACACAAGAAACCTTCATCAAACTCATTGGGCAGTTTTTCTCATATGCAAGAAAAGCGAACGTCTGACTGAGGTCTTACGCTTAGTTTATGGCCCTGCCTATCAGTGATCTGACCTCTGCAGTCAGTGAATCTCTGGCCTCAGCACTGATGTTTGCATGTAACTTCGGAACAACTGCCGTCAATCAGTCTGGATAATTTGGATAATTTTTCTGAATAGTAGGGGAATACCATAAATTGCAATAGGCTGTACAGAAATCTGCACACGTCTACCCACTGGTGGAGTTCTCCACAAGCAGAGTCCCTGAAACTACATATAGCAGCAATAATTAGGGGATTATTTAAAACTTAACATTTATTTAACCCAATGTTAAAAAACGGACACATAGACAAATACCATCCTCCAACCAAAACAAACATTGAGGATATATGATATATTCAGAGAGATAAGTCCAACAGGACCACAAAAGTAGTACTAGGAGATGGATATTGGAGGGAACGCCTTTTTTCAAATGGGTGAGATCGTTCCTTATCTACATGCTGTCTCACACATGTATGGTTTAATTTCAGACAGTTGATTTGCAAATCTAGCGGTGCATGTATTTGCTTTTGGTTGATTATTTGCTCTTGCGGTGCAGAGCCAATCATATACTGTCTGGCTTACATTTATATCTCCTACTTTTGTGGTCCTGTTGGACTTATCTCTCTGAATATATCATATATCCTCAATGTTTGTTTTGGTTGGAGGATGGTATTTGTCTATGTGTCCGTTTTTTAACATTGTGTTAAATAAATGTTAAGTTTTAAATAATCCCCTAATTATTGCTGCTATATATTGAAACACAACTCTGGGGCAATTTTTCTATTATATTGCTTTATTGCCTGAAACTACATACACACAATCCACACAACACACTTATTCAATGCACCAAACACAATTTCACCACAAAATTCCTCAACAATAAAGAAGGCCCCACAGCCCATTATAATGAGTCCTTCAGATTATCCTGAACCATTCTGGGTAGGATGCCAAGCTGGCGGAGCTCTACTGACGCACTTTTATTATTTCAAGGACAATAGAAAGAAACCAGAGAAGAAATATTGAGGAGCAACACATTATAGAGACCGGCTGCATTAACTCATCTGATTCCAGCGGGGTTACACAAAGTTACGAAGGACCAAACAAGAGCACAAGAAAATAAGAAGCATATGCTGGAATTTGGCAACCACATAAAGACATTGGAAGGCAAACAACTAATAACAGAGAGAAAGCCGCAGTAAACAGTAGATACCATCACATTTTAGGACCAGGTAATTCTGCTGCCAAATCCTTGGTTGTCCACTACAGAAAAAGACAGAAAACTAGAGAACAAAAAGAGTTTACAAATATTTTTTTTTTTTACAGCTACATAAACATCTTTCCGTTTTCCTCTATCTCAAAAGGGTCAACTATGACCTCAACACTGCCAGCACCAAGGACCTGACATCTTCTAAGATGCTTTTGCAATGCAAAGGGCGACATCCACAACAAAGACTAAATGGAAATCATACAGATTTTGGTGTTTAATCGCTAGTGTCTGGTGTGGACTCCCCAAAAGTCTAGAATTCGAGAACATGACTGCTTTCTTCACCACACCAATTTTGGGTCTGCCTCTGGTATTGATGATCTGCTCCACAGAAGCTAATGGGATAAGAAGATTTTTTTTTTTAAATTACAGCTAAAAAGGTTTCCTGTAAATGTCCAAGCACAGCAAAGTACATTTATATTCCTACTGGACTACAGACAGATTCATTTAGACTGACCTTGACATTAGATTTCTAAATCTCAAGAGAAAGGCTTCCCTGATCTAACAAGGCAAATTTAAATACAGTGGCTTGCGAGAGTATTCCCCTCTCCCCTCTTGGCTTTTTACTCATTTTCTTACATTACAACCGGTGTTTAAACATTTTTGTAATCTGATTTGTGCATGATGCATCAGCACTAAATAGTCTAAGTTGGTGAAGTAAGAAAAGTTATAAATATATGGGAGACTCCCCAAATATATGGGAGGAAGGTGCTGTGGTCAAAGGAGTCCAAAAATTTAACTTTTTGGCCACCAAGGTAAACGATATGTCTGGTGTCAAACCAACAAGACTCATCAATCCAAGAACACTATGCCCACAGTGAAATATGGTGGTGGCAGCATCATGATATGGGGATGTTTTTTGGCAGCAAGGACAAGGAACATGGTCTGAGTGAGGGGGAAGATTGATAGTGTGAAGTACAGGGATAATCTTGAGCAAAACCCGTTTCAGTCTGTCAGTGATCTAAGACTGGGACAGAGGTTCACTTTCCAACAAGACAATGACCCAAGGTATATTGTTAAAGCAGCACTCCAGTGGTCTAAGGGGAAAAGTGTAAATGTTTTGTAGTGGCCAAGTCAAATCCAATTGAGAATCTGTGGTCAGACTTGAAGATTGCTGCTCACTAGAGGAAATCATCTAACTTGAAGGAACTAGAACAGTTTTGCCTTGAGGAGTGGGCAAAAATACCAGTGGCAAGATGTGGAAAGCTCAGACTTATCCAAAGCAGCTTGCAGCTGTAATTGCTGCAAAGAGAGCCTCTATAAAGTACAGATTTTTATTTTTTTTTTGCCTGCACTTATTGTCCGGTAAAGTTAATAATTGTAAGTAGTTTTCTTGATCTAGGAGTTTGTTTTTTTTAATGAAAAAGACAGACAGCAAAGAGTTAGGGAGTGTCGTTCTGGCCCCAGCTTCACAGGTGCAGAACGACTTCAATACACAACATGTTCAGAAAGCAAGGACAATTCCTTGGCAGTGTCAAAGTCTTACACCGAACAGATTAGTGCAGACAGCTCTCAGAGCTGCTCATTTTATTTATTCAATCAACCGTAGATAGGTCTTTTTTCTAATCTGGTTATTGTAAATTCAACCAACATTACAATAAGCCATAAATGAAACCAGGCCCAGAAAATAATGGAGCTGCAGGAATGGGCCACACGTACGACTAGGAGAGTTTGTGATTACAGCTCTCATACAGGTCAACATGTAATCATCGCTACAGATTCCAACTTAGCTCAGAAACAAAAAGAGGACTTAGAAATCCTCCAAATTTAAAAAAAAAAAAAAAAACACCAGAAAAAAAGGCAGAGATGCTTACCTGCCTAGGCCTCCAAACAAATGCACTATCCGATGAAGCGGACCCGATTAAAGATGGCAGAAACACAGGTGCAGCAATAACAATGAAACAACCACTCAATCTACCAATCCTTGAGGCGGGGGTTATTTGGTATATTAGTGCTCAAAAGATAATCTTTTTGCGGCATTATTCACCTACAGGTGATGCAGAGCATCTGGCTTACAGCATATTAGTAACGCCCATACTATTAGATCCGGCAGGCTGCCCAGTGCTAACCAAAATGCATCCTGTGTAAACAGAGGCCACAGTTTACAGAGCCATCTGGGCCGAACTGCACCCTGAAAAATAAATAATAATGTGTTTCTGCCATCTTTAGTCGGGTCCGCTGCACCCTGTAATAATGTATTTGTTTGGAGGCCTGGGCAGGAAAGCATCTCTGCCTTTTTTTATAGCAGATCCCAACTTAGCCTGGGTGTAATGATCCCGAAGTTCTTACATTCACACAAACTAATTTCTCATCCGTGTTGTTCATTTTTTAAAACAAGCAGAAGGCTGTTTTTTTTTTTGGCCAGTCACGAAGAAACATTTTTTCACTTGTATAACTTCTTATAAAAGGGGACCAGTAATCTCTAGAAACGCTATTTATCTAGAGATATAGAGTTTATCTGCAGGTAAATCATGACTGGTTGCCTTAATAGAGCAGCAGCTACAGGTAGAAAATGAAGTTAATTCTCTCTGCAGCTGCTTGCTTCTAGTCATCACGGCATCAGTAATCACTCCCTGGCACACTGATTGACAGTATGCTTGCAGAGTATGTGTACAGCATGTGGTCATTGCGTAGGGGACTGATTACAGAGCTCACTGTATAGTGAGCAGTGACTATGAAAGCTCCCTGCACCACCCCGATGACTGGAAGCAAGCAACTGCATAGAGAATATAATGTCATTTTCTCACTGAAGACGCTTCTCCAGTAAGGCAGCCCGACATTGTTTATCCACCATTTACCAGCAGATTATCCCAATATTTGCAAGTACAAAGTGTTTCTGCAAGGTGTCATGTTACCTTTGAGGGTATGCTCCCACGGTCAGCAAACGCTGCGGGTTGGACGTTGCGTACATCTGCAGCGTACACCCGCAGTGGCCAGATGTTACAGCATAGTGGATGGGATTTCAAGAAATCCCATCTCCACTATGCTTGCACTGGCGCCCGTGGCTTACATGAGGAGACGGACATGCACTGCGTTTTTCCAGACCGCAGCATGTCTATTTATCTTGCGGAGACGCAAGTCTCCGCAAGATAAATATCACCAGTGCAATGAATTGGGACGCGGCGATTTCTCACGATTCAATAAACACATGCGGATTCACCAGCGTTCAAAAGCCGGCAGCGCTATGGACGCAGTGGACATGTGCTGCATTCAAAGCGCTGCCGGTTACTGACCGTGTGGACGTAGCCCAAGAGTCAAAACACCGTTGTCTTACTTTTAGTTCTCTTCATTTTCTGTTACAACATTACCCTTTAAATCAAGTTTTGTTCTTGTTTTCACCTTTTCCTGGCAAGTTTTCCAACCCAGTTCCCCGGTTTCATAAAGAGTGAGAGTGACATCTGCACCTCAAGGTCTCAAAATGAACTGGTTTCATCAATTGCAACACAAAGTGTTGTAAAGACAATGCCAGACTAGAAACATCCCCATATAATAGGACTGTTTCACCTAATCATCTGGTCTGAAACCTTTGTTTATTCCTTCTCACATTTGGCTCTCAGTAGGGAAAGTAATACTGTTCTGAGTATGTGTTACACTTTATTGCACCATAACGATATCATTAAAATCTAAAGCAGTGGAAATTTCCAGCGTATAACCCTATACCCATCCCTCCTGCGTCTGTGTGTTGACAGATGTCAGTAATATGGTACGGCCTATATGCTTGTTTTGCAATTTTTTCTGCGTTCTCTGCCAGAAATTGTCCAATCAAGTTTCTGTATGAAATTCCAAAGCAAGTGTAATTACCAAGTCATTAAACTGCCAAAATAATAAGTAACATTTATTGCTGCAATCACACCAATCGCCCAACTCAAGTTATGAAATGGCCCTTAAATTTTCCATAACTCACAAGTGAGGGTCCCACCTCACCTATACAGAGAAGGGCACTCCACCAACCCAGGTCAACTGGCTGTCGCATCCAGCCAGAGAAGTGGAGAGGTGGCCGTGCATGTACAGAGATTGAAGCTCAGAGACTGGGAGTTCTGTGGAAACTGTTTGGGTAAGAATACAAGAAGAGAAGAACGGAAAGGACATCATTGTAGGCATTTACTACAGGCCGCCTGTGCAAGCTGAAGATATAGATGAACTCTTTATGCATCAAATGGCCGAGTTCTCCAAAAAAATATGACACAGTGGTCATGGGAGATTTCAACTATCCAGACATTTGTTAGGAATCTCTCTCAGGCAAAACTAAAGCCCGGGTCTCGCATAGCGATACACCAGCGATCCCGACAACGATCAGGATCGCTGGTGTATCGCTACATGATCGCTGCTGAGCTGCCAAACAGGCAGCGATCAGCACAGCGACACTGCGGGTAACATCGCTTAGTTACCCGCAGTGTACGTTGGATACCAACGCCCTGATGCAGGGAGCTGGTAACCAAGGTACACAGCGGGTTTCCAGGCGCTGCACGGTGCCTGTAAACTCGCTGTGTACCTTGGTTACCAGCGGATCGCTGGTCTCCTGCCTGTCACACGCAGCGATGCGTGGCTGCCAGCGGGAGACCAGCGATCAAAAAAATGTCCAGGACATTCAGCGACAATCAGCGATACCCAGCAGGGGGGGCTGATCGTCGCTGAATGTCACACAGCGATATCGCTGGGGAGATCGCTGTTGCGTCACAAAACTAGTGACTCCGCAGCGACCTCGCTAGCGAAATCGCTGTGTGAGACAGGGGCTTAAGAGTGGCTGGGACCCTAGGAGGTAGAGACCATGTATTTTAGAATTTTGGATAACTAGAGGAGGAAGACCTGTGAAGACTCAGACGTCAAGGTTAGATTTCAGAAAGGCAGATTTTAAGGGACTCAAAGAAAATCGGAGGGATCCATGGCTGGAAATCCTTAAGGACAAAAAAAAGTCCAGGAAGGATTTGAAATTTTGAAAAATGATATTCTCAAAGCACAATCATTAACAATTCCAAAAAGAGGGAAGAATAGGAAGCATTTAAAGGGAATCTGTCACCCCAATTTTGCCATATCAACTAAAGATATGGCTAAATAGTGCATCCCATAACAAAGCTATCGGTATTTACCTTATATCATGATACCCCCGTTTTCATATAAAAATACCTTAGTAAAGTTCGTATTTGGCGCTGTCAATCAGGGCGATCAGGTCAGGAGGGCGGCGTTTTCTATGTCCTCTCCCCCCCGCTCCTCTGCATCACTTGCGTAGGGCCGCTGTGAATCCCACAGACGGCGTTCGGCTTCCCGCAATTGCGCATTTCAAATTCGGCCCCGCGCATGCGCAGTGTGCTTTGCCCAACAGTGGGCAAAGCATAAAATCATTACAGTGCATGCGCTACTCTCTCCTTGCCCTGGAAGTCGTCCAAGGCAAGCAGTCATTTCCGGTCAAGGCAAGCAGTCATCTAATGAAATATTCTCATTGAAACTTTGTTGTGTCCAAAGTTGAATGTGCTGTTAACATAATCACACAAAAATCACCAATGGAAATCAAATTTTTGAACTAATGTAGGCCTGGATTTGGAGAGACCCCCAAAATGAAAGTGGAAACAAGTCCAAATGAAAATCAAAACAAGACAAAATTAAAGTGGAAACAAGTCAAAATTATGCTCAGTATTGTGTGTTGCCTCCACGTGTCTGTATGACCTCCCTACAACGCCTGGGCATGCTCCTGATGAGGTTGTGAATGTTCTCCTGAGGGATCTCCTCTCAGATCTGGACTAAAGCATCCGTCAACTCCTGGACAGTCTGTGGTGCAACGTGACGTTGGTGGATGGAGCGAGACATGCTGTCCCAGATGTGCTCAATCGGATTTGGGTCTGGGGAAAGGGCAGGCCAGTCCATAGCATCAATGCCTTCATCTTTCAAGAACTGCTGACACACTCCAGCCACATGAAGTGTGGTATTGTCCTGCATTAGGAGGAACCCAGGGCCAACCGCACCAGCATATGGTCTCACAAGGGGTCTGAGGATCTCATCTCGGTACCTAATGGCAGTGAGGCTACCTCTGGCGAGCACATGGAGGGCTGTGTGGCCCTCCAAAAAATGCCACCCCACACCATTACTGACCCACTGCGTAATGGTGGCCGACTGTGGCAGAGAGCGCACGGACGCCGGACAGGTGAGATGTGATGTGTATGTGTCTGTGTATCAGTGTGTGTATGTAGTGCGGTGCTTTGTGTGTGTGTGTGTGTGTGTGTGTGTGTATGTGAGAGAGTGCTTGTGTGCTGCGGTGCTGTCTGTGTGTGATGATGGGCAGGCATTGAGGATAATGGGCAGGCATTGATGATGATGGGGAGGCATTGATGATGATGGGGAGGCATTGATGATGATGGGGAGGCATTGATGATGATGGGGAGGCATTGATGATGATGGGGAGTCAATGATGATGATGGGGAGACATTCTGGCTCCTAAATTTTTTGGCTGGCTCCTAGATTCTGAACAACTTTGTCGACCCCAGGTCTATTGTATCAAATACTTATTTCATGTAATAAACTGCAAAATTATTAATTATGTAAATATCATACAATGTGATTTTCTGGATTTTTTTTTTTTTAAAGATTCTGTCTCTCACAGTTGAAGTTTACCCAAGATAAAGTACAGACCTCTCCATTACAGTTGAGCGAATTTGTCTGGGTCCTCGCTTATACTGCAAGCTATAGCAATTACCGAATAAGCTACAGCGGGAACCTGGATACATGGAGCACGCCGGCTGATCGATGCCACAGCTGCATGTGTCGCGGCTGTGTCACAGTACATGCATTGAGAGGCAAACAAACAGGCTCACCCATGCATGTGCTGTGACACAGCCGCGACACATGCAGCTGTGGCATCGATGAGCCGGCGTGCTCCATGTATCCAGGTTCCCGCTGTAGCTTGCCGAATAAGCGGGGACCCGAACAAATTCAGTCAACTCTACTCTCCATTCTTTGTAGGTGGGAAAACTTACAAAATTGGCAGTGTATTAAATATTTATTTTCCCCACTGTGTCCTTGTTCGAGCCAGGGCTGTGCAGTTTGTGTTCATTTTGGTGGAGTCGGTGTAAAATGGACCAACTCCGAACAATATATAATAAATTGGGTACAATAGTAAAATGCAGGATGTGCTGTAAAATATTTTATGAGAATTTGCAAAGTTTTGAAATGTCCTATAAATGTCTGTCCTGTTCCTGATGTAAGGATCTGGTCTTTTATTTGAGATGAATCTGTGCTGCACTTTATGTACATGCTCAGTAGTGACCAGGGCTGTGGAGTCGGAGTCGTGGAGTTGGAAGTCTGGCTTACCAACTACACACCCCTGGTTAGAGGCACTAGTAACAGAGGAGGTTGGCACCCTATAAACATAATGGCGCCCCCGCTCAATGAGGGCTATCCCTAGCGATTCCTAATAGATCAAATCTATAATCTAAGGAACGTATGACCAACGTGATTGTAACAACCATATAGTAACAGTAACCACGTGTAGCCATATTAATACAACAACCATATACGGCCTCATTTGCAGTGATACATAGGAAGAGCAATCGTAATGTCCAAATACTAGTGCCGAAGACTATGAAATTCAATGCGGTACTGTACATATGCACAACTGTGTGTTCCATGCTGGAACGCACGTCATTATGGGGACATCACATCCGGGCAGCACCTATCCAGTCTCATTATAGAGTTTATTAAACAGGATGTGAGAGGGCGTGCAATCGACATACAATTGAACCCTAGACGTTGCCATTTTCTTTTGGTGCGTTAACAGTTCCAATTGGGGCTGGTTGCTCAAGTTCTAGTGTATTTATCTGTTGTTGGATTACTTGGAACGGTTTTACCATTAATTGTTTTAGCGCACATCTAATAAAGGATAGTCTTAATGATAAAGGTATTTCCTGTGAATGTTTACTTTCTTGATATACCTGTCACTACCTATACTCGGAGTTACTACTTGTCACTTTGAAGGTTTTTTCGCAGTTAGGGATCAGCTGAGAGGCTAGTGCTGGCCTCGCTTGGTCTCCACTACAGACAGAGCAGTGGAGAAACCCTTTTATTGCTACGATCCTCCTCGTAGGCAGATACAAAGACTAATGCCCCCATGTTTCTCTAGTTTCCCCTATCTTATACTCATAAGCATTGAATGGCTGTGTCTAACATCATGGGCTGCAAACCACTTCCGCTTCTACGCGTGCTCAATGCTATGCAAATAAACAAGTAATATTTACTAGCCACTAAATAAATGTCTACCTACTGGAGCTGTCATGTAAGGTACCAGGTCATAATGACATGTATGCACCAATAACCACGTATCTGGGAGAAGCAGGATTACAAAACAATTCTATTGCGAAAGCTCTCAAGAAATAGATACAATTTTTTCTTAAGAAATCATTGGCCTTTATTATTTTAGTATTAAACTGAATATCATTAAAAAGAGCTCTTATTGTACTGGATTCAAAAGGTATCCTCCACCCTAGGACTGAAGAGCAACTATATATCCATTGTGTATAGTCACTCTACACCTACTGCTGTCTCCTCTGTTCGGATCGGCGTTGCGTTCCTACTGCTTCCAAGATGGCTGCAGCGGTGGCATGTACACAGCAGGCAAGCAAGGTGTAGACTTTCCGCCACTGCACTCCCCATACTACTGTGATGGCCATCTTGGAAACAGGAGAATCCGCTGTCAGCATCTTTTGCGCCGGATACTACAATGTCTTGTGAAGAAGTCCTTGCATCAAGAGTTGAGTAGCTTTTTGGGCACAAGAGAGACCTACACAATAAAAGGGTGATGGTTTACGGTTATTTATTGGGGTCCATCATAGAGAGAGAAGTAGGGTACAGGTGAAAGGTGATTACTCACAGCGCCCCTGAGAAAACAGTTATTGCAACCACTGCTTATATAACATTTTATACATAGAGATATCTGAAGACACCAAGGTTGAGAGATTTTTGATACACTTTCTATAATCAGTAGATTCTGAAGGACAACACAGCACGATCCATGTAACCAATGCCTTCATATAAATCACCTAAATTTCTTGAAGGTTACTTGAACATTAGAGCCAAATCCAGGCCTGGTGTAGATCTTTCTGTTATAAACTATCTCCATTTAGGTTTCACTCACCAATGTTGATGAGAAATACCCCTGCATGAAAAGTAGCAACCTACAGAGGTCAACAAGATTAGATCATTATCTGTCTGATTTGAAAGCTCAAACTCCCCCAATCACTGATGTAAAAGGGGTATTCTGGCTCCACTCACATCCATACAGTGAGGTGGGTTGGGCTGGAAGTCAGCTTTAGGCCAAATTCACAGGTTCAGCATTTGGTCTGAAAGTTCAGTATTTGTAAGTTAAAACCAGGAGAGGAACAAACAGAGGAACAGTTTAAAAGAAACACGTCATCACTTCTGCATTTTTCACCCACTCCTGGTTTGGCTTACAAAATAATGATGTAAAATACCGATGAAAAGTTGAATATGTGAACGAGGCCTTAAGCCCCCGTCACACTAAGCGAGATCGCTGAAGAGTCACCGATTTTGTGACGCAACAGCGACCTAGCCAGCGATCTCGCTTAGTGTGACCCGCAGCGACGACCAGCCCCCCTGCTGGGTATCGCTGATCGTCGTTGAATGTCCTGAACCATTTTTTCATCGGCCAGCGTGCATCGCTGCATGTGACAGCGGGAGACCAACGATCTGGTATCCAATGTACATATCGGGTAACTAAGCACCGCGCGGCACCTAGTTACCCGATATGTACAATGGTTACCGGCTCCCAGCTTCTGCTGTAGAGCGCTGAGAGCCGGTGTCTAGGGCAGGGTTCGACAAACCCGGGCGCCAGTGGCGCCTAGAAAAATCATGCCTGGCGCCCGGGCAGTAGCGTAGCTACGCTACTGTAACTGTAGCGGCGTGCATAGCGCACTGATACAGTTACATTCTGCGGCAGAGCAGGGAGAATCGCTCTCCCTGCTCTGCCGCTATGGGGCCTGAGCAGGTGGTGGGGGGCCCGGTGCCAGCAGTGGGCCCCCTGACCGTCATCCAGCCGATACAGCTGACCGCATTGAGAGAGAAGGAGCGAGCGCTCCTTCTCTCCCATAATCCCCCTCTCAGCGTCTGACAGCGGGTGCGATGACGTCACTGCCCGGCGCCAGCAGTCAGACGCTGAGAGGGAAAGCAGTGAGCAGCGCAGGAGCAAGAGAGGTGAGTACAGGATTTATTATTTTTGTAAAGGGGGCTGCATTATATTACAGAGCAGAGGCTCCATATGGGGGTACATTATAAATAAGACTGCCTATGGGGGTGAATTATAAATAAGGCTCCCTATGGGGGTGCATTATATATATAAGACTGCCTATGGGGTGCATTATAAATAAGGCTGCCTATGGGGGAGTGCATTATAATAATAGAGAGGCTGCCTATGGGGGTGCATTATAAGTAAGACTGACTATGGGGTGCATTATAAATAAGGCTGCCTATGGGGTGCATGATAAATAAGACTGCCTATGGGGGTGCATTATAAATAAGGCTGCCTATGAAATCTAATATATCAAAATATAATATTTATTATCTTTAGAAGTTAAATGTTTGTAATGTTTTTTTAGTTAAATTAAAAACCAAGTTTGTTAAAAAAAAATTCTGGCTCCTAAATTTTTTGGCTGGCTCCTAGATTCTGAACAACTTTGTCGACCCCTGATCTAGTGTACATATCAGGTAACTAGGCGCCGCGCGGTGCTTAGTTACCAGATGTGTACATTGGATACCAGCGTGCTCGCTGGTCCTGATCGCTGGCGAGTCTGCCCATGTGACAGCTCACCAGCGATCAGCTAACGATGTCCCAGCGATCCCATCCACGTCGTATCGTTGGTGGGATTGCTGGGACACTGAAGAGTGTGACGGGACCCTTAGGGTATGTGCCCACGTTCAGGAACTGCTGCGGGTTTGAGGCTGTGTATTTATGCAGTGTCAAACCCGCAGTGACCAGATGGTATAGTATAGCGGATGGGATTTCAAGAAATCCTATGTCTATTAGGTGTCCACAGACGCCGGCAGATCACCCACGGAGACGGACATGAGGCGAGTCATTCCAGAACCACAGCATGACTCCGCTAGAGAAATTACATAAATGGAATGTATTGGATGTGGTAAACCCGCACGGTTCAGTGATCACATGTGGATTCACCGGTGTTCAATAAAAGGCAGCGCTTTAGACGCAGCGAACATATGCTGCATCCAGAGTGTTGCTACTTCCGAATCATGGGCACCTGGCCTAAAAGATGCTGTCCAGTCCAAAATGATAAGTCTGCAATCACTGTGTGACTGCAGACTTTTGAATACCCCCAAGCGCGCAGACCATCTGCTGCAAGGATTCGCCGGTTTCTGAGTCGTGAACGGCTCCCATTCCCCCCATATGCAGAGACGCTGGCATACTCACTGCCCCAACCCTGTAGCATGTTCCCCACTTTCTGGTCTGTATGTGTGCACTGCACCTCCCGGTGGCACGCCCTCCCCTGCTCTTAAAGGGGCAGCATGCATATAGTACAATGCCCTCAGCCTATTTCTGAGAGGCATTTAGTGTTAATGTTCACCTGCAAGATGGCTCCCAGCCAATAGTCAGGAGGCATCTTGTTTAAAAGGACACACTCCCCCTTAGTGATTCGCCAACCAACACATTCATTCGGTAGTGTGGTGTTCTACGAGTGGAGTTGTCAGGTCTCCTGGTCCCAATGTGGCCAGTGTCCTGAACATAAAGTCCCTGGTCCTAGTGCGGCCAGTGTCTGAACCTCGTCCCCCGGTCCGGTGCAGCCAGTGCCAGTTACCAGTGTTTCTCCGAATTATCCGGACTGCTAAAACCATCTGAATCAGTCCAGGCTGATAGTATCCAGAGTCCGTATCAGTAACCGTTCTGTGGACGAGCCAGAACCTAGTCGTTTTAAAGGAGCCCTAGTCCTCATCAGAGTCAGTGAACCTGGCCCCTGGGTTCAGCAGCTGCAGACCCATTTCTGCCCAAGAGTGGTACCAGCAACCTAGCCTGACTGCACCATGAGGAGCTCCAGCGAAGTCGCTGTGTTACACCCCTTCCGGCCCTGTGGCACAGTGGGTGCACAAAACCACGTTCGCCCCATGCGGGCATAGCAGTCAGTGTGTCAGTCAAGAGTTCTAATTTTTTTTATACAAACTGACATGGGGGGGGGTGGAATAAAAATTTAACTGTCATTTCAAAAGTAAGAATATCTACCTCCTTCCCTCTTCAATGAATTATATAAGTTTCCCATCATCCCCCTTTTTTTCAGTAATATGAAAATCTGCATTCACTATAGACATTTTAGCAGAGAATTGAGTGAAAGAAGCAGATTTCTTTGATGAGATATATTACAAAGTTTGTCACTAATACCACTGATTTTTATAAGGGGGGGAAAAATAAGCAAAATAAAAACGATAGCTCCTTTTTAATCAAAAAGTCATTTTCTGAATACACATTCTCTTTAGGGATAAGAAAGAACGAGAAGATCAGGCATCAGAGACAAGTGCGTGGTTGTGGCGTATCTCCCTCTACCAACTGAAAAACAGCAATTGGCCAAACAAGGGTTTAACTAATAGCCATATGAAGCGAATAGCCACCTTTTACCAGTAGTGGGACTTCTGGGAGTGGGTCCGCTATGATACAGGTTTCTAGCTCCTATACAGATACAGAAGAATCACACAGATTGCTGGAAGCACAAAAGGAGAAAAGTCAGATTACCAATGGAGTCGAGAGGCCTAAAAAAGATGGTTCAGGCAATGTATGCACATTAATGATTAACAATGAATAGGGCAAAACAAATAGTACAAGGAGCACACAAGCAATAGGTGATAAAGTAATAGGAGAGGCCCTAGTGCTGGCCCAGCAGATATATCAAATCCCATAGGCTCAGTCCACCTGATAGAAGCCTAAAAACGTAGGGTTTTTTGGCTTTTAATATAGTGCAATTTATACCATGCATTCTGTAAATGCTATGCTTATGCTGCGGTACATGGCAGACAAGTGAGAAAACCTCCCTATATACACCTCCAAATACGACGGGAATGCAGCCCAACACTGCACAGTACAATGGAGTAAAAGTAGAGTGGTTCAATATGTTGTATGGACTGCAGCTTAATAAAAAATATGACCAGAGGATTTGCTGATAACATTAGTTTGAAAATCACAAGATAAGCTGCTCATGGCCGTGTCCTGTACTAGGGAAACAACTGGAGCCTTTAACCATCCTGCGCCACTATACCCACCTTACATGGAATTTGCCAATATTATGTGAGCGCAGGGGCAATGAGCCTCAAATCAGGCCTGCCCCAGACTTGTAACGTTGTTGCCCACTCTGACCAGTGCTTATAAAATTTAGTTGTGAATTCTGACTGTGATGGGTATACAGGTCTGTTGAAGAAAGCTCATACAAGATATATTTGTAGTTATGATTTTTTTTTTATGTTATTGTGCAGTGAATTTCCTTACTCCAACACCGTACAGAAATACGCTGTACGGCGTCACAATACTCAAACAGGCGCGCAATTAGTTAAGAAGCAAGGTATAAAACTACCCCTAGCTATTCTGGAGATGTATACCAGTTTTATTAAATCTAGTTGTTCCTGAGCAAGACTGAATGCCATGTACCTGGGTTGTCTGCCATTATAAGGTATAACAAATGATCAAATGGGGGTGTCCCTCATCTTTACCTTTACCCACTGCCTTGTACACCACAATCTGCTTTCTTTGATCTCCATCTCTGGAGCAGGAGTGAGGCCGTGAATTACAACCGGGCCACATCCATCACAATCACCATGACGAATATGCTCATTAAGGTATGCTTCCACCGAAATGCAAAATAAAAAGGAGCGAATGAAACAAACCCTTTTTAAGATGCATTTATAGATTATGAAAATCCCAACATTCCTCAAAAATAAAGCCTAGAGTTATTGTTTTAAGGACTGCTGGAGTTTCCTGCTCCTCTTGAATTACTGGTGTGTTACCCCACTCCATGAGTTAGTCCACAGTATAGTACAGGAGAGTTGTGTCACGCTGTGGAATTATCCCACGGCACAGGAGAGTTGGGTCATGCTGTGGCATTACCCCACGGCACAGGAGAGCTGTGTCACGCTGTGGCATTACCCCACGGCACAGGAGAGTTGTGTCACGCTGTGGCATTACCCCACGGCACAGGAGAGTTGTGTCACGCTATGGCATTACCCCACGGCACAGGAGAGTTGTGTCACGCTATGGCATTACCCCACGGCACAGGAGAGCTGATCCATACTCTGGGGTTGTGCGGAGAATAGAAGGAGTTGCAGATCTAATCACCTACAGGTGCTTCTCACAAAATTGGAATATCATCAAAAAGTAAATTTCACTTCCTCAATACAAAAAGTGAAACTCATTATATAGAGTCATTACAGACAGAGTGATCTATTTCACGTGATTATTTCTCTTAATGTTGATGATTATGACTTAGACTTGAAATAGATCACTCTGATTGTAATGACTAATACGAGAGTTTCACTTTTCGTATTGAAGAAATGAAATATATTAACTTTTTGATATTCTAATTTTGTGAGAAGCACAGATACGGCAGATATATGTAATGTGGTATGTTTTAAAGGGGCCCACAAGAACCTGGAGCCGCCCCTGGTTTACTGCAAAGAACAGCATGGAGTAATTGGTTGGAGAATGTGTGACGAAGCAATATCCAGTATTTGCTTGTATGCGTCTTTCAGTTGTTTCATGCTGGACACATGGACCCCGATAGAACAAACAGTTTTTGCTGAAATTCTGGTGCACAAAAGCTTAAAATTTAGCAGCATTGTCGTGCAAAAAAAATTAAATTATAAAAAAATATATAATATGCCAAGTACAGCAAGCCTCGCCACATTTTCTGAAAACTGATAGTGACCAAGGACAGCTGACAAGATAATTAAGACAAACCTACGTGAACCCACAACTGTAGTACATTTGTTGTGCTTAAGTTTGTCAAGTTAACAATTAGTTTTTGGGGTTTTTTTGGTATACAAATCAAACTTTATCATTTTATTTATGTCGTAGCCGATTAATTTTACATATCATCACATATTGCAGACATACAGTACCAGCCAAATGTTTGGATGCTAGCTCATGCAATAGTTTTCCTTGTTCTTATTGGAACGTGCTCATCGTAGATTCAGACTGAAGGCAGCAAAACCACAAAGGACACATGGAAACAAAATGGAAAGAAACCAGAATACCTGTTAAACCTTAGATTCCTCAGAGTACCTCCCTTTTACTCGAATGACAGCTTTATGCCCCTTGGCATTCTATCACGCAGCTTCGCTAGGTCATCACTTGGAATGGCTTCCCGTGAATATATGCTGCCTTAAGAGTTTATTTTTGGACTCTCCAGCCTTCAGAAAGAGTTTGTACTAACACTGTCTCTGCCAAACACACCTGAGGGTCACGGTTCCATACCTTGCTGAGCCCTACTTCACAATTAAATTAAGCTAGAATATGGCAAGGCCCACTCAATTAAGAAAGAAGAAACAACAGCCCATCATTATTTTAAGACCTGAAGGTAAGTAATCCCCCAAATCCCCCATGCGAGAAGCAGGCCTTTATGGTCGAATTTCTGCAAAGAAGCAACTACTGAGGACCAAAAAAAAAAAAAAAAAAGATTAAACTTGTTTTGGCCAAGCAAAAAGGAATGGACATTGCAAGCTGTACTGTGGTCTGATTCGCAAAAATTTGTGATACCAACTGCCATGTCTTTGTGAGAAGCACAAGAGGCCACATGATGGGTTCTACATGGTGGTGTCCAACATTAAGCATGAGGTGTGATGGTGCTTTTCTTGATGATATTGTTGGCCATTTATTCGAAATTCAAGGAACTTACCCAGCGTGGCTAACACAGAATTCTGCAGTGCCATGCTATTCCATTTGATTTGCACTAAATGGGACCATCATTTAGGCTGCAACAGGACAAGGACGCAAAACACACTTCCAGATTACAATAATGGCTACGTGACCAAGAAGGAGAAGGACAGAGCGCTGCATCACATGGCATGACCTCCACAATCACCTGACCACAACCTAACTGAGATGGTATGGGATGTGTTGTACCGCAGAGTGAAGACAAAATAGCCATCAAGTGCTAAGCATCTCCTAGAATACCTTCAAGACTGTTAGAAAGCCATCCCAGGTGAAGAACTAATGAACACCGGGGTCACATAAAGCTCTCAGTAAATGGGGATTTGGGGTGGAGTTCTTTGAGGAACCTAAGGTTTTCCATATGTGTTCCTTTGTAGTTTGACGGTCTTCAATATGAATCTGCAATGTGCACATTCCTTTAAGAACAAAAAAAATGAATTGCATGGACTGATGTGTCCAAACATTTGACCAGTACTATATAGCAGGGTTCCCCAACTCCAGTCCTCAAGGCCCACCAACAGGTCATGTTTTCAGGATTTCCTTTGTTTTGCACAGGTTATGCAGTTATCACCTGTGCAATACTAAGGAAATCCTGAAAACATGACCTGTTGGTGGGCCTTGAGGACTGGAGTTGGGGAACCCTGCTATATAGCATACGCAGATGTCATTGTATCAAAGAAGGCTATATTCACAGAGGGAAAATTTGATACAGATGACTGGGACACACAAACATCAGCAGCCATTCCTTCTCAGGTAAACATATGTGGGTCTGTCAGTGACCACAGTGTTACACCCGGTCCCAGCGCTGCCTCTGCACTCCATTCTGCTCACTCACCTGTTCCTCGGGCTGTCCCTCTGCGGCGGTCTGTGCGTGGGCTGGGGTCTCCTGTCCCATCTGCTCTCCGGCGTCCTGAGTCCTTCTCCACTTCCTGGCACGCTGCTGGCAGGCCTCCAGACAGTCGGCTTAGGACGCGAGGCCGCGCCCACCGCCTCTCTTAAAGGGGCAGCGTGCATCTTTTGAAATAGCTAATTATCCAATGGCTGCGCACTCAGTACTATATCTGGTCACTCCACCATTAGGGGAGTGCCGGAGCAACGTGTTCTATCATTGCTACATCCGGTTCTGTGCCTGTTCTGTCTGCGCTGCGTCTGCAGTCTCTGTGCTTCGCTGATACTGTTTGTCTCCTCAGATCATTGCTAACCCGTATCTGGCTAATCTGGACAATCTCGGCTATTACTGGCGCAAGTGTCATCCCGTTCCGCCATCAGCCATCCGTACCCGTGGACCGTGACAAGGTCACTGAAGCCAGCCTTCTACCATCCGTTCTGGACCAGGACCTTACCCTTCTCCGTCAAGAACTTTCCACGGACTCTGTAAATACTTGTTACCCTTTTGGTCCCTCTGGGACAGCTGCCACGTGTCCGGGGTCTAACTGGAGGTAGCACCTGTGTCCTCCGGGTATTCCATTCTGGTCCTGTTCGAGGGGCCTTACTACGGGTACCCGGGGCTCACTAGTTACGCCCCCTTCGGAGCCCCCCGGACCGCGGTCTCGAGGTTCCACATTAAAAAATAAAAACAAATGTGAACTTCACCACCTCTGCCTCCGCTTCCATTCGTTACAGATTGCTCCGGCCATGGAACCCGCTGGATCCCAGAGACCTCCGACCACGGATCTGTGCCAGGAGGTGGCCCGTTTGGGAGTTCAACAGGACAAGATCACGACTTATCTACGCAGCTTGTCTACCCGCATGGATTCCCTAGGGTCCTCGTCTGCACCTGACTCTTCTATCAATAATCAGGTACCAGTTCCCATGGCAAATCAAGGTCCCCGTCTGGCGGCTCCTACCCGTTTCCAGGGTGATCCTACTCTGTCGGGGTTTCCTCAATCAGTGCACTCTACACTTCGAAATCTTGGGGCATATGTTTGCTTCTGACCGAGCCAAGGTGGGCTTCATCATGTCACACCTGGGAGGAGAAGCCCTCGCCTGGCTAAACCCGCTATGGGAGAGAGGGGATCCGGTGGTTAACGATCTTCAATCTTTCCTAGAGGCTTTTCGCAGGACTTTCGATGAACCTGGTCGTACCACTTCGACTGCATCAGCTCTGCTCCGCCTGCGCCAAGGTACTCTCACGGTAGCTCAGTATGCTGTTAAATTCCGCACCCTCTCGTCTGAATTATCGTGGAACAATGAGGCCCTGGTTGCTAACTTCTGGGAAGGCCTATCCGGAAGAATCAAGGATGAGCTGGCGGGACGGGACAGACCTACTCTCTTGGAAGAGCTAATATCCTTGGCAACCCGAATTGACCTGCGTTTTCAGGAGCGCTCCATGGAGATCAAGCGAGACAAAAGGTCCTATCACCTGGACTCTAGTTTGTACAAAACAGGTACTTCACCCTCCGCCTCCGAGGCCATGGAGGTGGACCTTGTAAGTTTGGCCACCCGCCGCCGGGAGGCACGTCGCAAGGAGGGAAGTTGTTACTACTGCGGTAGTTCTGAACATTTGATTCATTTCTGTCCTAAAAAGTCGGGAAACTCCAGTGCCTAGGTCCGGTAGGAGGGGCCAACCTAGGTAAAGAGCAGTCCTCTCCCTCTTTACACATCTCTGTCACCGTGTCCTATGGAGCAATAAAATTCTCCGAACACTGTCTACTGGATTCTGGAGCTGCAGGGAACTTCATCCAGCAGGCGGTTGTGGATCATTACCGCTTACCAGTCCAGCGTCTTCCTGATCCGTTACAGGTGTCCGCCGTGGATGACAAACCGCTGACCGAGCCCGTCCAGTTTCAAACCGAGTTGGTGGAACTCCGGGTAGGTCTAATGCATACTGAACGAATGCGATTTTATGTATATCCTGATTTATCCCATCCCATGCTTCTAGGTTTACCTTGGCTCCAGATGCATGAACCAGTCCTTAATTGGAAAACTGGAGAAGTTCTGCATTGGGGAGATACCTGCATGAATCGTTGCTTAACCCGGATTCAACCTGTTTCGCCTCCAGTCCAGCCTGATACCCTGCCAGGGTTGCCTTCCGCCTATTGGTCCTTCTCTGACGTCTTTGGGAAAAAAGAGGCTGAGAGACTACCTCCACACAGGTCGTATGACTGTCAGATAGAGCTTCTTCCAGGAGCATCACCCCCTCGCGGGAGAGTTTATCCTCTTTCACAGGCAGAGACTCAGGCCATGTCGGACTACATTCAAGAGAATTTGGCTAGAGGATTTATCCGAAAGTCATCGTCACCGGCAGGAGCTGGATTCTTCTTTGTGAAGAAAAAGGACGGATCCTTGCGGCCCTGCATTGACTATCGGGGTCTAAATCAAATCACGGTAAAAAACAGGTATCCATTGCCTCTTATTTCAGAGCTGTTTGATCGTCTCCGAGGGGCCAAGATCTTCACCAAATTGGACCTCAGAGGGGCCTACAACCTGATCCGAATCAGAGAGGGAGACGAATGGAAAACAGCCTTCAACACCCGTGACGGCCACTATGAATACCTGGTAATGCCATTCGGCCTAAGCAATGCACCTGCGGTTTTTCAGGAATTTGTTAATGACATTTTCAGGGACTTGCTCTATACTTGTGTCGTGGTTTACCTGGACGATATTTTGATTTTTTCTGCTGACTTGACGTCACACCGGAGGCAAGTACGCCTGGTCTTACAAAGACAGAGAGAACAGGCTCTATGCCAAATATGAGAAATGCCTCTTTGAGCAGTCCTATTTGCCTTTCCTTGGGTACATTGTATCTTCCACAGGATTAAAGATGGATCCGGAGAAGTTGTCTGCAGTTCTCAACATTAACTCCCAACACCTTCAAACAACCAAAACTATATTACCCACCTCAACCCCCTCCCTTATACCCAACTTCCATTACACTTTCTCCTCTTCAAATAAACACCCCCCTCAATAATCCTAAACATAACACAACCTATCTCCAAAAAAATCCTAATCTAAAACCACTTATCTTCTCTAAATCCCTCTATAAACTTTTTCATAATATATTAAAAAAACCTTAAAAAAAATCCTCCCTTCCACAATATTATCATTCCCATAATTCACCCAATTCAATCCTCCATTTCCAAAAATCCTTCTAACCCCTTACCACACAACCTCCACCCCCAATACAACCCAATAAACCTCATCCACTACTTTAATTTCAACAAAAAATCTAAACCAAAATACAACAAATACTATCCCTCCCACCTTCTCTCAAACTCTAAAATAATCCATTCTTCTTCCACTCCCAACAATCCAAACTAATACATAATACATCAATTTTAAAATTTCCTCAAATATAATAAATCTACATATAACATTATTTTACAAAACCTAATTATTCATATTACTCCCCTCTCTCCACACATAACAACATTATTACCCATTTCCTTCACACTTCTAATATCTCATAAACATATCTACCCCCCATAACCCCAACCTCTTCTTAAATCAAATCAATACTAATTCTCCCACTCTCATTCAAACACTTCAAACAAAAATTATACTATTACATTTAATATTATTCTAAAACCCATTCAAATAATACAATTATAATACCTCCATTCACAACACTCCACAAAAACCATTCAAACAACCATATATCCTTTTTACTAACAACCTAAATTCTCTTCACATACCCCATTACCCCAATCCACTCAAAAAAAATCACACCCTAACCATTTCCTATTCTCTTCACCACCCACATTATTCACATTACAATACCCTACACACCATCATTTACTCCAACATCATTTTTCCAAAACCCCCCCCTACCTATCAAAATTCCCTAACAAACTCAATATAAATTCATCCCTTCCAACAAACATAATTTCAATATCATAATTCCTATCACAATACCTCCAAAATTCCAAATTCTCTCTCCCTTATTAAATTCTCCTCAAACCCTACATCCCCCTCATTTCCCCTCCTAAATTCTTACAAAATACTTCTCCCTTACATTAACACCTACCATAATCTAACCATACCCCAATTTACTAAACAATTAAAATCCTAAATCTCCCCACCCTTAAAACACCCATCCCAATACCAACAACCTCTACACCAAACATAAACACACCCCCTACTATAATCTAAAAAAACTTCCTTTACCCACATCATTACAATCTTCATCATAAAAATCTTACCCCACACAATTCACACCTCTCTACCTCTACTTCAACAACATTATTCATTCCTTTAAAATTACATCTTCTCTTAAATTTCTACCCTCTCCCACTTCAAAAAAACCCTCAAACTCTTCAATCCCCTCTTTTTCTACCTCTTTTTACATAACCCTTACCTTATAATCCACTAAATACACATAAATTTATAAATCTTCTTAATATTATTTATTTACAATTACCAATAATTTACATTAAAACAAATTCCTATATCTTACTCCTATAATTCTTCTTTCTACAAACCCTTTTCTTATCAAAAAATCCCACTACCAACCCCATTATTCACCTACACACAATTACACCCCAACTTTTCTATTTCTCTATAAACACAATACCATTAAATAAATCAATAATCTCATTAATCTACAATATAATATCACATAAATAACACTACCAATACCTACAATTACCAATTCCCAACTTACAACATTTCTATACACTAATCCACTCATACTATTCTATCCCTTACCATCCTCAAACCATAATTCCTTCAACCCAAATACCCCCCAACTTCAATACACACAATAACAAAATTAAATTTCCTCATCCTATATTTTAACCATTCTTACTCCATATACATATAAACAAAATTAATAATCTTTAACACATTACTTTTCACTAACTAACCATCTATCACTTAAATTCAACACCCCAACCCCCACCCCCTCCATATCCCACCAATCATAACACATAACCCCTCATAACCCTTTCACACCCTCACTAACACTAAACAATAAATCATCTCCACCCACCTACAACATCATCCCTCACCCACCCCTATCTTATTCTTTTCATATTTCAAACTCCAAAATCCCCAAATAAAACACAATCATAAAACCAAAACCACCCTCTTCTCTTCATACAAAACCCACTCTCCAATTACCCTCCACTTCCCCCAATCCTCTCTCACCTTTTAACCCCCATCTACAACTCTAAAAAAAACCACACAAACCAACACCCCCCAAACCCCATCCATTCAACCCCCTATCAAATAATCCAACATACAATATTTCCCTCCAACACCCTATATCTCCTCCCCCTCCCCCCTAACCCTTTAATACAACTCCAAAAACCCCCCATAACCAACAACACCATCCAAACAATCATAAACCAATTTCCCCCTCCCCTCTACTAACAACCTAATCCCATATTTATACCACCTCCAAACCTATCCTCCAAACCCCACCCCAAAAAACCCCCCCCCCCCCCCATCATAACCAACAAATCCCCCTAAACCCCCCCCAAAAATTAAATACCCCATCCCCCCTTAACAAATACTCCAAAACTCCACCCTTAAAAAAACATCCCACCCCTCAAACCCTACCCTAACCAATAACCCATTCTATATATCTCACAACCAAAAATCACAATCCAATCTAATAAATTCTTAAATAATCAAAAAATCCTTCAACTCCATACCCCCCTCATACTTAAATCATATCCTTAACCCCAACACTCATCATAAACCAATCATCCCCCCCCTTAAACCCCACTTTAACCAATCTACTTTCTTAATTATTTCCACCATTAAAAAAAAAACATAACTCTCACATCACCTCCTACAAAAATCCTCTCTATATCCATCCAACATCCCCTTCACATTCATTCAAAAAAAAAAATCCTTCCCTTTCTCCCTTCACACACAAATTCCTTTACAAAACCCACCTTCCACCCTTAAACTCACACACAACCAAATTTCCCCCAACACATTCCCCATAATCATATCCCTCCTTCCATTATTCCACCCCACACTCACTCCAACTTAATCCTCTACACTACCCCCTCATAAACCCCATAACATCCATAAATTACCATCCCCTAAAACAATATTAATAAAATTATTCCCATAACTAAAATCCCCACCTCATTCTCACACCAAAACCCAAAATATTCCACCATTTTAATCCCTTTAACCCACTAATAATAAATACCATTACCAAAACTATATACCAAACATATCAAAACCAATTCCTCCCAAACCCAAAATCCAACAATCCCTAATCTACATACACTCACCCAAACCTACCCCCATCCACCCTAACCTAAAACACAAAACACAAATACCCTTCAATAACAAAAACCAAAATTTCCCTCTTCACTCAAAAACCACAATCCATCCCAACTTACCCCATACTTCTCTAAACATACCAAAACCAAACAATTTTAATTCCCACCAACACCCTTATAAATCTCCAAACTTTAACATTCACACCCACCCCCTCACATCTAACCAAAACCAATCAACCATATCCCCAAACAACACCCCCATACCTCCCAAAACCCAATCCCACCCAAAATTAACACCCACATTCCCTAACCTACACATCAAACCTCATAAAAAATATTCCAATACAACCATAAAATTCCAAACCAACCACACCAATTAACAACCAACCCCCCCTTCCACATTCCCCCAAAATTCCCAAAATCCCCCCCCCAAAACCAACCAAAACAAACCACACACACACAACCAATACCCACAAACACCCCCAAACCTAACAAACCACATCCCAAAAAACCCCCCCCCCCACAACATACCATATTACACCCCATAAACCTACAAACAAAACCACCCAAACCCCCACAACAAAAAACACACATCAACACAACAAATCAAAACCCATAATACCACATCACACCACCCCCCCCACACCAAACCCCCCACAACCAAAACCCCCAACCACAAAAACCCACAAAAAACCAACACCACCACCATATACAATCCCCCCATCCCAAAAAACCAAAAAAAACCCCCCCCCCCCCCCAACAAACACCACCCACAAAACCCATTACCCCAACCCCACCCCCAAAACAACACCAAAAATCTAACCCATCCCTCACAAAATAAATACCAAAAAATCCCCATCTACATTCCTTTTCTCTCAAACACAAAAAACCCCCCCCCCAAAAATTCCAATCATACCACCACTATTCCCAACCAACAACCCACCCCCACTTCCCCATTCCCAAAAAAAAACAACAAAACACCATTTAATCTCACCCAATTTTTTTTTTACCAAACCCCCCCCATTTACCAACCACCACCCCACACACCCTATCACCCCCATCCCCCCATTCTCCAAAACAATAAATTTTATATTCAAAAAACCTTTCCCTCCCTTTTTTCATCCCTCCCCTTTTACATTTTATCCCCCAAAAAACCCATCCATATACTCACCTCTTCCTTCCCACCCCATTTTCCCACTAAAAAAAAAATCCCAATTTAACAACTTATCCACCTCACCCCCCTACTCAACACTATTCTCTTTCCCAACCCCCACCTCACCATAAATATTTAACCTCACAATACTTTTTTTTCCTACAAATTTCTCAAACTAAAAAACTTACCCACCCACAACTTATCCATCTCCCCCCCTACACACACCCCAACCTACACACACACACACACAACACAATACATATCCCTCCCCCTTACCCCCCCAAACCCCCACCAACACACTATCATCCCCCCCCCTACTATAATTCAATTACCCACCACAAACACCCACACCCCCCCCACAAATTATATATATACAAACCACACCCCCACACCACACCCCACCCCAAATAATACCCACAACCCCAAATACACACTAAAATAAACATTAAAAACAAAATCTACCCCCCACACACCACACACAACATACAATCAACACAAAACAATCAACAATAAAATAATAAAACTCACAAAACAACCATAAACACAACACTAAATAACCTCCTACTTACCAAAATAAACCACCCATCCCCAAAATCAAACAACATAAAAAATTAACTAATAAAAAACCACAACTCAAAAAAAATCTTTATCAACAAAACCAACCAATTAATATCACCCCCCCCAAACATTAACACACAACAACCACCAAACAAAGAAACACAACACAAAACAAAATCCACAAAATATTACAAACAATCTACAAAAAACACCCACCAACCTTCCCCCACCCACCCATCAAAACAAAATCCACATACACCCCCCATTTAAACATCCCCCAAACACACCTACTCCCATAATCCTAAATCTACCCACCATAATAACCAAAACCCCAATCTAACCAAAAAATACCCCAATCAAATTTCTATAACATAATACCCCCTACACATATAAAATCAACCCCAAAAACCCCCCAATAACCAAACAAAACCCCCTCCCCCCCATCTATCTTCTTCCTCAAAATCTCCCCAAAAATAATATTTTTAAAATTTTTTATTCAATACCCCTCCCCCCCCCCCCCCCCCCACCCATTCCTTCTCTAATAAACCACCCCCAAATTTCCCCATATTATTAATTTTTAATACCCCCCATTAATCCTTCCCCCTTTCCCCCTTTTCTAATTAAATACCCTTTTATTTCCCCTTTCCCATCATTCCCCAAATACCCCAAATCAAACATCTTTTTCTTAAAAATTTAAATCCCCATTTCCCCAAACTCCCCCATATAATAATTAAAAAATATAATCCTATTTTCCCCCCCCATCACCCCCATAACCCCCTTATCTGAATTTGGAAAATGTTCTTTGTTTTTGTTAATGTAATTTTATTTTTGATAAAAAAACCTACAAATAAGGACAGATTAGTCCTTTGAGATAAGTTCAAACCCACTAATCCTAAACCCAAGATTAAAAATTTTTACGTGGCATTAATTGTATGTATTTTATTTCAAAAGGTAATGCCCTGCTTAACTTACACACAGCATTACCAACACAACATAACAACATATAAAATAAATATTTACAAATTAGCTTTATGACAGAGCAACATAGCCACACTACATGTCTAATAATGCCTCCTCTTGCCAGCAGTAGCACCCTCAGGGGAAACAAAAATATTCAGTGAACACATCACGTACTCTTATGCCTGAAGGTGGACGACGGGGATGGATGGGTGGTGACATAGGCAAAGACACATTCACAGATGATAATTGATCCACATGTTGAGAGGAGCATTCATGGATTCTACAAAAATTATGTAGGACCACACATGCTTGGAGGACCACATTAACATTGGCTTCACTAAGTTGAATTGCAGATTGAAGTACACGCCATTTAGCACAAAGAATTCCAAATGTGCACTCCACCAGACGCCGAGCACGTGAACAGCCGACAATTAAATATTCTCCTCCGATGGGTGAGATAGCGACGGGATATGGCCTCATTACATTCCTGGTTAATTGAAAGGCCTCATCTGCAACAATAACATAAGGCACATGCTCTGGAATGGAGTCAGTAAGTTGACTTGCTGGGTGGTAGGTCCAGTTGGTTATTGCGTAACCGCCTACCCATTATGGAAGTATTGAAGACTCTTGAGTCTCCAGTCCTTCCATAGGCCCCAATGTCTACAATTATAAACATGTAGTTTGTGTCGACCAAGGCCAACAAAACAACAGAAAAATATTGTTTATAATTGAAGAATTGTGAGCCTGAGTTAGGAGGTTTGCGAACACGTATGTGCTTGCCGTCCAGGCTCCTATACAGTGTGGAAACTGACAATTTTGCTCAAAACCCTCTGCTATCCTCAACCAGTCACTCATTTTTGGTTCAGGCATGACTTCTTCATGTAGTCTGTTCCAAATTTCCACACAAGTTGACCGAACAATGCCAGAAATTGTTGATCTGCCTATTAGGAACTCTAAGTGCAGAGCAGCGTAGGACATGCCAGTAGAAAGGAACCTGTAACAAACATAGAACATCGACAAATCAGTTTACTAATTTATCATTAAAAAGAAACAACACTTAATAATGCATGAGTTTGTTATAGCACACATGCTGTAAATGAGATTAAAATACATGGCTTCTGTACAATACACCATAGGCAATAATTGAGATACCTAAGGTTGAGAAATACAATACACACATTCCAAGATTACAAGAAGTGTGCTCCTACACTTGCAAAGTGAGTATGTGGATAAAAAAATCATCAACATATCGTTAATACACATACCTTATTGTTAGAAGAAGACGTTCCTCCGCAGAAATGGATTTTCTCATCCTGGTGTCCTGAAATGTGATCCCAGGCGCACAATGTCAAGCAACGTATCAAACGTAGCTATGCTCATTCGACAATATAGGAAAAACTTATCTCCATTACTACGCAGTGACAAATATAGGCGGTGAAAATGTCCTTTAGTTAGCCTTCTTGTCAAAAGAGGATGTACCCACATCCTTCTGCCTCTTCTGTGATCTGATATTACAGGATATGGCTCCCCAAAACGTCTGGATATAACCCAATGGAACAGCACACGCTCAGTTGTCGAAAATCTCAGTGTGTCGCTCATGTTTGGATAATGCAGGTAGCAAGCACAAAGCAGAATGACCAAAATGAGACCAGTGCAAAGGTGGGAGGCTCACACCTGGATCAGATCACTTAAATATAGCTCTGCCTGATTATTTAAATTATTATCAGGCCTGAAATCCGTTACTTGTCAGTTTTGGTTTGCTGCGACTAAAAAACGGTGGTGGGATGAAAATCGGATGTTACAAGGTACACACACATGCGATTAAATCGCATCTTTGAAGGAAAATCGGATGCCAGAAGGATGTGTGATGTTTGCATTTTGATCCGATTGTCGACCGTCTAAAACGGACCGATTTTTTGTGGTTGTGTGTGACACCGGCCTAATCCTCGGGTGCAGCCCTTACTGAAGCTTTGTCCAATTATTCTTCTGCTCCGTAACAAATGGCAAAAGTTTGTTCTACATGAATGGTTATAAATAATGTGATCTATTGTAAAAGCCGATGTGCATTTCTTGTTTTATCTTTATTTGATCTAGAGACTGACTTGTAACAGGAATGTACTCAATTCAACAAAAAGAATTAAAAATAAATAAATTTAGGAACAAGTGACAACCACAAATGTTCCCAGAGAGTATCTAGAGGGCCTCCACTTGTAGAATAGGTTAACTGTTTAACTGTTATATACTAGAGCGAACACAAATCGCAGAAGCCCTGCATAGTATCTGACACACCATGCACTGGAATGTGTGATGCTCCAAGACTGGATCCCGCGTTCAAGAAACAACTTGTTCAGCATCAATATTAGGAATAACTTAGCCATAAAGGAGATTTTTCACAGAACACATTTACAGCATATTACTAGATATACCGCGGCGAACACTCATGTCCCAACAATCCTAAGTAAGGCAACGATGCATCAATAGCCCACGACTGGTCTCAATGGTCACAGGCAGGGTGAAAGCCACTGACCGGCCGTGGGGATCGCATGCATTGGGTTAGAACGGTAACACATTCAGGGAGTTCACAAACACCATAGGGAAACTACAAGTGGAAAATTATAACACCTGAAGATGGATACAGAGTATCCATGAACCACTATTACTCAAAAAAATAAAATCATTAAAGTTTATTATACAAGTATTAAAACATATAAACAATAAAGAACATATACATGAGGTATTAATAGAGAGGATGTGCCAAGCAAAAAGGAGCAGTGGTGCTTAGTCAGAAAATGGTATAGGCCATACAATAATTACCGGTAGTTCACAATGGTCCCCAGTATTGGTCAGCCAATCCTACCATAATAATGTACATATTTCAGAAAGACATTCTCAGTAAAATGATTGATCACTGGGGCCACACAAATAGATTAATAAAGAAGCTCAGTGCTTACCCATGATGTCAAACAGATCACAGACACCAACGCAAAAAAAAAAAAAAAAAAAAAAAAAAAAAAAAAACACGCCCCGATGCGCGTTTCGCCCACGTGCTTTCTCGAGGGGAGTGGAAATTATAGCATTTTAAATGCACTCCCTGCTTTGCTACCACTTTAAGAAAAAAACAAAAACAAAAACTATAAAAAGGGGAATTTGTCAGCAGTTCCAATTGCTCAAAACCACTGCTAGTATATACAGGGAGATGTGTAAAATACCCCAGATGATGGTGGTGCCATGGGCACCGCACATGAAAGGGTCACATCCTTGACACTCATGAAGCCAAGGGTATTAAAACATGGATTTCTCAGTCACGCAATCTGCACGATCATCACCCCAAGGTATGTCTACATTGCCACCCCTTCTCCATATAGAGATCAGGTACTCCTGATAAGACAGGTCACCCAAAGCTTGAGCTGCGTCCAAAACGCTGCAATTCCGGATCGTGGGCACATACCCCAATAAGTCACTCGGTGCACATAGGCTGCCACTGTTCTCAGCAGCAAGAGTACTATGCACTGTCGAGAGCGACAATCTTCTGTACAGCAGAAGAATTTTTATTAAAATATTTTTTTTTTTTTTTCACCCAATGAACAAGCGCTTTACTAGTTTAGCAGGTGATAGGCAGCCTGTTTACACTGCAAGATGATGATCTTTGTTTGTCATCAGGACCAAAGTATAAAACAGACCACTGGATTATTCTCAGTCTGGAAATTCTTCATGATCAGCAATTGGCTGAACCTACGGAAACTGTCCAAAAAGAAAGTCTAGCATGTAATCAAAGTCAGGTCAGCCAGAGAAGACTATTCTTTCAAAGCATCTCGAACGACAATGCCACAAGACAAAAATTTACCTTTCTGAAAAGCGATCAACTTGATCTCTGCCGTGGCCTTTTGTCTGGTCTGCACTTCCATTCATGGGAAGTACATCTGCTTAACACAAACTACAGCCAAACAAGGCTGATTAACTTGGCAGATTTTTGGCACAGAAAGACAAAAGTTTACCTATTTCTGTAGTGGTGGAAATCACTGTCTCAAAGCATCTACGGAATAACATTTTTTTTTTTTTTTTCAAGAAATTTAGGATTTTGCTGCAGATTTCAGGATAACTAACTGAAAATTTGTCATGGTTGACCGGGTGGATATATATAATTTGGTTAAATTGTATCTACTTTGCTGATATTGTACAATGCTGCAGATTTTCCTCCACAGTATGCCCATCACATATGCATATCCCACTAAAAACTTTTTTTTTCCCCAGCATTAAACCAGCCATACCAAGTTCACCTACTGCTCAGACTTCAAATTTAACAATATATGGATAATGTTACAACTTTGGTGGAAAACCTCTTGATCCATAAACAATGTTCTGAACTTTGACAACTTTATCAGTTGATGGAATTCTCCTTGATTACTCCGGAGAAAAATATATCAGTGGTAACCCCCTGATCATAGCAGATTGATCGGCAGAAAGTGGATGTGGAGTACAGAAAATTCTGAGTATTTTCTACAGTACGATTAGATTTCCATTGTGAAAAAGTGGTCAGATGTGGTCCTCCATTTGTGATAAAGTATTGTGCGCATATGGCTCTAGAAGTACACCTAGTTATGAGCGGTCAGACTGCACCCACATGTGAACTGCAGATACTATTTACCATCACTCTTCCGAAAGGAACTGAAATGAGCAATTATTTACAGTGAGAAGCGTAACGTTACATTTACAGAAGTGACACGGGCCACGGCACCATCCTCCTGTGCCCCAGACATCACTGATCCTTCACCAGAACCTAGCACCCACCCAGGACAGATAATCAGTGGTGGGACGAAAGTCACCGCAGGGTGATCGAAGCCTCTCCCGCCATAGGTGCAACACAGGAGAACATGTCTTCTGCTTGTATGCAGGATGTATTGCTGTCTGGTACCATTTTCCTCCTCTAAAATACCCAAGCAGCTCAGTTCTCACGGCTTCAGTTTTAAAGGATCCATGATGTATTTGCCCAGTCTCTTACCCGTCTGTGTGCATTTATTTTATTTATTTTTTTTAACTAAGACTACTTTTTTTCCTAACTGAATACAATACCAAAGCATGGCAGGCTATTCTGATAGTCATGAATCAAGAGAAGCACTGGATTCCCACAACAGATTGCAAGTTTTGGCAACAAAAACAAGGTTAAAAAAATCCATTATAGGAGGAAAAGAAAACAAACAAAACAAAACATACAGAATGTATGGATGTGGCTGTTTTTCTAGCATCTCTATAGAACTTGATAAAAAAAAAAAAAAAAAGCCAAAAAAGAATAAATTTTTTTAAACGAGGCTGGTTCAGGATCTACTCATTTGATAGGTGATAAGTTTCAGAATGACAGGGATCTGTCAACTGCCACCCCCACCAGTCACAATCACACCAATCACCCGCTTGCAGGTCGAGGAGCAGCTACACACTCTGTAGCTTGTGTAGATTGTGGCCAATCTTCAGTTCGGCAAAGCTCCTACAGAAGTGAATGGGAGCAGAGCTGCAACACAGTGTGTATGTCCACCAGTCACAGAATCTGCAAATAGCTGGTTGATGAGATGCCGGTTGTCGATCGTCACCCATCTGATAGAGACTAGAGGTGAAAGGCCATTTGACCAGAACAGGACAAACCCACTGGAAATATACTCCTTTTAAATTTGAGGAGGCAATGTAGTGCATGGCCAAATGCCCCTTCAACAAGAGGACATACTGGCCAAACAAGATATATGGCTTTACAAATACAAAAAAACGGTGCAGGTCTTGAAAAAGGGATATACGAAAGTTACTTGTATGCATATTTAAACACATTTGTTATCTATACAATAGCCAACCTCTTTAATAAGGACAAGTGATTAAGAGGTAGGTCAATGTAACTTCTTTGTTGGAACTTGACTTGTTTTCCATTGTCCTACAAAATTTGGACTTGATCCGAGGGGAATAAAGAAAAGCTTTACAACTCTTCCCTGCTGGATCCGATCCAAGTCATAAAAAGAGGGGAAAAAAAAAAAGAACCAAAACATTGCACCAAACAGCCAGGGCACATAGACCCAACACTTCTACACAGATTACTTGCCAAATGATTAAAATTTAACTGAGCTTTGTGTGAAGAGGACAGCTGAGCAAACAGTCAGGACCAGAATGCCAGGACACCTGTTGGTTTTTCCATTTTATGTAATTTGCCCACAGAGACTCTTAAGGTACTGTCACACTAAGCGAGATCGCTAACGAGATCACTACTGCGTCACCGATTTTATGACGCAGTAGCGATCTCGTTAGCGACGCAGCTGTGTGTGACATGTAGCGGCGATGTGGCCCCTGCTGAGATGTCGTTGATCGGTTATGAACGTTCTGAGCCGTTTTTTTTGGTCGTTGGTGTCCCGCTGGTGAGCCTGAATCGCTGATGAGATGTGTTTGGAGGCTAACTAGCGACCACATAGCGATCGCACTAGCGATCTCGCCAGGTTGTGTCGTTGTCGTGATCGCTAGTGCGATCGCTAAGTGTGACAGTGCCTTTAGGCTATGTTCACACATCCAGTAATCATTAGTTAGAACAGATCAAGCAGCAATCAGTTGCCAAAAATAGTTGTGAAGACACAACCTTATTGTCTGACTCCCCCCCAAAAAAAGTCCATTTTTTTCCCTTCAACTGGATTGTTTTTTTTTTTAAAACATACATAACATATGTTAAATAGCCATCCATTTTTCTCACATTTGATAAGGATCCGTTTTTTTTTTTTTTTTTGCTTACTGGATCCAGTTGCAGATGACTACTTGAAAGTTCCTATGTTGGGGAGTATATGTTAAATATTTTCCCCATCTCCAGTAATAGAAAAAAAATGGATCCTTTTCAAATGGGAGAAAAGTGCATGGATATCTAACGTATCCATTTTCCATAGACTTCAGTGTTAAAAAAAAAATGGATCTAGTTCAAATCAGTTTTTCAGGTGGACAAAAAAAAGTTGTGTCTACATAACTTTTGTCAACTGATTGCTGCTGGATCCGTTATAAAGGATGATAACTGGACATGAGAACTTAGCCTTACACTACAGAATCAAACAGGAAATGTTATCAAACACATTAGGTAAAATATTGAACATATCAAAAGGACAATAAAACAAAACAAGAAGGAAACTAGAAGCTATACTATAACCTATAATGTAGTGAAGGCACCAGTAAGAACTGTGCGGGAAGTAACTAAACATTTAGGGGGATCCAGGTCCGGAGACTTTCTACAATCTCAATGCCAGGAGCAGACGGGTGTACAGACCTAGACTATCTACTGAGCACAGCTGCACCTTGGTTTCTGCGATCAGTGGGGGTCTCAGAACCTGGATTTCCACAAATACACTACTCAACAAGGGCTATAAAATATGTAAATGTATAGTTAGCCAATAATGACTACATAATGAGGGGCAGCACTGTGGCTCAATGGTTTGTACAGTTGCTTTAGGGTATGTTCACCCAAGTTTCCTACCAAATTCCAGACATACTGATAGGGAATTGAAATTGTGAGCCCCAATGGGGACAGTGATAATAATGTCTGTATGTGGTGGTACTATATGGATGGGGATGATGAGGATCCTTATAACATAGACCGTTTTCCAATCTCTGCTTGGTTCTAGCCAGACATGACAAGATGCCTCACCCCAGGGTGTATCTACGGTGCCTATATGTCGCAGCGTTCATGTGTCTGTTGGTGGCTCATCTCTATAAACAAAAAGATTGTGTGCTGAAATGCGACATGCCCAACCCTTCTCTCCCCCAACATCATCCATCAGGGAGACGTGTGGCCCCATACACATGATGTTTGGACTGCCCGAGTTCACATGACCGCACTGTAATGTGTGGAGCGACTAATCCTCCAGTGATGCAAGACAACAGTTCAATCCACTATGAGCTGGACGACATCCACCAGTGGTCTACCTGGTGCCAGAGCGGCCGCGGGACATGGTGCCACATACAAGAACCCATCAGAGTCCTCCTACCAGGTCAGGCAGCAAGACGTTGGTTACCAGTGTGTCCACCATTACTACTTAAAGCCGATGTGGTAAAACCTGTATGACTGGCCAAATTCAGGAGTCTGGTAGCCACCCAGCTTTCCAAAAACATGACATAGCCAAAGAGAAGTTACAGTGTAACAGGAGAGGACAGCTCACACTTCTGAGAAAAGATGATGGAATCGACTTGCACGTCCTCCAACTGAGAACCCTGAGAGCTCGCCCTTACCAGACGCCATTGATTACATGGGCCGGACACAGCACCATTGTTGTGGTGTGACGCTGTGCCAGGCCAACTAATTGCTAACCAAAAGAAGAGGCGTAGATGGTAAGAGGTCGTCCTCAGGGATTCATCCAGAGAGGACGGTCCTGGTCGATGGACCTAGTGTCAGACTAAAGAACATTGGGCCCACCAGAGGATTTTATTCTGAGGGCTCACCTTTTTCCCCCCAAAGCAGCTGCAAGGTTTGCACTATGAACTCTTCTTAAGGAGAAGCCAGGGCCCACCTTCTCTGGTGGGCCAGTCCGACCCTGGATGGACCCCGATCCTGGAAATCGATTCGTATCAAGTCTAAATGAGACCCATAAACAGCAATTTCCTAAATATTTTAGTTGACGGAGACGGAGCGACAAGGATGGAGGGGGGGGTACAAAACCTCACCTCCACACAACGGCAGTGTTTAGCCTTGCTGACTGTTTCCACCGCAGGGAGACCGGCCATAGTAAGCGGCCTGTCAGTGTGGTGCGCGGCTGCCATCTTACCTGAGAAAGCTGCCTGGGGTTGGGACATCCGAACAGGGCAGAGCTGGAGCTGAAGCTGATGGCACCGCGGCGGCTCAGGACGTGCTTGGGGACCGGCCTGTCCAGGGGCAGCACCGGCAGCTGGTAACATACTTCCATTGAACAAGTGCCTCAGGGTGGGGGCAAATCACCAAATAAAGACAAGCAGACGGGACACCAGCGGAGGTCACACTGTCACCATCACCCAGTCATGCAGGGCACAGGCTCTGCGGCAGCGTCCGTGCTCCGCTCCTCAGACAGAAGAGCGCTGTGGCCCCTCCGGGCCCCTGGTGACAGTAGCCGGCCTCCCAGGAGCCGCCCGGGGCTGGTGCTGAGGAGAGCTGGTGGGATCCGGGCAGCGGCAGGGTCTTCTCCTCCCTCCGTGCGGGCTCCGCATTCCCATCTTCCCCGCCGGTCACCGCTGCATGTCCCCGGCGGCGGGTGAGACACAGGCCGCGATGGGGCCTCCCCGGGCTGTGGAGCGCCCGGCGACTGCTTCCCCCGGTGCGGCTCACGGGCGCTGCGGCTCGGGTAATGCAGCGGCTGCTCCTGCGGTCACGGAGGCTTTGTGTGCGCTCACAGTCAGCAGGCTGCCCGCCTTCATCCCCCTCTGCCCCACATGCCGCAGCGGAGAAAGACAAGAGGAGGAAAGAAAAAAAAAAAGGGGGGAGGAAAAAAAAAGAAACAAAACCCCCTCGGATCCCGCCTCTCAGCAGGTGCCCATACCGCCGGCTGCCGCGGCCACCGCACTACAGGCTGCCTTCCAGGGCTTAAAGGACACTTGATGACATCATGGTCATGTGACCCGGCTCACCAGTGACGCCATCGCAACCACGTGATCTCATGTAGGCGGGAGAATCGAATGGCAGAGAATAGATGAGGAGAAGGCGGCCGTGCGGTCCTGTAATGCGGGACACAGTGACCACGTGAGCCCTGCAGCCAATCAGCGGCCGTCATTGCTCGCACTCCCTGTGGAGGAACCTGGACACATAGAATATCAGAGTGCAGCATTAATCCTAAATGTCTGTTATGTCCTAATCTAATCTCTTTTCTAATATATTTTAATTAAAAATCCCCCACTGTTCCCTCTGTTTTATTTTATTTTATTTTTCCTACGTTAAGATTTCCCAGTGCATGCTGGGATGCTGCTCAAACGAGACTTCATCAGAGAGCAGAGGCGGCGGTCACCACCACAGTCGCTGTCCCAATACCGGACCACCAATGGCGGCAGGCCATGCGGCTGCTATGGGGCCCTATAGCGGGAGGCCAGGCCATTATACTGTATGGAGGGCTGTGTGGGCAATAGTTGGGGGATCATACTGGGTTGGGGGTCACCATACTTTGCAGGGGGAGTTGGGGTACAGTAGGGTCATCATACCGTGCGTGTGGATGGTACTGTGGAGGAATTCACTGTGAGGGCATCATACAGTGTTTGGGGGGCACTTTTGCTAGCATCATACTTTATGGGTGCAATGAAAGGGGAATATAGGGCTTCAGTAGGAGGAAATTTCTTTGTAAAGGCTGCAATGTTGTGAAATCTGCTTTTCTGTGACCCCACCGAATATTAATTCTTTGTTGTTGGGAGTGGCCCAATTCGAACTTCTACTATGGGGTCACATGATTTCTGTGTATGCCCCTGCTCTGTCCCCTTCCTGCAAAGAAGCTTCAGTATTTACGTCTGTTTCAGGGGCTGGAAAATCATATACAGCACTCCGGTAAGGAATGGTGAGGGGCCCGAATAGGGCTCCAATTAGTAAGGCCTTTCTCACATCTGGGTATAAATCGGACAAGTGCAATGTGAGAAACGATGTCATTGCACTCGCGCCAATGTTGGTATTCAACTAGCTATGAACCCGTTCTACGCCCGGGTGGCAAGCATTTTGATTGGTATATGGTCTTCCATCCTGGTATGTGCTGCCCCCTCCTATCCTGTTATGCATGATACCCCTCATCCCTATCCTGCTATGCATGGCCCCCTTATCTATATAATGGTATGCATGGCCCCCCTCATCCCTCATTCTGGCATGTATGGTCCCCCCCAATACTGGTATGCATGGCACCTCATTCCAAGAAAATGGCCGCTGCATGCTGAGATTCAGATCTCGTCTCAAGATCTCGGGAGACGAGATCTGAAACTGAGCATGCGCCGCACTCAGCGGCCATTTTCCCGGAGTCCACCGCATCGCAGCAATGGAGCTGCCGGGGATTGAGGAAATGCCGGCAGAGCCCAGACTCTGCACAAAGAGCCCCCCAGGCTGCTGAAAGAGTAGCCGCCGACGCCGCCCCCAGCGCCTAGACCCGCAGAGAGTAGCGCTGATACGATCAGGTATCCAACACCTTCCCTCTGAGATGCCCCCTCCCTTCGTCATCGGACCACTCACGGCGTATAAGATGACACCCAGCGTATAAGAAGACCCCCCACTTTTAAGAAGATTTTATATTTTGACTGGAAAAGTTGGGGGTCATCTTATACACCCAGTCGTCTTATACGCCGGAAAATACGGTACAGAAGTGGTGATGTATTTCTATTATACTTTTCCTCTGATTGTTCCACTTCTGGTTTCGGCTTACAAATACTGATCAAATACTGACCAAATACTGAACGTGTGAACATGACCTCAAAAGCAAACATCAGAATGTTTAAGTCTCACCCCGGAATGCCCAATTTTTATGCAGTAAAGATGTATATCTTTGTACCGTGTTAGCCATTAGATAGAAAAATATTTGGAGTTGAGAGTCCTCAGTGGTTGATACCTTTTAATGGCTAACTGAAAAGATGGTAACAAATTGCAAGCTTTCAAGACTACTCAGGTCTCTTCATCAGGCAAAGTCTAATACAAAATCTGAAGAATCACATATTTATACACAACACAGCACAGAAAAAATGCAATAGTTGAGACAAGTGACGTGAAGCAGAACTGTCATTATGGCAGAGGGATGAGCATAAATATTGGAACAGTTCATAGATAAGGAGTGTGAAATTTTATTGCCCTCTGATTGGGGTCTGGTAATGTTTTTGTGATGTTCTCACAGGTCTTTGGAGTAAATTCCTTAATTGATATAAAACGTCATAAATCCGTGTGACAGGTTCATTCCAGACACTCTTAATGCTGGAATGAACCTGTCACACGGATTTATGACGTTTTAACATCAATTAAGGAATTTACTCCAAAGACCCTGTGAGAACATCACAAAACATTACCAGACCTCAATCAGAGGGCAATAAAACTTTCACACTCCTTATCTATGAACTGTTCCAATATTTATGCTCATCCCTCTGCCATAATGACTATTCTGCTTCACGTCACTTGTCTCAACTATTGCATTTTTTCTGTGCTGTGTTGTGTATAAATATGTGATTCTTCAGATTTTGTATTAGACTTTCCCTGATGAAGAGACCTGAGTAGTCTTGAAAGCTTGCAATTTGTTACCATCTTTTCAGTTAGCCATTAAAAGGTATCAACCACTGAGGACTCTCAACTCCAAATATTTTTCACTTTTTATGCATAAACTCCACCCTTTTCAGCTTAATTAGCAGGGTTGTTCATGCAAACCTGAGCCTGTTGGCAAGCCCTCATCCAGTCGTCTGTTTTTTATGAATGTGTTCCATCTGTGCTTTTTACATATAGAAACAATCCGGCATTTAAACAACTAATTAATTGCAATACACCTTGGGTAATATATTTAGTGGAGTGCACTGCCTGCAAAGTCCAGTATGGAGAGTGTACAACAAGGCAGTTAAAAACATGGCTCCGCAGACATTTGTCAGATGCAGTTAATCCTGCAGAGGTAAATTGCTCTGCAGTATCCAAAGATTTTTTCGAGAGCTCATGGTGGGGATATTTCAGGTTTGAGATTTTCAGGGATTGAGAAAGTTTACAAACCGTTACGGGAGGGGGATCACAGACGGAGACTACTCAATAAAGAATCCTTCTGGGTCTTTATGCTTGAAACAAGATCTCCCGCCAGTTTGAATTGAGACAGCATCTCATTCTCCAATATGGAGCATTTTCTACACATGTATAAGCTTGTCATTATTAGTTATATTTGATATCTGAATTTAACATTATTTTTTTATTTGTCACAAGTATTTGTTACTACATTTTCTCATATGGCACTTTGATGTTCCTTTATTGGATACCACACTATGGTATGGCAACGACCATCATCTGACATGTAGTTGTTTTAATGCCAGTTTGTTCAGACAGCAAGTAGACCATGAATAAGGCCAGGATCACATATGTGAGGAATACGGCCGAGTCTCGCCTTTTAATACCCGGCAGTGCCGCTGGCCTCGGGAGCGGAGCGTGCGGCTCCATGTATTGCTATGCAGCCGCACGCTCCACTGCCGAGTCTGGTGGCAGTGCCGGGTATTAACATGTGAGACTCGGCCGTATTCCTCACATGTGTGATCCCAGCCTACGGCTAAGTGCTGACGGTGCGGATTGTGCTGCGGAATTTTCCGCGCAGATTTTGGTAAATCCGCAGGTAAAATGACCTGGGTTTTACCTGCGGATTTACTGCTGATTTACTGCGGATTTGCCGCGGTTTTTGTGCAGATTTCCCCTGCGTTTTCAGACCTGCGATTTCTATTTAGAGCAGGTCTGACAACGCTGCGGAACTGCACAAAAGAAGTGACATGCTGCGGATTTAAATCCGCACCCAATTCCACGCGGAAAAATCCGCAGCATGTGCACTTCGTTTTTTGTTTAACATTGACTCTAATGCTACTGTACATCACTTGCAATTCTGCTGCGGATGATGGATCTGCAGCGGAAAATCCGCTGCGGATCCGCAGCAGAATCCGCAACGTGTGCACATAGCCTAAGACTCTTCATCGAAACGTGTGGGTCTGAGACCTCTTTCATTGCACTACTACACCAATGTTACAAATTATTATGCAAATTATATTTTTCTCTGATTTTTCTAAGTGGTCGGTGCAAATGACAGTCAGTAGGCCTCTTTCACACATCAGTTTTTTTACTTCAGGCACGATCCGGCGTGTTGTTAAAAAAACGGATCCGGTACCGATGCGTTTTTTACCATTGACTTTCATTAGCGCCTGATCGTGCCTGATGTCATTGCGTTGTATCCGTTTTTGTCTGGATCCGGCGGAAATGTACATTCCGGCGGCCGGACAAAACGGTGCATGCAACGTTTTTTTTGTTCACCGGAGCCGCCTGATAGTGCCTGAAGCGGTGCATCAGGCGGCCGGAAACAATAGAAGTCAATGGAACCGGATCAGACTTTGTGCAACCTGACAAAAGTCTGATCCGGAGTCTGGAAATCAGGGACTACTACTACTACTACTACTACTACTACTACTACTACTACTACTACATTTTCCAGTGTCTCCGGACATCCAAAACCCTCTTTTTCTGGTTCAAAAGTTCAGGTCGGATCCAGCAAAAAAACGGATCCGTTGCATCAGTTTTTTCGTTTCAGCGCCGGATCCGTCCCTTCAGGTGCTCGACGGATTATGCCTGACACAAAAAAACTGATGTGTGAAAGAGGCCTAAGGCTACTTTCACACATCAGTTTTTTTCCTTCAGGCATGATCCGGCTATTTTTTTGAAAATCCGTTTTTTTCCCATTGACTTGTATTAGCGCCGGATTGCGCCACATATTCTCGCGTTTCGTCAGTTTTTTTGCCGGATCCGGCAAAATTTTCATTCCGGCGTCTGGAAAAACGTATTCAGTACGTTTTTTGTCTGCGGCGAAAAAAACGGACAGCGCCGGATGCAGCGCTTCGGTTTTTTTGCTACAATGGAAGTCTATGGGCTCCGGAATGCGCCGGATCCGAAAAAATGGAATCCAGTCACCGGATCCACTTTTTAAGTCTGAGCATGCTCAGATCCAATTGGCCAGCCCCCAGGAAACAGATCATCGTTTGGGAACCTCACATGGGCGTTTTAAAAACCGGATCCGTCGTAAAATGGAAAAAAAAAATGGATGAAACAGATGAAAAACTGATTAAACGGATCCGCTTTTTTGCAGGATCAGGTAGAACCGACCGGAATTTTCAGCATTAGGAGGTCACATTCACTGAACAAAAAAGCTATTTAACTCCAAAATATCCTAACTGGCCAAGTTACAAGTTAACATAGTGACGCGCACCACATGTGGACACCAGGGCATGGGACACTCGGCACCGAGCCCATGGAAGTCTATGGGATGTCACTGGCAGCAGAGCTCGGTCCGGGGCCCCCTGGGCGGTCATCAATGGGGGAAATATTTACAGGGGATTATAAGATTTAGTTCGTGACGCCACTGTGGTTTTTGATCAGATAGACCAGCGCTGCAGTGTTAATCTTCTGAGGGGATGTTATTAAGGCAGCTTGATGTTAAGTCCCCCACAGGGGACTGTTCCCTCCCAGTCAATGGTGTTGCAGATAATAAGTCAGTCACACACAATCAGTCTCTTTCCATACCTTTACTGATGTTGTTGGCAGGTATGTCCGGGAAAGCTTGGTCAGGTTGGAGAATGCACATTCAGGGGATTGCTGAGCAGGTTTAAGGCCTTCTTTCTCCTTGAAGTGTATGTGAGTCCTAACTTGCATGAAGTCAAGTTTAACTCTACTGTAGCAGCTACGCCCCGACAATTGTGGTAGAGCCTTCTCCGTCTCTGATAAGGTTGGAAAGAACGAATTTCCTCTATGCAGTGCATTGCTAAAAGTCCTTGTTCTCCGTGACTCCAGTTACGTATCAACGCTTAGGGCTACCTTCTGTGACTTGAAGTCCAGCAAGGATTCCGGTGTTTCTTATTACTAGCCTGTGAAGTAATAGCAATTCTTCGGACCCCGGTGTCCTTTTAATTAATGAAGGTGATCTGTCACCTTGGTCACTTGTCCTTCTTTCTCCACTCGCCTGTCGCCCTGCTTTTGCCCTTAACATAAGCACGGGTAGCAGTAGGTGTAGTTATCAGTTGTTCTTCCAAGCTCACTGACCTGTTCTCATTGCCTCGTTGTTATAACTGCTGTAATCCCTTTCCTTCTTTCCTTCAAAGACCCTGTCCAGTGGCTATCAGGAACCTCTGTCAAACTGATTTCATGCTCGCTCTGAGGTCACTTCCCACATTCTTAGGAAAAACAGGCAGCTTGTTCTGAGTAACAGCTTCAGATTCAAATGTAGCTCTGACTAGGCAAGTGATTCCTTTCCACTCGTACTAGCCTCCACTTCAGTACAAAATGAACTACCTGAGCTCTGTCAGGAATCAGTCTTCTCTCCTCTCCCCTCCTAGACTGAACTGCTCTGCCTGAACAGCAACTGGTCTGAATCTCCCTACAGACTGAACCACTACTCAACGTCACACTAACTTAAATAGTCTAATTGCCCTCTGGTGGCAGTGTTGGGAAGTGTGTGATATGAATGAATATCAGGCTTCACAATTACCTTATCTGTGCACTCTCCTGGAGACATTTGTACCAAGCGCAGCTGGGCCACACAATAGGAATCTTCTTTGATATCACCTTCACTATTCTTGCATCCATTGAACTTGTGATTTTTGGAGAGTTTCTGCTTGTATTTCTTGCATAAAGCCTCCCAAGATGCTGTTTTGATGTGAACTGCCTCCCCCCTCATAGATCTTTGCTTGTATGATACTCCAAAGGTCTCTATAGGGTGAGGTCAGGGGAAGATGGTGGCCACACCCATGAGTTATCTCCTTTTTCATCCCTTGACCATGGCATTGCACTATTGATCTTTTCAGCAGCAGAGAGGTTTCCTTTTTCTTTCCCATGTTCTTGAAAACTCGGCCTGCTTAAAAGTGTGGAACATCCAGTTTTCCTTTATTGGGCTCACATGGCAAACTAATTATCACAGGTATCTGAGATTGATTTTCAGTTATCCAAAGAACCATGAGACACAAAACCATCAATGGGTTTAATTTCCAAAAAAAAAACGCTATGAACTTAACCCCTCTCTGACATTAGACGTACTATCCCGTCCATAAAACCCTGCCATTTTGCCATGGACGGGATGTACGTTTATAGGCGATCAGCTGCGCTCCTGAGGGGGGCGCAGCTAATCGCCGCCGGGTGTCAGCTGATTTTCACAGCTGACACCCTGACTGTGTTCAGGAGCGGTCACGGACCGCTCCCGGCACATTAACCCCTAGCACACCGCGATCAAACCCTGATCGCGGTGTACTGGGGGCACAGGGAGGATCGCGCAGGGTGGGGGGTCCTGCCGCGCCCCCTGAGACCCCAGACCAGCCGATGTGATCGCGCGTTCTGAGGGCTTCCTCCCTCCCAGGACCCGATCCAAGATGGCGCCGGGGTCCTGGAGGGAGGCGGCTTCCTCAGTGCCTGCTGAGAGCAGGCACTGAGAAGCCTGTGCACTGCCTGAGCGATCGCTGGTGTGACAGAGTGCTGTGCACACTGTCACACCAGCGATTTGATAAAATCAGTGATGTCCCACCCTGGGACAAAGTAAAAAAAGTTAAAAAAAATAAAAATAAAACATGTTATAAAAAAAATCCAAAATAAATAAAAAAAAAAAAAAAATATTCCCAATAAATTCATTTTTCCCTGTAAATAAAAAAAACAAAACAATAAAAGTACCAATTTTGGTACGCCGCGTCCGAACGACCCCCCCATAAAACGTCCCATAGTTAACCCCTTTATGAACCCCTTAAAAAAAAAAAAAAAACAAGCAAAAATCAATGCTTTATCACTACCGCCGAACAAAATGAAACCGCGCGATCAAAAAGACCGTTAAATAAACTGGTACCACTAAAACGTCATTTGTCCCGAAGAAACGGCAAACCAAACAGCATCATCAAACGAAAAAAAAAAAAAAGTTATGCTCCAGAATAAGCGATGCAAAAAAAAAAAATTTTTTATATAAAATTGTTTTATTCATAAAGCCCAAAACATAAAAAGATATAAAAGGTAACGCCATAATCATGACCCGAAAATAAAACCTTTATCAATTTACCACACGGGAACAATAAAAAGCCCCCCCCCCAAAAGAAATTCATGAATTGCTGATTTTGTTCATTCAAACCTCACAAAAATCGAAATAAAAAGCATCAAAAAATGCACCTGCTCAAAAATGGTAAAAATAAAACACAACTCGTACCGCAAAAAATAAACCTTCACTGACCTGTGGCCAAAAATGCAAAAATTTTGCTCTCAAAATGGGCGATGAAAAAATATTTTTGCAATAAAAAGCGTTCTTTTAGCGTGACGCTGCCAACAAAAAACCCCTATAAATAGTAAAAAATCAACCCCCCTTTACACCCCCTTATTAGGGAAAAATAAAAAATAAAAAAAGTTTTATTCCATTTCCCTTAGGGTTGGGTTGCGGTAAAGTTAGGGTTAGGTTGGCCAAAGTTAGGATTAGGGTTAGGGTTGGGATTGGGGTGTTTAGGGTTGGTTTGGGTTAGGGTTGGGACAGGGTTAGGGGGTGTGTTGGGGTTAGGGTTGGATTAAATTGGGGGGTTTCCGCTGTTTAGGCCAATACTCTCCAAATTGCAGGCGCTGATCTAAAACCACCCAATTCTGCGTTGAAAAAGCAAACGGTGCTCCTTACTTTAGCTCTGCATGCGCCAAACTAGTTTTTATCCCCAAAATTGGGTTCAGCATTCCGGACCCCAAAAGTTATTGTGCAATTTGTTATTTCTTTTTTACCCTTGGGAAAAAAAAACTGGGGGCAAAATATATTTTTGGTCAAAAAAAATTATTTTTTTGTTTTTTAGGCGACATTAAAATTCTGTGAAGCACTTGGGCTTCATAGCGCCACCACCACACCTAATAAGTTCCGTGGGGTCTATTTTCCAAAATGGGGTCCTTTGGGGATTTCCACTTTTAGGCGCATCAGGGCTCAAACGACATGCGCCCCCAGACCATCCAAAAGCGCAATCCAAAACGCACACTTCCCTTCCGAGCCCCAACGTGACCCATACAAGTTTTCTCCCACATTTGGGTATCAGCGTCTCAGGACAATTGGGCACAATTTTTGGGGTCCATTTCTCCGTTTACCCTTGTAAAAATAAATTTGGGGCGAAAAATAATTTTTGCAAAAAAAAAAAAAAAAATTTTTTTATTTTTCCTGTCGTTATAAACTTCTTAAGCACTTCGGGTTCAAATCTCACCACACTAATAATTCCTGGGGTCTATTTCCAAAATGGGGTCACTTTGGGGGGTTTCCACTGTTTAGGCGCCCAGGCTCCCAAAGCGACATGACGCACCCGCCATTCCACAAATCTGCAACCAAAACGTCCCACTTCCCTTCCGGCCCGACTGCGCCCATACGTGTTTTCTCCCACATTGGGATCACTACTCAGGACAAATTGGACAAAAACTTTTGGGGGCCAATTTCTCCTGTTACCCTTGTGAAAATAAAATTTGGGGCGAAAAAATCATTTTGAAAAAAAAAAGATTTTTATTTTTACGGTGTGCGTATAAATTCTGTAAGCACTTCGGGGTTCAAAGTGCCACCACACATCTAATAATTCCTTGTGGGGTCTGTTTGCCAAAATGGGTCATTTGGGGGGTTTCCACTGTTTAGTCAAAATCAGGGCTCTCCAAATTACATGACGCCCCCAACCCTTCCTCAAAGCGCAATCCAAAACGTCACTACTTCCCTTCCGACCCCGACGGTGCCCATCATGTTTTTCGCCCACATTTGGGTATCATGTACCAGGACAAATTGGAAAACAACTTTTGGGTTTCCAATTCTTCTGTTACCCTTGTGAAAATAAAAATTGGGGGTGAAAAAATATTTTTTTAAAAAAAAAAAAGATTTTTTTTTTGGGGTACTTTATAAACTTTAGTGAACACCTGGGGGTTCAAATTCTCACCACACAAAGAAATTCTTGAGGGGTCTATTTTCCCAAAAAGGTGTCTTTAGGGGGGTTTCCACTGTTTAGCAATCGGGAGCTCCCAAAAAACCCCGGGCGCCCACCCAATTTTCTGCGTTGAAAAATTTAGCGGGCGCCCTTTTCCCTTCCCAAAAACTCTCCATGCCCCAAAAAATTTTTTTTAAACCCCCACATATGGGGAAACACGCCCCCAAGACAAAGCCAAACTTTTGGATCTTTTAAAACCCTTAAAAAAAAAAAAATTTGGGGGGTGAAAAGATCTTTTTGGGGAAAAAAATTTGATTTTTAAATTTTAGGGTCACGTTATAAACTTTTTGTAAGCATTTGGGGGGTTAAAAAATTGTCATCAAAAATAAAATTCCTTGGGGGGCTATTTTCCCCAAAAAGGGGTCTTTTGGGGGGTTTTCCCCACTTTTTTGGAAACATCGGGGCCCCAAAGCAAATGGAAACCCAAAAAAAAATTTCCCAAAAACCCAAATTTTTGGTTTGGGAAAAAAGAAAATGGTGCCCCCCCTTTCCGACCCCCCCCGTGGCCCAAACAGGGGCCCCCCCCACATATGGGGAAACCTACCAGGAAAAAATTGTTAAACAATTTATGGGGTCCAATTTTCCCCCTTCCCCCTTGGGAAAAAAAAAAATTAGTGACTAAAAAAAAATTTTTTTGGGGGGAAAAAAATAGGTTTTTCTTTTAAAACCCGGGCATTATAAACTTGTGTGAAGCATTTGGGGGGGAAAAATTTCCCCAAAAAGGGCAATAATTCCCCTTGGGGGGTTTTTTTTTTCCCCAAAAGGGGGTTTTTTTGGGGGGGGGTTTTACATTTAGGCCTTTGGGGCACTCAAGGGAACATGCCCCCCCTTTAACTTCTTTCCAAAAAAAGTTATATTTCCCCTTTTCCCCCCCCGCCGTGCCCCCAAAAAATTTTCCCCCCCCCACTTTGGGGGGATCCGACTCGGGGACAAATTGAACAACAATTTTTGGGGGGAAAATTTCCCCTTGGGGGGGAAAAAAAAAAATTTGGGGGCAAAAAAAACATTTTGGGAAAATTGATTTTTTTTTTTTAAAAACCCACTTTATAAAATTTTTTGTAAAAACACTTGAGGGTTAAAAAATGCCAAAACCCTGATCAGAAAAATACTTGGGGGGGGCGTTTCCAAAAGGGGGTTTTTACTTGGGGGGGGTTTTCCCACTGTTTAGGGTTTCAGGGGTCTCCAAACAGAAAAAGGCACCCAAATCAAAATTCCCAGCCAATTTTTTTGAAAAAGCCCAAACTGCCCTTTTCCCCTTTCGAGCTCGCTTCCCCAAAAACAGGGGTTTTTTTCCCCCACTAGGGGGGTTTTGGGGTACTAGGAAAAATTTTAAAAAAACCTTTTTTCCCCTTTTTCCCCCTTTTCCCCTTTAAAAAATAAAAAAATTTTGAAAAAAAAATTTTTTTTTGGCTAAAAAGTAAAAATTTTAATTTTTTTATTGCTTTGTTACGTGAAAAACCTGAAGGGTTAAAAAAATTTTGAATGGGTTTTGAGCCCCTTTGGGGGGTGCATTTTTTAAAATGGGTTTTTTGGGAATTTTTCCAATAATAAAAATTTTCAAATGTGAGGGGTCCTAAAAAAAAAAGGGTTTGAAAATTTCCCCCTTAAAAAAAAAGGGTAAATTTTTTAATTTTAAAAATTAAAAAAAAAAAAAAATTTGGGGTTAAAATTTTTGAAAAAAATAAAAAAGGGGGGAAAGTTATTTTTAAAAATTTGTTTTAATATTTCTTTTTTTAAAGGGAAAAAAATTAAATTTAAAAAATTAAAAATTTTTTAAAAAATTTTGCCATTTTTTCGTTTTTTAAAAAAAAACGAATTTTTATCAAAAAAATTTTACCTAAGGGGGAATACAATAGTACAAAAAATTAAATGAAGTTTTGTTAATTAGATTTCCCCCTAAAGAGCTTGGGGAAAAATTTTAAAAAATTTTTGGCCCCGGTTTTTAAGGGAAAACCCAAACCCTTTGGGGGTAAAGGGGGGTTAAAAAAAATTTTTGAAAAAAATTTGGGAAATGGTGTATTTTTGGGCAGCCCCTTTTTTTTTTAAAAAAGACCAAAATTTTGGGGAAAAACCTCATTCAAAGATTTTTTTTATTTTTGACTATGAAAAGGGGAATAATGAAGGATCAAAAAATTTAATTAAACAAGTGAATTATAATTTTAAATTTAAAAAAAAGGGGGAAAAAACGAAAAAAGTTTTTTAAATTTTTGGGTTTTTAAATAGCACCTTTTTCTTTTATTACGTTTCACCAGAAAGGGAAGGAAAGGGTTTAAAGTTTTTCCCCCCTGAAAAAGGAGGGGGTGGTGTGATGGTGTGGGGTGTTTTTCTGGTTTAAAAGTTGGGGGGTTTATTAAAAAATTAAAGTGAGGGTTTCCCGTCACCCCAAAACCCTTCGTTTGGGGGTTTGGGGTGATGTGGACCCCGGTATTGGGGGTGCCCAACATCCCCCTTTTTGGGGAAAAACCCCTTTCACAGGGGGGTTTTAAAATTTGTTTTTTTTTTAAACTTGGGGCACATGATTTTGGGCCCATTTAACCCCGTCCCCCTTTTGGGTTTGGGGGATTTTTGAAAAATTTAAATTTTAACTGGGGTGTTTTTTTTTACTCAGTCAGTTTTGGGTTTGGGCTTGGATTGTGTTTTTTTTGTTTTTTTTTTAAATTTAAATTTTTTTTGGGGTTCATTTTTTGGGAGAAAAAGGAAAACCCCCAACGAAATTGTCATAGTTTTTGTAGGGTCCCCTTCCCCCCCTTTTAGGTTTCGTTCAACTAGGGGGACTTTAGGGGTTTATCGGGGGTCAGGGGTTTTTTTAATGGGAGGGGTACTTGTTTTTGTAGGGACGATTCCCCCCTTTTCCTTTGGCTTTTTTTTAAAAACAAAAACCCCGGGGGGTGTTTGGGGTATTTTTGTTGAAAAAAAAGATGGGCCCCAAATTTAAAAAAACCCGGGGGGGGAGCATTGGTGCTGAATTTGCTGTGGGGAGATTCTGGTTTATCCTTCAATTTTGAAAAAAACCCCCCGTGTCACAGGAAAAACCCCCCAAAAAACCCCCCCCCTCCCCTTCACGGGGGGAAACCCGGTTAAAAAATCCCCCTTTTTCCCTTTTTTTCATTCAAAGCTAATCAAAACAAAAGGTTGGGATTTGAAGAACCCCTTTTTTTAAAATTTTTTTGTTGTTTCACATTTTTTGTAAAAAAAATGTATAATTCCAAAGTGTTAATTATAGATTTGATGTTATGGGAATTTTTCAATTTTTATGCCCCCAAAAAAAGAAAAACTTGGGAAGAGAAGGTGTGTCCCCCCTTTTGATTTTTCTGTATGGGTTAAAAAAAAAATTTTGTACATTTTTGTTTTTGATTTTTTTGTTTTAGGTGCAATGGGAAAAAGGAAAGAGGGGTTTGTTTTTTTTAGGGGGGAAAGGGGGAAAAGCAAAACACCCCAACTTGGAATTTGAGATTTCCCGTACCCCCTAACCACCCCCAAAAAAGGCCCGCCCCCGGGGGTCCCCCTTTTGGCCCCCCACCCCCCCCACAGCTGAAAAAACTACATAAAAATAGAAAAGGAAAGCTATTGGGAGAAACCCCCAAAAATAATAGAAAGGGGGGGGAAACATGTAAAGGTTTTTTGAAAATAAAATGACAAAAGAAAAAAAATAGGCAAACCCGGGGGGCCCAAAATTAAAATAAAAAATAGGAAGGGTTTTAATGCAAAAAAATGAAAAGCACCAATTCCCCCAATTTTAAAAATATGGATAAAATCCCCCTAAAAGTTTTTGGTGTTTAAAAAAAAAAAAAAACCCCCGAAAAAAGGAAAAAGCAAAAGACAAAAACAGGGGGGAATAAAAAAAAGGGGGAAAAGCCCCGGGGGGGATAACCCCCAAAAAAAAAATAAAAAAAAACAAAAAAAAAAAGGGAAAAATTTTTATGTTAGAGGGGGATTTAGCCCCAAAAAAGGGGGTAAAGGGGAAAAAAGGGGAAAGAAGGTTTTTAAAGAAAAGATCATGGGAACCCCGAGGGGGAAGGGGGACCCCCCTTTTTAAACCCAAAAAAACCTGACCCCCCTCCCAAATCCAGGAAAAGAGTTTAAAAGAAAATTTACTCAAAATTAAACCCCTTCAAACAGTCCCCCCCCCTTTAGGGGGGGTCACCGGGAACCCCCATTTGGGGCAAAGGTCGGCCCCCGGTTTATATAAGGAAAATCTCCCAAGGGGGGCCCCGAAAAAAAATTGTCTTTGACCATAACCTCCCTTTAAAACCAAAAAGGGGGTTTTCCCCCCCAGAAAAACGAAAATTTAAAATTTTTAACCCTCCCCCAATTTTTCAACCCCAAAAAAGGGGCAGGGGGGAAACAGCAGGGAAACCAAAGGTCAAAAAACCCCCCCCAAAAGGAATTGTGGGAAAAGTAATTTTTTTAAAAAGTCCCTGGGGAACAAAGAAAAGAAACAGGGTTAATAATTCCGATTTAAAGGGCCAATAACCCCCGGGGGAAATTTTTTAGTTACCCATAGGGGAAAATTTTTTTTAGGAAACCAACCCCCAAATCCCCCCCCCTTTAAAAAAAAGGACCCCTCCATCCCCGGTTTTAAAACCCCCGGGGGTTTTTGAAAGGGCAACCTTCCCCCATGGGAAAACTGTTGCTTTCCTCCAAAAAAAGGGCAACAAGGGCGAAAACCTCCCCCCCGTCCCCCAAAAAATCAGGGGGAAACCCAGGGAAATTTTTGAAAAAAAAGGAGACATCCAAAAAAGGGAAGTTTCCCCCTTTTTAAAAGGGAAAACCAAAAAAGGGAAAAAAGAAACATATCACAAACAAAATTTAGATAATTTTCCAAAATTTTTGGGTTTTTCTTTCAGGGTTTACCATTGGGGAGGGTGAAATGGAGGAGAAAAAAAATTAAACCCATTTGAAAAAAAGTCCCCAAAATTTAAACAATGGCTCCTCTGCAAAAACCCTGTTTTGGAAAAATTTTAAAAAACCACGGCTGGGAAGGGAAAAACCCGGGGGAAATTTTTGGGGGGAAAAGGGGGCTTTGGGAATGGGCAAGAGTATTAATTTTTGGAAAAAAAAATACAAATTACCCAGAGGTGGGGGGTTCCCTTTAGAAACAGGAAGGGCGGGAAAGAAAAAACCTAGGATTGGGGCCCGGGCCTTTTTGGGGGCAAAATGGGGGGAAAAAAACCCCCAACGAACAAATTGGAAAGCAAGCCCCCGGGGAAAATTCCCTAACAAGACAAATAGCCCCCAAAAGGGGACAAACCGTTCCCCCACCAAAAATTCCGGATGCCCCCCCCTTTGGGGGGAAAAATCCAACTTTACCTTTTTTCCCCTTTGGCCCGGGGGGGAAAAAAATTTTTTTTTAAAAAGGGAGGTGGGGCCCAAACCCCCCAAAACCCCCCCAAAAAGTCCAAATTGGGGAGATGGGGGAAAGAAACCCCCCCTTTTTTTAAAAAAAAAAGGTAGATAAACGGAAAATTCCCCCAAGGGAAAAACCCCCCCAAAGGGGTCCCCCCTTAAAAATTTTTTTGTGCCCCCAAAAAAAAGGGAAAAAACCCCAAATTTTTAAAAGGGGAAAAACAAAGGCCCCCCGGTGTCTTTAAATTAGTCGTTTTGGGGAAATTTTTCCCCCTAGAACCAAAAATTTTATGTCCCAAAAACCACCACCTATGTTTGGTCCCCCCCCAATGTCCCCTTTCAAAAAACCCCCTTTAGGCCAAAAAAACCCCCCTTTCCCCCAAAAAATTTAGAGGGAAAATTTTTGAGAGAAAAAAAGGGAAAAGGGTTTCTTTTGAGGTTCGGGGGTTTTTGGGACCAAAAAAGGGGGTGCCCAAAAAATTTTTACTAACCTCCCCTAAATGGGAAGAAAACAGGGTGCGTTTTAAAAAAGCAGAAGTGAACCCCTTTAAATTCCCCCAAAAGCAGAACTGTAGGGGGCCCCAAATTTTTCCCCAAAAAGAACCCCTTTTTTTAAATCGTTAAAAATTTTTTTAAAAATAACCAAATTACCAAAAAATTTTTTTTAAAAAAGGGGGAAAACCCCCAAAAACCCTTGGAAAAAGCTTTATGAAGTAGGTTTGGGCCCCCAAAAAAAAGAGGCCCCCAAACCCCTTTTTCCGGGGGCCCCTTTTTTAACATGGGGGCAAAAAAGAATCCCCCCAAAAAAATCCCCTTTTTGCCAAAAAGGAAATTTTATTCCCCTTTCATTTAAATTCTTTTCAAAATTGGAAAAATTCAAATGTTTCAAATTTAACCCCCGTCTTAGAAAAAAAAAAATACCCCTAAAAAAAAAAAATAAAATTTGTAAAATAAAAAAGTATTCATAAAAGGGGGGAAAAGGGGGAAGGGGGAAATTTTGGCCCCCAAAGGGGGATTTACAGGGAAATCAAAATCCCCCCCGGGGGGGATTGAATGCCGTCTTCCTTTTACCCCCGGGTTAATGCAAAAGGGTTTTTAACCCCCCCCAGGTAAAAATTGGAAAAACCCCAAAAGCGTTTTTCCCCCCCAAAAAGGGGCAGGGAAAACAAGGGTTAAAGGGGATTATTTTTTTTCATAATATTTTTAAAGAGAGAAAAATAAGGCCCTTTAAAAAAAAACCCTTTTTTTTGGCCACAAAAAAAAACCCGGCCCCTAAGGGGAAGAGGAGGTTGAAAGGCCCCTTCTAATGATTTTGATAAAGACCCATAGGTCATTTTCATACAAAATTTAAAAAGGCGCCCTTTGGGAAATTTTACTAGGGACTAATTAAATCGCATCAAGCTCCTATGGGGAGGCAAGGGGCGTTTTATTTTGTAAAATCGAAAAATCAATCAAAAAGTCGGAAACCGAGGGGGGGAGGCGAAAAAAGGAGTTTTGGTTTAAAATTTGGGCAGCCCAATGGTTACAGAAACAGTTTTCCCAACCAAAAAGGATTTGGTGTAACCAAGGGAAACCCGACGAAATGCATGAGATTATAAAACCAAAAAATTTGAGCACCCTGTGATGGGTTTAAACCCCTCATTATCCCCTGAGTAAAAAAAGGGGTTTATTTACCCAAAGGGGGTAGAATCGACCCCCATAGGGAATAGATTTTGTGGGGGTAAAAGGGAAACCCAAACTTTAGCAAAATCAAATCCATGGGGTTATAGTGCCCCGAATAAAGAACCCGAGCAGAAAATGGGGGAAAGAGCATTCAAGTGACATTATAAAAATTGTTGAAAACTCCCCAAGAAAGAGGTGAAATTTCCCCCGCTTAGGGAGACTAAAAAAGCATGAAGGCAACCACAGTAGAAACAAAACCCCTTTGCCTTTCGAACCCGACGTGTGCCCCGACCCACCTATCAAATGAGGGGTTCAGAAGGGGTTTACAAGGAACACCACCCCCAATTCCCCGACGCAAAGTTGAATTTAAAATGTAAGACAAAAATCATTAGAAGGGGGGAAGGAACCCCACTAACATTTTAATTATTGACAGCCCTTTCCCGGAAAAAGGGCTCCCAAAGCGTCTTCCCATTTGGTGGGTCCCCACCTGGAATTTGACGTAAATCAGCCATAAGGCCCTATTTATTCCCCAGGTTTTTTAGTTTGATCAGGAATGGGTTCATGTACAAAAACCCCCAAAGCCAAAAAAAAGCATCAAATACTCAAAAAGGACCCCCGGGTGGGGGAAAAAAACCAACCCGAGGATCCCGGAGGGAAGTGACAATTTTAAATGCGGGCGTTTTGAAAAAATTTTTAAGGCAAAAAAAATTTAAAATTATTTTTAAAATTTTGAAATTAGCCACCCCCTAAAAAAAATCTGGATGGGGATCCTAGGTTCCCCAAACAGCAACCCAGAAAGATATCAGAAATACTCTGAACCCATGGCAAGGACCCACAGGCCAGAAAAATGTCAAACCCATTGGGAGAAAAGATCCTCCAGCAAAAGAAAAGGGGGGAAAAAAAAATGAAACAAACAAAAAAATATCTCTGAAACTTGAAAACCCTTTTTTTTCAAAATTTTTTTTTCCCTTCTGTGAGTACAAAAAAATTTTAATTTTTTTTGGGTATACTGTTATTTTTTCGGTAGTGAGGGGGGGGCAGGAAAAAAAAGGAATAAAGGGAAAAGAAATTTTAGCCCCTTAAAATTGAAAATTTTTATTGTATCGGTATAAAATAAAAGTGGAAAAGCTCCTGGAAAACCCCGCTACGAAGCGTTTCGAAAAGACGATTTCATAAAGGTCTTAAATTAATTTAAAAGATATTGACCCCAGGCCCAAGGGGTTTTTAAATTAATATCACAGAAAAGCTAAAGGTCCTAAAAGGAAATTGGATAAAATAGTCAAAAGGGCCCTTTTGTAAAGTGGATAAAAAATTAAAATTAAAAAAATAAACTTAAAAAAAAAAGAAAACAAATATGGCAAAAGATCAAATAATAGTTATAATGATACATTAACTCTTTCCCTTTTGTTTAACCCATTGGAATTCGTTTTAAAAGGAAAAGATCCAAAAGCCCCCTGGCAGAAAAAGTTAGGATATCCCACCTTACTGTTTTTAGTGATTTTTATAGGCTAACCCTGAAAGGAAGTTTTGGTATAAAAAAATGAAATTTTGGAAGCCCCCGAAAATTTTTGATTGAGATTAGAGTTTTCCCAAAATAAAAATGCCCGAAATCTTGTTTTTTTTTCTATGACAACAATGAAAGCCAAAAAAAAATTAAATTTTTATAGAAAATGTTTTGAATTGCAGTTGATATATTTTTTGATATATAACTAAAATTTGGTTATTATTATAAAGGATTGGGAAAGGAGTGAGTCCAATTGTTTTCTCCCATTTGAAAAAACCCTTAAATTTTAAATGTTCATTTTAATATGATGAAAATATGGGGGAAACCCTTTGCCTATAGTGGGCCCTTTTGGTTAAATTTACACCCCCCTTAAAAAATTTAATAAAGTAATTTTTATAAATCGGTAGAATTTGTTTTAAATTTTTTTTATTCCCCAAAATTTTGGGTAAATTGCAAATACAAAAGAGATCGAAAAAGGACGCATTTGGGGATGTGAAATTAAACAGAATTTATGGATTTTCGTTCCTTTGGGTTACAATTCGGGAGCCCTTTTGGGTCTTTTAATAACCCGGGTAAATTTTTAATTTAAACAATTGTTCTACCTTTTAAATTGTTCCCCCAAATTGGGCGAGGCACAATTTTCTTGATTCTAATATCTCGCCCAAGAATTTTTAAAAACGTAGTTTGGGTGACTACTGCCGGCATTAGAAAATTCCCCCAAAGGGTTTTTAATATGTTTTTTTGGTACAAAATTTTTCCCCCAATTCCAAAATCCAAATCCAAAAAAAAAAAACGGGAATAAAGATTTGTAAAAAAATTTTGAAATTATTATTTTCAATGAAATCAAAAATTCGGTATGGGCAGACACACCCCAACCCCCCCAAATGTTAGGAGTCACGAGTATCGGGGCCATACCAAAAAAAAAATGAAAAAGGGTTTTTCACAGAAAAATATTTTGGGACCCCCAAAAAGCCATAAAAAAGGGGCCCCAGGAGTGAAAATTTCCCCCCACCCTACCCCCAGTAGTTGAAAAAAAAAATTTGTTTCAAAAGTAAAAAAAATTGTGATAAGGAAAAAAAAGAAGCAAGAGAAAAATTTAATTAAATCTCAAAATGATAAAATTTGTAATGAAACTGAAGCGTGTTTTGCATGTATGTGGGAAAACAATTAAAAAAGAAAAAATTCACAACAGAGAGTAAAAACTGTCCAATCCATTTTGAAACATCTAAAGTTTTTTAAATTTTTTGAACCCGGGTCCCGGACCGGGGGTTTGCAGAGAGTACCCCTTTCCTAAATTTATTATGACCATGCCGAAAAATTGGTCCCATCGGAGGGTTTTTTTTTCCCTTTTGAATTTCGGTAACCATGATAATTGGAAGGGTGATGTGGATTTTAAAAAAATTTGCTTTTTTTAGTTTTTATTAAAGTAAAACCCCCTTTTTAAAGGAATATTAATTTTAAAATTGAAAAGATGGTTTTTATTAAATTTTCCCTAAATGTTCCTCTTGAAAAAATTCCCCAAATTTTATATAATAAAATTTTATTTACAAAACATCCCCAACCCCTTTTTCTGACATTTTTATGATAATTTCAACATATTTTCAATTCCCAAAGGCTGTTTTGTGGTTGTAAGGGAAATTTGATTTAATTTTTATATTTTTGAGTTTTTAATATTAGCAATTTTTTAATCCCTTAATTTCTTGTTTTTTTTGTTTTAGATTTAATTTGGGTTTGGATAAAAAGAGGGGTTTTTTATTTTAAAAATGAGAACAGAAATTCTGAAATTTGAGATTTTGATTTGAAGATAAATTTTGAAAAAAAATTTTTGAAACTTTTTCTTAAAATTAATTACAAATTCATTGACAGAAAAGCAAAGTTCCCCCTTGGGTTTTCCCAATTTTATGAAAAAAATGTTTTTTGATATAATTTTAAGAA